>OX422141.1:171085838-172285838 GCA_949129095.1 Volucella bombylans
TGTGATTTTTAATTCGCGTTTTATCTCTAGTTAAACAGAATCATAATGGCAACTGAGACGATGATGGTGAAAATTGAGCATCGCGCTGTAATTAAATTTCTCACTAAGCAAGGAAAAAGTCAAAAAACTATTCATGAAGAGATGGTGGCTGTTTACCAGGGTTCCACACCTTCATTATCAACTGTGCAAAAGTGATCAAATGAGTTCAAGAGAGGCAGAGAGAGCATTGAAGACGACCCCCGCTCCGGCGCCTCGGCTACTGCTTGTACGGGAGAAAGCATCAAAGAAGTCGAAAAACTTGTTCTTGAGGATGCCCGAATAAAGGTGAAAATGATGGCAGAGATCATCAAGCTTTCAATTGGTACCATTCACACCATTCTTCATGACCATCTTAACCTTTCAAAGGTCAGTGCAAGGTGGGTGCCACAAATGTTCACAGCGCCTCAGAAAAAAGTGAGAATCGCATGCTGTAGAGAGCTTTTGGAGATGTGTAGTGAGAACGCGGACGGTGCTATGGATCGAATTGTTACTGGGGACGAAACATGGGTCCATCACTATGACCCTGAAAGCAAACAAGAGTCCATGCAGTGGCATAAAAAAGGAACAGACCCCCCGAAGAAGTTCAAAGTCACTCCGTCTGCCGGGAAGCTCATGGCCACAGTTTTTTGGGACTCAAAGGGAATCTTGCTCATTGAGTACAAAAAAAAGGTGAAACCATCAACGCCACATCCTACGCTTCCACTTTGCATAATTTGCGGGAGGAAATTAAAAAGAAAAGACGGGGTAAACTCGCAGCGGGTGTGTTGCTTCTTCATGACAACGCTCCTGTTCACACGGCGCGAGTTTCCAAGGCTGCTGCGCGAGATTGTGGTTTCGAAGAAATCCACCCTATAGTCCAGACCTTACCCCTAGTGATTATTTCCTGTTTCCGGATTTGAAAAAATGTCTTCGTGTCGGCAAGTCGGCAAGTCGGCAATAAATGGGTATTTTGCAAAGGAAGAGGAAATTTATTTTTTTGAGGGTTTAAAAAAGCTTATCTCAAGATGTAACAAATGCATTGATGTTAGGGGAGATTATATTGAAAAATAAAAACAATTTAAATTGAATTCGTATTTTCCTTCATATCGATACCGAGAATATATTGAACGCCCCTCGTATACCCGAGTTAGGGTTTGCGATAAAAAAAGATTCATCCTCTGATTGAGTTCAGTGCAGTTGAGATAGATTGAATTCGCCGAATACGATGATCGAGAGGATCACATAAATCATTTGATCAATTGCATCGATAGCGAATTGGTAGTATTCGATAGGGTTCGCCGGTAGGATGTAAAAACACATAACGTACAGGGACCTGCAGGGATGTATGCTCTGTCATCACGACATTTGTCTGAACACGTTCGGAGAGTACAACGTGGCCACCACCCTGCTTCTGTGATGGTTTGGTTAGGGGCCGCCTATTATGTGGTGGTCACTGAGTTCCATTTCTGTGAGAAAGGTGCCAAAGCCTCGGCGAAAGTTTATCAAATGCACGTTTTAGAGAACGTAGTGGATCCCCTCAACAAAATACTATTCACAAGTAAAGCGTGGGACTTTAAACAATACGTTCTTGGCCATCTGGTAGACCAGGCCTCAATACATGGTCTGTTACAAACTATGGTCCGTTCTGGAGACTGTGGCTTGCACTACTCGACATCCAAGTATTGAGTCCGAGCAGTGGACAATATTCCATTGATGAGGTGCGTACTGCAATCGTTGAGTGGACATACCGACTTCGCCGTTGCTGGAAGGCAAATGGCTGCCATTTGTGACCCAATAAAAAGAAAGAAATAGTTTTGTAAAATATTCATTCAATTTCATTTTATTAGCCAAAAACCGTGTATCAAAACCTTTGCTAGTACTAGGCACATACGAGTATGTATGAAGATATGGTTACATTGTATCCTAAGGGGAAATTTTATTGTATCATTGCGGTGTTCGTCAGTCTCATGGTTTCCATCACCCACTGCGGGTGTCTTAAATTAAATTTATAAGTTTAAGGAAACAAGGAATTACTAAAGTGCGGTCCTGTTTCATTTAAAGAAGCAAACATAGAACTGGGTAACTTAAATCGTACAAGCATCTCCTTGCAGGGATTTTTGAATAGCCTCAGGCCTGCCCTGCGTATATAATATTAGCTATCTTAAGAGCTGAGGTAGACAAAGTTCTTTAATGCCGCAATGTTATAGATGCCTATTGCGTCGTCTTCTCGGATTCGTCCAAACTTGTAAGCGTATCAGTGACAACTGACTACATTCTGCCACAATACCAATGTCAGCAACATTTGCTAGACTTTTTCAAAAATGCCTCAATGCGAGCTTTTGATAATTTTTACAAACGAAAGAAATCAGATGACAGCGCATCACCTTGTCTAAATCCTTGTTTGACATACAAATGTCGGTGAAATAGATTCCGACCTTTAGTAAGCCGCGATCGTTCTGCATCGTTATTCTGCACAACCTAACGAGTTTGGTAGCGATATCCAAAACAAGATAGGGTGCATCACGATAGGGCTATACGCAGCCTTAAAATCTTTAGAATGATAGTGATTATGGATTCTTGACTTCTTAAAGACTGTTGCCTCTACGATTAAAGTAGTAAGTACTAGTAGTATTTTGTGAATCAGACAAACAATGCTTCAGTTCCATTTGCTACTTATCATTACGTTATCAACTTAAGTAAAAATCGGACACGACGTTAAGAGGCAAAGGGCCTTTGAGTATTACTTTGGGGTGTCAACGTCTTGTCGATCCAACTTAGCCTGCCAAACCCAATTCTCGGTTGCACAACATATTGTCATCGCAAATAGCATAGTTAACTGAGCCAGGTAGACACGAATTCTTGAAACGGAAAAATAACGCTTAAGTTTTATTCAAAACCATTTAAGCCAAATTAAAAAATATTTTCGCTGGTCATGACGACCAATAATAGTTCAATGTTGCAAATCATTTGTCGTTCCACCAATTTGTCGCTTTCAATTGAAGGAAATCTTGTAGGTTCTGGTACTTTTCTAGCTGTACCGTCTGTATTTCTGTATTCCAGTTCGAGACGCCCCTATTGCTGTATCACACAAGTCCAGGTGAGAAACGTTTGTCTTTTATTCTTGGAAGATCGAGCGCAGTTTGTGCATTATTCCTTGTCTGTTGCCCACTTGATTCATGGCGCTTCGAAGATAAAGTCTCAAACCATCGTACATCAGCTTTTCGTTGTTGTAATACGTTTTCTAATTCGAAACTTTTACCCGTCATTATGCCTGTGTTACTTTTATACAGAACAAGGTAATACAAGAGACATTACGGAGCTGCTGGGAGTGTAAATTGATTGAGTTATATCGAACGGTTTTGGATCTTATGTCGCAAGTGGAGAGATGTTGTAGAAGCATCTGCCCAGATGCCGGCATTGCACTTTAACTTTAAGAGAATAAATGCTAAATATATTGAGTAGAAGCAACAGACAAGATGTCATTTATGAAAATTAAAAAAACCCATTGGAGAAAAACAGAACACTAAGGCCCATTGATGACATAGCTGTACAGCTAGAATAGGCCGTCGTTGTACTTTCAATGTAGACGGGACAACAGATCATATGGAGAATCGTTCAATCAAAGCAGCTACGAGATTCGTGAACTCAAAGAAGAGTTCTTGTAAAGTTGGACGTAAAGCCAAAGTAAACCCCATGTGGGTCACATGTAGTAAGTATAAAAATAAATTTCGACAGCCGTTCAGTAAGTAACGAACTTTGAAAGTTTTCATTATGGTGAAAGGAATTATCTGGTTTTCCGATAGAGAAGACTGCATAGGCCCATCTTATAAATTATATAGAAGTCTTCCAATCAATCTCATATGTTGAACATTGAATACTTAACACAATATAGAAAACGTCTTCCAACAGCATAAAAGATTAACTGCGATCAGAAAAAGTTTTTGGACAAGAGGAAGAGTAGGAACATCGTGTACATGCAAGGACACAACAGCTTCATTCAAAGTCTGAATAGAATCAAATTCAAACTCGGAATCGTCAAGCGGAGAATTATCGTCAAGCCTCCGAAACGGGGGTCTTAGAGGGTGCACACACTGGATAAGATGCATACACACACTCATCATCAAACATCTTCTCGCACAGTTATAGTGAATTTAGTCGATAAATTTGAACGTGTCGGACAAGTTAGTGTTGTGAAGACTCTAACTTGTGTTCGTCCGGCAAGGTCACTTGAAAATATCACCGCCGTAGCTGAGAGTGTGGCTGAAAACCCAGGTGTATCCATTTCGGAGCACAGGAATTTGGCCTATCCACAACCACTTTGCACCGAATTTTGCGTACAGATCTTGGCCTACATGAATTTATGGTCCAGTTGACATAATAATTGAAGCCAGCAGACCACTCACAATGCCATACTTTCGTTGTTTGGGTGCTGGAAATGAATAAACAAGATCATGATTTTTTACACCAAATTATTCTGAGCGATGAGGCTCATTTCCATTTGTAAGCAAAGAAAACTGTAGCATCTGGGGCTTCGAAAGTCCAAGAAGAATAGTGGAACAACCTATCCATTCACAACGAGTGACAGTTTGGTACGGTTTTTGGTCTGGCGATGTCTGGAGTGCCTGTGTTAGTGAATGCACTGCGTTACGGAACGATTTTTACTGACTTTTTTTTTGCCTGCAATTGATGGTATGGGCGTGGACGACGTTTATTTTCAGCAGGACTGCGCGACATATCACACAGCTGGTGAAATAATGGCTCTATTTCTTGAACGTATGATTTCTCGAAATAGAGATTCCAATTGGTCGCCGAGATCATTAACACCATTAGACCTTTTCCTTTGGGGCTATCTTAAAGGCAAAGTCTACGTGAATGCTCCACCAACGATTCAAGTACTACAAGAAGCTATCAGAACTGTGATTCGCGAAATACGGCCGCAATTATGAAAAAAACATGATGAAAAATGTCATCAATAGAATGACTGAATGAACGTAAGCAGAACCGAGGCTTACATTTGGCAGATATTGTATCCCATTACTAACATCAGAGTTTGTGCTTTAGATTAAAATGTTGCGTCTTTTTATTAATTTAAAATGACACCTCTTGCTGGATGTTAAGTGGAGAAAGTAAAAAACATCGTTTTTTGCAACATTGCAGGTTAACTAGTAGAGACATACCTTGGAAATATCGTCTCTGGTAAGGAGCGAACTAAACGAGATAACATATAGCCAAATGAATAGACAAGGCTAAGGACGCTACGAACGTTTTCGAAAAGGTGTCAACGGCACATCGCAAGGATTTTCTGGTCAAACCGCATTTCCAACTCGTCGCTCTATGAGTGAACTTGTCAAAGCCCTATAGACATTGGAGTACAAAGACGAGGCCGTCCACCGAGGCAAATATGGCATAGAACAGTCAAAGAAGAAGCACATCCACTTTAACGAAGCTGGGAAGAGCTAAGTGGGTTTAGGTGTATTGGAAGGGCTTGGATCCACAATGGCATACAAAACTTAAGCAAATAAGCAAAATTTGTGAGAAAAATCATTTCTTACTTGTAAGTGATTGCGGTTAATAAACCGCTACAGTGACTTCTTAAACTGCAGAGTTAGACTGAGTATGCCTCTTGCTAGACACTCCTGGTATTTGTGTACGAGCGAGAATCGTTCCGCTCTATATGTGAAATTAATGAGCTCTTAAGACAGCAGTATTCTTGTATATTTTAATTTGATTATTTTTGGTTTGATTTGAGTCATTAGATAAATCTTAATTTCCATCCAATAAACTCCAGTATCACCCTAAGCAAAGGTACATGACTAACATCACCTGCACGTACGCAAGCTACTCTCTGTTGTTTTGATTTCACATTAATGAGAACTTGGTAAATAAATCCAATAGTGAACAGTGACGATAATAAATCCCTACAACAACACATCGTGAACCACAAAGCAAAAGCCTCGAACTAATTTCGAACCAAACAAACACCAGCTACTCAATACATAGAGCCTTATTCAACCCATTTTCGGTATCTTTGCCAAAGTTTCTGCCAATTTTATGAACTAATTATGTTACCATGCCGGAAATATATATTTTTTTCTATTAACAGAAACAGAATAAACTATTTAGCTCACCTGTGATGTACCACAGCAATTGAAGAAGTGGTTCCACTGGCACCTGAAAATTGCACAAACAGTCGTCACGCAAATATAGTACACAACACTTTATATTATTTTTTACTTAATTAATTGATTGATTTTCGCTTCACACACAGAGATAAATGGGAAAAGGTAAATTTTTGCGTAGAATTTGCGAAAGAAAACAAAACAAATCTCGACAGAACGACATGAACTTGTTGATTAATCAGATTTGGCAGTTGTAAAAATGACAGCTGTACTAACAAGATTTTCTACATGTGCCGCCATAACAATCAGCTGCGGCGGTAGAAGAAACAAATTACTGCGACATGAATGGTTGCTGTATGTGATTTTTGTTGTCTTTGATGAACAATATAAATAATTTATCCTAACAAGAGATGTCACTAAAGATATCTCGATTTGAAATGCGAAAGTTAATGACCTGTAAAAAAATTCTACTGGATCCGGGTCCAGATTGAGAAAGGACGAACAGAGTCGCTGATGATAACCGCCACCACTTTGAAGTATGCTGAGCCTGAATGTGGAAAAATGCAACAAGCGCACTCACAACTGGTTGAACTTCAGTGCAAACGCAAGATCCGGCAAAGCACATATTCGGACATGAAATCAAGTGCGACGTGAAAAATCGATCAGCGAATACTTCGCGTGAGCTACTTTATCCGACTCGAGGCTCAGGTCATATGAGGAATTTTCGATATGTAGTCGGGTTGCTAAAATGGAGGCAGCGCTCTCTAGGCAGCAGAGGTCGTTATTGTCTCATCCTATTTTCAAGGTAGGAATCCACAAGGAAGGCGATTTCAACACTCACAATACTCTGCTATCCATCGAAGATGAAATCCTTCACGAAAAGGGTAACTTGATAGAATAGCGAGCTAGAAAAACTTTGGAAAATGGCTTGAAGGAATTCAAGCATGCCAAAAGAGAAGGTATTGTAAAATGTTTGTGTGGGTACAAATGATAGAACTTATTCTTTTCAATACAAATCCCTTTATTCAGTACAGTTACAATTCACTATTTAATTCTTTCTCTCAGTACAATTCAATTTCTCAACCACTTATACTTTTCTTATCTTTTACCTAAACCACTTAATCACTTCTCCTAATTAACACTTCAAATTACACTTTAGAACTGATTTGCATACCTTTGGGATGCTGGTATTTATACTCGAATGACATACTTCGAGAACAATCCTCGCCATCCAGCGTCCCATACAATTTCCAATTTGCTAGAAAATTCGATTCCACTCTCCAGTCGAGACTTTGTTATTCCAGTATCGAAATCTTCTGGTCTTCGAGTATCGACATTTTCTGCTAGATGTCGCTGCTCACATTTAAGTGGTTATCACAGTATACAACTGTACAAGATAGAAAGTCTTTTACAACGAATCCTGGAGGGCTTTTTGTGATGACTTAAGGTGCATTTCGCCCACTGCTGGGATTCAAACGCCCCATCTGACTGCACTGAATGGCCCAGAAAGGGATGTTTTCAGGGAAACATTACGAAAATATGCAGCTCCTTCTGCGGATCCACTTCCCTGCTTGCAGGACTAATGATCACGGGCCGGTGTGTTGCAAAATTACAGGACAGTTTGACCTTTGTAAAGATAGAAGGGGCAGTAAACTCACTCAAACCCTTCAAATCACCGGGAAAGGACGGTATCTTCCCAACACTTCTATTTAGATGTATCAGCAGACTTACCCCGATACTAGTCCGATTTTTAAAATTCAGACTCACACTGGAACATATTCATTTGACTTAGAGAGCCATAAAAGTAATCTTCATTCCTAAGTGAGGCAACAAACCGTCAGAATCTCCGAAATCCTACATGTTCAGTAGCTTTTCGTCTTCCAAGTTACACCCTTTGCATATGCGTGGACATTGAGGGTGCTTTCGACAACGCGAACTTTAGGAGCATGCCCTCCTTAGGAGAGGTGCAAGTTCAAAGATTACAAACCGGATTATATCTAAGGATAATAAATGAATTGAATACCACTGCTGTAAAGAGTTGTCCTAATGATGGAGTATGGTGGGGCAGGATCAAACAAAAGTCAACAACAATGAGCCTGAGCAGAATTTAACGGTTTGTGTGCCTGTGCATTGCATTGGCTATGGTAACGAATGCAAATTGTGGACATGCATGCGTTATTATACCTAGCTCCGCTTCATGTAGCAATCCAGGAGGGACCAGCTATGCACCATAGATACACTAACCTAGATGTCAAATTCTACTAATACTTTTGCAAACCCTTAACTTTCGCACAGACAAACTGTAAGTGAATTCCAACACTTTTACATCTCTATAACTTTGTCAAAATTTGCTAGAATGATTTGCTAGAGCGATTTCCACGAGTGTGAGTAATGTGGATGACGTTTTTTTTGATTAAAATGGGCGAGGTTACTATAAAATGGGAGAGAAATTGCCATTGAATACACTTCACACGTATTAAGAGACAGGGTCACACGGATAGGGGCGATCAGTAGAAATCCGTTTTTGATTTCAATACCTGGAAAGTTTGACATCTAGGTTAGTTTATCTATGGTGTTTGGCTGAGTATTCGGTGAGAAGCTGTTGGAGCTTTGGATGTGATTCCCTTTGCTTTAACAGCTGAATAGACGAAATCTGATGTATCTTACCTTATCGTGGTAAGCTCATTCGATAGCTTATCGTTTTAGTAGCAAAAAAAACGAAAACCAAGCAGACAACTACGGCAAAGGAAAAAAAATACCAACAACAAAACAACGAATAAAAGTAACGAGGACGAAAACGAGAACAAGAACGAAAACACGAACAACAAAACTAAGCAAGTTAACCAAAGGACGAGAAACACACCAATGTATAAACCAGACAGAAAACTACCAAATTAAACGAATACAACAGTACGCAAGCTCGGTAATTGTGAGGGAGACGGCCTAGTCTCCACCACCAGTAGAAACCCCAGCTAGTAGAGTGACCCCTCACAGGCAGGAAAATCCGAATACAAGCTAAATAACCCCCCTTTTATAATTATGTACGTATATACAGCTTGTAATAACCGTGACCGTATACCTTGTTCCCGCTTGTGCTGTGAAACCGTACGTTAACTTTTTATCAAATTGCGCCTAAACTGTACGGCAACGCGGAATTGTGGGCCCCCATCGGCATACCCTGTACACCCACAAAACAAATCAAAATCTATCAGGGGAATTTATTTTTGGATTTTCGCATTAAAAATTGGATGGCGCCCACATTGTGTGTGTGTTATCGGTTTTCCGTTTTGAGCGATCTTGCCGAATCCGTCGGTGCTGAGCAGCTGGTGTGCACAGCTAACCCACAGCTGCTTTCTGCGTTAGTTTTGCGATTCCCTTTTTCGCCCTTTCGCCTATTTTCAATCACCACCTGTGCGGTTCGTTTTCTTCTTTTGCGAAGTTTGTTGTTTTGCCGGTATTCCGGCATTCTCTAACCACTTAACATTGTTTTCAATTTTGCTAACCGCGGGATATTGCAATAACCTCAAAGTTCAGGCTTACTCACGTGAGAGTACGAGAAGTTCCCACTGTTCATTTATAGGGGGTCCCGCCCAATTATCAAGGTTTCTTCCATAAATGACGTTGTCTAATGAATAGCGGGGGCAGAGCAAAGTACTGGTCTTATCGTAACACCTCTAGAGGTTGCTACGATTTGACCAGTTATAAGCTGTCGGTCATAGGTCCTGTTGGCGGCAGGACCATCGGTAATCCCTACCAGGACTTAAATCACGGTAAAATGGGAGTCGGGAGATCCCTAGATCTCTGTCTAGCGTCAGAGCTGTCTTGTGAGAGCGTCATGGTGGCTCTGATTTAAACCCAAAATCGCGGGAAGGGTTCTCCAGTTGGTTTAGACCCAATGTAGAGTTGCAATGACCCTAAGATCAGCAAGAGGTTTTAGATCGGCCTCGACTCATAACAAGGGTGGAAGTTGTGCCTCCAACACAGTTCTGAATTGGTACTCAGGAAGGCAGCATTGGTACTCTACTGGCAGATGACACTAAGACTATCTTTTTGGTAATGTATAAGTGGGAGAAGACATTACCTTTGCCGGTTTTAGATCGGCCTCGACTCATAACAAGGGTGGAAGTTGTGCCTCCAACACAGTTCTGAATTGGTACTTAGGATGGCAGCATTGGTACTCTACTGGCAGATGACACTAAAACTATCTTTTTGGTAATGTATAAGTGGGAGAAGACATTACCTTTGCCGCAGACATTGTCAGGGAGACATCTTCAGAAAAGGTATAATTGCTAGACTTTCGATAATTACTCTAAGTCCACTGGTAAGTTGTGCAATCAACCCATCTGCGGGGTGTCAAAAGCAGATGATGCACTTTTGTCCATTTAGCTTTGTCCTTACTTAAGATCTCGTCAGACAGATTGCTGATTTTACTGCAGAAATATTGACCATATCATCCTAGGTGATGTAGTTTGAATATAGCTGTAAAAAAATGTCTGGGAAGTGCTCCTCGAATAGTGCTTCTAGTTTATTTACTGTTGGTGGTAAAGTTACAATCTGTTTTTAAAAGCGGGCAGGATCCATGTGAGTACTCTTTGAATAGAGATCTATGACTCACCTGCGATGTTAAATCTGATATTGTGGAGATCAGAAAGTAAGGCCTCATTTGAGCTGTCTTATTTATAAATGAACTAAAAATCTGCTGGTCCATGTGACGTGATGCACCTTGGTATCACATCTAATGATCAGATGCCTTTAGTGTATTTGGCAGGAAACAGAGTTGCGTAGTCCCCTTAACTCCACCTTCGTTTTCTTGAATTTTGGGATCAAAAAATACTTAATATTAGAATTGGCCAAACAAGGAGTTCTGGAAATTGTCTCCTAAATCACATGATCAGCTTTGAAGTCCTACGAAATGTTCAGTTCTAAATATTTTGACTGGTTTCAAGTCTCATATTCACAAAAAAAATGCTAGTATGCCCTAGGGCTGTATTCTGTCTCCCACACTCTTTCTAATTTTCGTTAATGATCTAATTTCAATCCAATAAATTCGTTTGCTAACGAATGTACCGTCTTCTTTTCATATTCGTTGCCGCATTCAAGTTCCTATTCAGAACAGGAATGGCAGTGTACTCGTATCCCTCGGGGGTTTTGTTGTTTTTCCCCTAAAGGGCGCGTCCTCAGGTGGCGGATGGAGGAACGCTCGGTGTTAATACTCGTTATTAATGCAGGGAAATAAAATACCACCCGTGGACCAAAAAAAACAACTATGTAAAGGAACACAGAACTTAAATCAAAATATGGATGGTAAGGAAACGAGAAATCTTACGGTGCAGGTTGTCGGATCGCCAGTACCGGCGTCTGTCAGGGGTGAGCAAGCGAGGCCCGGGACGTTGACATACAGTGACCGCAAAACCAAAAATCCAGAGATCGTAACCCCGGGAGTGGAACACTTGGCTCCAGTGGAACAGAAAGCTACAAGTGCACCCCTGTAGGTCTGCATGAGCCGGTCGCAGAAAATCCTCCAGCCGCTCGGGATATATTCCAGAGGACTGTAGGCAGTAGCGCCACGGTTGAAGAGGTTTCAGGAAATTCGACTGAAGAGGAATTGAGGAGACTAGTAAGACATGTTGAAGCCCAAAAATCTACGCAAGAGCTTATAGATTTGAGTCCTATAGTAACTCAGCTTTCCCTCTTCGCCCCCGAAAAGTAAAAACTCGAAATCAGAGACTTGGATGAACTGACCACAGCAGAAGAGGTCGAGGAAGCCATCAAGAAGAAAACATCAGTCCAAAATCTGGAAATACGCTCGAGCAGCTTACGAGATGTTGAAGATTCCTCAAATCAAAATAGGATGGGTTCAGTGCAGAATGCGTCGCAGAGTAGAAGTTCCTAGATGCTTCAAGTGTTTCGGATACGGACACCATCAGGCAACCTGCAAGGGCACGGACAGAAAAGGACAAGGGCTCTGCTTCAACTGTGGAGAAGGGGGCCACAAAAAGATCCGCATCTATGCGCGGGTCTGCAAACACCAGCGTTTGCCTTAGATCATGTGCCGGGGTTCGGTAAGTGTCGAGTTTTCCGAGAGGCACTTGAAAATGCGAAGAAAAGGGCTTTACAATGACCAGAATCCTACAGGGAAATATCCACAGGAGTTAAACGGCTGACAATCTATTGCCTACATTACTAAGCGGATTGCAGATTGATGTCGTCATCATCAGCGAACAGTACGTAGACAAAGAGACAAACTGAGCTCAAGAGTGGGGAATACCAACTACAGACTCTCGAGGAAGGCAAATACTTGAGATGGCTGCGAAACAACCCGACTTTCAGTAGGCCAGGGCAAAGAGGCACCATACCCGATGTAACCTTCGCTACCGAATCTACATCCGCAAGAATAAAAATCTGGCGAGTAATCGAGGATTATACGGGCAGCGATCACCAATACATTGTTTTTGATTTAGAGGCAAACCAGCGAACTCCTATCTGGAACCGTTCACCAGCACCGAAATGGAACATCAACAGGTTAGACGAAGAGCTTTTCATATCCGTCATTGAAGAAGGAGAAAGTGCCGTGCTCCAAGTACAAGGATCCGCGGAAGTAAAAGCTGAATCCACGATGCAACTGATGCCGCTCACGTGTGATGCTTCAATGCCCAGGAAAAACATCAGAAGGAGAAATCCAGTGTACTGGTGGACAGACGAGATAGCTGAGCTCCGCAGGAGATGCCTACAACTTAGGCGCATAGTCACCAGGGGAAGGAGAAGACACATTGAAAACATAGAGGAAGCTCTAGCGGAGTTCAGAACCAAAAGATCCGAGCTCAAGAGGGCCATCAATTCGAGAAAAAGATGAAAGTGGGAGGATCACCGCCGAGACATAAATAGCGACCCCTGTGGGCTAGGCTACAAGGTCGTAATGCAGCAACTGGGAGCCCAATCCGCACCGCCTATTCTAAACGAAGACAAGATGGAGTGCATTGTAAACCCCCTCTTTCCAACTCATCCGGTCAGGCCTCCCGACAACACACCAGCCCGACGACAGGAGGTTTTTAGCGAAGAAGAGTTGAGATTAGCCGTGCAGACAATGAAGAACAGAAGAGCACTCGGCCCAGATGGAATTCCAGCTGAAGTAATAAAAGTGACTGCCCAAGCATGATCTAACCTGCTGCTCAACATGTACAACAGTTGCCTCGAAGAAGGAGACTTCCAAAAGAGTTGGAAAAAGCAACGATTGGTATTAATCAGCAAAGGAAAAGGAGACCCAGACTCCCCATCAGCGTACAGGCCCTTATGTATGCTGGACACAGCGGGAAAACTGATGGAAAAGCTGATCAAATCACAGCTCACAGATGCAGTACAAAGACTTGGCAGGAAGGCAGTACGGGTACAGGAAAGGACGCTCCACGGTCGGAGCTATTGAAGAAGTGGTGAAAACTGTTTAAACCGCCCAACAAGGAAGTTGCCGCTCTAAGAAGATCGTAAGAAATGCATTCAACTCAACCAGGTGGAGTGATATACTAAATGCGCTAGAAAATAGATTCAACATCCCAGCCTATCTATTACATATGATGAAGGACTATCTCAGGGATCGGGAGCTGATCTACGAGACCACAGAAGGCCTACGAAGGAAGGAAGTAAGATCTGGAGCGGCACAGGGATCAACCCTGGGACCAGACCTCTGGAACATCTCCTATGATGATATACTGTGGATGGAGATGCCCGAAGACACCTTTTTCGTTGGGTACTCAGACGACATCGCGGCAGTGATAAGGGCAAGAGACACTGAAAACGCGCAAAGAAAGTTGAACCAAATCATGCAACGAACAACCTTCTGGATGGATGAGCACAGTCTTAGTTTGGCAACAGAGAAAACTGAGATAGTCCTTCTGACGAAGAAGAAAATCCCGACACAAATAGACTTCCAATTGGCTCTGAAGTCATTAAGAGCAAGGACTCGGTGAGGTATTTGGGATTGAGGCTTGACTCAAAACTAACTTTCTGGCAACAGATAAAGTACGCAGCGAAAAGAGCCTCTAGAGTTACAACATCACTCAGTAGATTATTGGCGAACATAGGTGGTCCAACGCCAAGTAAGGGCAGGCTATTAATGTGGACAATGCATGCCATTCTCCTATATGGAAGTGAGATCTGGACAGACGCGCTTCGACAAGAAAAGTTCTACGCGTGGCTAGCTCTTACCGAACGGTGTTGGAACCAGCCGTCCTTGTAGTCGCAGGAGTGACTCCAATCGATGTTCTAGCGGCACAAAAGAAGTACGTCCACGAAAACAAGGTGGAAATCGGACTGGAAGCGGCGACCGACCAAGCAGAGCAGCAAACGATACGGAGGGGGCAAGAGCGCTGGATCTCGGACAGCGAGGCTGATAAGAAATGTGGCTGAGTGGAAAGACCAGAAACACGGGGAGGTCAACTACTTCGTCACCCAGTTCCTCAGCGGACACGGAAATTTCAAAGCCTTTTTACATAGGATCGGCAAAACGGATAGCCCAGCCTGCCAGTACGGCGACTCCCCAGCAGACGACGTACATCACACATTTTTTGCCTGCAGAAGATGGGAAGCCCAACGCACAGCACTGGAAAACAGCATTGGTGCCTTCAACCCAGAAAACATAGTGGATAAAATGCTGACGAGTGACCTGAACTGGGGAAGAATTTGCCAGTTTGTGGAAGATATTCTCAGAAGAAAGAAAAGAGAAGAAGAACAATACCGGGAAAGTACGTAAATCCGAAAGGGTGTAGAATCACAGCCCCTTGAAGTAATGCGAAGAGTGGTCCCAGGGGATTGTGTCAGAAGCCACAGGGGTGGGAGGAGTTTTAGTCCGTATGATCCGAAAGCATGCGGAGAGAGCCGGACACACGGAGATGGTCAACGCCAACAGACCTCCTTATGGTGTGTAAGGCATTTCTCCTCCCCCCAAAAGGAAAAAAAAAAAAGTGTACTCGTATGTTATTGAACGTATACCTGGAGAACCACCAATCGAGTGGAATTGAACCCTGTTTCCTGCCATTGTAACGAAACTCAAGGTTTTCCGATGTAAGAAATTTGTATTTTACCCGATCTAAAGCATTTATTCACACGAAATTAGAGTGCCATGCATACATCTGGTGGAACAATAAAAGCGCCTCTATATAAGACCTTAATAACCTTAGTCCTGCTCTGTGGCGCAGAAGCATGTACCTTGTCAAAAATGGATGAGGGTGCTATTGGCTTCTTTGAGAGGAAAATTCGAAGTCCGTGGTCTCTAACTCGTAATTCGTAGTCTACATTTTCGCTACTTAATGTTCCGGTGTCAGTGAAAGAAACAAATGCAAGGAGTGTTGAAAATATTGGGGCCGTAAGTGCATCTCTTGACAGCGACCCAAATCAGTTCATTTCACGCCGTTCGCAGGAATTCGGCATCGCTCAAACAATATTATGGCGAATTTTGCGAAAGGATCTCGGCCTACACCCATGTAAGATCAAATTGACTCAAGCCTAAGATGGCCATTTGAAGCGTCGAACTTTCGAAAATTGGTCTCTAAAAATAGTTATAACCGATTCGGAATTACAGAGCAAAATCATCTTCAGCGATGAAACTCATTTCTGGCTAAATGGCTAAATGTTTGGTGTGGTTTTCATGACGGCTGCGACATTGGGCCGTATGTTTTCATTATTGATGATGGCAGCCAGGCTACAGTTAATGGAAATCGCTATCGGGACATATATTTGGTCGAAATTGCGTGCACTCAACATTTTTGAGATGTGGTTTGAACAGGACGGCGCCATTTGTCCCGCAGCGGGCTAAACAATCGAGCTATAGAAGTCAAAGTTTGGTGAGCGTGTTATCTCAAGAAATGGACTAGTCAGTTGACCGCCTCGCTCGTCCGATTTCACATCTCTGGACTTTTTTCTTTGTGGCCATGTCATTGGTCTATGCCAACAAGCCAGAGAAGTCAGCTCGCTTGCGGTGGACATATGAATGAAGTCGAGTTACCATTCATAATGGCATGAGATGTACTTTAATGGGAAATAAAAATTTGTTCAATATGTCGAATAGTTTGTGTATATGTAAATATTTTCGATGGGTGATGCAAATATTGCCTAGACAATTGACAACCCTTCCTGTTGCGGAATGTAAGCATGTCGCGGGTGTTTATTAACCCTCAAGTGCGTTTCTATATCCGAGACTAGTGATCTCCTGAAAAAATGACCTCAACACTGTTCAAAACGAAAACCAGTCTCATCGTCTGACTCACTTCTTTTATTGTCAAAAATCTCAAATCACCCAAAAAGTGAAAAAAAAATGTCTAAAAAATATATAAAAACCGCCTCGTTCGTATTTTTACATTTAACGTTTAACGTCTTTTGGTTCTATAAAAATTTGTGTCTTTTTGCTTTAGGATTGCCTCTCCGAAGACCACCCTACGTGATGCAACCATAGAAGATCTGCTTGCCATAAAACCTCGGATCAAATACAGCACAAGGCAATTCTTTGGAGAAATAGACCTGGAACTGTTGTTCAAAACTGCTGTTTACACAATTGTTTTGCAGCATGAGCCTCTCGAAAAGATAGCTGCTTATGCCAATTTCGAAAATTTTCCCAACATTAGTGCGTTACCAAAAGAGAGTTGGACCGATTGGATTCGATTACATTTTAAGTAGCTAACCAAAGTGCTCGATGTGTTTTTTTGGATACCTGAAATTTGAATCTCTATTTGTAGAATGACCCAATGCACTTATGGAAATACGCTCTTTTTGAGTTTCCTGGTTCTCGATGATCCGTATAATCCGAATCTGGTGAGCGACATTTTCAAGGAAGTGTTCCTGAGAGAACCAAAAATTAAATTCATCTGTGTGGTAGCACCTCCAATTGATTGTAAGTATATCCTGCGTGCATAAGGATATATGTATACATTTTAGAAGTCAAAAGTGTAAGCTAGTTAGGCGAGATCCTTCCCCAACCATCGGGGAATGATGACTTAACTTGACTCATACTCATATTAAATCGATCCCACCTATTTTCGCTTGGTCTGCCTATTCTCACTTCAGCCTTCTTATGATGTATTTGTCAACAAGGTCTTGAGATGTTTTCTTATGGATGTTATGGTCCATAAGAGTTTAAACAGATCTTCAACAGTTGACGAATTAGCACTTAATGAAGCAAATCTTTCTAGGTTCACCAGTTATCCGAGAAATCTTCTGGTCTTCTCTATATGAGAAATACTCGTATAACGAAATCCCAAGTGTGCTTTAATCACATTGCGATAGTAGTCTCACTTATCACTCTTAATATCTTTTACTTTTTGTAGCAGCTTTTTATGAGGATGTCCTGGAAATTCATTGCAAACGAATATTTTCGGTGGACAGTACTATAAGCAGTTTAAGTCAATCGCTATACGTTTGTGAAAAGAACACCTTAGTTCCAAAGATGCGATTACGTCGGGCTTTGTAAGTTAAAGATTTTCTCCAGAAGATTTTGACTCACTCTTTGTCTTCCAATTAGAGCCGAAGACAATGACGAATTGGTTGAAATAATTGACGAGAAGCTAAAAAGCGTCCGAGTTGAGCTGGGGGATTTTTACATCGCTGAACAAGTTTTGCGCCAGGATCTGAGTGAAACTATTATTGTAGCAGAGGTAAGGTTTACATTTTTTTCCGAAAGCTTAATTGTAAAATCTGTGGCTTAAAATATCTTGTTTTTATCTTAAACGAGCCGGTAAAGTGCTTACATTTCTGAGGAGATACTGATACTCACCAGGCCGACCCCAAGGAGTTTTAAAGAATATGGCCCCCAGGCTAAGGGTTATTTTTTTGGGGGAACTTTCTGAGCAAAATCAAAAAGTAGGCTTTACGTTATACAACATGGTCTCCAAAAACCGAGCCTGGTTTGTCGATTTGTTTGTTGATGCCAGCATGAGTTTTCTTCATATTTATATACTCGAAATCACTCAGATATTTCTTGGTCAATATTCTGCAGATAAGATTGATCACACAGAGTATTGGTATGCCCCACATCAGCATCAATTTGTTGCTACCTGAGGAGACATGTCGCCTACTATGGAATTGTGTTTAGGTTCTGAGAAATTTTACTCTGAGCTTTGTCTAATAAATGTTTCGGCATTCGCATGGGAAATTGACAAGACTCAGTGAATTCTGCCTTCCAACTGCTTTTAAAGACGGCTTGCGTTTTCCATACCTCCGTATGCATGAATATAGGTGTAAAAACTATTAAGTGCGCTAAGCTAGCAGTGTTACCCCCCCTGGTTTCATGAAGATTGCGAGCAAGCACATGTAGAAAAACATCTTGCCTTCGAAATGGGTCTCTGTAGAAGGATGTAAGTGACTGGTGCGCTGTACGAGGAACAGAGAATGGATGTCGTTCGGATTTTCCAGAGAAAAAACAACGAGCAATCGAGGAAATGGAAAGATGCTAGAGTGTAAAAAAAACGTGTCCAGCAGGTGGGATCCGAAGACTTAACTGGTATCTGACATTTAATGGAGCAAAAGCAAGAAATAATGCACGAGTATGACACTGTATGCTAAGAGGAACTCTTCTCCAATCTGAACAGACTGGCCATAATTAAACCACTGCCCTACATTCACTTTAATATTTTCGCCAGCGCGCAATTCATATGAAGAATGGTGATGAGACATTTGCTATAATACTTGACATTAATAGTGGTGTGGTTAGTTAACCGTAAGCATCACTTCACTTCATAACGTATGTAGACGATTTATTCGCGTACAAATCAGGTTCAAAAATCGAGGTCATTAATATACGCGACTGATTGTCCATTGTTGACTGTCATTCGATTAAACCTACCTCCCAGTGGTGGTCCCCGGTAACAGCTTTAGTGAATCCTTAATCATGTAGGCTAAAACGACAAGTGCGTGCTCGGCCAGTACCATAATACAGCCGTACGCCATCATAGGGCTCACAACATCCTCACGTTCACAATAACTTCCTCCTGCTCCACCTCCTCCTCCTCTTTCTCCTTCTCCTTCTCCTTCTCATCCTCCTCCTCCTCCTCCTCCTCCTCCTCATCCTCCTCCTCCTCCTCCTCATCCTCCTCCTCCTCATCCTACTCCTCCTCTTCCTCCTCCTCCTCCTCCTCCTCATCATCCTCCTCATCATCCTCCTCCTCATCATCCTCCTCACGGTTTTCATGTATTACAACGGTGTAGTACATCCTCCTCCTATTTGGGCTTTATGAGACGTTTGCGTGAAGCAATTCGCCGAAAGAGACCAGAATTGTGGGCGGAAGACTCGTGGATTTTGCACTATGATGACGCACCGTCGCACAGTGCCATCATTATTCGTAATTTTTTGACGAAAAATGCAACAAATACCATCCAACACACACCGAATTCACCTGATTTGGCTCCCTGTGACTTCTTTCTGTTCAATCGAGTTAAAAAACCACTACGGAGAACGCGTTTCAGCAGCCGAGAGGAAGTTATGGAAAAATCGCAGGAAGCACTGATGGACATACCGAAAACCGAATATAAAAAAATGTTTCGAGGATTGGATCAAGCGCTGTCATAAGTGTGTTGCAGTCGATGGGGATTACTTTGAAGGGGACAATACAGATTTATATGAATAAACTTGTATTTTTAATTTTCCGAATAAATTTCGGGAACTTTTTGATCAAGGTGGTACTGCCCTACCAAGCTCATCCATCTGTGCGCGGAGAACGGTCTCTGCTCTGTCAAGGTCGATAGCCATTTAACCAAGACTTTTTAAAAAAGGTGACGCGATATTGCGATGGCTGAAGGTTAACGATCAACTTTCAGAAGTCGGAAACCATCTATGTTTAGAACGCCGCTGTTGTCTTGGATTTCTACTGATAATATAAAGAATTGACGAAAGCTTGCGATTGTGAGACTACACAACCATGCAACCACTTGCTTGTCAGTATTTAAAGATCTGAATAGATAAAACTGTATATTGTAACAAACATATACAATATCATACATGCATGTTGCTCTGGGCAGGGCCAAAACTGCTTTGATTTAATCTGCTACGAGTACATCGCCCTAATCCCGTCTATGATTGCTTGTGTGTGTTTTTGAAAAGATTCGGGTGCTTGAGAGGCCTGGTCCTCGTCCCTCATAAGAGTGGACAATTTCGTTATAAATTTTCTACCGAAATTCGGAGTCGGTGACAGCAACTTTAAGAGCGTTAACTCCAATTTTCGGTCGTAATTCTCGCCCTAGTAGGCAGACAATAACAAGTTTAGTGCAAAAATTTGAGTCTACATATTCGTTGTGTGATGTTGCCGTGTCAGTGAGACAACGAGTTGGTCGAAGTGTCGAAAATATCGCTGCCGTTCAGGCGTCCGTAGCAAACGATTCAAATCAGTCAATTCCACGGCGTTCTCGGGAATTGGGCATCGCTCAGACCACATTATGGCGTATTTTGCGTAAGGATCTTGGTTTACACCCATATAAGATCAAGCTGACTCAAGCCATTTGAAGCGACGTACGTTCTCCGATTGGGTTGTGGAGAAGATGCGCCAAGATGATGAATTTCATCGCAAAATCATCTTCAGTGACGAAGCTCATTTTTGGCTCAATGAGTTCGTCAATAAGCAAAATATGCGTTATTGGTCGGGTGAAAATCCACATGTGCTTCATGAATCACCACTTCATATATTGCATGCCGGCGGCGTTATTGGGCCTTATTTTTTCGTCGACGATAACGATCGTCACGTTACTGTGAATGGTCAGGGTTATCGCGCCGAATTGGAAGATATGGACTTGGACGACATGTGGTTTCAACAGGATGATGCCACAAGCCACACAGCACACTCTACAATCGATTTATTGAAGAGTAAGTATGGTGAGCGTGTTTTTTTTTATTTTTATTTTATTCACAGGAACGAACACAAATGAATTTGTGTCGTCCGGATAACAAGGCCGGGGAATTATGCCCATATGACCGTTATAGGAATACAAAATATAAACAGATATGTTATTTACATGAATATAACTTTTTTTTTTTTTTTTTTATATTATCAATTTGTGTTTGGAAACTAAGGAAAAAAATTTAGATGTTTGGGGGGATAATGATGGATCCAGTAGCTCACGTAGCGTTGGAGGGTCTCCGAAGTGTTGCTTTGTAAGTACGCAGCTCTGTAGTACATGACATATTGAACGGGTTTCGTTGCAGTGGTCGCATAGTGGTGGGGTTTCCTTTTTATAGAGGTGTGTTTTGTTAAACAATGTGTGTCCTAGTCTTGTCCTGCAGAGTTGAATAGATTGTAGCCGGCTAAGCGATTTATTATAGAGGACGGGTTCTAGGGAAGGCTTGTGTTGCCTTAAAAACGAGTTTGATTGGCTCCATCGGCGTTCAGCTTCTTCGTGCAATTTGTTTGTTACCTGGGTCCAAATGTCTACTGCAAAAGGTGGTATGGAGTAAATCATGGGTAGTTTGACAGCTTGTCGAGCGCCAGCGTCGGCCTTTTCGTTACCTGGAATACCAACATGTCCAGGTGTCCATATTATATGTTTTCTCGGGGAATTTGAGCAAATAATGGACCGAAGAAATTGGATAATGGGCAATTTACTTCTGTTGTTATTTATACTACGAATTGTGCTGAGGGAATCGCTGCATATTGCCGTCTTGCATGTCGTCGTGTTGGCGATTTTGAAAGCTTCAACAAGTGCCATTACTTCTCCAATAAAGGAGTTTTGGTTGGGTGTTGTTATTTTCTGGACTAGGATTTCGTCAGCTTGACGATCTAGCCTGTAGACGCAGAAGCCAGTTGTTCCTTCATGATAAGAGGCATCGGTGTATAAAATACAATCGAAGTTGCCGTTGGACATGATTTTAGCGAACTTTTTCCGGTATACTAGAGGTGGCGTGTGGGCCGTTGGTGTAGTGTCGAGCGAGGTATTTATTAGCTGTGATGGAAACAACCATGGAGGATCTACTGTCTCATAGATTGTTGGGTCCGGTATCGTTATGCCCGATGATTTTAAATAGCGGATAGAATTGAGCAGACCGCTTTTGATTTTAGCGATTGAAGTTATAATCCAACCGGATCTGCAAATGTCATGCAGAGGGTGTTTGTAATCGGTAAGGCTTTTTGCTACCAGCTTTATTTGAGCTGTGATTTTCATGTCGAAGAAGTAGAGGGTATTTGTTTCCGCTAACAAGGAATCAATAGGCGTTGATGGTAATGCTCCGACGGCTGTGCGTAATACGGCGTTTATTTTGATCTGAACGTCCCTGTAATTTCGTTTTGTCCAGTGCGAGTAGACAGTGATACCGTGTTGTATGCTCCCCCTGGTTAGCGTTTGCGCTATGCTGATGGCTGTATTTATATGTGGCCCCTTGTGTTTGTTGCAAATAACTTTGAGGAGATTTAGGTTTCTGGATAATTTTTCCGATACAGTTTTGGTATGATCGTGCCATTTCCATGTTTTAATACATATTAGACCGAGGACCCTCATTTTTTCCAGGAGGGGGAACCTGATATCCTCGATATTTAACGAGGTGGCTGGACATCTGTGTTTGCGGCATATATGCAAAGCTTCCATTTTGCAGGCTGGTAATTTGGCTCCTGATTTGTGGCACCACGTTAAAGCTTTTGAAAGGGTTTCGTTAAGCGCTTTCTGTACTTCTTCTGGTTGCCCTGACGCTAGTACAAAGAGGTTATCAGCGTACGTTAAACGTTCTTTTATGTGTTGGTTGTCCAGTTTTCTGTCCGTTAGAAGTGAGTTCACATAAGCATTATACAGAATTGTCGAAATCGGAAAGCCTTGGGGAACCCCATTGACGATGGGAGTGACTAGAGAATAGTGCCCCTTCACCTTGACTATTATTACTCGGTTGAGCAAGAAAGAGTAAACGATGCGCAGGAGCTGCTTGTTAATGCCCCATTTCTGGAGTTGTTCCACTATTCCGAAACAAGTTACTCTTTCGAACGCTTTCTCCAAGTCCATGGAAAGGAGAACTGAGTGTTTTCGAGAAGCTAACTTTGTATGCACTGCTTGATCAAGCATATTCAGCAGAGAATCCGTGCCTCTACATGGTCTGAAGCCTTGTTGGTCATTACTAAGATGTTTTTCCAGCGTCCATTTTAGTCTGTTCCCGATTATTTTTTCAAATAATTTGGACAGGATAGAAAGAAGAGCGATTGGGCGAAATCCATCAATGGAGTGATGGTCAGCATGTGGTTTAGGGATCGGAATTAGATGGGCTTTTTTCCACTCATGTGTTATATAGGGCGACTATTCTAAGCATTGTTACTGTTGGTGAGTGTTTAATCATTTTAAAACTTATTTTGTTTGAGCCCTGCGTCGAGCCTTTGGTGGCTTTAAGCGATTCTAAGAGCTCTGGAAGAGTAATTGGTGGGATCGTGTCATCGGACGGGTGGGTACTTTGAAATTCTGGGTTAGCCTGAAAGGTATTTTTACGTTGAAGGACATAGGGAGACAAATTTTCATCGGAGCAATATCCAGACCATTTGTTTGCAAAGAGTTGACCTATTTCGGTGGGGTCGATAATGGTCGAATAGTGTTTAATAGCCACAATGCCACGATGACAACGATTGCTATTGATCGCTCTTACTCGATTCCAAAGGGAACTAGAGTCGAGAGTGGGGTTGAGAGAAGCTAGGAAATTACGCTTTGGCTGTGCGGACCTCACATTTCATGGTTGCTGCTATACGTCTATATGCAATGGCGTTTTGGGTATTTGGATGTCTCTTAAGGATAGACCACGCCTTTCTCTTGTCGATTGCTAGCTTTTTCAGATTGGAGTTAAACCAGATGGGTTGCGGAGGATTGTGTGGTGGATGGGAAGAAGGAATAGAGATTGCTGCTGCTTTTCTTAGAATTTTTCTCAAGTTGGCAGCTTCTTTGTTGACATTTTGGGAGATGGGGGTTGCAGTAGAAGCCTCCTCGGCAGTTAATGCGAATTTGGTCCAGTTGGCCTTGGATTCGACAAAGCGTTAGCGGAAAATTTGGCAGAAGGTGTACGGTTCCGAGGTTTCAATAATTATGGGGAAGTGATCGCTGCCTAGAAGAGACTCATGTACTTTCCAGCTAGCACCAGCTACTATAGCCGGTGAGGCAAGCGTTAGAGCTATTGCAGTGAATGTGTTTTTTGTTGAGAAATGGGTAGGGGATCCATCATTCAGCAGTACAAGATCAGAATGTTGCAGCCAGCCTGCAACGACCGATCCTGCACTGCTTATAAGGGGGGAGCCCCAGAGGGGGTTGTTGGCATTGAAATCACCCATCACTATACTGTGCGAGAGATGATTTGCAGCCAAATTGATGTAATCCTGCTGGGGCACAGTCTCATGAGACTGTCTGTAAATATTCTGCAGAGTAATCGGTTTCGCCAATTTTATTTGGAGCGTTTGGACAAGAAACCCAGAAGGTGCCATCTTTGCTGCGAGTGTGGGGCTTATTGTTAAAATATGCCACGTAGTTTTTGTATTTGGTGGGTGCTTTAGCTACAAGTATTTTTGTTTCTTGTAATGCAATGATAGTGGGTGAGTATTTTTGGATGAGAATATCCAGATTGAAGAGATTGTTAAAAAACCCTTGGATATTCCATTGGAGGATTATTATATTATTTTTTTTATTTTGTATATCCATAATTTAATTAAAATAAATATAGATAGTTGTGGTTTTGACTGTTTATATTTTGTTTGATTTGGAATGAGCGTGGATTATGGTGGAAGTATATTAATGGACTTTGTTATATTGTTGTTAGAGTAAGCGGTTGGTTTACATAATTCGGGCAATAATTTGTCAGGTGAAGGCATGGGAGCACTGGCAGGTGCATTAGTAGAAATGTATTGTTTTAAGGTGGAGCACAGCTGATCTGTGTCCATGCTCTCCGAGCTGATTGCTTGTGTGTTATTAGTGTTAGTTTGAGTAATGATTGGGTGAGTGAGTGGGGTATTGTTGTTGAGTAATAGCGGTAGTTAGTTGGGTTCTTTTAATATTGGGTGTTGTTTTATCATATACTGTGGGTGTATTGGTTTTTGTTGTTAAGAGAGTAGATGTGTTTTTTGTTGTGATTTTTATGGTGGGGTTTGTGCTATTGACAATTACCTGTTTCTTATCTGCGGAGATGGAGGTGGCTGGCGGGGTCGTTGAAGATATTCTTTCTCTTATTATTTCCACGAATGATTTTTTGATTTCTCTAGGCTGTATTTTAGGCATATACATGTGTCCAGACTTCTTGTATTCCTCCCTGGCTTCCTTAACCGTGCAGCGATTTTTGGTTTTTATTATCATGATTGTTTTTTCTCGTACAAATGTAGGGCAGTTGCTATCGTTCGATGGGTGATCATCGGCCTTACAATTTACGGAGTACTTTTTCTTATATTCACCTGTATGTGGGGAAACTTCGGCGCAAGTTGCACAGAGAGGAGATGGCTCATTACAATGGTTTTTGGTATGTCCGATTTTTTGATATATTCTGCAAGACATTGGATTTGGATAATATGGATCCACCTCCAAAATCTGCCAACCTAATTTGATATCATTTGGGAGTGCGGGAGCATCGAACGTTAAAATGGCTGCTCCTGTTGCCTTGAGAGCTTGTCCATCGTTTCTAAGCAATTTCTTTACCTGTGTTACTTTGAATCTTTTGAGCGAGTCTAGGATGTCGCCTTCCTCAAGGTGGGCAATATTAGGCGAGTATATACGCCCTTGACAGGAATTGAGTGATTGGTGGTATTTGATGTCAACTGGTACATGACCGAGCGACTTACACTTTATAAATCTGTCTGCAATGTCTTTGTTGTTTGTTTGTATCAGAAGATCAAGATTTCGGAGGGCTTTGATATCTTTGTATTGAGATGAAATTGCGTCAATGCCCTTGCCTATCACGATTGGGTTGCGGTTAGCAATCGGTGTTTTGTCGTTATCGGTGGGAGAGTTTGTAATTACAAGAAAACAAGTAAAATCAAATACCATTTTGTTTGGAGAGTTTAGCATTGTCCACTCTTCATTTGAAACATGTGTGCCTCTATTGGTTTTTTTTCTTTTGGCTAAGTTATCGTCTTGCATTGTGTCATCTGGGTTAAGGTCACTAAACCGGTTTGTTTTTTTTGCCGCCATAGCGGCGGGTGCTTCTAATGACTGTTTATGCGAGTTTTTTTTTTGTTTGCGGAGGGAAACTGAATTAAATACTTGAATAAAAGGAAATAAAGGGATTTATAAAAATGTTTAATGAATTGATATGCCTTATTGCTTAAAGAGAGTAACTAACTTCGCTGTATATTACTTTAACAAACAAAAAGAAAAAGTGGCCGAAACTGATGTATTAGCAAAAATAAATACAGCGTCTGTCTCGCGTGTGACGATTGAAAGCTCGTTTGGTACTGGGTGAGCGTGTTATCTCAAGAAATGGGCCGGTCGATTGGTCGCCTCGTTCGTGCGATTTAATGCCGCTTGACTATTTTCTGTGGGGCTACGTTAAGTCATTGGTATATGCCAACACACCGATGATGTTGGAAGAGCTCCGAGCCAAAATTAAACGCGAAATAGCGGCCGTTTCGGCCGAAATGTGTGGCCGAGTCGTTGAAAATTGGGTCCAACGAATCGACCGCTGCAAACGTGCCTGCGGTGGCCATATGAACGAAGTCGAGTTCAGAGGGATTTTACATCTGATTATAAAGGTGACGTACGACGTATGGATGTATCTACTAGGGATAAATACAAGTCAGTATATTCTTATCGTGTCCCTATCGCTAAGTTTAAGTTTAAGATACATGCGGGGCAGGGGCCTGATTTTCTGTTGATGCACCAGGGCCTTATCCACCTAGCTACGCCACCGTTTCAGACTCGATGTAAGCTATTTTTTAACTATTAACATTTTTCATTTACATATATGTATCTAGATATCGAATGTCACGATCGGAATGATTTGGCTAAATTCAAATATTCAGCACCAAGCATTGGCTGAGAATTTTGAAATAACTGCCTATGGACACTTTTTGAGACCTCAACAAGGATCCGCAAAAATGGGGCAAAAAACCGTGATGTGAATAATTTAAAAAAAAATTTGTTTTCTTAAAAATATTAAAAATATTTTTACTTATCACGAATTCCAGAGATATAGAAAACAAGCGTTCGGACTTATTTTTTGAAAGGTCTCCTCCTGGACCGCAAAGATCCTACGGACAAGAAAGACAATCAAAGCTATCGGGGCAAACAAAAATGAGGTAGGGGCTCGAATATCAAATATCCTTAGAGGGTACCATTTTTAATCTGTTTAACCTAAGTCTGTTAAATTTGTATGCTGCCTCGGAGGAGTTGAGTGAAGATGTCAATGGAGACGATGAGATTGACAGCTCCCCGACAAAGATCTTCGGCATGTGGAGACGAATTGATAAGAGTAAGTAGGATCGTATGAGTATAGGCCTCTCTCGTTATATGTATATGACGTTTGATATAAAAACAGGCCTCAAAGATACCTACAACTACGTAAAAGAATCTGAAAAAATTGTCAAAATGCCAGTAAATATAGAAGCTACAAACGCCTTTGCTATACAACTGTTTGGCTTAAGTAGCACTATCGATCCGAGGAGGATGTTCGATTTGATAGCAGCAGCGTTTTCCTCGTATCCTGACAAAGATTACTGCATTATATCAGTGCCGTCATCAGTAGCGTCTTCAGATTGTCTAAGTGGTCCACTTTTGAGATACTTTTCAGTAAGCGGCACTCATAAAAAGAACTTGTATTCAGCCTTTTTCTTTTATAGCACGTGGCTCCACGTTCGGGATGCAAGATCTCCGATTGTTTGTATGTAACTCACAGAAACTCTTTTCTCAGTGAAATTGAAGTCGACTTTTTGACACGAAACGATGTTGGCGACATCGAGGATATTTTATGTTTTACATCAGCCCAAGGACAAGAGATGTACAACTTCGCCGACATATTGCAGAGCATAACCGAGTTTTTAGAAAATCTGTGGTCGGTTTTTGATGTTTTCATTATGCGATCAGCAGGTGTGACCATTGGTTTTGCAATACTGAGGTAAAGGTTTGATTGAACTCGATTTCAGTTTTTATTATTTTGTTTGTGGATTTTCTGAATCTTTTAGCCAGAACTGTGCAATGTGTGAATTACGCACCAACTATGAGGTGTTCGATAGTGATGATTATTTCCAAGACTGGACTGCGGGAGAGCTGAACTATTTATATCTGCACCCTGCATTCAATTGGGAGTGGAGACATATTGCTCGTGAGATATTTCGATTAACCGGATATTTTTCAATGCACTACAAACTTAAAAGAAAGGTTAGTTTCAATATTTTGTATGTGACCTTACATACGAGTACATAGTACATTTAAAAAGTGCAGCTTTCTTTTATTGTACGAGTCTTGCTCTGAAAGTGGGGCTCCAAAACTTTTAGAATCGGAGCGTCGTTGTTTATCTGTTTAACGTTACATGTTTACCTGCAACATTGGATAAACATTTTCTTAGATTCATGTAACTGTGCAGCTTTTTTGAGAATTTTTGACTTCCTGATAGGAGTAGGTTGCAATGGAGTAGCCTTTCGCTAGAAATCATGGCCTTGTTAGACAAGTTTCGTCATAGTTTGCTTATTAGGCCGACGACGACGGTCTCCTGGGTGTCTGTTGTACTTGGGTGTGTTAAGAATGTTGAAGTTGATTTGTCTGTCAGCATGGGTATGTATATATGTCCGAGGAAAAGGGAAAGAGAGTTGTAGGTCTGTGCATGTGGTGCTTATCAGCGACTTTAATTTGTGTATTGTGTTTGTGCGTGTGCTCACGTCGCGACTGAATCCTTGATTTTTACCACTCTCTCCGCAAACCTTCCTCATTTCACGGGACTGTTTAGCAGTTTCTTCATTGCCTACGTCTGCCTCTGCTGTCTCATTATTTCATTTTTGTTATTATTTTCTTTGTCATTTTGCCTTCTTTGACGCTCAAGTCGTCTCAGTTCAATTAGGATAGCGGTCACTAACTGCCTAAAAACCTTAATAATAAAAAAATGCGGAACTTCTGTTAGTTTGTATTGAAACAATAAAATTCAGATTGTAAACAACAGCAACCCGAATATGTTCACGCTAATAAATAAAATATTTCGGAGGAGAGGTCGAAACTAGTTTCTATTTTTAAGGATCGCTAAAGCGATCGAGATCGACCAAATGTTACTTACAGCAAGTATAGATCCAGGAGAAGATGTCGATCATGATAACTTCCTTGTAATCGAAGATCCACGGGAGAAGGTAGACCAGGTATATAGAAGCGATTCCCAAGAAAGTGTACAAGGCGAATTATTATATATTTTTGGTCAGAATCACGACGGTGTGGAAAATCGAGTTCTTTTGCATAATTGCTATTTTCGAATTTATATAGGAAACTCAGGTTTAACGAAGTTCAACGACGAAAATAGGGATATTAAAATATCTAATGGGATACCGAGCATTGAGCTTGAACACCCGACATAATGCATCCGACTCTCAAAAGGAAGAAAAATACGTCCATTCCGGCGAATCTTCTCCTTCCGAATATACAAAAAGATGATCAATAGAGCCCTGATTTAGTAATTTGTAAATATACGCCTGGATAGTTCAGTTTAAATGCTAGGCACCAATGAAACAAAAGCAAGAAACAACGATTTTAAAATTTCGTAATACGAACACCTCTGTAGCTTAAATTTTTGTAGAGCAGATGGCACTAAACTAGGCAACTAATTTACTTTTTTTATATACCGACATTTTCAACCGTTTGAACAATCTGTTCCATTTTTGCCCCGAAAAAGCGTACTCAATGTGTAATAAGAAAACTGTGGCACATTATCAATGATCACGCTGAGAAGTAGATTTTTATAACTTCCATCTGGCTTACACACAATTTTCTGAACTTTTTCGAATATTTTTACGGAAGATTCTTTTCTTTCTTTCATTTTTAACGATTTTTCGACTTTTCACCCTACTGCCTTAAATTTCGCTAATACATCCTTGAGAAAGAATGCTTTCGACAAAATTTCGTATAAGCTAAAGGCCCTTTTTCGGGACATTTCGTCTTCCTCTGCTTATTTTCTGCTGGAAGAAGACCGACTTGGCGTTAACAAATTCCTTAGAGCTCAAAGTCAGTCTATGCTAAGCTGCAATGTATGTACTCGTATATTCGCACTTGAAAACGATTACTACTTTCCCTCGGAAACACTTTATTAATAATAAACCTGTTTTCATAATGACATAAAGGTGAGATTTTGCAAGCTTGCAAGGGCATATGTGGGAAACAAAATAAATACGGTGCTTATCAAGGAATTCTCCGATAACCTCCTTTTCTTCTGTGATGAGTGCAAGTGTATCTCACTCTCGCATGTTCTTTTGGTAATAAAATGCCTAAGCGATTCCAATGACTCCTATTAAGAGGCACTCTCGAAAATGATCACGGACAAAATTTCGGTTATCGAAAGCAGTGTTAAAAGTGTTGAAGGGTTACGGAACTCAGTGCAGACCTCAGCTAAACTAATAAAATCCAAAGTAAAGCATATGGATAAACAAATTGCTGGTCTAAACGAGTTAGACTCCGGGAGATCCAGGAATAAAGAAACTCCCTTATGTCACCTGGATAAAGTGTTAAGTGACATCAAAGCTATCTGTTCTTCGCAAGTTATATCCATCCAAAAAAAACGGTAAGTTGATAAGCTCACTGTGTGATGACAGTGTGATCATAGTGATGAACTTACTGCGACTCGATCCCTCGTTGATCCACCAAACTTCCCGTAGAATTACCAGAATGTTACCTAAAATACATCGTTAATGGTTGAATTAATGGAACCTGAAATGGATTCACGCTCACCCCCACATACAAGTCATCTGCGGACGGTTCAACCTACTGATTCCTGCGAAGTTTCTTCCAACTTGACAATAGAGAACACATCTATGTCAACTCCTCCAATCGCTGCCCCACGGAAGCTTATCAATCGCTTCAACTCAACTTGGACACGTTCCGAATGGCAGCGTAGACCTGATCAGCTTGCTTCGAAGAATCAATTGGTCACTACGCTTCTTATCAAATGTGCCCCACCAAACGCTGATGCTGATTGGATCTCGAACTTCTTCGTAAAGAAATATGGCATCACCATTAGCCACTGCAATTTACTTCCAACATCTCACCACAGAAGTAAGCGCAGCTTCAAGATCAATATTCCGGCCAAATACGAATAGTTATTTCATAATCCAGCCAGCAATAATTTCAATCTTTGAAAGATGCGTGTCTGCAAATGGTTGGAAAATACGACCAAGAAGCAGGATAAAGTCCAGCAGTCCGTCTTACCTAAACCATCTATTAAGTTAGCAAGTAAATCCAATTTGCCAAGACCCACCTCCTCTTCCCAAAACAGACCCAGCTCCAATTGGAGCTTTAAAACTAATATTTTTTATTAATTTTAAGCCTCCCACCCATACTCCAACTCCCTCTATTCCACCCCAAAAATCAAGCCCCGACGTCAACGTGTCTCTTTTGACTTAACTACAACTCAAACTCCCAGCATTCAACCCCTAACACACACTCCTTTCCCTAATAATTTCAGAAATTTCGATCTCAAAACCGGAGCTAAACATCCCAATTTCATTAGTTCCTGCAACATCTTCGTCCACTAGCCCCATTTTTGGCCCCCTTCTGCCTCCCGCAGTTAAAATAACTCAACAAACTTTTGACACAACAGAATGTCTAGGCTGAGAGAAAAAAAGACGTACGAGAATATACGTCTCCTTCTAGCGTATCTGCATGACAAATCCGACTCAGTTTGTTATGAGGGAAAAACGAAAACAAGCGTGATGGTCTGCATACAGCAGGAAGGTCTCCCTACTAAAAATCCGAAGAACTTATATATCAAGTTCCACGAGATTTTCAATATGTCTCCTCAAAAAGTCTCAGACGACCTTGCTGCTTTCGGTAATTATGTGTACTCAAAACGGATCTCCCACCTTCAGCGGAGCAGAGCTGACAACGACAAATTTTTTCGTCCCTATCGTGCTACCATTGCCAGTGTTCCAACCATCCACTCCCATGCGCTCCCGAAATAACCTTCCTCTTATCTTCTACTATCAAAACGTAAGAGGATTGCCATCTAAAACCCGTGCTGTCTTGCATCAGTCTCACGCTCTCCCATTTGAGGTCTACGCTCTGACCGAAACTAATCTAATTCCCGACATAAAGAATCAGGAATTATTCCCCCCTAATTTCAACGTTTTTCGAGACGACGATTTTACCCGTCCAATGATTCTCCGTGTCGAGGTGTCCTACTGGCCGTCCACTAACATCTTCTCCAATCCCTGTTTCTACTTCTTCTAAGCTTGACTACGTTTCAATAAAGATAACACTCCCCTGCAGGTCAATGCACGTTATGTGTTTTTACATCTTACCTGCGCAACCTATCGAATGCTACCAACTTGCTATCGATGCAATTGATCAAATGATTTATCTGATCCTCTCGATGATATCATCGTATTCGGCGAATTCAATCTACCTCAACTGCACTGGACTCAATCAGAGGATGAATCTTTTTTTATCGCAGACCCTAACTCGGGTAAAGAATGCCTCCTCCTGGATAAGCTTACAGACTCTAGCTTATGCAAAATTAGTGGAGTCTCCAACTATATGGGTAGGCAATTAGACCTCATTTTCACCACTGACCCCATAAACTCCTCTGTCTCGCTCTGTCCCCTTTCCCTATCGACTATTGATAACTTTCACCCGCCACTTCTTCTTTCACTTTTCCACCACTCTCCTATTCAGCATTCCCCATCTCCAGCTGCCTCTTCTTACGACTTCCATAAAGCGAATTTCCGCAAAATTAACGCATACCTGAGTAAGTGTTCTTTTAATTTCGCCAATATGTCCCTTAATGATGCTCTCTCTATATTCTACATAGAATTATTCAACTCTATTTTTCCCTAAGTCCCCAATAAAACCCCTTTTACGAGTCTCCCGTGGTATAATCGTAAATTTTGCTCTTTACGTAACAAGAGAAACAAATCATGGGCAGTTTTCCTTCGATCCAATTCCGTTGCCGACTATTCCAACTATCTCGGGTTATATCTTCAATTTGCCATTCGCCCAGCTTTATAAAGTCTTCTACCAGCGGTATCTTGACAGGGCGCAATCAAAGCTTATAAACGGTCCTATGTCTTTCTACTAATTCGTTAACTACAAAAAAAGTCCGACGGTTTTCCTCCATCTCTCTCATACGAAAATATATCATCAACTGATCCGCATACCATAGTCAACCTTTTTGCTACTTTTTTTAAGCAATCTTTTGCCGATAGTTCCTTCCTACCGGATCCTTTTTATTTCAAATACCTGCTTAACTCTCCCTCCATTTCTAAAAGTTTTGATCATACAGTGATAGAAAATAAATTACAACAACTTAAAGATGAATGCTTACCCGGCCTAGATGGCCTTCCATCCATATTTCTTAAAACTGTTCCTCAACACTTTCCCAACCCCTTTTAAATCTCTTCCAGTTATCGCTCTCTCAAGGTGAATTTCCACAGATATGGAAGTCTTTTTTCATAACACCGATACACAAAAAGGGACTAAAGAGCGAAGTCACTAATTGCCGCCCCATAGCTAAACTTTCACATATACCCAAACACCTCAAAAGCATTTTGTACGAAGCTTTAAGCTTCCAGTGTAAATCTCTTATTTACCCCTAATCAAAGCGGCTTTCTGAAAGGTACATCAACTGCCACTAACCTCGTCGTATTCGTGTTCTCTTCTCTCTCAGCCTTATTTTTATTAAGTATCATTTTTTTAAAAAAATATTCACATAAAAGCTTTTACAATAGAGAGTAATACAAAAAACCAAAATGTTTCATGATTGAGCTCGATACTGATCAAATTGTTCGAGGAAACTGTCTTAGTGGCCCCACAAAACAGAACCGACAACACTCCCTCGACCAGTTAGGTATTTTAGGATCTTAAATTTTAAATGAGCGTTAATTTGCATTCGATTGGGTTATGAGTGTTATAAATCGACGATTGATGAGCTTGGTTAGTTAGAATGGATGGATAGTGATGTGTGGGATAAAGGATACGGAATAGTATGATCTTAATGTGACTGGACGTAGGTATGGTATTCTGGACATTATTGGACATTCATCAAACATACAAGCGGAAATTTAACCCGCGCGCAACATAAAATAACTTAAAGCAGGAACCTATAGAGGTTAGCAACAAATGAGCGTATTACAAAGATTAAAAAAGAGAGATACTTTCCCCGAGGATAAAACTGAGAAAAATTAAAAAAAAAAAAAACAAGAAAATTTACTTATAACAGTTTAAATGCATTTGGAAGGGACTCGGGATGAGGGAGGAAGGTGGATTGGATTTCCTGCATGTCCTTCTCTCTACCAAAATCCACCGGATGAGAAACCACCTGGTGGCACCCGTCCTCGTTGTTGACTGTCATTGGACGAAGTTGAGTTGGTTGGTGATTTTTTGGCCTCCAGAGCTGGTGCAGCAAAGGCCTTCTCCACTGGAGCAATATTCTCTACGAGCAATTTCTCTACAACGATATTGGCATCGGTGGAATTCATGCATGCGTTTAGGTTTGAAGAGTTTTGCTGATTGTATTTTGGACGTGGTGCATTGACTTTCACATCGACTTCACCGAAAAGACTGGTATGACCACCACGTGGTGGCTTTAGAACACGACTCGATGGACGCGTAGAGGACGAGAGACCGATTTTGATGTCAGTTGATGTCATGTTTGCCAGAGTACGGTAGACAATTAGAGATCTGCTTCGAAGTTAATGGGAATTATCAGCTTTGGCCGGATTTTAAACGGAAGTTCCAAAAAAAGTCAGGATCTCGATTTAGAACAAACTAAACCACACCCAAGTACTGCAAAACGCAATAAAATAACAAAAAATCGAAAACGAAAAACAGTTGACCGCACTAATATAACGAATAAAAACTTGGCCCAAAAGCAAAATCTTCAATTGGTCGGAGCTGTCTGTGCTCTGCGCTTAACTGCGGTTACTTTAAATTGAGAAAATTAAAGAAGAAATAGAAAGTGGTAAAGAAGTCGATGCTATACCAACTGATTTCAGTAAGGCTTTTGACAAGATATCTCACAAACTAATCCTGTTCAAATTGTCCGTCCTGGGCTTTGAACCCATTTTGCTAAAATGAATATCTTCTTACCTGGATAATCGTTTTTATAGTGTTCGATTCAGGTCTGCCCTATCGGCCCCTTTCTTGGTCACCTCAGGTGTTCCTCAAGGTAGTCACCTGGGTCCACTTCTCTTCATTCCAACTATTAACGATCTTGAAAGGGTCATTCAACAATCAGTACTTTCTCTCTATGCTGACGAAATTTTTTAAACCCATTTCCTCACAACAAGACTCCAGCCTCCTTCAAATACATCTAAATAGTTTTTCCGCATGGTGCATCATGAACTGCTTGGAAGTCAATGTTACCAAATGTCAATCGATTACGTTCTTACGTAAGTGCAACAAGTCTCCTCCCCGAATTTAAGTTCTCCACGGCCAACCTATATCCCTTGTTGAAACTATACGCGACCTTGGCATATTATGCGACAGGCATAATATTGCATAATCGCATATTGATGAGATAATTTCTAAAGCAAACTCATCACTTGGCTTCGTTAAAAGATGGTCGAAAGAATTCTGCAACCAGTACGTAACCAGATCACTATACATCACTTACGTTCACCCTCTTGTCGAGTATGGTTGCCAAGCGTGGTGTCCCTTTCAACGAGTTCATACGAGGGGCGTTCAATATATTCTCGGTCTCGGTATGAAGGAAAATGCGAATTCAATTTAAATTGTTTTTATTTTTCAATATAATCTCCCCTAACATCAATGCATTTGTTACATCTTGAGATAAGCTTTTTTAAACCCTCAAAAAAATAAATTTCCTCTTTCTTTGCAAAATACCCATTTATTGCCGACTTGCCGACACGAAGACATTTTTTCAAATCCAAGGCAAGGTCTGGACTATAGGGTGGGTGTTGGATTTCTTCGAAACCACAATCTCGCGCAGCAGCCTTGGAAACTCGCGGCGTGTGAACAGGAGCGTTGTCATGAAGAAGCAACACACCCGCAGCGAGTTTACCCCGTCTTTTCTTTTTAAATTCCTCCCACAAATTATGCAAAGTGGAAGCGTAGGATGTGGCGTTGATGGTTTCACCTTTTTTTTGTACTCGATGAGCAAGATTCCCTTTGAGTCCCAAAAAACTGTGGCCATGAGCTTCCCGGCAGACGGAGTGACTTTGAACTTCTTCGGGGGGTCTGTTCCTTTTTTATGCCACTGCATGGACTCTTGTTTGCTTTCAGTCATAGTGGTGGACCCACGTTTCGTCCTCAGTAACAATTCGATCCATAACACCGTCCGCGTTCTCACTACACATCTCCAAAAGCTCTCTACAGCATGCGATTCTCACTTTTTTCTGAGGCGCTGTGAGCATTCGTGGCACCCACCTTGCACTGACCTTTGAAAGGTTAAGATGGTCATGAAGAATGGTGTGAATGGTACCAATTGAAAGCTTGATGATCTCTGCCATCATTTTCACCTTTATTCGGGCATCCTCAAGAACAAGTTTTTCAACTTCTTTGATGCTTTCTCTCGCACAAGCAGTAGCCGGGGCGCCGGAGCGGGGGTCGTCTTCAATGCTCTATCTGCCTCTCTTGAACTCACTTGACCACTTTTGCACAGTTGATAATGAAGGTGCGGAACCCTGGTAAACAGCCACCATCTCTTCATGAATAGTTTTTTGACTTTTTCCTTGCTTAGTGAGATATTTAATTACAGCGCGATGCTCAATTTTCACCATCATCGTCTCAGTTGCCATTATGCTGTTTAACTAGAGATAAAACGCGAATTAATAATCACATTTATATGAAATTTTACATGAATGCACTAAAATAATAGTATTAATTGATAAATAAGTCAATTTATATATACAACCACAGCTTCACCCCGATACCGAGAATATGTTGAACGCCCCTCGTAAATCCCTTTTTATAGCTTTTGTTATGTTTGTTATGTTTACGAGATGAATAGAATGGGACTCCCATGAACTGAGAGTTTCAACCTACCACCCAATTTCGAACGTGTAAAACTGATATCCTTATAACATGCGGTAAAGTTTCTGACCTCTGATTCGCCTTGCAACTGAAGGGTAAAACACAAATTCTAAGATCTGCTTCTTCCTTCCGCATATATTTACGACGAACCCATGTCCAGAATGCTACTTGATTCAACTGCCTCTGCTCAGGTTATGCATTTCGTCCACTGCTCCGGATGGGATGCAAATAAATTACCAAAATTGTTAGGTCTTAGTATCAAAGTTTTTTCATGAATTAAGCATAACAAAGCTGTTCGGGGTTATCCCCGGTTTAGCATACCATCTGTGGCAACTACGAGTATTTCTTCTTCTGGACAGTCGCACAACTAAGTACGTCTAATTGATTCTACTCGTAGTATTTGGCGCTGACAGATAACACATTTCTCTTTCTTCAGTTCAGCCAACCGATTTTAAATAGCCTGCTCTTGAAAATGTTTCCTATATCCCCAAGAAAACAACTCCACAAACCATCCATTGAACCCTATGCCCTTTATTATCTCAATATCAAAATGACACACCACATACGAACTCAAATAGAAAATCGAATTATTATCGTTGGATTTAATGAGGTGTGCAAAGGATTCCTTAAAGCTTTGATTTTTTCGTGAGTATTATGGTAACATTTTTGAAAAGATTCCATTTATCATCGATACTTCCAGTCCAAGAGCCAAAAGCATTCAATGTCTTAATATTACTGTTATTACGGATTGCCCAGGTTTCATCGAGGCCGAATATGACGTCGATTCTTTCATTGAGCAGAATTCAATGTTCTTCCAGGCCAACAATCAATTTGATGCCGACTATCTAAGAAGATTGGAGTTCAGGACCTGGGTTCGATTTGTGGCAGGACCATTAAAGGGGATTGATAAGTAAGCCAACGTTCATATATATTGTACACATAAAGTAGGGCAAATACGTTTATACTTGTATCATATAGGGACGGAAAACGCATTATTTTGGCGAATGGAACAAGTCTTCACTATGAGCGATTATTCCTCATGTGTAGCTCAAGATGCAGTGCGCCCAAACCATTTCATACAGTGCCAGTTAATTATTTGGAAGCCAACTCACGGTTGGATAAGATTATTTTCTATTATAAAATTCGGACGCTAGTAGAGAAGATTCTGGAACATCCATTGCCAATACTAGTTTATGGCAGGGTTGTTATGGCCCACTCATGTGTGAATACTCTAATTGAATTGGGCATTAGAGCAACTCGAATTTGTCTTGTAGTTCCGCAGAAGAGTGACGAAATGGATTTTCCTGAGGCACTTCATGATGAGCACGTGATGGCCTTGATATACTCCATGGAAACAGAGATGGGAATCCAAATGTACAAAGACTACCAGATGGTTGATTGGTCTCTACATCCGCAAGAAAATGCCATTGAGGGTGTGATTTTTGAATCGAAATTCGAACGTATAGCGATAAAGTGTTTGGCCTTTATTGGGTTCAATGGAGATGCGTTGCCACATCAGATACGAGAAAGTAAGTACTAACTCAATCAAACCAAAATTACCGACACCGTAACAGCAAAAAATTAAGTTCAGTGCAAAGATTGACAATTTATGTACTAGCAGTTTGTTACTTTTCTAATCAGCGTTTATTCACGTCAGACCAATGGTCCCCTTAAATGTTAGTGTCTTTATAAAGATAACGCAGTTGCGCGGCTTTGAGCGCGCTGTAACATATTTTGTTATCATCCATGGCTACTCGATATATCCTTACTCGATATTTCCACATTTTTTTATTCTGACTGCTCCTTTACATTTCCTTCCCTATGGGTATATGGGTACAAACTAGGTGCACATAATCCAGAAGTAGCGACTCTGAATATGCTCCACCTGGTAGTTCCCATAATTTATTTTCTGAAGAAGATGATTTATTTTATTTATTTATTTTCAAGGAATCGATAGAAATGAATTTGTAAAGTCCGGGATTTTACGCCGAGGTACTATGCCCATGTGGCGTTTGTCAACAGCACGAGGTGTACCGAGTTCACATGTGGTCCCCCATCTAGGTACTTACCGCGCCCACACTCGAAGAAGATGATATTCTCTCTGTGTTTACCATTTTCTGATCACGAAGCTCTGGAGACAGTTTTTCTTTTCTTTGTTAGCTATTTATTCTGCTGTAGATGCTGGTTCGCTTTTGAAATAAGATTGGTGAGTGGGTTGCCATTCCAGATATTAATTCTAAGGCTAGAAGCCTTCAGAACTTGGTTGTGTAGTGATTACTGACCTGTTGATTTATTTATTAAGTTTGTTGAATAGTGATTGCACTGAATTAAGAATGTGTATACGTTTGCTGGTGACAGGTACAGAGTCTGGACTCTGGAGGGTACGTATATTGACATTGTAAATTTATTTAGCTGCCCGCCGCCGGCCCAAAGACTGTCACATGTTAATTACTTAGTGTCAGAATAAAAAACCGATTTAGTTTCTATTTAAAAAAAACCTCTGTTTATTTTGACTGCTGACAATCGACTCCCTAAATACCAATGAATATACTGACAGATACAATTATGTGAATTTGTGACAAAAATGTAGTAGCTTTGAGATAACATAATAGATTCGTTCAAAGTAGGATAATAATAAAAGTAAATAAAGAACGTTTTGAAATTATGTGGTGACAACTCGGCTCTTCCTGCTTCTAACTCGTTCCGAGTTCAGATAGATTCGTTCTCGTCTTCATTGGCGCAACCATCATGGATCTCCGCATACAGGGCACACCATCGTTTCATCTTATCGCTGCTAGAAACTGTGCTGAACTTTCTCTTCGACTTCGTTGAACACTCCAAGTTTGCAACAACATAACGGTCAAACTGCAGTACCTTCTGCACCTCGTATGGCCCCTTATATTTAGCAACAAGTTTGCGAGACTCATCCGTGGCGGGAGGTGGAGTATCAAATCACCTTCTCTGAATGGTCTTGGTTGTGCATGCTTACTGTCGGGTCCCTGCTTCCTTCTCTTTCGTGCTGCCTCGATATTCTTCTTTGTCTCCTCTCGTCGCACGTTCATGTGGAGTTCGCCATCATCCTCATAGACAGCTGCCAGCAGTTTATTTCCATTTAGATCACGCATTGGAAAGTCGCATACCAATTCGATCGGCTCGAACTTCGTCGTTGAATTGACTCTGGCGTTCACAGACCATTCGCACTGCGATGTTCCAGTCCCTCGGGTAACTAGACTCTGCCTTCAAGTGAGCTAAGACCGATTTGTTGAGTCGCTCAGCTAGTCCATTTGCACGTGGGGTGCGCACAGCAACCTTGATATGTTGGATGACATTACTCGAACAGTACTCCGAAAAGCTTGCTGAGGTAAGAGCTGTTCCTTGATCTGTCACCACGCACTTCGGCAACCAAAAATAGAGATTCAACTGGTTCATGATCTCAATCACTGGTTTTGTTTTGGTAGATTATACAGGAGATATGACTGAGTAATGTGTCAGTGCGTCCACAATTACCAATATATGTATATTCATTGCCACGACAACTCCGGATGAACGGCCCAAGATGATCAAAATGTAGGACTTGAAATGGAAATTCAGGAATATCCATGCCATACAGCTCGCACTCCTTGCGAGAAACTTCACGGTGAAAGCAGCATTCAATACACCCCTTGATGTAAACTTTCACAAAGCTTCGCATACGTGCAAACCAAATGTCTTGTGATATCTTCTTTATTGTGGCTTTCACACCTGGATGCCCGACCTGGATGACATGTCCTTACTAGTCGCTATCGCTCTCCTTTCGGGACTATCAGTCGCGGTTTGTGACCAATGCTGTTTCTGAACAGCCGATGCCTTCTGAGTATGAATTCAGCTTGGAATTGTTGCTTTTGGTTCGAATCGTCTTGGCCCCTCAGGACGGACGGCTGGCTACCCAATCGTCAGTGTTGATGTCAATCGCCATGACATGACAGCTTACGTCATCTACTTGTTCTGGAGAGGAAACTGGAGCTCTACTCATTGCGTCGACACGTCTCATTGATGTTCCTGCTCGATGTTTCACCTCAAAGTCGGGGTATGAGTGTTTTTGCCATCTGGCGGCGGAGATAGCTTGACAGTCTGTAACGACAACAAACGGCTTACCTAGTATGTAATGTACATTCGGAAACGTTGACATCCGTCTACTACGGCCAATACTTCCAATTCGTACGCATGATAGTTTTTTTCACTTGAATTGCATACCCGGCTGAAGTAAGCTACGGGTCTCCAGTTATCGCATTCATCATTTTGTAACAACATCGCGGCAACTCCGGTACTGGAAGCATCAGTATGGACTTGATGTTCTTCCTGCAGATCGAAAATGCGAAGTATTGGTTAAGCTATGAGAAGTTGAATCAGTCGACCAAACGCGTCTTCACACTGATCCGTCCAAACGAACTTCTCATTTTTCTTGGTGAGTTCAGTGAGTGGCTGTGCGATGTGTGCATAAAGTGGGATAAACTTCATAAAGAGCCCGGTAAGTCCAAGAAATCGTCGAACCTCCAATGCTTTTCTCGGATGTGGATACTCCCTGATTGCTGAAGTTTTCTGATGACCCGGTAGAATTCCATCTCCGTCAACCATATGGCCAAGGAAGCTTACCTCGTCCTTCATTTCGTCAACCTCAAATCTCAACCGCCTTCTGGTTGAACGACGTCGAGAAACTCTTTTAGAAGTTCTAGGTTTTCTTCTGCAGATCGTGGCGCGACAATCACCTCATCGACGCAGTTCATTACCTTATTAGCCAGCGGCTTGATAACTTGAGTCATCATGCGTTGGAATGTACACGGGACATTTCGCAGACCAAAAGGCATGTGATTAAACTCATAGTGCCCATTATGAGGAACAAATGCTGTTAACGGCTTTGCTATTCTGCTGATATTAACCAGACATCAAATCGAGCGTCGAAAGTACCTTCTTTTCCCCAAGTGTGGACAAGACACCATCAACAGTAGGCATGGACCATGGTTGTTGCTTCCGCACTAGGACAATCGGCGATGCATACAACGAGCATGACGCGTGAATGACATCTAACCTTAGTAGTTCTGCTACTATCTTTTCAACTACTTCGCGCTTCGGAATCGGTATAGAGTACGGTTTCTTTACTTTGGGTGTCGGCGACGTCAACTTAATGTCCATTTCAAAATGTTTCGACCTACCTAGCTCGCATAACTTTTCTCCGAAACAATGTGAGCATGTAGTAAGCAAGGTGTGCAGTTGTGCAACGATAGCCTTATATATTTTCTGACCTACATCAATTGTTTCAGAATCGATTGCCATAACCCAACACACGAAATTATCGATCACGACTCTTCCCTTAGCTAAATTGTCGATATGCCTTGATCGAAATTTCAACGACCAGAAACTGTGACATGTATTCGACTTCGTGATCCAAATCTTTGCTGACATTTTCTTTCGGCAAACGATTTCTCCTCCTGCAAACCCTATCAATCTTTCTTCGCACGGTATAACGGTACCTTCACACATATAGGCAACTGCTTGTGAAATTAAAGACTTCGAGCTTCCCGAATCGATCTACGCACAACAGGTAACCGATTTCTTTCCCTCAATTGTTACTAAGCCAACGAAGATGTGAATGTTATCTCTCCAGCCGTAGACACTTCTTAAGCTAACATATTCATCCGGCCGATGAATTGCTCTGATGTGATCTCCACCGCAGGGATTGAAATCTAGCAAAATTTCCATTATATCCCGTACGTTATGAGATGTAGTTTGTTCGACCTTTTGCACTGCAGATTGAGTGTTGACGACGTCTGCGTAATATACTGGTAACTGCGTGGTGGAAGTAATTTCTGCATGGCACCATGGCGGAATTACCTTCGAGCAGCTGCTCGGCGGCTGGATTGATGAAGTTATGCCTGAAATACATGTGCAGAAAATACTGTGTGTCAAATTTAGAGAACACTGTTTCTTATGCGAGCGAACACATGTGCCAGCTGCACACCTTGCGTGGATGCAAGATGTCTCTAAATTCTAAATTGGATGCATCCAGTACTTGTAGTAGATTTATGCTCTAGTCCATTTGATACATTTTTTTTAATTTGACAGTTGGAGTGTCAATTTTTTAAAATATATATAATTTAAATTGGTGAAACAATGGAAGAAAAATTAATAGAATTTGTGAGAGAACACAGTTTCTTGTTTGATAAGAAACACAAAAATTATAAAAATATATTTTTAAGGGACAAAACATTTGGTCTATTTCCATTGCAAAGGAAAAATAACCGCAATGTGAAATTCTAACAAAATGACTGTCACTGTCAAAAAAAATCTTCGATAAACTGTCATAAACCAACTGCACATGTGTTTTAAGTGCGTTGATGCACGATGAACCGCTTGCAGCTCGACTGCACATGTGTTTCAGGCATTAGTGTACTCACGACTGTACGTTCACACTTACCGTCGTCATCCGTCAACACTAAAAGTTTTTTGCCATCGTCCTTCGTTGAATGGAAGTGGGGCTGGCAACCAACGTCACGCTGTTCTGCGTCGATTTTGCTTGATTTTTTTTTTACTGCTGACAATCTACTCCCTAAAAAGTAAAAAAAGAACGTTTTGAAATTATGTGGTGACATTAGCTTTAGATTCATTGTATTCGCAACAAACCTCATTATTTTGAGCGATTTTTAGCCTACTTGCTGACCGTTGCGCTCGCCTAGATGATCCTAGGCCCAGTCCATTTAAAGTCAGGGTTTCCATTAGTCTCGTCACTATTCACCCCAGAATAGATTCTAAATTTTTCCAACATCTGGCTATCTAAGGCAATGAAATCGGACCCTTATTACCGTATAATACTTTTTTTCCGAATTTCATTTATGCACAAAAAACCGACTACCACTTGAAAAATTGTTCTTTATAAGCAACCACGGCTTTTATCCGATTTTGATATATTCATATACGAAAAAATCATAGATGGAGTGTTAGGCCAAAATGGTTTTCGACGAAAAATCCTGGTATATAGGATTTAGTAAGTGACGTTGAGTGCACTGAATAATTCGTACATATCATACATCGCTATCAAAACCTCGTCTTGGTCAGGTAAACGAAATTTTTAAGAACTGTTGTCCACTTTAAATGTTTCTCTTTGTTGTTATAGCCATTAAACAGTTTGCGAAAGTCTTCAAAATTCTTCCAGAGTTTCAGCACCGACTCTGAATCTACTTCAAAGTTTTTGTTTTTAACTTCCTGTTGATCCTTCAGACACTGTCCAAACTATGTGGTGATGGTCTATGAAATTCATCTCATAAGATGTGTTTCAGCTTATCCACAGTAATTCTAATGAGGTGCAGGTGAGCGGGCTATAAGTTGTTTTTGCTTGATGCTGACAGTTGTTAGGTTTTAGGAAACTTGTTACCGTCCTTTTACCTCCTACATTGCGGCGTTGTACCAAAGGTTGCTCGTCCAACTACGGAGACTGGCCGTGGGTATAGATGTTAAAGAAATGGGCACCACGCGATTACCCTTCCGTACAACTTCAACACAACTTAAATCGCGAATTGGTTGTGACGATCGCCAACAAATCCCGTCCTTTCTCAATTAACACAAACGATTTCCTTACAATTCTCCCAAGTTTATTCCATACGCCAATAATAATACAAACTTAATTCTATCTTAAAGCTAGATATCTTAATTCTATCTTAACTCTAGTTATTATACTACGTTATCGCAAAAAAAAAAAATAACACGCTTCCTCAATGACTGAAGGTCAATGAGTAGCCAAAAAAAGAAAGAGGAAGGAAAAAAAAACAAAAACGAATTCTGTGATTTGAACCTGGAACTTCCGCACGACCCAGCAAGGCGCTCATTTCATTTCATTTAATATGCATTTTTATTTTCATACTTCATTTACACTTACAAGCTAGACAAAAAATGCTTAAAAATTAGCTTAAATAACTTACAAATAATCTTATTCTATCTTACTGGCCCAATGCGGGCACTCTAAGTTAAACATAATACTTAATCTATGTCTTTCGACGTTTCTTACAGACTATTTTTATTTTTGTTTTTACATCTTTTAAAACTAAAACTAAGAAAATAAACTTTAAGTATAAAAACTTAGTATATGGACTTTTTGTTATAATATAAAACTTAAAACTAAACTATAAACTACCTAAAACTAAATCTTAACTACTTAATCCTACTTAAACTATCTAATGCTATACCATATTTTAGAGGGTGTTACCCACCTCTGTTCTAATATATATTTTTTTCTTTTTGTTTTTTTTTTATTTTTCTTTGTGAATTTTTTTTTTTATTTTTTCTTAAAACTACCCTAATTCTACCTAAAACTATGTAAGCCGGCCACGGCTAAAAAAAAAAATGCAGAAGACCGACTTTGCTCCCTATGGAGCTACGTAGGACTGGAGGAATTCGACGACGAGACTTCCCCTCCTTCATCTAGCCACCAGAATTGTTGGTGCTGCCGAGCAACATCCCTCATGTCGCGACTCTCTACCGCCCTACTTAACCGGAGACGCTCCGCACTGCCATCTGCGACGTCTCTGTCGTAGTTGAGTCGCCTGTCCGCAGCTGTTCGAGCGACGTGGAAGATTAGCGGCACCGCCAATCTGTCCTGGATCAGACCTTTGCTATCTAAATACATGAACACTTCTGGAGGAATAAAGCCGTCAAAGCGAACTCTCTCGTGATACATATAATTGGGGTAGTAAGCCCCGGAGATCAGGTTGTTTGATGAGGCCATTGCTCTTGCAACGTGTCTTCGAGTCAACTTAATGACGAAATTGTCCACTCTTATTAGGTTCGCCCTATTGTACAAGACCTCATTAGGATAGAATTTTATGTACTCAGACTCTGGTGTTCTGTATAAGCGACGACAAGTCCTAAGACAAGCCCTCTTAAACACCCGAATCTTTTCCCATAAACTTGCTCTTACGTTGAACCACACGGGACACAAACACAAGCATAGGCCTGATAAGGGCCATGTAGCAGATAACCTTTACCCTCGCATCGAGTCGGCTGTTATAAAACAGTCTCTTTCTAAGGGCAAAAGCACCTTTGGCTCTGGCCAGAGCAACATCTATATGTTTGTTAAAATACAGATATTGATCTAGCCAGATCCCAAGGTATCTGACTACATTTCGACAAGCAAGTGGCTGCCCATGCTGCCCCACGATCGAGAACTTTCGCCAATTCTTTCTGGTATCCCTAGAGGCCCCAGACAAAGGCGTCCTAAACAAAATGGTTTCCGACTTCTGAAAATTGATTTTCAACTTCCAGTCATCGCAAAATCGTCTTATCTCATCGAAGTCACGCTGCAAGAGAATATTAATGACCTCGATTTTTGGACCTGTTCTGTACGCGATTAAGTCGTCTGCGTACGCTATGGCATGGTGAAGTGAACCTATCAGATCACTTGTGTAAATGTTGAATAGGATCGGCGAATTTACCGCACCTTGTTGGAGACCGTTTTTAATGTTAAATGTTCCAGCAGAAGTCACATCGCCATTCTTCACGATGAACTGTCTACTGGAGAGCATATCAAAAAGAATATACAGCAGTGGTTTACTAATGCCCAACCTATCCAGCTTGAAAAGGAGTCCCTCTAACCATACGGTATCGAAGGCTTTCTCCAAGTCAATCAGGCAGGCACCAGTGCACTGGTTCTTGGCTTTGTTCCATTGGATATCAGAAACCAGTTTAGACGCAGCATGAATGATATCATGCCCCGCCTTGAAACCGAATTGATTATCCGGAACTATATGTTTGTCCTCAACCCACTTAGTCAGGACTCTATTGATCACCTTCTCGAAAACCTTACTGATGTTTGGAAGAAGACTGATCGAGCGGAGATTCGCCGGATTGGAAGTGTCTTTATCTGGATAATGTGCATTATTCATTGCATTATTAAACAGGGTGGTATAAATGTTCACCGCTTCTAGAGGAGATGTCGAAGCACAATGTTCGGTATTTCATCGGTTCCCGCTGATTTCTTACTTCTAAGTGAATCGAAGATCATTTGGAGCTCCTCCTTCGAAATGAACGGGGGTAGTACCCTATCGTTGGTGATGGCATTATTTGCCATATTTTCGTCACTGAACTGGGTGAAACCCGAGCTCTCGAATCGTCAATTCGCAACTTCATTTCGAAGGCAGAAATTGTGCACAAGGACTCGATTCTCCAGATCGTGGTTCGGGCCAATGATAACATTCGCCTTGTACACTTCCTGGAAAGTCGCTCCTATAGCCTCTACCTGCTCCTGCGGATCCTCGATCACAAAGAAGTTGTCATCATCAACAGCCTCATTTGGATCTATGCCTGCTGCTATAAGTATTTGTTCGTTGTTCGTAGTTCGGGCAATTTTAAGACACGAAAGGTCGTTTTGATCTTTTCTCCGAAATATTTTATTTATTTGCGGGAACTTATTCGGGTTGCTGGTGTTTACAGCCCGAATTTTGTTGTTCCAATACAAACTTACAGATGCTCTGTAATTTTCTTTTATTAATACTTGGAGGTTTTTGATCTATGACTTTAGCGTCATATGTCTGTTATGTCTGTCAGTAAACTGTCTGTACAAGGTTTTTAGCCTTGACAGCAGTCTACTTTTATGTCGGTGCAGTGCGTCAATGGTTGCGTTGCGGAATAAGTCTTCGTTGTCAGTGTATTGATACCGAGGTATCGTTTTGTCCATTGTTCAATCTCATCGTTTTGTCAATCTCATCGTTTGACAGATTTCTGTTGGACGGTGGGTAGAGCGAATTCGAGGAGACTGCTCTAGTCAGTGTTCTGGAGAAGTGTGTCCAACGCACCCTACTATAGTTGTAGGCATGCCTTTGAACAAACTCGTCCAATTCCGCAGCTTCGTTCGGAACGGTTATTTCGGTACTAAGTCCGCAATGGTCACTGTCATACACAAAAGTGCGTAGACAGTTTATGGTTTGTTGGTTTGTTCATGTCAGGTGTATTCGTGTGTCGAACAGCAGGAGATCCAAATAGGACCCGTGTCTAGGAAACGACGGACTATCCGTCGCCTTAAGGCCGAGTCGATACATAACACTGTGTTGACCCCACCAATTGAATAGTAGGTTCCCTCTAGTATTTGGTATATTATTTCCCCAATCACTATGTTTGGCGTTGAAATCTCCGCTGATAATAAAATAGTTGTCTTCCAATTCCAGCCTCAGAAATCGAAAAAGTGTCTCGAGCTATGAGATAAATAAGGTGGATTGAGTAACCTTAGGTGCATAGACAGACACCATGTACAACCGCTTTCCATTACGGAGAGTGATGTACACGATGCATGCTTCCAGCACCTGGAACCTACCTACTACACGACTGTATACTCTTTTAAAACGTATACCTTTTCGTACGAAAATCGCAACGCCACCTCCCTGAATGGAGTTGGGTCGGTTTCTCCGTACTATTTTGTATCTTCTGTGCCTCATTTTGTGTCTTTTGGTTAGCTTAGTTTCGCTAATCAAAAGCACATCAGGGGCTTGGTCGTTAAGCAACTTAAATAGTGCGGCTCGTCGTTCGAGCCTTATCAGTGAATTATCAGGTTTGCTCCGCCATGTACGTACCCATTACGACTGGAGGTGCGTTAGGCCCGCCAGCAGCGCGTATATTTGATTTACCCGCTTAGCCTGTTCCTGTATTTGACGCTGAAGCTGAGCCATCTGCCCCTGAATAGAGAGCAAGATAGCCAGCATGTCAGGTACAGGTTCCGGTGCTCTAGGCGCTGGGGCCTGAGAAGCTACCTTTGGTTGTTGTACCGTATTTCCCCTACCTGACGCCATTTGGGCGTAGGTAACGTGGGGAGTAACGGCTGGTGTTTGTGCCTGCACAAGTGGACGTTTAACTTCCACTTTCTGCTGCCGAGCCAAATTTACTCTTTTGATGTATTGGAATTTGGGACAACCCCGATAATTTGCGGTGTGTTCCGTGTTCCTACATAACGCGCAAGAGAGTTGGCTTTTTTCTGACGCTCCGTCCTTGCCTAGAGCGCATTCCTCGGACTTGTGGTTCTTTCCGCACTTCACGCATCGAGGCTGCATTTCGCAGTTCGATGCGGCGTGCCCGAACCTTTGGCAGCGAACACATTGTAAAATGTTTTCGCTCCTCTTTAATTTTTCCCAGTGTACAACCTGGTAGTCTAGGACTTTGATGCTCCTTAGACCATCCAGTTTGCTGGTGGGACTTAGCTGAACCAGGAAGAACGGTAGTTTCCGCTTCTCCCTTTTGGCTCTAGCCGTGACGAATGGCTTAACCCCTACGAATGTGAGCTCTTCGCACTCCTTCTCTTTCAGCAGTGCAAGGAGCTCCTCCGGATCAGTCGACGGTTCAATCCCCCTCAGCAGCATGGTTTGCAGCTTGTCCCCCTTCGGGGTGTAGGAGAAGAACTCCGTCGTCGATTCCTTCAGTAAGTTTTTTATTTTAGTATAGCTCTCCACTGTGTTACAGTGGATCGCATGCCTATCTAAACTACGTCTTTTAATGTAAAAATTATTACCTATGGCCGACTTACATAGTTCAATTGTTTCTTTTAACTCCATCTTAAAGGTGTTGCTTGGAGGTACCCGCTGCTTGGTTGATTTTTGTTGTTGTTGCTTCTGTTGTTGTTGCTTCTGTTGCTGCTGTTGTTGTTGCTGCTGCTGCGATTTTTGTTGCTTTTGTTGTTTTTGCTGTTTATGCTTTCGTAGTCGTTGTGCATCTTTTGTTGTTTTTTCTTGTGTCCATGTCTGTAGTTTTTGTTGTTTTGACGGCTGTTTCTCTTTTTGTTGCTGTGGTAGCTCCACGCATACTTTTTGTTGTTGCTGAGATATCTGGAGTTCTTGCAGCTGCTCCTTCTCTCTTCTCGCAACTTGTTTGGCTTTAATAGCCAGTATTTGTAATTGCAGTTCGTTGATATGGCTGCTTAGAGCTTTCACTTCTTCTTCTTCGTCCTCGGACTCAGAAGCCGCCAGCGCTGCGAAGTTATTATCGCCCATATAGTGACCTTCCCCACCGTCAGACACGTAGGGGAATTCGTCGTTTGCTAGGTTTGTTGCTGCCCTTGTTGTTCTTCTAGTCGCCGCTTCCCTCGTTTCCACGGGCAGCTTTTCGGAGCAAACTGAGAGGGAAGGGCGCTTGACGAGGTTTGGAGTAGGCCGCAGCTTCCTCCTCTTTTTTGTATTATCTGGATTCCCAGATGCATTATGGCCTGATGATGTAGCCGCTTGATCATCCGATGAAAAAGTTAGAGGTAACAGAGATGCTGCTGGTTCCGCTATTGAAATAGCGGACCGCTCCCTTCCACTCATCGTTCGATTTCAGTAGAATTGCTTGATTTAATTTAATAATTTTTTTTTTAACAATAAAAAGTCCGTCCTATTCCGGGGATCGAACCCACGACCCTTGGTTTCTCGGCCGACACCACTACTGTTGCGCCACCGAAGCACTTGGCAAAATTGTTTCTAATTCTACTTTTATCACACTATTTTACTTTTTTCACTTGAAAAGAAGCCGAAATACGTCTGTCCTCTATCGAGGTCTATGAACGACAGTCAACGTCTTTACCAACTCGGCTAACGAACACTTGAAATAACTGCTAGCTAAACCTGTATTTTATACTTTTCTGCACTTCTAAAGCCGAAACACATAACACGTGTGATCTCCGTGGAGGAGACGACGCCAAGTCCCAACCATGGGGATGATGCTCCCACTGACCATGGCATGAGTTTTCACACCAAACTGGACGAAAATCTTTTAAAAAAAATTAAACCATAATAAACTCTATGAGGAAATGTTTCGACAGTCACTTGCGGTTGCAGCCATTTGATGTTAAAGTTTCTTAATATTGTTCTTCTATAGTGTTTTGGTGTAGCGATGTCGTCTAAATTGTTGGCTTTAACGAGCGTTGGAGCTTGTAGTAATATTTCACAAAGGCATCCTTCCTCTTACGTGTCTGAAGCGGAAGTTGATCTTCTCAATCTTCTTCTGACAACAAATATGCATTCAAGTAAATACTGTTTCTGCCTTCCATAGAATTTACCACATGATTTTCCTTCCTTTTTTTCCCCGGTCAATTATTTCGAAATATTAGTATTGTACTCATGTCCTCGTTTTAGTTTCCTAGGCCTCCGTAATTTCTTCCTTGTTTTGCTTACTCCCGTCGTCAATAGGAAGAAATTATCTTTGTTCGGGGCTATCGCTTCACATCATACCAAATATTATGTTCTACGTGTTTTGGTCGTTAACCAGCGACACATCGCTTAATCAAGAGAATACTTAAAAGGGTCGTCCTAGTAACATACTATATACTCGTAACCTGGGTATGAGCACTGCCATATGTCTATTTTGACATCCTAGCTTGATGCCGAGAATTTTTCAAATGACCTATCCTCTGACTACTGTGAAGTACTTCTAACCATAAACGTGGCTGCTAATTCCATGTAGTGTATTCGGAATAGAAATAGTATGTTTTGGTGACTCCAGAATTCCGGAATCCGTAGGGAACGATAGAAGTGAACCAAAACGTCATCAGCTCATTTGCCACTGTAACAGAAAAAATAGCAAAAATATGTGCCAATCACATAAAGAGCTAACAGGAGATACAGCTTTAAAATGAGAGGAGCATTTCTTATGGGTGTTGAACCAAGTCTGTTTGAGAACACAGGTGTCCGTATCCGCATCCCAATCTCTGGAAAATATGCGAATACTGTGGTGATAATGCCACTCGAAGTAGCCGAACCAATTAAAGTTCTTGCATCCTCTGGTAATGGGTGATTTTTTAAGCGTTTGGTTTTTAATTGTCAAAAAAGAAAACACAGGAAAATTGCAAGTGTTGAGTTGATAAATCAATGCTTGCCATTTAATTTTTAAAGATTATTTCATGTAAATGTTGCCATGACTAGGTTTTAAGTGGTTAATATGGAAAGTAGATTTTTGAATCACTTTTTCGAGCATATTGGCTGATATCTCGCTAATAACACTCATAATGTTGTCTTCCAAGGCTGCAATTAACGCTGGTTTATTGGCTTAGACGAGTGATTTGACGTATCTCCATAAAAACTAGTATAAAGGCGTCAAATCGCACGATATATCCGGCCAATTCACCCATCCAAAACGAGATATAAATTGCTCAACGAACTCTTTTCTCAATTGGTCATATTCTCACGGCCATATTTGAAAAAATACGAACCAATGATCCCGCCGGACTATGAACCGCACCAAGCGGTACATTTTTCCACGTGCATTGGCAGCTCTTGTTTGTTTGGCAGGTTTGTTTATTAACCAGAAATGAGCTGAAGACAATTTTTCGATAAAAAAGCGAATCTTGCTCCAGCTTTTCTAAGGCCCAATTACCGAAAATACGACGCTGTGGCAGATCGTTCGGCTTCAGTTCTTCCATGAATAGCACAATCCCAGTTGCTGCGAACGGCGACGAATGGACAAATCATGGTCTTCATTTGGTCATTATGGCTTAAATTGCTTGTTTGGCAGGTCGACCGACCGTAAAATGGTCGAAGTACGCAAAAAACATTTTTCACAGAACACGAATTTTGATAATAATAATTTTTTTCCATTGTGAAATGCCAATGGAAACATGTAATACGAAAACTAGGGGAAAATTGCGTACCTTTAGTTGAAAAAATACATAATGGAGAAATTATTCTCGAGGGAGCAAAATGCCACTTTGAAGAACGTCTCGATGCTGAGCAATTAGTTTCCGCACTGGATTCAAATCTGTACACCACCTTGTGGATAATTTTGAGCACGTTCTGGTCAGAGGAACTCTAAATGTAGGATCGCATGAGATCGCATGAATAACGAACCAAACCCTTGCGCTATTTATCATTGCAGATAAAAAATTAGCCATGCGAAATGCTATCTAAGGAGTGTAATGTGTGCTATTATGATAACGAAAGAGAACAGGACATATTTTGATGTGGATTTGTTTTATGTCTAGAGTTTTAAGCATCTGAGCGAACACCGGACCACAATGCACATCAAAGCTAGATTTGCCATCATAAACCTGCTACGCGCTCGAGCCACTACCGTCAGAGACTGCTTTTTGAAGTTTCTCAACCGGTGAGCAATGTCTAAAGCAAGACGTTTAGATGGTTCCTGATGATTTGAACGCCAATGGATTCAGGCTAATCGACTTTGCTCAAGCATATGCAGATGATGTAACTGAATTGTCTTTTGGATCGTATCTAGCGATTGTCTGCTATAAAGCACAGGCGGCCTAGAGGTGATCTGATCGATGATCGGTCTACTAGAAATGAGCTTTCCGTTAATTTTCTCAAAACTTTTCTTTACGTTTTCTTTACGAGAAGGAGGAAGCTCCTTGATCTTTCTGGAAGACGACAACTTTAGATTTCACTTCTTATTAGGAAAACTTGCTTCTGTCTTCTAAGTAAAGATATACGTAATCCTGATGCTACGAACTACATAGTGAAGAATAGGTGGAAGGGCTAAGCATTTGTAGTTACAGTCAAACAGCGCTTACGACTTCCAAGCTAGTACAAGAATGCCAGACATCACTAAACGCAGGGGAAAGGCTGAAAGGGGAAAGTGGGATTACGGGAAATCAAATCGCCGATGGGCTTGCTAAGCAACGCTCAAAGAAGAGTTTTTCAGAACCCGAACCCAAGTTAGGTTTGCCTGTGTCCCCGGCTCATATGAGCATAACTGTAGACGGCATGACTCTCCAGGTTGCCGCAGAAAAATGAATGCTTCCCGTCGTCGCATTGAGGCGGAGCACTAAACTTTTTTGTAAGCACTTAAGTGTGCTTAGCATATGTGATACAATATCCCACAACGCTTGCTGTGAAAGTAATGACAATACCGCGGAAGACTACCTATGTGACTGTCCGGCCTATGGTCGCATCAGGTTGGACATACTCGGCGCTGGCGTGGTTGGTGGTGAGTGCTGGTACTGAGGTATCTTTCTTCCTTTCAGTAAAAGGAATATACAAGGACTAGTTCCCTGTGCTCTGGTCCGACATTTACAGGTTCGAGGGTGCCTCTCATCAAGAAAACGGAGTGAATTAGAGAAACATCCGATCATGACTATGACAAATTGATGTTTCAAACTAGACAATGCCGAACGAAAGCAATATTCCGTTGTAAGGCAGGACTAACCATTTAACGTGTCTGCAGAAGCAGACGGATAATCTGTCGAATTATTTAAAACAGCGGGAGTTGATTTAGTAAGGAACATATAACATCTGTTCAGTGTGGTCGGAATAAACTATTGCCGCAAACCCATGCAGATCCTTTAATCAGGTTCTTGTCAGTGTGGTTTCAAACATACTAACTCTACCACATTAGATCTTGTAAATCATTTTCGGGCAGTTTAATCGTATAAATGCATATGACCGCAATTATAGATCCGAGTTGTGTAGAGCTATGTTAGGTCCAGAAGTCCAAAGTGATAATGGATACATAACCGTAGAAATCAAGCGAAGAACCGCCCTTATCCCAGTTTTTCGGATACAACTTAGAAATAAATCATAAGGTCCTTGTTGTCCAAGTGCTTCTGTAGGGACTTTATCAGAAATGGATGAGTAGGCGCTTGGTTGGGTACTGAGAAAAATTCTTCGAGTGATTTTCGGATCTGTATGAATAAGCGGAAGAAGATACTGCAAGGAACAGTATGGGCAACACAATGACAGCCAGGAAGGCAAAAAATCATAGACTTAATTATCTAGGGCATACCGAGCAGATGAATACCATCGCTTTGGCCTTAAATGCTTTCCAATCCATCCCGGACGGAAAATGCAGTAAATCAAGATCTTGTTTTAGACTACCTGATCCAAGTTTACCATAAGGATACGACTCCGATTTCTTCATCATTAATATCATTTTTAATAACGGACTTAATATACGATTCTGAAAGGTCTAACAATGGAGTCGTTAGCCCTTGCACTTCATTTATATTGGAATGGCAAAATGGAACCAACATCGCCGCCCAGCAGCGTGCTCTCTCCGACTTCTGAGAGTCCGTAAAGACTTGGATATTAGAAGATAAAATTGCGAATGATATTTTATTCGTAGAACATAAGATTCTAGATGTAAAAATAGTCTATCGGAAGTCTTTTATGACTACAACCATGGTGAAGAACTCGTCCTTGAGTTCGATTTCTGTGTTAAGGAAGAACCATGGTCTGAAGTCAAATCATCTTCACCTCAACCAATGATTGACTTTGAGTCATCAGAGTTTCTGAATCAGTTTTTCATCACCCATCTATGGTAACAAAAGTACAAAATCCGTATGAAGGAGAAAATTACAGCAAACCATTATATAACAATGCAGCAATTTTAACCCAATTAACAGCACTCAATCACCTCCTCAGCTTGTTCTAACATCACTACAATCGCCGCCACAGGAATCCCCGGATGTCAAAGAGATTTTCGATTACTTCTCATCACAGCAGATTGCCCAACTGCAGCAACAGCATCAACAATCACAGATACATCATGATATGCAGACATCTCGTATTCCTGAAGTTCCAGCACCAGTCAGTCAATGTCACATTGCCATCCCCATCTACACCAATTACTTACACACCAAGTGCATATAGTGCAACCCAATCATCTGATAATGCCCAAAACTGTCAAATCGTTGATGAAATTGTTGAAAATCGTGCAAAAGAACTATCCGATTGGCAGGATGATAACATTAAATATCAATATTTCATATCCTCATTGTCGGTCCCACCACAAACCGATGAAGATTGGCCACCAACGTCCCCATCAAATTCATCATCATCGCTTTCTTCAGCTTCCTCCGTGATCGGAGACTCATCGTCGCAATCTAGCCGAACTTTAATCCAAAAATCAAGCTGCTTTCTCATGTACAAAGCCCGTTATTTTCAGCTCTTAATATACTAGTCGATTTGTCTTAGCTAATACAAGCTTTGGATTTGCATTACATTTTGTGCAGCAAGCAGTCAAACTCAAGTTTTCTATAAAAAAAAAAATTTTTCGAAAAATTAGTTTTAGGCTAAAAAAAAAATACGAAAAAGAGAAACTTTGTACAATAACTTTGGCAGAGTTTTTTAAGTTGTAGTCACACCAATTCCTACATATTCTGTTTCACTGGATATATACTCGTAGCTTAAACGGGGAAAAGGGTAATCTCGTGCCCGTTTTTGAAACTTTATTTTCAATTTGGAATAGATGAAGGGGCTGGATATTTTCGAGCTTTGGCGACAAACTCCGAATGACGAAAGATTCCAAAAAGTTCTGGAACATATTGCTTTGGAACACAATACAGTAGGTTCTATTAGAGAATTGGAGATGTTTGTAGGTAATCTAATTAATAGGATAAAGGAGGAATGGCAAAAAAAGTAACAGAATGTACCCAAGATTCCTACAACAGCATCATGCTTGGCTAGAACAGCCTGTTTTGTTGCCATTTGATTGCATATGGCAAATACAAATAAGTACAAGTTCTGAATCTGTAGTTGGCAGAGACGCGGAAGACCACCAAAATCATTTGAGGAGTGTAATATCAAAGTAAAAAAAAGGAAAGTAAAGTGCATTGTTGAGACTAAATCTCCTAAAGAAATCGCGTTAGCGAATCAAATGAGTCTAAGGTCGTCGGGAAAAAAAGATGAAACAAATTTGATAGGAGAAGTGTCTTTTTCGTCACCAACTCGGGCATCAAATTTAAAGCAGGCAAGAGTGAGTCCCAAGACCAGTCCCAAAATTGTCCCCTGAAGAAGCCTTGGGTCTTATGATAGACGCAAAATCGAGTGTCGAACAATACCAAACGATCAGACAAAAAGCTATAGTTGCTGGAAGCAATTTATATCCCCCTTGCTACCTTGTTAAGAAAGGTAAGGAACAATGCTATCCTCCAGAACAAAGCATCACCACCACAGACACATCTGCTGAGGTAAATTTACAAGCCGCTGTCTATTTGACTGCAAAAAGGATATATGAAGCGCAATCAGAATTAATAACTTCAAGGAAAGTTGGACAATTACGCTTGATCTATAAGTGGGGATGCGATGGAAGTTCTGTACAAAGTCGTTATAAGCAAATCTTAACGGAAGAAGATAGTGATGAAAATTTGTTTTCAGTAAATTTAGTTCCTCTAAGACTTGTGTGTGAGAAGTCAAATGGTGTCATTTGGCAGAATCCTCGACCAAATTCTACTAGATTCTGCAAACCCATTCGTGTTTCCATGACTAAAGAAACAATAGAAAAACAATTTTCCTTTCTCCTCCTTCTATCTTTCCGCCCGCGCCCTGGCAACAGTAAAAGGGTATCTAACCCCTTAGGCGCGCGTAAATTATAAAAAAAAAAAAAAAAAAAGAAGAATATTAAAGGTCTGATTTTTAGTAGTATCCAGATCAACAACTTCAATGTCAAAATTAATCACTTTTTAATTATGACTATGGTAGAGGGAAAAGTGTGCAGTTCCTTGCCGCAATACGATTCAACTCAAAGATGCTACATATGGTATGTGGAGCCAACCCTAAGGAAATGAATCAAGACTCACTTATTTCACGCGATATTAATGAAGAAATCTATTCGTTCGGAATATCCCCCTTGCACTCTTGGATACTGGCATATGAATTTATATTGCATATCTCATACAAATTAGAAATAAAAAATGGCAAGCCAGGGTACCCGAAGACAAAACTTCAGTCGCATCAAGAAAATCGTATATCCAAAAACAGTTGCGAGGGGAAATGGGCGTTCTTGTTGGTATGCCCAGAAAAACAGGCTAGAAGGTTCTTTCGGAACTCAGAGCTAACTGCTTCGATCACTAGTATTGATATCAGGTTGATAAGGCGTTTCCTCGTCATTCTTAAAGCTTTATCATGCGATGATAGAGCAATTTAAGCTCTATACTCAAGAAATGAAAAAAGTTTACATGTCTCTCTATCCTTGGTATAATGTGCCGGCAAGCATTCACAAAATATTGATTCATGGTGAAAATATTGTTTTTTACCACTGGGCCAGCTCGCTGAAGAAGCTCAAGAGGCAAATAATAAAGAGTACAATCGAAATCGAGAATTCTTCAGTCGGAAAACAAGCAGAAAGAGTACAAATAGGGACAACCTTACCAGGTTTCTTGTGTCATCGGATCCACTGCTTTCCATGTTTTTTTTTTTGAAAAATTAAAAGCCACAAACTTCCACCTGAAACCATTTCTTTGCTCAAACGACCAAGTGTTAATTTTTCAACTTCTAAAGGTGAGGAAAACTTGGACTTTGAAGAAATATAACTATTATTTAAAAAAAAGAAAACTAAAGGGTCCGCCATCTAACGTTTTTTTTTTCAACTGGTACTTATTTCGTGAATGGTAACACTTAGTTCATGTCTGATTTGACAGATAATTAGATTTATACTTCCGGTTAATAATGGAAAATAACTTCATTCAAATGGCTGCCTCGGCTGGCTACAGCATGGCCCACACGATCGTTCCAATTTTTAAGCACATTATCGATTGTGTGCAGCTGTATTTCACCAATGGCTTCACGAATATTGTCCTTTAAAACGTCAATTGTCTCTGGCTTGTCGGCGTAACACTTATCTTTTACGGCACCCCACAAATAATGTCAAATCCAACGTTGTCAAATCGCAGCTCCGAGGTGGCCAAACGACATCAGCTCTGCGGCTGATAATGCGATCTTCAAAAACAGGGCGCAAAACATCGAGTGTAGCTTCGGCTGTGTGGCACGTAGCGCCGTCCTGTTGAAACCAAATGTTGTCAATATCCTCCTCTTCAATTTTTGTGAACAAAAATTCGTTCAACATGGCCCGATAACGATCGCCATTGACTGTAACAGCCACTCCTTGCTCATTTTCGAAGAAAAATGGCCCAATTATGCCTCTGGACCAAAATCCGCACCAAACAGTGACTCGTTTTGGGTGTATCGGCTTTTCAATGTATGCGTGCGGGTTTTCTGTGCTCCAAATGCGACAATTTTGCTTGTTTACATACCCGCCAAGATCAAAATGAGCTTCATCTGAAAAGATGATTTTTTTGGCAAAATCGGCATCTTCTCTAAGTCGATCGCAGGCCCACTTAGCGAAGCGAAAACGCATTGGATGGTCAGTTGGCTTCAACTCCTGAACCAATTGGACTTTGTATGGCGTCATACCGAGGTCTTTATGCAAAATTCGTCTCAATGATGTCTCCGAAATGTTCAATTGTTGAGAACGACGGTGAATTGATGTTGATGGCGCTTCACGCACACTTTCTGCCACAGCAGCAATATTCTCGGGTGTACGCACTGTTTTTGGCTTTTCACGCTTTGGTTTATCAATGAGGATGCCAGTTTCTTTCACTTTTTTCACCAGATAATGAACATACGGAGCTGACGGTGCTTCTCTTCTTCCAAAATCCGTACGCAATTTTCGCACACATTCTGCAACATTACCATGATTTTCAAAGTAACGTCGCAATATTTCTCAGCATTGTTCAAGCGTATACACAACCATATTCGTTCAGCGCAAGGATAAAACTAATTATCTGTCAAATCAGACATGAGCTAAGTGTTACCATTCACGAAATAATAGATGGCGGACCCTTTATTATTTAATGAGAAAAAGTTTATTTAGTAATGAAAAATTATGTAAAACCTGTGCCTATTGTAAAGAAAAAATATTGAAAATAAAATTAATGAAAAAAATTTAGTGTTCTAGTCGGTTATTTTTCAGTAATTAGGACCCTTACGTCACTATTGTTTAGCTTTATTTATTACAGGGGTATACGAGTATTAACATCGAAAACTTACACTACTGTGATACATATTAATCTTTTTCCACATAAATTAGTCTAAGATAAATGAATTCAGTAAAATTTGGAATCAAGTTCCGCTAGATTGCGAAAATTTCACAGTGTGCGTCGTCCAGCGGTGGTGGTGGTAAAATGCAATCGAGCAGCAGTCTTGCTAAGAATTTTTATAATGAGCGTGCGCTCAAGGGGTTTGTGTACCCTTAAGGTGATTGTTCACAGCGTGGGTAAAGGAAAAGAGAGGTACCGATGTACATTGTTTTTAAATGTTTGCAAGTTATAACGACCAGGAAATACAGAGATCGGCAGGGCATTCCATAAGCGAGTTGAACGGCTTAGGAACGAATCACGATATTTTAGAGTACGTCCGAAAATGGGCTTGAGGGTATACTGATTAGCATTCATAGCGAGACGGGTGTTACGGTTGAAAGTTTGAATGGGCGGAATGCTACCTGCGGTTTCAGTGGAGCACTGGTGGTGGAAATAGCGATAAAACATAGTGAGATAGGAGACATTACGTCGGATTTCGAGCGTGTCAATTGATTGACTGGTATTTGTATCGTCAATAAGTTTTATCGCATGGTTTCGAATCCTATCTAGCAGGTGCAGAGATGTTTTAGGAGCACCTGAGCAGATTGCCCAATTTTGGGCGGTTGAATGCCTTATATATTGAGGCTAGATCAGAGGGGGTAATATATTTCTTACATCGCTTGAGGAAACCTAGACATTTCGCAGCATTTTTGGCGACATCAAATATGTGGTCATTCCAACGTAAGTTGTCGTGGACACACATACCGAGAATGGAAAGTTTTTCATGGATAATGGCTTTAACGACAGCAGACATCATTGTGTTTTGGAAGCATTAAATTCTACTCTGTTGATAGTTCCCCAATGGGTTATGCTGTTGATATCGGAATTTAATGAGCTTAGCATACGCTGCCGTTCTCGTTCTACAGCCGAAGAGCAGGGCCGTGAGTCCGGAAACGAATATGAAAAGCAGAGAGTACTGTCATCAGCAAAGGAATATATTGGATTAGAAGTAGTAGACAAGAGATCATTAATGAAAATTAAAAAGAGTGTCGGAGACAGAACAGAGCCTTGGGGCACACCAGCATTTATTTTATGAATATCAGACTTGAAACCGTCCAAGACAACTTGAATTGAACGTTCCGAAAGGTAGTTTCCAATCCAATGAAGAAGAGAGTCGTGGATCCCAAATGCACGCATTTTCGACAAAAGAGCTTGATGCCAAACTCTGTCAAATGCCTTAGAAATATCAAGTGCAACTATCTTGCTTTCGCCAGAGTGATGTACGCTTTGGTTCCACTTTTCGGTGAGGCATGCCATCAAATCACCAGTGGACCTGTTGCTACGAAAACCATATTGCCGGTCATTGAAAAGTGTTCGTGTTTCGAGATATTTCATGAGCTGACGATTTATCAGCGTTTCCATGACTTTGGAAAGAAGGGACGTAAGTGGAAGGGGTCTGTAGGAGGAGAGAGAAGATGATTCGCCTTTTTTAGGGACGGGCTGGACAAATGTTGTTTTAAATCTGCTCGGGAAGAGTCCTAAAGAGTAGGATTGATGAAAAAGCTTAGGCAGTGATTTTGCCAGCGTAGAAGAAGAAGGAGAGATATACCATCTGGACCAGTGGATTTGTGTATATTAAGATCTTTAAGTACTCTTGCTACTACACGAGTGCGAAAGTAGATTCGTCCCATTGAAGATTCGACGCACTCAAGTGTAGGCGGAGACAAAGCACAATCTGGGAGTGTTGAGCTGGCCACAAAGTGTGCAACAAGCAGATTAGCCTTGTCCAAAGAGCTGACAGCTGGAATGTCATTGTAAATGAGCGTTGGGATGGAGGATGAGGCGGAATTTCTAATGTTTTTGACGAACGACCAACAATTTTTACTGCCTTTGGGATATTGCAGTATTTTTTGCCTCAGTTTTTGGTCGTATAGGAATTTCACACGCTTAAGAAAGGCGTTGCAGTCATTTCTGGCTCGTTTGAATTTTTTTCGGTTTTCCTCTGTCGGGTTGGTCTTGTAGGACCGAAAAAAACATTTCTCTAATCCTGACGGCCTCTTTACAGCTCGAGTCGTACCATGCCTTTTCTTTTGGTTTGATACTCTTCATCCGATGAGGAATAAAGGATCTTATTCCAAAGAGAATGGTGTCTGTAATCATATCAGCAGCGGCATCCACGTCGTTATCGAGGAAGCATAACGACCAGTTAAAATTCCTAAAGAAGCTGTTAAGACCGCTCCAGTTGGCTTTCTCGTATTGCCATACGGTTCTTTTAGGAATTTTTTCTCTAACTGTGTGGTCGGTGTACGAGAAATTAGCTGATATGACACAATGGTCCGACGAGCCTAGAGGGGAGAGCACATCAATGGTGTACTTATCAGGGTGAGAAGTTAAAAACAAGTCCAGGGTGTTGGCGGTATGACTATCAACGTCTGGTATTCGCGTGGGCTCATTTACAAGCTGCGTTAGGTTGTTTTCCGCATCGAAGATCTCAACACACCGTCCTTCGAGTGTTGTCTGTCCAGAATGTCGAAGCCACCCAGAATTGTGTATATTGAAGTCGCCCGTAATAACGATTTCAGTATGAGGATACAGGGATACAATTCGTTGAATGGAGTGAGACAGCGTATCAAACTCGTTAAAAGTTGAATTGCTGTCCAGTTTGGGGCTTCTATAAATAAAGCAGTAGCGGATAATTTGCTTACGGAGATGGAATTTTAACCACATGAAGTTGTTAGCGAAGAACAAGTAAACAAAGAGCTGTCTACTACCCTTGCAGAGTGCAAGCGCCAGGCTAAATACCTGAAAGAACTGATTCGTGAATTCTACCAAAACAAGAAATTGTAAACAGCATCCAGCAGGCCGACAATTTTATCTTTTAAACTCTACATTCATTCAAAATTAAATTACATTTCAAATATAACGTTAAATTTACATTCGGGACATCCATTTTCACACATAATATCGCATGGAATAGTGGAATTGCATATTGAAGGACATAATGTTGAATAAGCTTTACAAAGGCGCTTTGTCTCACGCAGTCGATACTACTGGTATTAAGAGACTTGTTATTTCGGAGTACTTTTTCGTGGTTATTATTTACCAATTAAGGAATGTCGTAGTGGTTTGCTATTTTGTAATGATAATCAATTTAAAGTTTCAATCTTTGCTCCGAAAACCTTATATTTTGAAAGAATATCGTGAACCATTTACTCACGTTAACATAAAATGTTTTTCTATTTTGCATCATTTGAATAGCTTTGAGGGCTCAAAATATAGAACTGGTCAACAACAGGGTTCTGATAGATCAACATCTTCGCACAAACATCCCACATGTTTACTCCTGTGGTAGGATATCACAATACCAAGAAACCCTATTCGCAAAGCAGGCTGAGCAACGATTTTTCAATCAAGTGGAAATTGGCAAAAAGGTCTTTATATAGGGTTTTCCTATATAAAGACTTGACAACTTTTTTTTTAAATAAAACGCAAACCATTTGAGATATTTCAAAAACTTTATTATCGTCTTGAAGTACAATCAAAATATTTATGAATGGAACTCGACTTCGTTCATATGGTCACCGCGGGCACGTTTACAGCGGTCGATTCGTTGGACCCAATTTTCAACCACTCGGCCACACATTTCGGCCGAAACGGCCGCTATTTCGCGTTCAATTCGGGCCAAAAATAATCGGTTATCATGGCGCGATAAGGCTGACCATTCACAGTAATGTGACGATCGTTGTCGTCAACGAAAAAATATGGCCCAATAACGCCGCCGGCATGCAAACCGCACCAAACTGTTATTTTTTGTGGATGAAGTGGTGATTCATGAAGCACATGTGGATTTTCACCCGACCAATAACGCATATTTTGCTTATTGACGAACCCATTGAGCCAAAAATGAGCTTCGTCACTGAAGATGATTTTGCGATGAAATTCATCATCTTGGCGCATCTTCTCCAGAACCCAAACAGAGAACGTACGTCGCTTCAAATGGTCCATCGGCTTCAATTCTTGAGGCAACTTGAGCTTGTATGGGTGTAAACCAAGATCCTTACGCAAAATACGCCATAATGTGGTCTGAGCTATGCCCAATTCTTGAGAACGCCGTGGAATTGACTGATTTGGACGCCTGAACGGCAGCGATATTTTCGACACTTCGATCAACCCGTTATCTCACTGACACGGCAACATCACACAACGAATATGTAGACTCAAATTTTTGCACTAAACTTGTTGTTGCCTGTCTACTAGGGCGAGAATTACGACCGAAAATTGGAGTTAACGCTCTTAAAGTTGCAGTCACCGACTCCGAATTTCGGTAGAAAATTTTTATAATTTGCACACGTTGCTTTACCATGATGAAAATGTTGAGTTTACTGAATAAATTGAAAGTCACAGTTTGATGATTAGTGAAAGAGTGCGTTCACGAATTAAAATCAAAGTTGTCAAGTCCCTGTTGGAAAACCCTTTACAATAAATACGACATGTCATTTGAATACCCTTTGATTCCGTCTGATTTTAGTTAGCAAAAAACTTTATCGAAGAACGTTTAACTGGACGGGCAGAGGTTTTATGGGAGGCCAATTTTACGAAGCCAATTTTCAGACAAGCTGAACTCATTGGTGGTTTGGTCTATGCGGGTTTACGTAAACCTGGCCGAAGTATACCACGTGAAATTTCGAAAAACTTTTCCAGTTATGGTAATGATTTGGTAACAACTGATGGACAAGGCGAATACTGTCGAGTTGGTCTTGATAAAAATGGATTTGTCAACGAAATTACTTGTTTGACTCGAAAGGTAGATTAAAGAGGTTCAAATTTCTTCATGTTTTGAAAAGCCCATTTCAGTATTCAAATTTGGAAATCTTCTATCGAATTTATAACATTCACGAGTCAATGTTGAACAACATGAAAAGAAGATGTGCACTGGGGGAGATTACGAATTTATTGGATTTTTTTCAGGAAAGCAGTTTCTCTATGATAATTCATGATAAATTTAAGCTCCTTAGGAAAAGAATCCATGTGAGGAACCTTGAATGTGTGAAGGATTTCCTTAATGATAAAAAAAAAGTATGTAATAAGTTTTCGAAACATTTTCCCATAAGAATTATTTCCTTTTGTTTTAGATTGATCGATCAGAAATTCAGCAATATTTGATAGACAGAGGGATGCAGGAACATATGCACAAGGACGTATTTGCCTTCATTAAGAAACATTTTCAATCTCTGCATACGCAATACGCACTACCGGAAGACTTTACGAATTGAACTGAAATGAAAGCTCATTTATTGTAATTTGCTTTTTGTTTTGTTTTTGGATTTTAGATTTTTTGGAAACTTAAAGCCATATTTCTATGAATTACCTGTATGAACAGTCTTCTTTCCACTGCATAATTTCTCCTAGGATCTACAAGGCTCACATCAGTTTCTATCCTGGCTAGCGCTTCTTTCAAAAATGTACAACAGCGTTTTAGTCTTTTTTGTCATTTGATCGTTTTGGTTAGACTATTTTAATTAATCCTAGCCGGTTTGTTATTTCTCGGCTGATAAAAGGGATCGGCTCAATAACCTAAGTTGATCCTCCATTTTATCCATTTGAATTGAGTTTAGATCGGCCTAAGGTGTGCTTATATGGCTTGGCATTGAATGATTAGGATGAGCACTGAGCGGGACTTTCCAGTTCCATGACTATGACTGAAATGGAAGCAGATTTCTATAGTGTACTATTACCATCTCAGAAACAGCAGGTGTTGAGAGTTAACCACATAAGAACTACACTGTTGCAAGGCAATCTTGACGGCTCAGCAAAACGAAAAAGAGAATGAATTCTTTCGGATCACCATATGGAATGTTTGAACACTGAGCAGGCCACGTGCCGTCAAATTACTGACGGAAGCCAGTAAATGTATAAAGTGAATATCATTTCCATCAGTTCAGTTGGATGGTTCACACGTAAATCACAACAAATCTGGGAGAAAAAAGATTACCACACGTCAAAAATTAATACTACTCGTATCTTCACTTAAAACTCGGAAGAAAATCTCATCTGAGCCATCTACCGAGTGGTCGGTCACACCCCTGGCGTGAACCTACTGCTAAGCACGGAGGAGGCAGTATAATGATCTGGTGTGGGTAAAATGCATGAGTGCGACGGTCGGATGGACTCCCGCAGGTACATAAATGTATTGGAAAATGTGCTACAACCCTCATTTTTTCAACATTTTAAGGGATACAAATACGAAAACCGTCAAATTCCAACAAGACAGTGTGTACTGTCTTGCAACAAATCAGCTCTAATTACTAGGTGGGGTGAAAAGTAACCTCCTTGGGAATGAAAAAATTTTTTTTTTAAATGTTTTTTTTTTTATTCAATATAGTCCCCTTTTAGCTTGATACACTTATTTCAGCGATTTTCCAACTTCTTGATCCCGTCCGAAAAGTAATTTTCCGGAAGGTCTGCAAAATACTCCTCCGTGGCGTCGATGATTTGCTCGCGTGAGCTGAATTTTTTATTGATGAGCCATCTTTTGAGGTTTGGGAAGAGATAATAGTCCGAGGGAGCCAAATCGGGCGAATACGGTGGATGCGACAGCAATTGGAGCAGTAAGTCATTGATTTTAGCCGTGGTTCCGATACTCTTGTGCGCCGGCGCACAGTTACACCAAGTCGCCCTTCGGGTAATTCATACATAGATCTTTGCATTGCGGACGCGCGATTACACATTAAAACTATCCACAATAATAAAATACCGCTGTTGTTGTTATGATAGCGATCACAAAGCTATCGTCCTGGAAACATCTTTGACTGACGACCCCATGTTTACCTTCGAAATAGAGCACGAGGTTCCTAAATTTAATTTTAGGCACACCAATTGGAATAAGTTTGCTCGTTGTGCTGCGAGGACATATAATAGACAGCGGTCTTCTTCTGAGATTCCTAACAATAGGAACCTTACGAATGAGGATTGTGACTTCTACATAGGGAATCTCAATTCCGTAGTACGAGAGGCGATGGAGTCGTCAGTACTGAGGATGAAAAGTAGAAACAGCATGGAATGCTATCTAAACCGTGACATACAGAGACTACAAAATCATAAAAGCTTTCTGATAACTCAGATAAATAGGATACGCCGACAATTTCAGGATATTCCCAACAATGGGGAACTGGTAAGATTGAAGTCCCTCCTGAGAAATGTAAAGTCGCTCATAGAGCAACAATATCGAAATGCAGCCAATGCCTACTGGAGGCAACGTGCGGAAAAAGTAATGAAGTCTGACTCAAGGAACATGTTTCCTCAAATCAAGCAGATCTTCAAGCCTCGTAGCATTGTCCAAATTCCAAAACTCAAAGTGCCACTGCTCTCTGAGCGGCTCGTTTCTCAGGCAGGGATTAATCCCCAACACTGTCCCATAATCGACAACCACTACGTGGTTGATAGTGCAATAAAAAAACTCAATCTTATTGGTTCCCATTTTGAGTCAGTCCACAAAATCGATCTCCCAAGTCGGAAATCTGTTGAGGTGGCTGAAGAGCTACTGCGGTTTAATAACCAAAGCAGTGACACTTTCATTCCACTCAGGTTTTCTGAGGATCTACAAGCAGACGAACTGACAACAGAACAGACAAGAAGCTACTACACAACACTTGACGAGCTCACAGAAATATTCAGAAAACTGAACAACAAAAAGTCCTCTGGTTTGGATGGTACTCGTATTATGAAATGTTGTACTTAAGCATATACCGATCGAAATCATAAGGCGATACTGCGTAATTTTTAACAACTTGCTTAACAACTGCTACTTCCCAAACTGTTGGAAAACATCGAAGATATTTCCGATAGTAAAAAAAAAGAAGGATCCTTCAGATCTTTCGAGCTATAGGCCAATAACTCTCCTGCCTAATATTGGGAAGGTTTTTGAGGTAGTTGTCAGCAAGTCAATCTTGCTCGCCTGCGAAAATAAGGAGATCATCCCGCGGAATCAATTTGGATTCAAAAGATTTCACTCGTCAGTGCACGCTATAACAAAACTTGTTTCCGATATCAACTGGAACCTTAACGCCAAAAGATGTACAGGTGCCTGTCTAGTGGAAATCGAAAAAGCCTTCGACACGGTTTGGTTAGACGGGTTAATATATAAACTTATTAAGTATAAATTCCCCCCCCCCCCCACCCACCTTATAAAGATGATCAGTTCAATGATACGCAAGAAGAGATTTGTTGTATCAGATAAAAAATACACGACGACTAGAGTCTTCAAAATCGCCAATGGTCTGGCATAGGGCACAGTAACGGCGCCAATCCTCTTTAATATCTAATCTCTGAAGTACTTAGGGACATGGCTTCCTCGATAGCATTCGCTTATGATGTCATATTATACTTTCATGGCTCTAAAATCAGCGAGATAGAGAATAATCTCCAAATAAAATTCGACAATCTTCAAGTTTACTGTCAAGATTGGAAGCTCAAGATAAACAGCTCCAAATGTGAAACCATACTGTTCCGCACCCTAGTAGGCCAGGGTAATACAAACTTGAGTCGCAATTGCCGAAACCTGGTAATAAATCCTCGGATGGGCAAAGACTGTTGTGAAGTATCTAGGTGTCCATCTGGATAAATTTTTGTATTACAATGAACACATAAACCAACAGCTCAGAAAAGCGAGAGCGGCATTTATGTCGCTTAAAAGCCTTTTTTACTCGAATCATCTGAGATCCGATGTGAAGGTCATTTGATATAAAGCGTTTGTGCGTCCAATATTGACTTACGCGAGACCTGTATGGTGGAACATAAATCCTTCTTACATGGAGAAATATCGAGCTTTCGAAAGAAAATGTCTTCGAGCTTCTTTACGAATGTACAGAAGTGCTCATTACGATTTTCGGCGTTATGTCAGCCACAAGACAATAGTGGATGCTTCCGGTTTGTCCAGGATAGACAATGTTATTCTGGACCTTGTCAGAAATCATTTCGCGCGCTCAGTGAAGGTTGTTGAGAACGAGTTCATATCCTAACCCTGGTTACTTCAGAAACACATTGTCGAGTGGATATATACCACCTGAGGAATTCTTGTATCTAGATGCACACGGCTATCTATCTGATACTAGTAATGTTCCGATTATATATCATGCTGCTAGAAGGGCCACAGACAAAAGAATCCTACAGGTGCCTGTACACTCGGGTGATGGGGCTAATGTTTGGAGACACTGCATGAGCGTTCCTGAAAGGGATACTCTCGACACATGTAGATCAAATCGGGATAAATACTGGTGGCTTGATTGGGCTGAAGCTGACGCTTAGGTTAGTCTAGTATTAGTTTTTTTTTTAGTATCGTAGGTAATTTTAAGTAAAAAAAATTAAATACGTAAAAGAATTTTTTTTTACACATTTTTTGTTTCTTAAAATAACAAGATCCATATTTGAACAAAATGTTTATTCAATTTATTTAACACAGAACTGTAGCTAGATTAACACATAAAGATTTAATGTACTGCGTACCACTTCTAATGTAGTTTTGTACTTCGATATTAAGATAGTTCATAAGTATTTCGCTTGTTTTTGCTTAGTTTTTATTTTAATATTGTAAATAGTGGAAATAAACAAGTTAAAAAAGAAAAAAAGTTCAGTGGGATGGCCTGAACAAACGGAGGATTAAAAACATTGCTATACATCCGGAAACGGTGCCCGGATAATTGACTTTGCAGCAGCAAAGGGCATTATTACTATAGCTAGGATACGTTTTCGTCACTTTAGTATTTACAAGGGAAAATGGGGGTCACCTGATCAGGAAGCCATCAGCCAAAGTGATGGCGTTGTGGTCGTTGTAAGGCTTTGTATTCTCCAATATTTATTTATCGTTCTTCCTTATTTAAGGCCCCCATCAATTTGATTTAAATTATAAGGATTTTGTGCGAACAGTAGTGTGGTTACGAGTAATATCACAATTTCCTGGGTGTTCAGATACACCTCTAGTGGAAAATGAAGTAGATCAAGCTGCAAGAGAAATGATGATCTAGAGAATATCAATATTGCTCAAAGCAAGGATATGCAAAGTACGTTTACTTCAGTCAAGCCAATGAATCGAAGACTAAATAAGTTCTCATCTGCATAATACGATGTTTCAGCATTCTGTAACTGAATACGGAAAATATCTTCGGATCCAGGTGTTAAATAAATATTCAAAGTTTCAAATAGCCCATGTAGTAGGTCTTTCTGCAGAGTGCGTCTGGGTTGATCTCTAGACGGATAGATTTCTTCAAAGTAGGTCTAATTTGGTGGGGACTAACGCAACCATTTATTTGGCTTAATATAAGCTTCAACTAACTTCAAAACCAGCAACAATTAAGGTTTAGGAAGTAAGGGAATGGTGGAGAAGATCAAGTTTAAGACGAGAAGTGCTCAGGTTAAAATCAAAAATTTGGAGGTTTGAGTTTATCTTACGGAGCATGCGGGAGATTGGTTCTATAGAACAGTAATCTCAAGATCGTTTATAGTTAAAACGAAAAGCAGGGGACTTAGATGGCTGCCTTGTGGGACACCAGTAGTGGCTAAAAACGGGGTTGAGAAGGCAGAACTAAAGTGAACGCTATAATAACGGTTCTCCAGATAAGAAGATATCCATTTTAACAATATGGGGTCAAAACCGAGGGAAGACAATTTGAAAAGGATCAACTGATGAGATATTTTATCGAAGGCCTTAGCGAGATATGTAGCAATAACATCGATTTCGTTGAAATTTTCTAGGGCTGAAAGCGCAAACGATACGAATTCAACTAAATTTGTAGTAGTTGATCTACCTTTCAGAAATCCGTGCAGACTGGGTGGTATATGTGACTTGCACTGAAAGCTTAGAACTTCATATAAAAAACTTTCGAACATTTTTGGTATGTGAGAAAGCTCAGCAATATGATGGTAGTTGGTTGCTTCATTCGTTGATCCCTGTTTGTGGACCGGGGTTACGAAAGAGGTCTTCCAAACTTGGGGGAATTCCCCTCGTGTGAGGGATAGATGAAATAGGGAGGAAAGTGGGTGCGAAAGATTGGAGGCACACTTTTTGAGCAATATTGCGGGGAGTCCGTCTGCTCCGGGTAAATATTCATCATTAAGATTTTGTAACTTTTTTTCGATAAGGGTAGCATAAAAAGATTAAGAGAAAGAGTGGCCAATGTAGACATTGGGAAGTGTAGCAGTGCCGAGTAACATAATGTTATTACTCTCCCTTAGCTGTGAGTCCATCAATGTAAAAGAGGACGACAACAACAGACACTCCCCGACGTTGTTGTTGGCCTCTCAAACTTTTAAGAGAAACAATGTAAAGCAAAGAAAATAAAGAATAAAGAGTCAGTCTGTTGGCGACAAGCAAAGTAGTAAGACGTATTTGTTTGTATTTACTACAGAAGGTACTTGAAATATATGAAATATCTAAATTCAAAGTTGTCAAGTCCCTATTGGAAAACCCTTTAGTTATACGAGGAGGAAGGCCTTGCTGTTGGATGCAGACCATAACTCTTGTTTTGGTTTTTCCCTCCAAGCAAACAGAGTTGGATTTATGGTAAGGATATGCGAGAAAGAGACGTATATTTTTGTATATCTTTTTATCCCTTAGTCTAGAGAGCGCGTAACGGCATTCCATGGTGTCTATATTCTTTTGGGTCAATTTAACGAAAGGGGATAAAAATAGGGGCAGGGCCCCGTGAAACGGAGGGAGAAGGCGAACTAGAAGCGGGTGGGTTGCTGGAAGGCAGTTAATGCGCAGATCCAGGGATTTGTACCTAAATTCAACCGTTCGTGTGTTAAGTACGGTACGTTCGGCTTTCCTTTTTTCTCGTTTGAAGGTATTTAAAGTGGCCTTGTAGTCCCGTTCTGATCCAGATAACTTAGCAGAGCCGAAGTTCTTGGTAATTTTATTTTGTACTAGAGTTTCTGAAGGCATTTCTGTCATTCTTACTCTGACACAGAATGACGTTAAGGCACGATATAAATAGGATGGTATTAAGTTTTTTTAAACTCTAACTGTGATTTTTCAAAGTGATTTCTGCAGTCAGCCAATTTAACATGAACGATCTGCAACAATTGGGGTTTATGATGATTGGTGACAATTGTCTCTTGGATATGCTGAGCTGTAAGTATCAACTATGTATCGAATTAGAAAGGAGGACAAGTTATAACAACGAACTGTACGGGATAAGTGACCTCATTGATATGGTTTTAAGAGTCAAAATTCATCATGCAGTGCAAGTTGAGCGAACGCTACGTAAGTGCATCGGCCCAGAGAGTTCATTCTGTACAAAGTTCATTCTTTATGTACAAAGTGGAAAAGGAAAAACTCCAAATTTATGCCATGCCCAAGCGAAAAGGAACTTGATTTTGACAGTTAAAGGCGGTTAGTTCAAGATCGCATGTCGAGAACTTAATTAATTGATCCTAGGTACACTCTCGAATGTATATTATTTTCTTATTTTTACTTTTAATGTCTTCTGACATTATGAGTAGCCAGCCAGATCAATCGCTAGCTAACTGCTTCAAGTCCTAGTAATCTTATCGTTGTAGGCAAGGCCTTCTGACCAGATTAACTTCAATGTACAGCCAGTGTACGAGTAGTTCTTCGTGGTATCATCTCGTCCATATTCACGCATACGTAAGAGCCGCTAAAAGATCAGCTTTTGAGAGTGTCCATGCTTCTACGCCGCAGGGATAGTGATATAGAATTTGCCGCTCAATTGCCTGCTAAGCACAATAGCAGTTGACAAGGACTATTCTTTGCTTGAGCTCAATTAAATAAATTTGTTTACCACATCAAAATTATAGTTATCCACATCGATGTTGATTGCCGTAATTGATGACAACATATACAACAACAACACTACATAAAGGAATGTCTTTACTAACAACTCCACTGGTTTTGCCCGATTGTGTCAATCTGGATATGCGAGAAGTTGAATAGATTTTTGAAATATTGTGCCTCTGGTGTTGGCTTGCAAGTTCCACATAATTCCTTCAGTTACGAGTTTTAGAAATTGCTTGAAAGCGTCATCTTGGTTAAGACCCATCGCCATCTTCTCTACAGATTTTGATAGAGCAGCGCGAAATCTCCATCGGTATCATATAAAACTGAATAGCACAGATTGCGTCTCCACTATGATATTCCTGTATAGAGTTTGGTTCGAATTTTACTGATTAGACACTTTTTCGTAAAATTTTCGAACCTCATTTCTACAGTAACATCTCTGATCTCCGTGACCTTGCATTTTTTGAACTCCTTGTTTTTCATACGGAGAACTTTGTGTTCCTCTGCTCGTATGAGTAACAGTAGTCTTCAACTCAGCAAACGTTCTCGGAGTATTTCTGTGAGTGCCCCCTCCGAAAACCTTGCTTGTGACCGCCTTGTGAAACTTAGCACATTCGAGGTAGAATTCTCTTTCGTCTTAGCAGCATCACTACTACTACTGGTGCTGATGCAGTATTATGAGAGAGGTTGAAGCAGACACGATTGGTTGAGATTATAGTATAACTATCTGTCGTCATAGCTTCTTAAAGTATGCATTTGTACTTTGAATGCTAGTAGGTAGTCATGCTTGCTCCTCGGAATGTCCAGACGTATAGAATACTGAATACATACTTGTATCTGCCATCTATAGCAATATAATCAGTCTGGCTTGTTGTGTTTTGATCAGGAAATCGATATTTGCCTTTGTGGATCTTAACCCTTTGCACTTCGAGTGCTGTTTTTTGTTACTTAAGAGTGCAACAACACTGAGATATTTTTGCTTTGGAGCATGTGAAAAATGAACTTCTGTTGTACTAAAAAAAAGATCTTAATGTTATTATTAATTAATAAGTTGATCCATATTGGTCAGCCCGATCTATTCCACCCATTTAAGCTGTGTAGTCGAGCACTACGTCAGGTTTACTGACCATTACTTCTGACCCACCTCGTATATATTTCCTGATAGATAGATTCCAGCATGATTTCAGGTACTCAATAAAGTCCTTTTATTCCTCCAAGCCAACAGTGTTATACTATTTCCTTTTCCTTTAGAAACAGTTGTTCTGTTTAAAAATGTTGGTTTTTTTTTTTTAAAATAGAATGAACGCCTTTTCTTTTGGTTTGAATAGTACCGGTTAGGTGGCATTTCATTTGCATCAATTCCTTAGCTAAAGGTAAGCTGGTGTTATACCTGTCTGTGTACATGTGGTACCTCTGTGTAGTAGGTATTTTACCTCTTATTTTTTGATAAAGATGCAACAGAATTCTTGTGCTTACTGGTATGATTTGCACTTTATTTATTTACGAATTTCAATAGCACAAACGTTCGTTATAGTCGTTGCATGAATGAAGTTCAGACTCGCACAATGTTGAACGTTCTTTCGTATCAAAGAAGCGGGTTTAAGGTATGTCATACTAATGCACGAAGTCTTAACCAAATTAAACTTGATTATCTATTTAATAACTCTTCTGTTGATGTTATATGTGTTGATAAAACATGGTTTGAATCTGGAATTGATAATTTTTTTTAGCTGGATATGAGCTCGTACGTAATGATAAGGTTACGGAAACAACAGGAGGTGGTGTTGCGATATATTGCAAGGAAACTTTAAAATGTGAAGTCATAAAAAAGTCGCTAGGAACCGATGTTGAGCATTTCTGATGGGTCTGTTAAATGTTTGGTTGCTTGCTGCTGCAATCCAAATCGTGTTTTTTCAACTGAACCTTTTTTCTCTTATATATCTGAATTCTCCCCTTTATATAATAACATTATCGTTTGTGGTGATTTTAATGCCAACATGCTTAAAACCGATTCGCGGTCCTACCCAGTGAAAGATATGGCGGCGGCAAGTGCCTTTGAAATTGTAAATAATTCCTATCCAACATATTTCCGGCCAGGTGCACCGCCGAGCTTTTTATTTATCATTTCTCTCGAAGGTGTCAGCGTACATGATCTCCTATTCTGTACCTACAATGTCTTCCTCAAGATCCTTTTTTTATAGGGATTACTCATCAATAAACCATGAAGCACTAACGACCGCATCAAACTCGGTTTCATGGTTGAATTGCAGAATGGTTGCTGATCCAGATGATAAGCTAATCATGCTCCAGTGCTTGTAATGCAATTATTTAATGATCATGTACCAACAAAAACCGTCGCGATCCGAAGCAGTGCGTGTCCCTGGTTCACGGAAGGGGTAGTTGGTGTTCTAAAGAAGTGCAACAGATTGTACCGTAAGTAGACAAGCGTAGACAAAGCGCGATTAACTGAAACAGGTACAAAGTTGATCGTAACGCTGCAACCGATGCTGTTCGTGCATCTAAACGACACTACTGTTCATCTAAACTGAGCACTTCTTTACCCTCCAAGGTACTGTGGTGAAATCTACTCCAAGTTGGCATTGGTTTGAATAGTGACAGGAGCTGCACTATTGATTTAGATGAAATGAACGACTATTTTGTTTCACATGATGTTGCTGCAGATTGTTTCAAGTATGACGTTGTATCCAGCAGAGGTTTTGAACAGGAAATTGATTTTGAAGTGCTTACGGAGATTGATGTCCTTTGTATTATTAAAGGTTTAAAATCAAATGCTATTGGTGAAGACAGCTTGCCACTACGTTTCATAGAACTTCATTGGCCATCTAACACATATAATCAATTCTTGTATAGCAACATCTACTACTCCTCTGGCATGGAAATGTTCTAAGGCTGTACATGTTCCTAAAAAGACCACTGCTTCCGATGCTTCTGACTACAGACCTGTTAGTATCTTACCTTGTCTGTCTAAGGTCTTTGAAAAGGTAATAGAGTCACAAATTCAGAAACACTTGGCTGAAAATTCCCTGTTGAGCCCATTCCAATCGGGCTTTAGGAAGAACCATAGTTGTTCTTCCGCCATGGTAAAAATCTTGGATGATATCAGGCAAGATTTTGACAAAGGATTTGTGACGCTGCTTTGCCTGCTTGATTTCTCTAAGCCTTTTGACAGAGTGAATCTTTCTATTCTTTGTTGGAAACTGCACCATTACTATGGTTTTAGTGAAAGAGCTGTAAGGCTCATTCGAAACTTTTTATGTGGACGGTCAAAAATAGTCGTTGTTGGTAACAGCCGCTCATGTCTCCGGTCAGTTTCTCAAGGGGTTCCGCAGGGATCAATATTAGGCCTAATTTTGTTCTGTATGTACATAAATGACTTAGCATCGATTTGTATGCACGCACTTATTCATTTCTATGCAGACGGTGTACAACTTTACTCATCTGGTAAAACAAATGGGTGAACTAGTGACACCATTAAATGAGGATCTCGCTCCTATTGTTTAAGAGGCAACTAAAAATGTAGTAGATTTGAACCCAAAAAAATATCAAGTACTTCCGATATGAAACAAGTCTTTTCAGATAAGTCTAGTTCCTGATGTTTGCTTAGCCGGTAGTAAGATTAGGTTAGTTGAGGCGGCTACTAGTCTTGGTGTCACCATAAACCAAAAGCTTTCTGACTATAACCATTATACTCGTAGTATCGTTGTTGGTCGCGTGTACAGATGCTTGCGTAAACTTTTGATTTCAGCCAGCTATACCCCTGGAATACTCGCCCGAGACTAGTGCTCACTCTCATAATACCCATTATTTCATATAGTGACCTTCACTCACTATCTTTTCGCAAGCTCCAGGTTGCTAAGAATGATGCTGTTCGGTATGTTTATGCAAGGCAACGATACGATAGAATCTCGGAATTCTCATGCCGGTTTCTTGGCTGTACATTGAGAAAGTACCTTGATTTCAGAAATTGCATATTTCTACGTCAAATTATAAATACAAAGCAATCCCCTCACCTTTACTCCAAACTGGAATTTTCCCTTTCTAGAAGAACTTTCAACATTAGCACTCTGCGTTGCAAATACCTCAATTTATCGCGTTTATTTTTCATTTATGTTATTAGACAATTAAATGACTTACCGTCTCATATAAAGTGTTTGTCAAATACTGCCAGCTTTAAAACTGCCTTGTATGTGTACTTTTCCTCTTAACGTATCTCTTTGCTATCAACTCTACCTCAGTCTTTCTCCAATTTCTCAACTATTTTATTTCCTCTCCCTTTTTTTTGTCTTTCTCTTTCCTTTTTAGTATTTTACTTTATTATTATCATTATAATTGCTATTAAAACTTATCATTTTTTAATTTGTTTGTTATATTTTTCCTCTTTCCTGTTTAAAATTAACATTTTGTTACTAAGTATTATTACTTAGTACTATAAGAGACAATGTCATAATGTACAAATTGATTATTGTGATAAATTGAATTGAATCTGGTCTAACAAGATTTTTAGAAGTTATAATTCCGTAATAAGGAAGTTTATTGTATATGTAAGCCGTTTCTGAATCTGCTAACACATAAATTTTTGTACCTCATTTTATAGGTTTTTTTAAGATTATACCTATGTGATGAAATAAAATTTCCCTTTGAATTTCACTACAGACTCGTCAACACGAATTTTTTGTCCAGGTACGTATAAAATGTTCCGAAAATTTCGAATTTGTATTCGAGTTCTCAGGTCCCTGTTCCCTGGATCAGGTGTTGAATCTACTTCTTGTAAAAATGGCTGGGAAGAAAGGAATTCTAATATTTTGGTTTGTCGGTCAATATATTTGTTGAAATTGGAATTGTTCCCATATTGATAATAACCCCAATAAAAGCCCAGAATTCATCTCCTTCCACATCTTTCCATTAAATTTTCTTTTTGCATAGCTGTTGGTTTCTTTTATGATTTCATCTACTAACTCGTCTGTGAAAAATAATTTGAAAAACTGCAAGGTTCTACAACTTGTATATTAGGGAACCGTAGCCTTAATGTATTTCTACTTCTCAACCTCAGTGACCCCGACTTAACCGTTGCCAGACTAGAGACTGCCAAAGGCTCCTACTGGCTGGCATCAGCTTACCTTGGCCACGACCGAGTGGGCCCTCTCCCTGGTGATAACCTAGAAAGGGTGGTACTGGAAGCTGGAAGGCAAAAAACTGGAATCATCATCGGATGCGACGCTAACGCACATCACACGGTATGGAGCAGTACCGACATCAATGATAGAGGTGAGTCACTTTTAGACTATATTTTAAGTACTAACCTCTTAATTTGCAATATTGGCAATGAGCCCACTTTTATAACTAGAAACCGACAAGAAGTGTTAGATATTACTCTTGTCTCCGACAGCATCACCCAAAGGCTAACAAAGGATGGTATCGTCTGAACACTCCTTTTCAGACGATAGATACATCCAATTCAGTCTGAGTGATGCTCCCCCCAGCCAACCAACTTTCCGGAATTACTGGAAAACTGATTGGACAAAATACAGAGGAATACTGTCGAAAACGAGCAGTTTTTCAACGCAGCAAAAAGCACAAGAAAAGTGACCGACTGGGACTCATATAAAGAATCCCTCAAATTATACAAAAAAGAACTGAGGAAGGCAAAGCGACAAGCCTGGAGGTCATTCTGCGACAAAATTACAGAAACCTCTGAGGCATCGCGGCTAAGAAAAATCCTCTCCACAAATCCTATGATGCCCAGCTGTTTGAAAAAAACCGATGGCTCTTGGACAACCTCAAGTGATGAATCACTCAACCTGCTTCTGGACACCCACTTTCCAGGTAGCTCCCAACTCGCGGCCAGTAGCAGCCCAAACAGGCCTACTGCAACCGTGACCAAAATTCATGGTCTGATTACGAGAGACAAACTGCTCTGGGCGCTGCATAGCTTCAAACCATACAAGTCTGCTGGTCCGGACGGTATTATACCTGCCGAGCTACAGAGATCCTCACATATTATTCTACCAGTGTTGGAAAATATTATGAGGAGCTGTGTAGAACTTATCCACATTCCACTGTTATGGAGAGAAGTCAATGTAGTATTCATTCCCCAAGCCGGAAAATGTTCTCATGTTGTCCCAAAGGACCTCAGACCTATAAGTCTATCATCTTTTCTTCTGAAAACTTTAGAACGACTGATTGATATCCATATTCGAGCTAAAGTTGATCCAAGACTTCTGTCTACGGCTCAACATGCCTACTGTAAAGGAAAGTCGGTGGAATAAAGGGCGCCTTTAACAAAGTCAACACATCCGCAATCACGACTGCGCTATCAACTCTGCAGGTAGACGACTCACTTGGGGAGTTGATCGGTCTAATGCTAAAAAGCAGGATAATCAACTCCAAACTGGGTGAGACTTCTGCTAAAACATATGTCAGCAGAGATACGCCGCAAGGCGGTGTCCTCTCTCCTCTTCTCTGGAACTTAGTAGTTAACGAACTACTGATATACCTGGAAGCGGGTGGTAGCAGAGTGATTGCTTATGCGGATGACGTTGCCATAGCCGTCTCAGGAAAACATCTTAATAGCATTAAAGAACTCCTCCAAGTGAATCTCAACAGATTAACCCGCTGGGCAGATCGCTGTGGATTGGGAATAAACCCCCATAAAACTGATCTTGTCCTCTTTTCTAGGAAATATAAAATTCCAATCATAGACCCTCCTTCAATAAACGGTACCAGTTTAGTTTTCCCCGATACAGCAAAATATCTGGGTCTCATTTTTGACAGGAAACTAAACTGGAAACCTAACATTGAAGAAAGAGTCAATAAAGCTACAATACAATACAATAAAGGTCTTTCCGCCTTCCAAATTACTGTAGCGTGTTCCAGGCGGAAATTTTGGCGATTAAAGAAGCTCTGTCCTGGCTGAAGAAAAACGTGTTATCTGCAAAGGATATCCGCATATTTTCGGATAGTCAGGCCGCCATCAAGTCCCTGGACTCGGTCTCATTATATTCTATAATCGCCCTTGAATGCCGATCATCTCTCATGGAGATAGCAGAGCAGTTCAACATTCACCTTTGTTGGGTGCCGGGCCATAGAGACATTCCAAGGAACTGCAGAGCCGATGAACTCACCAAAATTGGAACCACTCTACCTATCCTACCGGACAAAGGTAGTATAGGTATACTAATCGCTACGTCCAAACTAACACTAAAGCTGGATGCCAATAAAAGAACAGACCTTAGGTGGACTGCTGGACAAACATGTCTATCGACCAAACAGATCTGGCCAAGGCTGGATCAGAGTCGCTCTAAGTGTCTGATCCTTTTAGATAGGAAACATCTCAGCGCCATAATAGGTGCCATTACTGGACACTGCCTCATAGGCCAGCACGCAAGAAGGCTTGGCGCTTTTACTAATGACTTCTGTAGAAGCTGCATGGACGAGGAAGAGGAGGAGACAATCCTCCACCTACTCTGCACATGCCCAGCTCTTTCCCAGAGAAGAAAGCTTCATCTAGGAGCTTTCTTCTACAACGACCTAAACGATCTAGAAAAATTAGACGTTAACAGTCTCCTACGCTTTATTATAAGCTCAAACTGGTTCCAGTAGTAAGAGGATGATAGATCCACGTGGCATCACAATGGGCCAATAGGCCTAAGTGGGTTGGTATTTCCAACAGCCACTCTTACCTAACCTAACCTAAGGTTCTACAACACTTGAAACTTATGGTCCCACAACATTCGGTGCTATTGTAAAATGTATTCTTCTTGCTGGAATGGAACAGTCATTAGTATCACTCTCAATAATAGTAACACACTTTTCCTTTTTTTTCACTTACGAGTATCACTGCTATCAGTATCAGTATCACTTTCACTTTCATCACTTTCATTTTCACTGATCACTCAAAACTTTCCCAATAATCTCCTTCTTCCATGTTTTCTCAAGGGTAAATGTATCTAATATATATTGTATAAAACAAAATTCACTAAGAGCGCACCGCAAATTTGAACAAGTAATCGGCTAGTCATTGAACGTAAACTACACTTTGTAACCATTTTACAGTTTTAATCAAAATAATCAGTGACGCAATAACGGTGCCTAACAGAGATAGTGCACTAATAGCAAATGGCGCAATAGCGGCACCTACGGAGTGCAGAAGGTTAAGATGGGAGAAACTCATGCCCTGCAACAACAATGTCCCGTACTACACACTGTGCCCTTTTTCCTTTTCTGGCATTAAGGCCTCCGAGTACGTCATGTGCTCTGATAGTAGATTTCGCTGTTTCTGATGGTTTTCTTATCCGGTCCGCTGCATCGCATTTCTTCGAAAGGCCTCTAGTATCATCACTTTGTATTCGAGGAGAGCACATGGTCTGTGAAAAATCCTCAAATTCCTGGTTTAAGAATGTACACACACTTTACTCGGTTTGTCACTCCGTGGATAAAGTTCACACAGGCTAGCAAAATCACTTGCGAGTGTTCAAATTCAGTAACTGAAATCATTGAAAGGACGTACATATTCCATGATATATAAAGCAGTTCAGCGATTTTATTTACTTGTAAGGAAAGATATCAGACAAGTACCAATACTAGTAGATTACAGTTTCTCAGTTTCTCGGACAAAGCTCGCAGGGTAACAATTTTATTAATTGCTCTTTTGAATGAAATTGTTAAAAATATTATTTTTTTTCCATTTTAAGAAGTAACACTAATTACAATCAAGTATTGTAGATACGGCCCTTTGTAAGTGTAGAAGTACAAAGTTGTGATTATTAAATTGCGGACATGTGCTGAAACTACAAGTCTGACATTTACCGACATATGAATTCGAAAAGAGTCTGTGCTCTCTAAAAACCAGGAAACAAACAAAAAAAAATCCTTATAGTTGATGATTATTAAAATACCGGAACTGAAAATAATAAATAATTGAAGGCTGGGTGTTAATGTTAGTATTTTTCGATCGCTTTGGAATCCAGATTGAATAGTCATTAAGTTAATTGGCACCAAACGAATATTTTATATATTTTTAAGTCAGTCATAGCAGACTGCTCGCAGTTTTGCCGGTCCTGGCTTTGCTATCCACATGCTGCTCTTTATCATAACGATAATTCCTAGTCAACCCTCTACCGCATACGAAGCCAAATATGGCTTTGCTTTTGATGATGCATATTTTTCCCATTAGTGTGTTTTTACACAAAAAACGGTACTTTTTCTTTCTGCCTGATAATTGTAGCTAATTATTTTAATTTATATAGGTGATTCCAACACGAGCGCGCATTAAAAACGGAAGTAAAAAATAAGTTGCTATTTTAAGTGTTAATTACTATAAATATTCGGTAAGTATAGTTAATACAAAAATAATTTTGGAAAAAAATATATTGTTTAAAATATTTATAAATCAATTTTTAGTGGAAAAATAGTATTAGTTAACCGTTAAGAGTGATTATCTGTTGAAAGTCATCAAGTTCATGTTTATTTGCAATCATGGAGAAAGAGCAATATCGATCAGGGATTCGATTTCTTTTTTTGGACGAGAAGACGTGTGAGGAAATCAAAGTGAAGTTGCATGCCGTTTATAAGGACCATGCACCTTCGATGACTATCATCAGATATTGGTTTAATGAATTCAAGTGTGGCCGAACATCCGTTTTTGATGAAGAGCGCCCAGGCCGTCCGATTGAGGTGACTACGGAGGATATGGTTAATAAAATCCATGACATCGTGTTGGTCAGAGAGATTGCTGACATTGTATACATCCTACACGAAAAATTGGGCATGAGAAAGCTATCGGCGAGATGGGTGTCGCGCTTGCTAACATTGGAGCAAAAACGAAATCGCATGACAACTTCGGAGCTACAGCAAAACCGGTCGAATTACGCTGCGAATTATTGCCTCATCCACCCTATTCACCAGATTTGGCCCCATGTGATTTCTTTTTGTTTCCAAACATGAAAAAATGACTAGGAGGGAAAGCGATTCTCGTCAAACGAGGAAATCATTGCCGAAACAGAGGCCTACATATGTTGCGAGTTCGACAAATCATATTTTTTGAATGGCTTGAAAAAGTTAGAATATCGCTGGACTAAATGTGTCGAGCTGAAATGCTCTTTTTTTAATGCGTTTTCTTGCCTAATTTATCATACAGCCCTCGTAGTGCCCGAAACTGACACCGAATCTGAGTCAGTAATCGAACTAGTTGCACCGTCCTTTTTACGGATGAGTTAATTCAATTTGTTGTTGATCAGCCAAACTTAAAACGTCTTCAATACAAAATATTGTAACTAAGCCAGGAAACATAATAACAGCTGGAAAGGAGCAATTCGTTGGCATGGTGATCAAGGCAAAGTATCCATCTCACCGGGGAGGAGTGTTAATGAACCGTCCATAATCAAAAAGTAGTTAACTGGCAGCACTGCTACTTACGATTGGCGGAAACGATGGTGGACCTAGACAGCTAACGAAAAATCATCGTCACGTTGGTTTTTTTCAATCACAGCTGCCGAGGCGACTAGACGCGCACAAAAAACAAGGAAAAAGAAGTTTTAAGAAAAGAAAATTAAATAAAACAAATCCAATCAATTTATCTGTAAAATTTGGTCAGAAACGAATTGAATCTACGGATCATCTGTCTGATTCTGAAGAGAGGAGATCCCCAGAACTACATCATCGATTTTTTTTTAGACGGCGTACATCCACCATCGACTAAATATTCCCTCTGTGATCTAGCTCCTTTTCGCCGCTTTTAATGATATAATGATAGCTTCTATAGAGATGAACTAAACAAGACCATATCTGTTGGTCACATCTGTGGTTATGGAACATGGTATGTTGATGGGTAGCGTCTCAAAAGCGTTTGATATTAAAAAAAGACCTTAGAGGCACTGTCATGTTTCCAAGAATTTTATACAAAACTAAGAAGCTAAGTCATAAGACATCGATCGGGTCAGAGGGCTGTTCCTACAGTGAATAAGGTGTAGAGGTTGTGTAGAACCCATGAAAATCAGTATTCCTGCCGTAAGGATCATTGAATCCAATCTTATGAGACAACGTTGTAATGTAAAGGAAAACTTTAACTGAAGTAGAGCTTGCAGTTGGAAGGGGATTTCAACTAAATTCTTACGCATAACTAGAAGCAGCTAGCCAACGACCCAGTTTCTTGGAGAAGCACATTGGCTCATGATCGCCCCAGTCTATATGCTATCACCCAAAATGAGTAAATTTTATTTTTATTGTGTCCCCAATAAGCTTTTTTGTAGCAACATCAATGGCAATAACATCACCGATTAGCTATGTCTTCAGCCTGTGTAGCTAAAGCGTTGATATTAGATCTGTGAATGTTTTCCGATCACAAGCTGATTGGTCTCGGAATAGGTATAGTAGACAATTTAATGCGGTTGCTGGAATATCAGATGAGAGCCAGCTGATTATGTAGGAGAACGGACGCTGCTGTTTTTAAGCGTGGTGTTATGGAATCGAACTCTTTTTGTCGAATATATATCTCATCGCATTAGGTTTTAAGTCGTTGTTTTAGTTGAGCGGATGTGGCGTGATCCGTAGACAATTTTTCTTTTTGAAAGTTGATTACTACGAAAAAAAATTTTTTTTGGGTTTTCGAAATTTACACTTGGCTTAAATACCCGAGTCACAAACCGGATTGGTTAGTGTAAACCCAACTTTTATACCAATCTGCGTTTTGGTATTATCATCGATTGCAGTTGGCTAAACTTCTATCGTTTTCCGAAGAGTATTTAAGGGAGTGCAACATCCTATGCTTTCTTTTCTTATCATTAACACCTTGGACATTCGCTTTCTACAAAAAAATTCATTTTGATTGCTTGCCTTTTTTTTGTTGTTGTGCAGTTTGGAATTATTCTTGTAACAAAAAGAAGCATTAAAGGTAAGAATTGTGGGTTACTAAGTGAATAAATTTATATTGATTGTATATTACCACTTTCGCAGATACATTAACCTTAGCAGAAAATCTGCTCTTGTTCTGCTATGGTTCATTTTGTCTCTTTTTTTTTACGAGTCGTCAGGCGTACTATGCGTGAAACTGACCCGCTGAAAAAAAAAAAAAAACAAGATCTAACTGCCCATGCAAAATGCACAGACAAATGTCGAGCACATGGTTACAATAACCTTCAAACATCAAAAGGCCAATCGGATCCACCTGAACTCGAACATACCCATCATTTTATAAGTTTACTATACTTCAATCAAGTCCTTGCTTCTATTAGTTGTCCACCAACTCCATCAAGCTGATAGCAATCAAGAAATAGTAATTTTATCATGCACTGTAACATCAAATACCTGAGTTGTAATTTAGTGTCGAAGATCACATATCTAGTGCTAAATTAATACAGTAATTGTACCAATACGCTCATATCAAACTTAATTTTCCTATAATTTTCATATCATATAAAAGTAAATTTTTCCTTGATAATAAATTCATTTACCTAATTAAGTACTGTTAAAAGCCAGAGAAAAGTGATCCTTGTAAATATTGTCACTAGAAAGGTATTCAAACTTACATCCGCAGCTGAACTTTGTGCACAAATTTCAACGAATTGGATCTTCGTTATTAAAGTGAGTACTTAAAATTTGATTTTCTTTTCATTGGCTTATTTATATCTTTCCTTTAATCTTATTAATACGTAAATTTTCGTAAACTCTTAATACTCGTACATATACTACTTATGTCTGAAATCTAAAACTGGCTTAAAATCTAAACATTTACTTAATTTTGTAGACATATCTTAAATAATATTTTACTTGCATATGCTATCAGATTTGAATTTGACATAGTACCCTATAAAATACTTATCTTAGATATAAAGTTTAACGAAGCAATTTTAGACACTAAATTGTCCTAACTTTTCAACCAATGTATATTATCCACGTGTATAGATATACGTACATATGTTACAGTATATTTAAAGATTCGCAACCGAATTAAAATAAAATGACCTATAATCTTTCTGAAATATATATTTGAGTACGCTTACTGATTATTCACTCCGTGTTATTTTAAAATATGACGTTGTGCTAAGCCCTTTATGATCGTTGAGATGATCGACTAGTGAAGTGTTAAAATATAGTAGTTAGGGACTATTCTAGCATAGACATAGGAGGGAATAGTCATGGTGTAATTGGTTAGTCTGTTGCTGTGGGAGGGTTCCTTCTGGTGTTACAACACCTAAAACACCACGATGAGTTTATAAGCAAGTTCATATAACGTCCTTTTCACATTTGCAATAGTCTAAGACCCTAAGTTATAAACTTCATTTATTTATCTTTTCTTTATGGCACGATAATTCATAAGTTTCAGAGAAAAGCAGCAAGATCCTACCCCTCCGACGAGTAAACGCCGTACAACCGCAAGCGTGCCACCCGCTGCTACCAAACAAAGTGTCATTCTCCAGCCACACACCTCTGAAGTACATTACACGGAGAAGTGTGAATCTTACCTACAGTACTGTGATTTTTCTCTCTTTTTTGTAAAGTTGGCTCTCTCCAGTTTCCAGAATACAAAGATCTGCTGTCATGTAGATAGTTTACCAGAGTATAGCAAAACAATGTTACCATTGGCGAAGGTTACTCACTGGATTTCAACCATTTTATTTCTCCCATCCCCAAAATATCCATCTTGTACTGGACATTTTCTTTATAGGTTGAGGAGGGTCTTTTTCATCAAGAATTCGATCGTTGTCCCTAAACGACGGCCAAATACATTTAACAAATCATTGGAGGCTCGTCATGTGCCAATAGCGGTCCGAGGAGAAGTGAAGTAGGACTTACTACTGTAGTTGCAGGGTATTTGGCTGCAGATGCTCTTACTCGCCATTTAGTAAACCAACACCCGTCGAAAGATGCATCTTCTACGAGTGCATCTAATACAAGTCATTTTGGTAGGGTGCACGAAGCAAATTGTCAACCAAGTATGGGTGGATGAAGCCATGTTCGATAACGGGACTATTATTATTATTTTTTATTTATTACAAAGTAACAAATTTAACTCATCCTAGGTTATATTTAAAAATTACAATTAGAGAAAATTGTGTTACATTTGATATTTCATAAACAGAGATAATATCAAAAGCCACATACAAGTTAACAAAATATATCAAAATAAGATGATGGGTGGGTGGAGTGGCCCTGCAAGCTAAGTTTAACAAATTTTTATTTAGAAAATGAATTAATTGAGCCTTAAGAGAAATGTAACAGAACTTAATTATGATTTGGTCAGTGGAAGAGGAATCAATAACAATTTGAAAATTTTAAGATTGTAATACGTTAAATAACTGATGCGTGTTTTTGGGCATATTCAGGTCATTTTTACGTCAATGCTCTATTCAATTTTATCAGTTGTTGACGGTAGCGATGCCTAGTAATCATTTCACCAGGTTTTAGAAGTTCATAGTACACCATTCTCTTCTGGGCCTACCAAATGCAAGGTTGATATTTGGCCTAGGTCTACCCATGATTTTTTGCTTTTGGGATTGTCGAAAAAGATCCACAGGAAAAACTTTCAGATCGTTAAATATAAGATATACAATATATTTAACGGCATATTTTCCTTATAGTATATTTTTGCAACAACAGAAGTGGTTGCATTTTTTTCAGGTAGACTCTGACCCAACATGTAATGCGGTATTGAAGTTATAAGTTATCTTAAGGCGGTGTCTGTAGCAGATATTCTTAAGATAAAAAAAGTCGTCTATATGGATATGGAAACAAATTTCAGAATCAGTAATAAAGTCATGGTATTTCAATTCTTGGACAGCAAAAGCAGCTTCAATTTTTGGCATTCACGTGCGTGAAAGAAAACTTCGGAGTCAAAATCAGTTAGCGCTAAAAGACTGAAAAACAATATTTTTGTTTTAAACCTAATTATCAGTTTATGCATCGCAAACCATGTTCTATACAGGCCTAAATCCGAATTTTCTTCAGCAATTGAATTTAGAGGACTTGCCGAACAGTAGGATAAGCCTACATCATTTGCAAAAGCAGTGAGATGGCATTTGAAAGGTAGCTTACATATTGATTTAATACAGATCAGAAAGAGGACTGGTCCCAGAACTAATCCTTGAGGTACCCCTAAATTTATAAATTTTATTCTATTCCTAATGTCTTCAATTTTTACTCTTTGCGATCTATCCTGAAGATATGATTTGAACCATTTGAGCATAAAACCTCGAACATCTTCCGAACTTTTACCTTTCTGAAATCCAAGTTGTACTGAGCCAAAGAAACATGTTTTATTCAGAAAGCTAACGACCATATTTTTTGTAACTTTTTCAAAGATTTCACTAATTGAAGGAAGACGCAAAATTCTCATACAGTTTTTAATATCATTAACGGCACACTTTTTGAAAAGTCGTATCACATCTGCATTTTTAAGGGCTTTGGAAATGACTCTAGATGAAACTATTTTAATAAATATGTCCTCTAGGACATCAAGAACAAAGCATGCAATATATTTCAGCATGCAGTTGGATATGCCATCAAAACCACAGGAAGTTGAAATTTGTTGTGTGCCTATGAAGCTTTGAGCACTTTCGTTCGGAGTACTTAGGGAACTGGAATTCCGGCAGAACGAAGTAGAGGAATTCGGATGGACAATGTTGGCAAAGTAATTAGTGAACATTTCAAATTTCATTGAAGCAAGTCGTCGTAGGTTAATTCAAGGAAGATGGTTTATTATTGAGAATGTTACTGACTAGTTTCCATTCATCTCTTAGATTCTCTCTAGCTTTGTTAAATTTGTTTTTGTAAAAAGTTATTATTATCGGCATTTTGTACATTTATATTTTACTTCTAAGTAAAGGCTTTTGTATTTAATTTTCAAAATAACATTCATGGGATTTCTGATATATTGCAATCGGAGTTATCAAGGGATTTAACGTTTTGGATGATTTTTTAAAACTCAAAGTACGGCGAGGGTTTTTAATATGACTGGTTAGATATTTCATAAAAAGATCGTATGGATTGGAAGTATTAGATTCAACAGGAACGTCTTGTCAAAACACAGCACAAAGAATAAATTTTAGTTTTGCGGATTCAATTTTGTTGACTACATTTTTTGACATTAGCTAATTGTTAATTATCTTTTTCGCCGTATTCACTAGTATTCGCAAAGTCCAGGGGCCCGATTCCGCAAGTGTGCTTTTTAGCTTTTTTGACAGTCGTCGTGTACACAATTGAAGAAAATTATTCACTCTGTTTTCGGCTGTGAATGTAAAAAAAATGACCGAACAAAAAAAAAGGAAAAAAAGCCAGTGATGAGCAGAAGGAGTATTTGCTAACAAATATGGAATTTGCACACTATAGGTTTGTTTATTTAACGAATATTATATTTTTTCTATATAAATATTTAATTTATTTTTTTTTTCATGCAGATTTGAATCATCTGATGGTGCACATTTGAAATTAAACAAATGGCAAATGCTAACCGCCAGTTTAAATGCAATTGGAGGAGCGGTTAAAGACCTGCACCAATGGCGGGAGTATTGGAGAGACCAAAAGTAAGTTAATCAAATTGTTTTATTCTCGTATAAGTAATGAAATATTTTCTTTACTTTAACATACATTTAGACTTCATGCTAAAGAGCGGGAAGCTCTGATCAAATCATCTTTCCAAAGAAGCGGGATTATTGGAGTGAAAAAAATCAAGCAGCTAAGTGCATTTGAGCAGCGTATAGTTGCACTCTTAGTTCCCGCTTCAATAAGCGGCTCAGAGGTTCCGGAGCTATTTACAGTACCTCAAGGCCCTGATATGGTAAGAAACTTTAAAACTTTTTTTCATTTTCGAATGGCTTTTACGCGAATTTTTCACAATTTCAGAGAATGATAGATAGTCCTAGTCAGCCGGCACTGTCTGTAAGTGCTCCTGAGGATGCAGTAGCTTTAGCAGGGATTGTTGAAGCCTCAGAGGATATCACTTCGATTGCCGACGCAATCCCAGTAACAGTGGTGGCGGGGCCGTCTTCTGCGATGCCAACTGCACGGAAAAGGAAGAAGGCACCATCGGGAAAACCAAGAAATTTATCTTCAATCGAAGAAAAAATTCTTAAAATTGAGGACGAGAAATTATCCTCCATAAAAAAACCTATGAATTGCAGGAAAGATCCTTTAATTGGTAAAAGGAGTATGAAGAGAAACTCCTTGCATTACGCGAAAGAGAGGTATCTGTTCAAGAAAAGGAATTCAAATTGAAAATGAAAAATATTCAGTAAATTTATTTTTATAAAATGTATTTGTAATCAGGAAAAAAAACTAAAAAATATAAAACAAAATTAAGAAAAGTTTGTTTCAAATATATTCTGCCTTATAATCTGTCCTTGTCTCAAACTATTATCGTCGTCCGAACGAAAATGTTCACCATTACTGGTTGATGTTTCCAGTCCTTCCAGTTTCTCCAGTAATTCGATGGATACATTGGCTTCTGAGAGAATGTTATGGAGAACAAAGCACGCGTTTATAATTTTTCCTGCTTTTACAGGATCAAAACCAAGTATTCTGTGCGAAGAAAGACACCGAAATCTGCTTTTTAAAATTCCGATACAGCGTTCTACCATACATCTCGTGGTTTTATGAGCAACATTGTACTTTTCCATTGCTCTATTGGAGGTTGTCTTACATGGTGTCATTAACCATGGTTGCAGTGGAAATCCACTATCTCCAAGCAGCCAAAAAATTCCTTTTTCCTTCCGCATACTTTGCTTTGAAAAAATTCGTGTATAGCCGAGCGGCGCCAAATGTAAGCATCGTGTGAGGTGCCTGGAAACTTTGCATTCGCATAACGAATTAGGTATTTCGAGTCACACACTAAAAGCACATTTATGGAATAACCTCCTTTCCGACAATAATAAGCGGATTCAAGGTCATGCTTTGGTGCAGTTATCTTAATGTGTGTTCCATCTATAAGTCCCACAATAAAAGATACTATATTGTAAAACTCTGCTTTAATTGCGGCTTGCTCTTCCTCATCTGGAAATGTAACATATTCATGTGCTATTTCATTTAGAATTTCTGCTACTTCATGGATACAGAGATGAACTGATGTTTGAGACTTACACGCCATAAAATCTTGTCCAAGTGCTCGTTGATAGTTTCCTGCGGCAAAATATCGCAAAGCACAAAGAAAACGAGTAGTAACACTAATTGCAGATTGCCGCTCATTTTTATAAAAACGATGTTTAATAAATCCAAACATAAATACTTTGCGAAACGAAACGAAACAAGTCCATGAATTGCTGTTCTGTTGTTTCCTTAAGTGGATCACGAGAGTTTCTTATATTCCTTCTGATAATTAGTAATTTTCTCCTGTGGAAATATAAATGATAATTTATAATTTAGTTTACCTATTTTGTCGTCTAATGTATCTCCTTACAATAATGTTATATGTTGAGCTCATTTTCACTTTTAATATTTATTTATTTATTTATTTATTTCATCAACAAACTTAGCTTACAGATTACGAAAAACAAACACAATTGTATGAGAAAAAATAATTTAAAATATAAAAAATAATAATAATTAAGTAAAATTTACAATAAAAACAATAACTAGCGAGAAAGTATGCTATATAAAATTATTTTAAAAGATTCTCTTGAAATATGAAGATCTATGTCTCTACATATTCTATTAAATGACTTAAGGGATCTAAAAATAGGCTCATTTAGTAGATAGTTTGTTCTATGCCCACTTAAATAATAAAGTTGACGATCCCGCAGCACTCTCTCTGGGGCATAAATTGGAAACATAGATAACAAAATAGGACTATTTACACGTGAACAAAGGACATCACTCACAAACATGATATCATGTGCATGCCTTCTCTCACTAAGTGGCATTATACCTAACAGCTTACACCTAGCATTATATGTCGGCTGAAAGTTCCAGCGCATGTTGAAGAAAATATATTTTGTAAATTTCCTTTGCACCCTTTCTATGCGGTCTGAATACGTCGAATAATTTGGGTTCCAAACAACATCGGCATATTCAAGAACAGATCTGACAAGGCCAATAAAAAGAGATAGCAAAGTAAAAGGATCAGAAAAATTTTTCGTGTTTCTCTTAATAAAACCAACTAGTGAATTGGCCTTCGCAACTATGTATTCTACATGAGAAGCAAATACTAATTTTGTGTCAATAAATACACCAAGATCTTTTATTTTGGATACTCTTTTTAAGGGCAGATTATTGACGTAATAATTGAACAAATGCAGAACGTTAGATCTAGAAAAAGAGATTGCAAAGCATTTATTAACATTTAAAGTTAAACAATTATTAACGCAGCAAATCCATAAATTAATAAGGTCCATCTGGATCTTTAAGCAATCATTTGAACTCTTAATTTTTAAAAATATTTTGAGGTCATCTGCATACATTAAGCAGTGACAAAATTTTAGCTGTTGAACAATGTCATCAATAAATATAATAAAAAGGAGAGGGCCAAGGTGACTACCTTGAGGAACACCAGAAGTGCAATATATTAATCTTGAATAATTATTTTCAATACAGACTTTCTGAGACCTTCCAATTAAAAATGAAGAAATCCATTTCAACATTGTCGAATGGAAACCAAATCTCTCCAGCTTTCTTATAAGTAGCCCATGGTTCACTGAATCAAAAGCTTTGCTAAAGTCCGTATAAACAGCATCAACCTGACACCCACTTTCGATTGCATTAGTTACAAAAGAAGTAAAGTAGACCAGATTAGACGTTGTCGAACGACCTGAGACAAAACCATGTTGAAACTCGGAAATATGTTCTTTAATATGAAAATCAATCTTTCTTTTCACAATACATTCAAAAAGCTTTGGTATAGCCGAAAGTTTGCAGATACCCCTATAGTTCTCGACGTCATTTTTGGAACCAGATTTAAAGATGGGTACCAGAAAGGATACTTTCCAATCGTCTAGGAACAAACCTGACGCCAGCGAATAGTTAAATATCATGAGCAAAGGTTGGCTAATGGTGTTACAACAGTTTTTTAAAATTATAGCAGGAATGCCGTCGGCACCAGGCTTGGGATTTGACTTGATGGTACGAATAGTAGACTCAATATCCTCAAGGTCCAAAACCAATTGACCAAAATCAATTTTCGACATCGAGTAAGTTTCAGGCACAGTAGGAGTAGCAGAAAGAGAGTAGACAGATTCAAAAAATTTTGCAAATAGTTCGACAGAGTCACTATGACCATTAGACACTTCGTTTTTATAAAACAGTTGATTAGGCAAACCACTAGAACATCTTTTTTGATTTATAAAGTGCCAAAAGGATTTGGAATCACTTTTAAGACTGTTTTCGATGTTCATTATATAAATGTTATACAAAAATGTACTCAGACTAGAAAAATCTTTCCTCAATTTCCAAAAAATTTGCTTATCTGTATTGCTTCCTGTATTTTTGAAGCGTTTGTGAGCTTTGTTCTTTAAATTTTTTAAGTGCAATAGACGCCTGTTATACCAAGGAGGCTTGGATTTCAACTTTTTTGTAGAGCGAGGAACAAACATGGACAAACCAACATTAACTACAGAAACAAAATGAATATACATATCAAAAAGACATAGATTTTCAAATTCCTTATGCCAGTTAAGCGAAAGAAAATACTCATTTAAACCTTGAAAGTTACATTTTAAAAAATTTAGAGAACTAACGGAAGTCTTTTCTAATTTTACATAAGAGTATAAATCAATCTCGATTAACATTTGATTATGGTAAACAGAATTATTGAGAAGAGAAAATGGAGCTTCCGAAACATTAGTTTTGACATCATTAACGTTAATAAAAACAAGATCTAATAATCTGTTTTGCGAATTCGAAATAGAATTAATTTGACATAAATTAAATGAAAACATTGAATCGATAAGAGCTATTTCATAATCTTTTTTTACATTGCATGGTATAAGCATTTTATCGTCATCAGACCAAGACCAAGTTAGATCACCAATATTGAAATCACCTAAAGCGCACAAGATAGCTTCAGAGGAATAATTGCTAACATACTCAAAATTTTCTATGCAGTTTTCATACGCATCCAACCTACTACCAGATGGTATATAGCTTACAATAAAGATAAATTTTGAACTTCCAACGACCCAAAACTAATTTGGGCAGCAACTAAGTTCGGTAAAGGTATCTTCTTACCACCAAGGTTTAACTGAACAGCAGCAAGAACTCCACCAACACGATCCTTGGCCGATTTGCAGCGATCATTGCGGAAAACATCATAAATTGAACAATCGAAAATTTCAGTTGACGAGATGTCTTTATAGAGCCAGGTTTCTGTTAACACAATTACATCATAATCCTTGTGACTTGATGCTATAAACAAATCAGATGTCTTCGTTCTACATCCACTTGCATTGTGGTAATAAACATTCAGGTGTTGTTGAAGTTTATCAGAACCAGCATTAACACGAATTAGTTTTTTGATGAATCTTGAGTAAAAGGACGTATGTTTACGCCCTTCGGCCAGAAATTTCCATCATACACTGTTTTAGCGAATTGCGTAGGAACACCAATTTTAAAGTTCACAAACTTAAGGGGGCGTTGACTATCGATAAGCTTGATTAATTTAAAACACGAGATGCATTCCGATGAAACTTCCAATTTTGACGAAACATGAGTGATAATTACATCCGTAGTGGTGTCAGGGTGGAAACTTGAAATGTGAAACCATTTTAATTTACGAACTACATGAAGTTCATTATTTTGCACACTAGTTCCATGGATGACTTCCATGCGTTTGCCTTTGTATACCTTTTTGTTGTTGTCACTAGGTATGACGATAGGTGGTTCATTGACACCATCCCGACTGTCTTGAGCGAGCAAAACATTACAATTTTGATTTGTATTACAATCCACAGAAGCACCAACAACATTAGCAGCAGCAGGTGAGTCAAAACAAACCAAATTGTTTCCCAACGCAGCATTAGCCGATGATTCAGCATAAACACGAACAAGAGCATCAGCTCAATTCTTTAACAAATAACAAAACTACAAACAAAAATTGCGCGTGCAATTCCTTTTTTCTAGAAAAATGAAACGTCAAACTGAATTCAGCTCACTCAGCTGACAAAAACATGTTCACTCAGCACATTAAAACTCACAGGATGTTGCGGAATCGCACAATCTGCAATGTGTGTACACGGGCAGTGAATGTGAGTTTTTTTTAAGGGTGTACACAGGCAAAAACTCACTCTTGCGGAATCGGGCCCCAGGACACATTTTTCACAAGAATTCAAGGACATCGTTGCAAAAGCGACCGTAAATATGGTTTAAACATCTATGTATCAGATTCCAGAATTATAGGTTCATTTATAAAATATTGAAACCCACGTAATACCAACAATGCTAAATATGTTTCTACTGTATCATTTTTTTTCGAGAATGTTTATGTTAAAATCAACCAGTATAATTAGATTTTTAACATTCAGTAGATTGAAAAATTATATTTATGAAGACAGAAAGCGCACAAACCAATATAAATTACGCTATTCACTGTGAAAGATAATTTTAGGATATCTGCACTCAAAAAGTCATCATAATCATGTTTGGCAAAGCAACCTACACCTTCTGCTGCGTAGTTCTCATTCTCATTTTAGCAAAAAAATCATCGTAACATCGTAAACTAATTACGAGTAGGTCTGTTCAGGTACTGTCCAAAATTATGAAAAAACTACGAAAATCTACGAAAAATCGTCCAAAATCTGTTCACGTACTCATATTCGTTCGCAGAAGAGAGCGAAATGAGAGATAAATCCATTACCCGTCTTTTGACCATTTTAGTCCAAGAAATTTGTTCGGGCAAATTTGCAAGAACTGTCAAATTGTTTTTTTTATTTGAAACTGTAATTGGGTTTGTTTTTATTTTGAAGTGGAACATTCTTTACTTTATTTGGGAAAATTAAGTGATATTTGAACAGAAGATTAATTAATATTTAACGTTTATAATGAAAATTTGATTTTAGGAAGTGCTACAAATGGCATATGGATGGACAACACAAAGAGAAATTATCGGAAAAACTCATTCAGACGTGCCTTTGCCCTAAAATTCAAGATTTTAAAGAAGACACTGATAAATTCATTAAAATTTATTTTTAATTTTTTTTGTATTTTGTATTTTTTGTATTTATTTGTCTGTACAAAACAGCCTCAAATCAGTTCGCTTACTTTTTAACAAATTTTCTCTCTGAGAGAGAATTTTAACCTCACTCCTCCGTACTTGACAGTTTTTACATATTTACTCCAAAAAAGTACGCGAACGGACTTATTATAATTTTTAAAAAAAAAAAAACCATAGATCCAAATTCCGGACACAAAAACAAAATTCGGCAAAGAGACAAATGAATCTAATTGGGAAACAAGAGTTGAAAAATTTTCTTTTAAACTCCTGATATTTAGGTGTATGAAAATGAGTTTGTTTACACAATATACGATAATTTAGATATGAGAGCTTGTTTTCAACGACTTTCAGATAAATTGAAGGCAGTAAGATAATTTAAATAATTAAAATTCATTATTCATAAATTTTTACACTATTTTTACTATCGCAGATACGAGTATATGCGTCATCTATAAAGTAAAAAAAGAAATATTGAGGCACATACCTGCTCAAAGTGCCATACAAGTTCTTATCCAATTAGTGCGAGATCCGGCCTAAGAAATATACATATACCCTCATCTGTTATTCAATGATGAAAGAGATTATCTGGTAGATAATACTTAAAAAAAAAGGAGTTGCCTAGCTAAATCGCATGCCAATGCTGTTAAATAAAATAAATTATAATTAATTTTTTTCGATCAACTTCCCCCATTTGTTATTCATAAGAATCAAGCATTAGCTGAGAGAATATGACACAAGGAATTGGAAAAATATAAGTTGCCTACATGTTTTTCAGTACAACTATGGAGTTGGCAAGTGTAAACAGGTGAGTCATCGTTGTTAATATACTCTCATCTGTTATTTGATAATTTTTTTATTCAACTAAAAGGTTATCTACTCAACGGCGTAAGGTTGCCTTAAGAAAAGTTTATCCCATCCATGGTTGCCTAGGTTAATGCTAAGATGCTAAGAGTGACAGAGAAGCATTGCGCGAGTTATACTCGTAAGTTATCCCTTGTAAAAGGGGTTTTTAAAAAACACAACTATCACACTACGATCACAAACAATAACTGAGTTTTTATTTTCAAGATTTTGATTTACATAAAAATATTATTTGGCGAGGTGATTCTCAGAATCGTCTCGTGGCGGAAATGCACGAAACGCGGTGTTTGCACATTTGCCAATCTGAGGGTCACCTGTGCAATTACAGTAGGTGACAAATTATTTATTCTACAATAGTTGAATGTCTTGCATCGTGGGAATGTGGCGTAGAAAACTCCTCCCCTCTAAGTATGGAGCGATGGCCAGGTTGAACTTGGTGAACTGGGCGAGAGCGATGTGTCCAACTTGGCTTTGAACTGACTTCTGTATAAGAGGATTGTTATTCCTTCTAAGGATAACAGGATAAGGAGGATGTAGCTATCTCCAAGTGTGCTGTCCCTTGCCAGGATGTCTAGTTTTTCCTGTTGATGGAACTTAAAATCATTAAATGCATTTATATTTAGAGCTTCTATTGTAATGTTTGATGTTGTATTATTGTTTATTGCTGGATAGATGTGAATTGTGTCCCAGTAAGTAACGGGTTTATGTTTATAAATTATATTGTTAATGATAACTTCGCAATTTTGATACGTGATTAAAGCTGAGCCTTCAATATTTTGTTCTAAGTCACAGGTGGAGTTGATGAAAGTTGGAGGGATATTTACGAGAAGTATGTGATTGTCCTCAGGTTGAGTAATTGATCTTATCTCGCCAATACCTCTAGTAGGACAATTCACTGATTTATTTTTTAATATTTTTCCTAGGCATGTTGACCGTTGCAGTTGTTCTTGATGAATTGACTCTTTACAAATGAACGTATTCTCTACTCTTGGACATATGTTTTCAAAATACTGTACAACATAATTATTTAAAGCTAAAAAGGGTTTTACAATTATTTCTTTTGTTTTATTAATGGGTATTGAGATTATATGGAAGAATGAAAAGTTTGCTCGGGATAGGACGGGAATGCGAATGTTGAAAATGACTTTGGAACAGTTGAAATATGCCTGTAGCTCGAGTATTTCGTATAAGTGTTCGTCAGCTTTTATCTCTATGGAATTTTTTACGATTTCGTGAATAAAGGAAAGTTCTCTTGAATTGAATATCATCTTTGGTATGATATTAATCTTAGCCAGGACTATTGCTACGGAAATATCACGTATATGGTTGGTTAAGAGGTCTAAATTGAAATCAATCTGGTTTAAGTATTGTGCGTGAATAAGTGTGTCTGTATTTGATCGTATTATAATCGTCGTCTTGTTATTGTAGTCTGTCATTTTATTTTGAATGAGGTCCTGTTGATAGTTTATAATGGTCAGTCATATTTTTGAATCTTTGAATCATTTCTACGTTCAATTTTGATTTAGCGGATACTTCGTTAACTAATCTATTCTGTATTTGTGTCAAACGTTCTACTTCTTTATTAATTTGTTCTGCGTCGTAGGCGTCCATGTTTCCTGTTATAAATTTTATTGCACTACCTAGTGCGTTAATAAGCCCTCTTTTTTTCCTTTTACTTGGTAACAAGGAATCAATTTTGGCTTGTAATTCCTTGAGTTTAAATTTTATGATATTAACAGTTGGTGGAAGGTTTTTGAAGGTCTTAAAATTGGAAAGGGATGCTTGAATTTTTCTTGTATTTTCTAGATATTCATCTAAATCAATAATATGGATAAGGTTGTAGAATGTATCTATCATTTTTGCTGTTCCCAGCTTTAGTGGGAGAATTCCTTGGGATTTCGTGAGGTCACGTATCTCTAATTTTTGCACATTTGCTTGGATCAAACTAAGATGATATTATGGAAAAAGGATTTAATTATACTGAGGTTTAAGTTAATTTGAGTTTTTCTAAATCCGAGATTTATGGAATTTCCTATTGTCTGTTGTTAAAAGTGTTACCTTATTGTCTTTTTTAATCCTATGTTTGCTATACCTTGGTGTGAGCTTGTTCCTTCTACATTCTTTCCTATAAATAATTTCGTTTGCCTAGCCATCTATTTTATTGCGGATGGCTCGTGAAATTATTTGGGTAAAGGGAGTTTGCGTCATGCCCCGAATGTGCATGAAAATTTCATCAACGTTATTTATAAAGTCGTACAAAAGTCTTGGTATCCTGAGAGATTCGAAAATCTCGCAAGCATTTAATGCTGCTTCTGTGGAAGCCTGACTATTGTCATTCATATTAAGCTTTATATTGGAGTTTATTAGCGAGGGTAAAGAGAGAAGGTCTGAATCAGTTTCAATTTGCGTAGATTCTGATATCGATCCTAGACTCTTAAATCGGAATATGTAAGTTAGAAAGTTTTGGATAAGAAGATCGCCTAGAAGGATTATTTGTTTTATTGGGAGATGGCATATAACAGTTTAAATGGCTATAATTTAATGGTAAAGCTTAAGCTAATTTCAAAAAATAATTATATATTTTCTTAATTATCTACGTATTGTTTTATAATTAAAATTGTTAATTTCGCAAAAAAAAATTCTTAATTTAATTATACTATTTCACTTTTGTTACACAATGTGTTATAGCTTTTGAATTAATGTAATTAATGTATATAACTATATGGTTGAGTTATACAAATTATATAAACGACAAAGAAAGTTTCTTAATACTACATTTACTTGACTCACATGACCAGAGTTATGAGAAGTACATTCATTTTTCCAATAAACCGCTGGTGATTTGTGATCCGTGATGATTCTCCAGTAAACCGCTATTATTAGATTCTCGGTCACAAGAATTAAACTTCGCTGTTTATGTTCGATATAAAACGTACACGTATTAACGGGAAACCACCGTCAGTAATATACTTTTAAAACATTCGATTAAACATTGACCGGACTACGCGACTGCGCCAGTTATAAGTTATCCCTTGTAAAAGCGGTTTTTAAAAAACACAACTATCGCACTGCGATCACAAACAATAAGAGTTTTTATTTTCAAGATTTTGATTTACATAAAAATATTATTTGCCGAGGTGATTCTCAGAATCGGCTCTGAGGGTCTGAGGGTCACCTGTGTAATTGCAGTAGGTGTCAAATTATTTATTCTAGTTGAATGTCTTGCATCGTGGGAACGATATATGTATGTATGTGTTTAGGTATGCATCGTGGGAATGTGGCGTAGGTAAGTCGCACGCGACTCCACATGACAGACAGAGATGCCGCGAGATAGATGTGCTCCAGACAGCTGCTTAGTTAAGGAGAGAGGAACATGTTCTTATTCCGTGTGATAGACAAAAATGACCGGCTGGAAAATGATTAAAATACTGGTTTGAAATAAATTTCGCAATCAGTTGTAAAAAAGCGTGCTCTTGCGTAAACCGTTCGATAATATATCAGTCTTGAGAAAAAAATTAAATAGTTAAAAATGAAAAAAGGGTTTTTTGTGTGGTTTGAAAAAATCCGTACTTGATTTTAGTGATAAATCTTTTAAGAATTGTTTTTTGAAGTTTTTATTTCGGCGAAAAAAAAACAAACTTTACATACGGCGAGTCTGAAATATGCCTGGATTCAATTGATAATGTTGGTTATCATTCTTCTTGTTATAAAAAAGTGACAGTTCTAAGCAAGATATATAATGAAGGGTACACACAGCTTTGAAAGAATCACGATGTAAGTATTTAACATTTAGTTTCCTATTTAAATTAACAATTCGTCGTACTCTCACCGACCATGTGGCGAAACCACTTTGTGACTTACTTTTATATAAAATTTAAAGGTCCCGACACTCAATAAATTCGGAGTAACAAATGGCACCTAACTCCTCTCAAAACTCTGTACGTATGGACTTATATTAATGAATGAAAATATTATGTACCTGATGTCAGCCGACATTTAATAACTTTTTGATTTTTTTTAGGAAAATTATTTATTAAAAAAAAATGCTCCTACAGATTTGTAAATTTTCGGCAAGTGCTATTTTTAATTTCTTTTTTAAATTATTTGCCAAAAATTCAAAAATGTTGGGACTTCGTAAGATCCTGAGGGGCAGAATAATAACTATCTTCGGTCGTAACATGGCTCAGAAAAGGTATTGGTGTGAAGGTTTGTAAGAATGTACTCGTATCTAAATAAAATTAGAAAATTAGAACTTTTCTATAAGAATATTTCTATAAGTAATATACATATAGAAAAGTTCTAATTTTGACAGTTCATTGTCAATGATTGTTAACTTGCATTATTTGATTTTTTTTTTTTTTTATAATTTACGCGCGCCTAAAGGGTTAGTGTTACGATACTATCTCGCAAACATAATGTTACGATATCATCTTACAAACACAATACATTACATTAGGTTACCTAATTGACATTTCAACAAATTTAAATAAAAAAAACAGTGTGTCTGCTGTCTGCTTTCAACCCCAAAGGTCGTGTTTTTTACTTAGTTCGCGTTCGCAGAGTTTCTTTTCGCCATTTTCAGCGCGACTTTTAATTCTCTTTTTCTTTTCAATGCTTTTCGCCATTCAGCGCGAACATTGGTCCTTCGTTACCGGATAAACATTTGCAAAAATTGAACCTTTCGTGACCTATCGGCAATTTGTTTAAATTCATTCATTCATTCATATATACATATATACGGACACGGACTTTTTTGCGTCGCAGACGCCGAATGGTGTGACAAAACCGTTAACCGTTACTTTTAATCATTTACTCAAACTGTTGATCTTTTGCGCAGTACAGTTGCGCTTTTCTTTGTGCGATTAAAATATGAGCAAAAATAATTTAAAAAAACGCGATAGTGTGCGCAACTCTATTAAAAGGAGTCACGCCGCGAGTAAAAAAGCTGATTCGTTCGATGAGGCTGAAATTGAATCGTATCTCCAGCTTCTATCGGGTGTGTGGGCTCAATTTTGCCAAGCTCAGGACGAAGTGAAACTTTCTTGTGGCGGTGAGACTTTAGAGGAGCAAGAAGCAGAAAGCAACCAAGGGGAGGATTGGTATCGACAAGCATTGGCCAATTTCAAACGCGCTGCCAAGAAGTTTTCAGTTACATCGCAACCGCATTGTACTCGTGACACAAAACCGCAATCACGCGCTGACATAAAACTGCCAACCATACCCCTTCCGTATTTTTCTGGCGATCCCAAAGATTGGCGACCATTTAGCGATGCTTTCGAGTCGATGATTCATAATGAACCATCACTTAACGGATCGCAGAAATTTCACTACTTGCGTTGCAGTTTGCAGGGTGAAGCACTTCATGTTGTTAAGGGATTTCCTTTAATCGATCAGAACTACGAAGAAGCATGGACACTCTTAAAGAAACGCTACAACATCCAGCGCATCATTATTGACTCGCATTTTAAGCTATAACAAACGTGCAAGACCCAAGCTCAAGCAGCCAGTTTCTACAGTCACATCTCGCGCATACAGAACACCAAGTGCTACTCGGCACCGCTATGGTAAAGGTCGTCGATCATTCCGGAAGATACCAACCAACCAGGCTCCTATTCGACAACGGATCGCATCTTTCCTTCATCAGTGAAAGGTTTATACAAAAACTCAAACTAAAAAGATCTCCGTTTTCAGCAACGATTGAAGGAATAGGCGGCACTACAGCTGGAAACTCCAAAGGCGAAGTTGAGCTCACTTTGTCCTCGTTCGACCACACCTTCATCACCACAATCCGTGTCCACATTTTGCAGAAAATTACAAGCGATTTACCATCATCAAAACTCACCAAGATCACACAGACGAGTGATAGTCTGAAGTTAGCAGATCCCCAATTTCACACACCAGTTGCTGTCGATATATTGCTGGGATCAGATGAACTAGGACAATTTCTTCGCACTGGCTTGGTCATGGGGCCTATTGGTACTCCTATCGCACAGCAATCAGCACTTGGCTGGGTTCTTTTTGGGAAGGTCATCGACACGAAGCCCGCTTTTACGACTAATACCGTCGTTTATCTGTATACCGACAATTCACTGACAAAAGCAGTCTCCAGATTCTGGGAGATCGAATCCGTTCCTGAAGTGAAACACCTAACCTTCGAGGAACAGCTGTGCGAAAAGCATTTTGCAGACACGCATTACCGCAAAGAGGATGGCCGCTACGTAGTCAAACTACCGTTTAAGTCTGAGTGTCCACTTGGTGATTCTCGTCGCGCTGCCATTCGTGCTCTTCTCGAATGGAATCGCTTTTCGCCAAACATGAATAGTTCAGGACCCAGTACAAAGATTTCATCCATGAATTTGTACAACTAGGCCATATGGAAAAGGTAGAACATATTCCAGCAATTGGCAAGCATTACTATATGCCACATAGAGCTGTCATTAAAGAAACCAGCACTACAACTAAGTTGAGAGTTGTTTTCAACGCTTCGTGCCGCACTACAATTGGCTTTTCCCTAAACGACTCCCAACTTCAACCAGATATTTTCCTAGCGCTAATTCGATTGCGATCCTATCGTTTTGCCATGCGCGCCGACATAGCAAAGATGTATCGTTAGGTTCGTATCGACGAAGAACACATTGATTATCAACGAATCGTCTGGCGTGATTCTCCCCACGATGATATCGAAGAATATAGTGAAGTGAAGTGTGTCCAACAAACCGCACTAGACGAAGGTCAGGACTACCCTGAAGCAACAGAAGTCATTCTTCACCATTTCTACATGGATGACTTGTTAACCGGTTGTTTTGAGGAATCTGACCTGTGCCGACTTCAAGTTGAGGTTTCGACAATACTGAGTCGAGGTGGCTTTTGTCTTCGCAAATGGTCAACAAATTCTCCGCTCGTCATCAATGCGATTCCAGAGGACCAACGAGAAACTCTGCAGTCTTTGGATTTATCAGAACCGGACAGCGTACGAACTCTGGGTCTTCAGTGGGAACCCTCATCCGACAGCCTGGGATTTGCTGTTCAGGTTCATGATTTACACACCACAAATCTAACTAAACGTTTGTTTCTTTCAGAGGCATCAAAGTTGTTTGATCCGCTGGGTCTGCTCTCTCCTAGTACAATCATCCCTAAGATGTTATTCTAACGTCTGTGGAAGCCTAAGGTGGACTGGGATGAAGTTGTGCCGGAATATGTTAAACGCCAATGGTTAAGCTACAGGGACCAATCACGAGCCTCGCAACAATCAAAGTGCCGAGGTGGATCGGTGTCGGGCTCCCTAACACTATAGCAGATCTACATGGCTTTGCTGACGCTTCACAATCAGCATACGCCGCCGCCATATATCTCCGCACAGTTTACCCCGACGGCAAAATATCTGTCCACCTTCTAACGGCTAAAACAAGAGTCGCTCCATTGAAGCTAACGACGTTGTCTCTACCATGCGTGGAGCTTTGCCGTGCTGTCTTATTAGCACAACTGGTCAAACATACAAGACCTACATTAGGAAAAAAACATCCGAAACGTGTATGGATGGACGGGCTCAAGTGTAGCCCTTGCATGGATAAGCAAACATCCTGTAAAATGGTGTACCTTTGTGGCCAATAGCGTAACGCAGATCCAACAGACTGCACCCGCCGAAAACTGGTTTCACGTACCATCCTCAGAAAACCCAGCAGACTGTGCCACGCGCGGTGTACAACCGAATCATCTTGCTGATCACCCACTCTGGTGGAACGGCCCGCATTGGCTAAGTCAGCTAGAGTCTTCATGGCCTCCACAACGGATTTTCTCAACCAACATGGATCAACGCTCAGAAGCAGTCAACGTCACAAGTGTGCAGCAAGTACCACCTATTTGGGTGCTTGTCTATCGGTATTCATCTTTGCGGAAGTTGAAGCGTGTCACCGCATATGTCTTACGATTTCTCTACAACTCTCGACTAGATTTTGCAGTACGCAAACAAACAAATCGTGGTTGCCTTCGTACAAGAAAGTTTCTGCAACTTTACGAGTTAGTAGAAGCTTTCATCACATGAGTAAAGCTTACTCAGGCATCGTTCTTCGCAATGGACATTCAACACCTCAAGTCTAACCAGGCTTTGAGCCGCCACAGCAAGCTTTTGAGGATGTATCCATTCTTAGACCAGAAAGGTGTGCTCAATGCTGCGTTACTACCGGACAAGAAGTATCCTATTCTATTGCCAGCAACAGCAAGAATCACGACTCTCATTTGTGAAGACATCCATCGTATGACACTTCACGCAGGTCCACAAGCTATGCAAGCAATGCTCCAGAACCGCTTTTGGGTCATTGGCGCTCAAAACATACTACGAAAAATATGCAGATTGTGTGTTAAATGCCGCCGACACTCTCACATAATCCAACAACAGCTGATGGGCGATTTGCCGAGGCCTCGTGTTGTAGCTTGCAGACCCTTCCAACGCAGCGGTGTGGACTTTGCGGGTCCAATACATCTACGTTTTTCCAGAGGTCGAGGTTCAAAAGCCGTGAAAGGATACCTTTCGATTTTTATTTGCATGGCAACAGGCGCAATGCATTTAGAACTAGCCAGTGATTAGTCATCATCAACGTCGCGGTCATTGTAAGGAGTTGTACAGTGATAATGGCTCCAATTTCGTTGGAGCTGAAAAGGAGCTTAACATCTTGCTATCCCAAGCCATCAAAGACGAAGCGTTAACCAAATATCTTGCAGACGACGGCACGACTTGGCACTTCAATCCGCCAGCTTCTCCTCACATGGGCGGTTATTGGGAATCTGCTGTAAAAAGCGTCAAATATCACCTGCGCCGCACATTAGGAGATAATTTATTGACGTTTGAAGAGTATTCAACGCTGTTGGCGGAAATAGAAGCTTGTGTCAATTCCCGACCTCTTTGCTCTATATCATCCGATGTAAACGACTTACTTGTTCTGACCCCAGGACATTTCCTGATTGGGGAGCCACTGAAAACGATTCCTGAGCCTGATATGACGGATTTTAAAGGAAGCCTTGCTAACAGATGACATCTAATTTCCAGTTTGAGACAACATTTTTGGAGGAGATGGAGCTCGGAGTATCTCGTCCAACTGCAACAGCGATCAAAATGGAATCGCTCCAGTTCCAACTTCAAGATGGGTGACTTAGTCATTATCAAAGATGACAAAGCTACCTCCAACCAAATGGAAACTTGCAAGAGTGACAAATGTTCATCCAGGAGCAGACGGCAAAGTGCGCGTAGTCACTCTTAAAACAGCTGATGGGTTTTCGACTCGTCCTATTGTCAAGATATCGCCACTACTGGACGCACATGAAGAACCCATCGATAACTCATCATAAACCAAGGTTAGGTTAGGTAAGAGTGGCTGTTGGAAATTACCAACCCACTTAGGCCTATTGGCCCATTGTGATGCCACGTGGATCTATGATCTTCTTACTACTGGAACCAGTTTGAGCTTATAATAAAGCGTAGGAGACTGTTAACGTCTATTTTTTCTAGATCGTTTAGGTCGTTGTAGAAGAAAGCTCCTAGATGAAGCTTCCTTCTCTGAGAGAGAGCTGGGCATGTGCAGAGTAGGTGGGGGATTGTCTCCTCCTCTTCCTCGTCCATGCAGCTTCTACAGAAATCGTTAGTAAAAGCGCCAAGCCTTCTTGCGTGCTTGCCTATGAGGCAGTGTCCGGTAATGACACCTATTATGGCGCTGAGATGTTTCCTATCTAAAAGGATCAGACACTTAGATCGACTCAGATCCAGCCTTGGCCAGATCTGTTTGGTCGCTAGACATGTTTGTCCAGCAGTCCACCTAACGTCCGTTCTTTTATTGGCATCTAGCTTTAGTGTTAGTTTGCACGTAGCGATTGGTATACCTATACTACCTTTGTCCGGTAGGATAGGTAGAGTGGTTCCAATTTTGGCGAGTTCATCGGCTCTGCAGTTCCCTGGAATGTCTCTGTGGCCCGGCACCCAACAAAGGTGAATGTTGAACTGCTCTGCCATCTCCATGAGAGATGATCGGCATTCAAGGACAGTTTTAGAACACAATGAGACCGAGTCCAGGGACTTGATGGCGGCCTGACTATCCGAAAATATGCGGATATCCTTTGCAGATATCACGTTTTTCTTCAGCCAGGACAGAGCTTCTTTAATCGCCAAAATTTCCGCCTGGAACACGCTACAGTGATTTGGAAGGCGGAAAGAGAGGCTTAGGTTAAGCTTATCTGAGAAAACACCGCCACCAACTCCGCTGTCGGTTTTAGATCCATCTGTGTAGAGATGGATTGACTTGTCCTCCATGAAAGCATCCTCCTCCCAGAATGATCTAGAGGGGAAGCTTACATGGAAGTTTTTGTCAAACCAAAGTTCAGGTATGGTGTAATCGGTGTTCTCTGTGAGGATTCCTAATGTATTAAGAATGTTGGCGTGGCCAAATGAATTATTTGTCCACTGTTTAGTCGCTTTAAGGCGAACGGCTGCAGTTGCAGCTACTTGCTTGCTAAAAATGTCGAGGGGTTTCAAGTGAAGCAGAATATCTAATTCCGCAGAGGGGGTAGACCGCAAGGCTCCGCTTGTGCATAGACATGCTGTTCTTTGGACTCTGCTTAGTTTAATGCGGTTGACTGCATTTTCCAAGGCCGTCTACCAGACAACCACCCCGTTAGTAAGTATCGGTCTTATGACCGAGATGTATAGCCAGTGGGTTATGCGAGATTGAAGGCCACTTTTGTTCCCAATGGCTTTCTTGCAAGAGAATAAAGCTATTGTGGCTTTATTGACTCTTTCTTGAATGTTAGGTTTCCAGTTTAGTTTCCTGTCAAAACTGAGACTTAGATATTTTGCTGTATCGGAGAAAACTAAATTGGTACCGTTTATTGAAGGTGGGTCTATGATTGGAATTTTATATTTCCTAGAAAAGAGGACAAGATCAGTTTTATGGGGGTTTATTCCCAATCCATAGCGATCTGCCCAGCGGGTTAATCTATTGAGATTTACTTGGAGGAGTTCTTTAATGGTATTAAGACGTTTTCCTGAGACGGCTATGGCAACGTCATCCGCATAGGCAATCACTCTGCTACCACCCGCTTCCAGGTATATCAGTAGTTCGTTAACTACTAAGTTCCAGAGAAGAGGAGAGAGGACACCGCCTTGCGGCGTACCTCTACTCACATATCTTTTAGCAGAAGTCTCACCCAGTTTGGAGTTGATTATCCTCCTTTTTAGCATTAGACCGATCAACTCCCCAAGTGACAGCGCAGTCGTGATTGCGGATGTGTTGACGTTGTTAAAGGCACCCTCTATGTCTAGGAAAGCAACCATTGTGTACTCCTTATATTGTAGGGATCGTTCGATGTGGCTAGTCAGAGAGTGCAAAGCCGTTTCCACCGACTTTCCTTTACAGTAGGCATGTTGAGCCGTAGACAGAAGTCTTGGATCAACTTTAGCTCGAATATGGATATCAATCAGTCGTTCTAAAGTTTTCAGAAGGAATGACGATAGACTTATGGGTCTGAGGTCCTTTGGGACCACATGAGAACATTTTCCAGCTTTGGGAATGAATACTACATTGACTTCTCTCCATAACAGTGGAATGTGGATAAGTTCTACACAGCTCCTCATAATATTTTCCAATATAAGTAGAATAATATCTGAGGATCTCTGTAGCTCGGCAGGTATAATACCGTCCGGACCAGCAGACTTGTATGGTTTGAAGCTATGCAGCACCCAGAGCAGTTTGTCTCTCGTAATCAGACCATGAATTTTGGTCACGGTTGCAGTAGGCCTGTTTGGGCTGCTACTCGCCGCGAGTTGGGAGCTACCTGGAAAGTGGGTGTCCAGAAGCAGGTTGAGTGATTCATCACTTGAGGTTGTCCAAGAGCCATAGGTTTTTTTCAAACAGCTAGGCATCATAGGATTTGTAGAGATTATATTTCTTAGCCGCGATGCCTCAGAGGTTTCTATAATTTTGTCAGAGAATGACCTCCAGGATTGTCGCTTTGCCTTCCTCAGTTCTTTTTTGTATAATTTGAGGGATTCTTTATATGAGTCCCAGTCGGTCACTTTTCTTGTGCTTTTTGCTGCGTTGAAAAGTTTTCTGCAGGTGTTTCTGAGCAGTCCTAGTGCCGATGACCACCAATGTGGCTTTTTCTTGCCTCTTGGTTGAATAAGAGGGCAGGAAGCGGCCATAGCCTTATTGAGAGTCAGAGTAAATTCCCTGACTTTCATGTCGAGCTCATTGGTGTCACGCGGGGGACTTGATAGTTTAGAGGATATCGTTTCCGACAGTATTCCTCTATATTTTGTCCAATCAGTTTTCCGATAGTTCCGGAAAGCTGGTTGGCTGGGGGGAGCATCACTCAGACTGAATTGGATGTATCTATGGTCTGAAAAGGAGTGTTCAGACGATACCATCCAGTTTGTTAGCCTTTGGGTGATGCTGTCGGAGACAAGAGTAATATCTAATACTTCTTGTCGGTTTTTTGTTATGAAAGTGGGCTCATTGCCAATATTGCAAATTAAGAGGTTAGTACTTAAAATATAATCTAAAAGTGACTCACCTCTATCATTGATGTCGGTACTGCCCCATACCGTATGATGTGCGTTAGCGTCGCATCCGATTATGAGGCCAGTTTTTTGCCTTCCCGCTTCCAGTACCACCCTTTCTAGGTTATCACCAGGGAGAGGGCCCACTTGGTCGTGGCCAAGGTAAGCCGATGCCAGCCAGTAAGAGCCTTTGGCAGTTTCTAATCTGGCAACGGTTAGGTCGGGGTCACTGAGGTTGGGAAGTAGAAATACATTTAGGCTACGTTTCACTAATATACAAGTTCTAATCTTACCTTTGTCTCTTGTATAGAGCGGAACGTATGAGGGTGTCCTAAGTCCACGAACCACGCCTTCTGCAATCCATGGTTCCTGGATTAGAATAATGTCTTCTGCGCTTTTGGAAAGACGCAGAATGAGTGCGGCCGAAGCCTTTTTTGAGTGGTGGAGATTAATCTGGAGAAACCGTATCATTGCTACAGTCTTCCAGAGTCGCCTCCACCACGGTGTTGTTGAGGTCCTCCGATTCTGAAGATGTGCCCAAGAGCTCATCTTCTATCTCTGATCGTGTAGAACCTCTGATTGCTTCGTCATCGGTTTCCATTTCCGACAATGTGTCAGAAGAGGAGACCGACGGCTTGGTAGTCACCTCGGACAGATTGGAGTCGTCGCTATCCAATTCTGGAAAGGATATCGACGCTCCAAGATCCAAGGTTGTGATATCAGGTGTTAAAGGAGGAGGAGGTTGCTTATCAGCATCCAGCTCATCCTTTTTGTACACCCTTAAGTGAATGGACTCGAATCCGAACCGAATCATGCCTTTCGTCTGCGCCAGAGGATTAAGGGATTCCTTATTGATCACAATTAACGCGCATCTATAAGAACCCCTTAGTTCCTCCAGTTTCGCGACTTTCCAGTCATGAGTCGGAAGAGTCGGGTTGCTGAGCCGGATGATTTCCAGGATATTTTCTGGAGAGGAGGGTTCGGCTGGAATCCAGGTACGAGTTCGAGGTCTACTAGGAATGTCTTCCTTAGATACGACCTCGAGTTTTGCACCTGGCCAAACCTCTCCTAAACCATCGATGGCCTTGGTGAAGAGATCGAGAGATCTCTGGTTGGAGCAAGCGATGAGCTTGACATGGCCTTGGTGCCAGCCAGCGTCGCTTGTGATAGGAGGTGGTCCTGGGTTCTCCCGCATGATGGCCAAGAAGTTGCTCGAGAGCTTCAACTTGACCAATTGCCACCGTTTCGGTGTAATGGAACCGTCGGTATCGCTTCTGTCGATCACCGCGATCACCAATGCGTCCTTTAGGACTTCATTATAAGACCTCATAGATCTGCTGTTGGATGGCCCAGGGGTTGTGGAACTGTGTGTCTTGGGCCTCTTGGAAACCGGTGCGGTTTCTTCCAACGATCTTTGACGCTTAGAGGAGTCTTGTGACGTTTTGGGAGCAGTGGGAAATCCGTCTTTTAGGATGTTTTTAGCCCACTCAACCTTGCTCTTTATTTCCGCACTTCTCTCCACCTCCGGAATGGATCCGAAGGTTTTGATGATGCGTGAAGCATTACGGCGTCTTATGTAGAGCGCCTTAGATGGAGCTTGCCGATGCGGCTGAGCTCCAGATTCCTCTTTGGAGGGAGGAGTTTTGGTAGCAGCAACAAGTCCGTGGCCTGCCACAAGCTTGCTGCTGCTGGGGGCGGGGGAAGTGATAGGACCATGGCTTGCCACAGTCTTAACACTCCCCGAAGGAGTTTTGGTAGCAGCAACAAGTCCGTGGCCTGCCACAAACTTGCTGCTGCTAGGGGCGGAGGAAGTGATAGGACCATGGCTTGCCACAGTCTTAACACTCCCTGAAGGAGTTTTGGTAGCCGCGACAAGTCCGTGGCCTGCCACAAACTTGCTGCTGCTAGGGGTGGAGGAGGTGATATCACCATGGCCTGCCACAGTCCTAACACTTCCTGAATTCTTATTTCTTTTTGGCTTGTCCCTTTTGCCTTTAGAGGATGGCGCACCATGGCCTGCCACAGTTTTGCCTCCTCTCGGCAATGCAGGAGCCTTGCCGGTAGTCGGTGTAGTCACCGTTCCACCGCCCGGTAATGGAGGAGTACCGGCCTCGGTTTTTGTTTTTTGGTTTTCCATTAATGGTCCCACGAGTAGCGGAGAAAGGAATGTCCATCTGTACAGAGATCCGCCATATACAGATAAGGCTAGCTAATCCGGAGGTCGCCAGGTATCCGGATACTCCGTTTGCGACTGAGCTATTTTTGGAGATACTGGGCCCTCAGCCAGGTTGATCTTCGGCACGGGTCGTATAACACCTTGATCCAGCCCAGGGGAATGATGGAGTGCTTTGGGAGTTGGGGAGGGGGGGGGGGAGCATCCTTTGGTTTCAGGACTCGTCTGGAGAATTTCTTCTCGAGATTCATTGACCCTACTCAGCCTCTACAACTCGACAAGTTCGATGCTCGCGGTAGAAGATCATAAACCAAAGGACTTTGGAACTTATTATCCATTTGTTCCAAGGTGGGCGGAATGTTACGATACTATCTCGCAAACATAATGTTACGATATCATCTTACAAACACAATACATTACATTAGGTTACCTAATTGACATTTCAACAACTTTAAATAAATAAAACAGTGTGTCTGCTGTCTGCTTTCAACCCCAAAGGTCGTGTGTTTTTACTTAGTTCGTGTTCGCAGAGTTTCTTTTCGCCATTTTCAGAGCGACTTTTAATTCTCTTTTTCTTTTCAATACTTTTCGCCATTCAGCGCGAACAGTTAGATACCCTTTTACTGTTGCCATGGCGCTGGCGGAAAGGTAGAAGGAAGTGAAAGGGAAATTGTTTTGTAGTGGTTTGAAACTCGGGTGTGTTTGGTTTCGATATTCGCTCTCCAGGGGGTGAGAGTCCGAATAGGACAGAGAGTTTTTGCTTCACTCAAGGTGATTCGAGGTATAATTCACAGTATTTTTTTCTGTGCTTGAAACTCTACAACAACCAAATCCACGTGTCAGTGTTATGCCTTCACACGAAGAATTTTTCTGTCTGAGTTCCAATTACAAATGAAAAACTGACTTGCCATGGGCAGGACTCGAACCTGGACACTCCGAGTGAGAAGCGATTGCTAGTACCACTACACCACGGCCACCCCATCTATTTGAATTGCTTTTCAAATAGATACTTGTCACGCGGATACACAGTTACGCACACTGCAAACTTGGGCCGCAAAAAAGAGGCCAGGTAGGTAGAAATAAGTTAATTGGGTTGAACAAAGACCATAGAAATGAGAAAATTCGTAAGATTCTAATGCCGTCAGCTGCTGAGGTAGAACTGTACGTGTCTGCTTACTTCAGGATCATAAAATAGTCCGTATTAGTATTGAAAAAGACCTGCTCCTGCTGCGCCTGCTCTTTTTTGGTGTACTGGCGAGTTACTGAAAACGGATAAATCCAAGCTAGCCAAAATATTAAAATCTAATGTCGAAACAGTTGAGCCTATGGGGATCAATATTGAAATGATAGACGGGTTTTACTATTTATATGTTATCGGATCATCTATGCCGCAGACATTTCACAAGGTTGCTGGATCAATCTTAATAAAATGATGCTCAACTAAAGCCTCTAAAGTACATATTACTTTTGATAGGCACATAACGTACTCTATCAAAGACTGTGAACGTCAAAGTCGGCAGGAGTTCGATACAGAATTACCGTTTTAAAGAAGCCCTGGTGCAATTCTTGGCTATTTATTGGGAAAATTATCATTGTATTGCCAGTATCAATTAGCCAATAAAAAAATGTTTATAGCTTTTGGAGAACTCTGTCTTTCTTACCATACAGTCGGAAATCATGTCGTGAAGCAAGAAGAAAAGGAATATTTCTGTCAACAGATACGCGGATCATGTTTCATATATCAAAAGCGCCGCCTAGTTCGAAAATATTGGTCAAAGCGAATGATACCGATGCCTTGATAATTTTACTAGCCAATATCCAAAAAGTTCCGCAAACTCAAATTTGGTTGAAGGGTTCATCTTCAAAGAATAGTAATAAAAAAGATTTTGATTACATTAACTGTACTGAGCTAGAGATGAAATTGGGTCCTACTTTATGCCTAGGTTTGCCAGATTTCTACGCATTCACGGGCTGTGATTACACAGCTCCATTTTATAATAAAGGGAAAATTAGGCCTGTTAAATATTTGCATCATTGATAGACCCAGTAGATGTTCTCGTTGAGGAAAAAATTGAAAGTGTTCAAGAGTTTACTGCCCTTATTTATGGGATCAAGGATTGTTTAAGTGTCAATGACGCAAGATATCGTATGTTTCAAAAAATATAAGCAACAAACAGAGACAAAGAGCTGTTTATGGAAAAGATTAAAGTCATCGATTCCAATCTAATCCCACCATGCTCGATCTCATTTAAACAGAAAATTTTGCGCACGACTTTGTTCTAGTCCACAGTAGATTGCGGTTGATTTTTGGATGGATATTTGAAGCCAACGTGGTTCATAGGAGACTCAACACCCTTACAAGTCGAATTTAATCAAAAAGAAAACGACGAAGAATTAAATTTAGATTTTGATATAGGTACTTCTGACGTGTCAGAATCAGAATAAGTTTCTTATATAGAAATTTTTCAATGAGATAAATATTTTGAAATTAATAATTCAATATGTAAATAACAAAATTTACTTTTAAAAACTTTTTATTTTATAATTATGTATTGTCGCTGATAAATAAATGTGGGACTGAAAAAAATTTGCATCATTTACTCCAAACCAGTATTTCAATCATTTTCCAGCCGGTCATCTTTGTCTATCGCACGGAATAAGAAGCATGTTCCCCTCTCTTTAACTAAGCAGCTGTCTGGAGCACACCTACCTCGCGGCATCTCTGTCTGTAATATGGAGTGGCGCGCGCAATGCTTCTCTGTCACTCTCCCCTCTCGCGCTGAAAACTTAACATCTTAGCATTTAACCTGAGTTGAGTTTTTGAGTTTATATGCATTTTTATTTATATTACTTAATTTACTCTTACATGCTAGACAAAAAAACGCTTAAAAATTTGCTTAAATAACTTAAATTTATCTTAAACTAACTTACTGGCCCTATGCAGGCACTCTAAGTTATACATAATACTTAAATACTATGTCTTTCGACGTTTGACGGATTTTATTCTTATTCTACAGTGAGTTAACTACAGCTTAAACTAAGAAAACATGTTTAAAAACTTAGTATACGGAATATTTTAATTTTATTATATTATAAAACTTAAAACTAAAAGCCTACATACTACCTAAAACTAAATCTTAATCTACTTAACCTACTTACATCTACATGCATATATATATATATATACATAATATATATATACTTAATATACAAATATATGTATATTGTATATATATATATTGTTTTTTTCATTTTATATATTTTTTTTTTTTCTTAAAATCTAACTTAAATCTACCTAAAAACTATGTAAGCCGGCCATGGGCAAAAACAAATTAGGCTGGCCCACCTTGCTTCACATGAAGCTAAATATCACCGGAGGAGTTCGACGACGAAGCATCCTCCCCTTCAACAAGCCACCAAAAGTGTTGGTGCTGTCGAGCAACATCCCTCATGTCGCGACTCCCTACCGCCCTACTGAACCGGAGACGCTCCGCACTGCCCTGTGCGACGTCTCTGTCGTAGTTGAGTCGCCTGTCCGCAGCTGTTCGAGCGACGTGGAAGATTAGCGGCACCGCCAATCTGTCCTGGATCAGACCTTTCATATCTAGGTAGAGGAACGCTTCTGGAGGAACAAAGCCGTCAAAGCGAACTCTCTCATGATACATATAGTTGGGGTAGTAAGCCCCGAAGATCAGGTTGTTCGATGAGGTCATTGCTCTTGCAACGTGCCTTCGAGTCAACTTAATGACGAAATTGTCCACTCTTATTAGGTTCGCCCTATTGTATAAGACCTCATTAGGATAGAATTTTATGTACTGAGACTCTGGTGTTCTGTATAGGCGAAGACAAGTCCTAAGACAAGCCCTCTCAAACACCCGAATCTTTTCCAATAAACTTGCTCTCACGTTGAACCACACGGGACATCCAAATACAAGCATGGGCCTGATAAGGGCCATGTAGCAGATTACCTTCACCCTCGCATCGAGTTGGCTGTTATAAAACAGTCTCTTTGTAAGGGCAAAAGCACCTTTGGCTCTGGCCAGAGCAACATCTATATGTTTGTTAAAATACAGAAATTGATCTAGCCAGATCCCAAGGTATCTGACTACATTTCGACAAGCAAGTGGCTGTCCGTGTTGTCCGACGATAGAAAACTTTCGCCAATTCTTTCTGGTGTCCCTAGAGGCCCCAGACAAAGGCGTCCTAAACAGAATGGTTTCCGACTTCTGAAAGTTGATTTTCAACTTCCAGTCATCGCAATATCGCTTAATTTTGTCGAAGTCACGCTGCAAGAGAATATTAATGACCTCAATCTTTGGACCTGATCTGTACGCGATTATGTCGTCTGCGTACGCTATGGCATGGTGAAGTGAACCTATCAGATCACTCGTGTAAATGTTGAATAGGATCGGCGAATTTACTGCACCCTGTTGCAAACCGTTTTTAATGTTAAATGTTCCAGCGGAAGTCACATCGCCATTCTTCACGATGAACTGTCTACTGGAGAGCATATCGAAAAGAATATACAGAAGAGGTTTACTAATGCCCAACTTGTCCAGCTTGAAAAAGAGTCCTTCTAACCATACGGTATCGAAGGCCTTCTCCAAGTCAATCAGGCAGGCACCAGTGCACTGGTTCTTGGCTTTGTTCCATTGGATATCCGAAACCAGTTTCGACGCAGCATGAATGATATCATGCCCCGCCTTGAAACCGAATTGATTATCCGGAACTATATTTTTGTCCTCCACCCAGTTAGTCAGGACTCTATTGATCACCTTCTCGAACACCTTACTGATGTTTGGAAGCAGACTGATCGAGCGGAGATTCGCCGGATTGGAAGTGTCTTTATCCCTTTTGGGGATGGGATGTACCACCGCCGTTTTCCAACGCGCTGGATAATGTGCATTATTCATTGCATTATTAAACAGGGTGGTATAAATGTTCACCGCTTCTAGAGGGAGATGTCGAAGCACAATGTTCGGTATTTCATCGGTTCCCACTGGTTTCTTACTTCTAAGCGATTCGAAGATCGTTTGGAGCTCATCCTTCGAAATGAACGGGGGTAATACCCTATCGTTGGTGATGACATTATTTGCCATATTCTCGTCACTGAACTGGGTGAAACCCGAGCTCTCGAATCGCCAATTCACTATTTAATTTCGAAGGCAGAAATTGTGCGCAAGGACTCGATTCTCCTGCTCATGGTTCGGGCCAATGATAACATTCGCCTTGTACACTTCCTGGAAAGTCGCTCCTATAGCCTCTACCTGCTCCTGCGGATCCTCGATCACAAAAAAGTTATCATCATCCTCATTTGGATCGATGCCTGCTGCTATAAGTATATTCTCGTTGTTCGTCGTTCGGGCGATTTTAAGACACGAAAGGTCGTTGTGATCTTTCCTCCGAAATATTTTATTTATTTGCGGGAACATATTCGGGTTGCTGGTGTTTACAGCCCGAATTTTATTGTTCCAATACAAACTTACAGATGTTCTGTAATTTTCCTTTATTAATTTTTGGAGGTTTTTAATCGACGACTTCAGTGTCATGATCTCCGGGTTATGTCTGTCAGTGAACTGTCTGTACAAGGTTTTTAGTCTTGACAGCAGTCTACTTTTATGTCGGTGCAGTGCGTCAGTAGTTGCGTTGCGGAATAGGTCTTCTTCGTCAGTGTGTCGGTACCGAGGTATCGTTATGTCCATTGTTCGTTTGATTGTCTCGTCCATTAGTCTTAGATACCTGTCAATCTCCTCGTTTGACAGATTTCTGTTGGACGGTGGGTAGAGCGAATTCGAGGAGAGTGCTCTAGTCAGTGATCTGGTGAAGTGTGTCCAACGCACCCTACTGTAATTGTAGGAATGCCTTTGAACAAACTCATCCAATTCCGCAATTTCGTTGGAGACAGTTATTTCGGTGCTGAGACCGCAATGGTCACTGTCATACACGAAAGTGCGTAGACAGTTTGTAGTTTGTTGGTTAGTGCATGTCAGTTGAATTCGTGAGTCGAACAGCACGAATTTCCCGTGTCTGGGAAACGACGGACTATCCGTCGCCTTAAGCCCGAGTCGATACATTATACTGTGCTGACCCCACCAATTGAATAGTAGGTTCCCTCTAGTATTTGGTGTATTATTTCCCCAATCATTATGTTTGGCGTTGAAATCTCCGCCGATAATAAAATAGTTGTCTTCCAATTCCAGCCTCAGGAATCGAAAAAGAGTCTCGAGCTCTGAGATGAATAAGGTGGATTGAGTAGCCTTAGGTGCATAGACAGACACCATGTACAACCGCTTTCCACTACGGAGAGGGATATACACGATGCATGCTTCCAGCACCTGGAACCTACGTACACGACTGTATACTCTTTTAAAATGTATACCTTTTCGTACGAAAATTGCAACGCCACCTCCCTGAATGGAGTTGGGTCGGTTTCTCCGTACTATTTTGTATCTTCTGTGCCTCATTTTGTGTCTCTTGATAAGCTTAGTTTCGCTAACCAGAAGCACATCGGGGGCTTGGTCTTTAAGCAACTTAAATAGTGCGGCTCGTCGTTCGAGCCTAATCAGTGAATTCACATTCACAGCAAGGACCTTCAGGGTTTGCTCCGCCACGTACGTACCCATTACGGCAAAAGGTGCGTTAGGCCAGGCAGCAGTGCGTATACTTGATCCACCCGAGCGGTCTGTTCAGTCAAATGACGTTGTAGCTGAGCCATCTGCCCCTGGATAGGGAGCAAGATACCTAGCATGTCAGGTACTGGTTCAGGTGCTCTGGGCGCTGGGGTCTGAGAAGCAACCTTCGCTTGCTGTACCGTATTTCCCCTGCCTGCCGCCATTTGGACGTAGGTAATATGGGGAGTAACGGCTGGAGTTTGCAAATGCACGGGTGGACGTTTAACTTCCACTTTCTGCTGCCGGGCCAGGTTTATTCTTTTCATGTACTGGAACTTGGGACAACCCCGATAATTTGCGGTGTGTCCCGTGTTCCTACATAAAGCACAAGAGAGTTGGCTTTTTTCAGACGCTCCGTCCTTACCCAGAGCGCATTCCTCGGACTTGTGGTTCTTTCCACACTTCACGCATCGAGGCTGCATTTCGCAGTTCGACGCGGCGTGCCCGAACCTTTGGCAGCGAACACATTGTAAAATGTTTTCGCTCCTCTTTAATTTTTCCCAATGGACAACCTGGTAGTCTAGGATTTTAATACTCCTTAGACCATCCAGATTGCTGGTGGGACTTAGCTGGACAAGGAAAATCGGCAGTTGCCGCTTCTCCCTTTTGGCTCTGGCTGTGGTGAATGGCTTGACCCCCACGAACTGGAGCCCTTCGCACTTCTTCTCTTTCAGCAGTGCAAGGAGCTCCTCCGGATCAGTCGACGGTTCTAATCCCCTCAGCAGCATTGTTTGCAGCTTATCCCCTTTCGGGGTGTAGGAAAAGAACTCCGTCGTCGAATCCTTCAGTAATTTTTTAATTGTATAATAGCGCTCCACTGTGTTACAGTGGATCGCGTGCCTATCTAGTGATAATCTTTTTATAAAAAAGTTGTTGCCTATGGCCGACTTACATAGTTCGATGGTGTCCTTTAACTCCAGTTCAAAAGTGTTGATTGGTGGCACTTTTTGCTTGGTGGCTTTCTGCTCTTGCTGTTGTTGTTGTCGCTGCTGCTGTTGCTTATGTTGATGCTGCTGTTGGTGTTGTTGTTGGTGCAGTTCTTGTTGTTGGTGCTGTTGTTGTTGTTGTTGCTGCTGTTTCAGCTTCTGTTGTTGTCCTGGCGGTTGAGTATGCTTTTGTTGTTGTTCTGTTTGTTTTTTATGTTTTGACTGCTGTTTCTGTTTTGTGGTGTCCGTTTGGAGTTGTAGCTGTTGCTGGCTTGCAACCTTTTGCCGTTGCTGTTGGCCTTGTTGTTGGGAGTTTAATTGTTTCTCCTTTTCTCTTCTGGCTGTTTTCTTTGCCTTAATAGCAAGCACCTGTTCCTCAAGCTGCTTGATGCTGCTTTGAAGAGCTTCGACTTCATAATCTTCATCGTCCGACTCTGAGACAGCCAGAGCTGCGAAGCTGTTGTTGCTTCCCATAAAACGACGTTTGCCCCCATCTGATAAATATGGGTCTTGGCCATTTTGCGATTCAAGACACTCATTGCTTATTGCTGCCCTTGTAGTAGTAGATGTCGTCTCCTCCCTTAATCCACCAGGCAGCTTTGCGATGGATTTTGAAAGAGAGGGACGTTCTATCAATTTAGGAGTGGACCTTAGCCTCCTCCTCCTCTTCATCTTTGGTTCTGCTAGCATGGCTGTTTGGCTTGAACCACTCGAAGCCTCGCCTGATTTTTCGGCTGGTTCCGCTATTAGCGTAGCGGACCGCTCCCCACAATTCATCACGTGATGTATTAACCGCATTTAGCGACACTTTAAATTACTTATTTTTGTAATTATTTTAAATAAATGAAGAAAAGAGAAAAAAAAAAAAAAATTCTACCGCACGAGTGGAGTCGAACCCACGACCTATGGACTCGTCGGCCGTACACACTGGCTGGCACCGCTAACCTTTGAGCTACCGAGTCAATTAACAAAACTGCAACTGATTGTATTTATACACTGGATTATTATTTCTTTATTTTTGTTTACTTTACGAATAGCCGAAAGACGTCTTTTCTCACCGGAGATTCGCGAACGACTTAGCATTTAACCTAGTCTACCATGGATGGGACAAACTTTTCTTAAGGCAACCTTATGCCGTTGAGTAGGTAAAAAGATAACATTTTAGTTGAATAAAAAAATTATCAAATAACAGATGAGGGTATATTAACAACGATGACTCACCTGTTTACACTTGGCAACTTCATAGATGCACTGAAAAACATGTAGGCAACCCATATTTTTCCAATTCCTTGTGTCATATTCTCTCAGCTAATGCTTGATTCTTATGAATAACAAATGGGGGAAGTTGATCGAAAAAAATTAATTATAATTTGTTTTATTTGACAGATTTGGCATGCGATTTAGCTAGGAAACTCCTTTTTTTTGTTTAAGTATTATCTACCAGATAATCTCTTTCATCATTGAATAACAGATAAGGGTATATATTTCTTGGGCCGGATCTTAGACTAAATGCATTGCTAAAAAGTTTCAAGCCATCTGAAAGATGAAGTAAATACTTAATCCTCACCTAGAGACAAACCCTGCATTAGACCAACAAACTTATAGTCGAAATACTCGTAAGGTTCATTGCATTGAGGTGGTTCAATGCCACCACAAGCAAACATCAGTTCAAGAGATCTAGCTACCGTGAATGCTAGAGGTTACGGTCTCGGAAGGAGGATCTGCAGAATTGCAGATAATGAAAGTTGCCGTATTTCCGGCAGAGACTTCCGGATCGCTGTTGCACGGTATATCACAGAAAGAGCGTTTTATTTGGCTTTCGACTTCTGAAATTTACAGACAAACAAGTAAAAATATGCTGCAAGTACCCATAATGAACCAGAACCAATTTAAATTCGAAAAAAGTGCAATCGACTTCCTAAACAAAAAAACTCAATATTCCGTGTAATTTTCGTTGCGGTCTAAATGTTTTTCATATACAAGTACAATCTGCCCCACATACGAGTGGGAAATGATGAGATCACCTAGTAAAGTGCTCAGAAATTTGGATTTCCCAACATACTAATAGTGATACTAGATTATCATAATAAGCCATAAATCTACTTACGTAGGATTTAAGAATAGCATAGGTCTTCTTAAGACCTTTCTTTTTCAGCTTCAAATACCTTCAACCCAATGGTTTCCAATGCACAGCCAGTAAACACTGAACGACCAACGCGATACAATCAGACATACACCATTTACCCGTAAATCACAAATCAACATGATCATGATCATGGATGCTAACACTGATGTTTGCTTGCTACTAAACTTTTGTATCAAAATACAGGTCAAGTTCGTCTAAAACATTGGAATTACCAGAATCACTAATTACCATACATTATCATGCATGGCAGTAGGGTAGTTAGAGTACTCTACAACTATCGTGTCCAAGGGAACACAACATACTGTGTCATGGGTCGACGCATTCAATAATAGCATCAAACTCAACTACATCATTGCCACCCGAAAACAAATTATGCACTACTAGAACCTATAGCACAAAAAAAGCCTTTCTATAAATTGACGGAAGTACCATGCGGAACTCCATTATTATTGCCAGTCTAAGTGGTCAGTATAAAACTGTTGAACACTTGTTAATTGGATGTCACATTAGGCACAGTTCTCATTGAGTCGAAATGGATTCATCAACCAAAGATTTGTTAAGAGCTGTCGGAATTATTATTTTGTCGTCCTGTCTAATGGTGAGTTAAAGTGTCAGCTGATGTTTGAAATCATGTGTCAAAAGAGTCGATTTGTTTAGGATACCCTTGCGGATACTATTGATTGCAGTCGTCCTCCACCAATGATTGTAAGTATCATTGGAGCTTCATGAGTGAATTGAATTTAATACCGTTTCTTTCGTTCGAAGGACCCACAGTCGTGTTGCTCTGACGGAGGTCGTGATGAGGTGACCGAAAGATGTGCCGTTAAATTCAATATCACTGGAACTTCACAGCAACAGCCACCGAGTGTAGATGACGCTACTGTATGAATAGACGTTTTTGGATATCAAAAAATCAATCTAATTTCTTGGTGCTTTATCTTTTTTGTAGTGCCTTGCAGAGTGCGTATTAAAAGAGTCCAACTATTTAGTGGATCAAAATTTAAATATCGCTGCAATTCAAACGAATCTACAGAGCAAGTTTCCACAAGATCCGGAATTTGTGGCAGCAATGACACAATCGTTCCAAAAATGTGTCCCAATCGGTACAAGGATCATATTGTAGAGATATTTACTTTTTTCTATTTTTTGTATCTCTTTTAGCTCAAAAAAAATTGGACGAACTTCGCAAATCACCTCAAGGAGCCGCAATGTTACAAATGAAATGCAGTCCATTGTCTGGTATTACACTGGGTTGCACTTACACGGAATACTTTCAAAACTGTCCGGACGGACATTGGAATCCTACTCCGCAATGTCAAGCTGCTCGTCAATTTTTAAAAAAGTGTGCAATTTTTTAAAACTGATGTTATTCAGATGAGAGTAATTACTGCCATTTTGGTCGACCAGATTACTGATATTTTTTTATAGATTTAATCAGTAAACAAAAATACTTTTAGGCTTAAAATTTGTAAAACAAAAAAGTGAATAAGGTACATAGTTTTTGAGAAAATAGTCTCAGATGTATGTAAGTTTATAGGTATTTATTTGTTCTTTTTAGTTTAAAAATAAATTTGTATATAGACAAATAATTTTGTATAAAAAAATTAGGTTAAAATAAAAAGAAAGCAATATTAGGAACTCCAATTTAGACGTGTAGCCAACTGTGCATAATATTTTTAATTTATGGCAGAGAACGTTTTTCAAGAGTTCGCGGTTCATGTCGTTCAAGGGATTTAAGTAATTGTGAGGCTATTCTGGTATTATGGGTTGTAGTGAGCAGGTTTTCGTTTGCTGGTAATTACCAATATTCTTCCAACCATCATTAGCACCTGTTCATATCTTGGCACTATCGACGGCAGCAATAACTTGGATCAGCGGGTTACCAACCCGGCAGACAATTCTCGGTTCCCAGGTTCAAATCTCCGTGTAGGAACATGTTTTTTTTTCTCGTTTCTAGTTTCCACATTGCGCGATCCGACGTCATAGTATCGTATGATATTCCTCGGTAAGGATTAGCGGATGTAGAAAATCAGGAGATGTGGTCTAATCTGATGAACCAGTTGAACAAGAAAAAAAAAACGGATCATGGTAGGTGGTACGAGTTTGAAGAAAACAGGCGACTGTTAGGGTGTGGGGAAATGGTAAGGCTGCGATTGAAAGTGAGGGTCAGTGTAGTAGAAAAAGAATACAGAAAAAAAAGTCAAGTAAAATACCTTAAATTAAATTTGAGATGCCGATAGTGAATTAATACACAAAAGAAGACTTTAAAAAAAAAAAAAAACCAACATACGTATAACGAAAAAAAGGAACCGCGAATTTAATAGTGCCAGGCAACCTAAAAGACAAAAGTGACAAACTATATCGGTACCACAGAGGATAAGTGAAGATCCAAAAGATTTTGTCGGTGGTGTCAAAGTAAATAAATCGAACTTTTATATTTGTCGAGCGCCTAAACGAGTTCGTAAAATGAACTCTGACCTAAAAGATACAAGGCGACTAGTGGCGCTGTAGAAGTGCGTGCCAATCAGAGACAAGGAATCAGCTGTAGACGTTCTGAACAAGACGAAGATACATACGTTAAGCCTAACTACAAGTAATATATAAATATATCCACCTAGTTATACCAATGGTATTCCGCTTACGTAGACACGGTTAATATCGGAATTGAATTGAAAGGTCGGTGATTAGCGGATGGTTTAATTCGATTTCGTAAAAGCAACGCTTGGCGCGGAGAACGGTTCAAATACGGGTTCTGTATTCTTTTTTTTTTTCTTTAAGATTTTGTATTTAATATAAGTTTAAGAAGTGGAATTGTTTAGCTGAGACCTATTTGTAAGTAGTCGTTCATAGACCTCGATAGGTGACAGACGTGTGTTCGGCTTCTTTCAACAGTGTAATAAAAGTAGAATAACTCGTAGAAATAATTTTGCCAAGTGCTTCGGTGGCGCAACAATAGTGGTGTCGGCCGAGAAACCAAGGGTCGTGGGTTCGATCCCCGGAATAGGACGGACTTTTTATTGTTAAAAACAAAGTTAATAAATTAAACCAAACAATTTTGCTGAAATCGAACGATGAGTGGAAGGGAGCGGTCCGCTATTCCAATAGCGGAACCAGCACCAGAGGTAACACTGTCATCGGATGATCAAGAAGCTACGTTATCAGGCCATAACCCATCTGGGAATCCAGATAATGCAAAAAAGAGGAGGAAGCTGCGGCCTACTCCAAACCTCGTCAAGCGCCCTTCCCTCTCAGTTTCCACCGAAAAGCTGCCCGTTGGAACGAGGGAAGCGGCGACAAAAATAACAACAAGGGCAGCAACAAACAGAGCAAACGACGAATTCCCATACGTGTCTGACGGTGGGGATTATATCGACGGTAATAGCTTCGCAGCGCTGGCGGCTTCTGAGTCCGAGGACGAAGAAGAGGAAGTAAAAGCTCTAAGCAGCCATATCAAAGAACTGAAACTACAGATACTGGCTATTAAAGCAAAACAAGTTGCGCGAAGAGAGAAGGAGCAGCAGCAAGAACTCCAGATCTCTCAGCAACAACAAAAAATATGCGTGGAGCAACAACAGCAACAAAAAGAGAAACAGCCGTCAAAACAACAAAAACTACAGACACCGACACAAGAACAAACAACAAAAGATGCACAACTACTACGAAAGCAAAAACAGCAAAAACAACAACAGCAACAAAAATCGCAGCAGAAGCAACAACAACAACAACAAGCAAAATCAACTAAGTAGCGGGTACCTCCAATCAACACTTTTAAGATGGAGTTAAAAGAAACGATTGAACTATGTAAGTCGGCCATAGGTAATAATTTTTACATTAAAAGACGTAGTTTAGATAGGCATGCGATCCACTGTAACACAGTGGAGCGCTATACTAAAATAAAAAACTTACTGAAGGAATCGACGACGGAGTTCTTCTCCTACACCCCGAAGGGGGACAAGCTGCAAACAATGCTGCTGAGGGGGATTGAACCGTCGACTGATCCGGAGGAGCTCCTTGCACTGCTGAAAGAGAAGGAGTGCGAAGAGCTCATGTTCGTAGGGGTTAAGCCATTCGTCACGGCTAGAGCCAAAAGGGAGAAGCGGCAACTGCCGATTTTCCTGGTTCAGCTAAGTCCCAACAGCAAACTGGATGGTCTAAGGAGCATCAAAGTCCTAGACTACCAGGTTGTACACTGGGAAAACATTTTACAATGTGTTCGCTGCCAAATATTCGGGCACGCCGCGTCGAACTGCGAAATGCAGCCTCGATGTGTGAAGTGCGAAAGAACCACAAGTCCGAGGAATGCGCTCTAGGCAAGGACGGAGCGTCAGAAAAAAGCCAACTCTCTTGCGCGTTATGTAGGAACACGGGACACACCGCAAATTATCGGGGTTGTCCCAAATTCCAATATATCAAAAGAGTAAATCTGGCTCGGCAGCAGAAAGTGGAAATTAAACGTCCACTCGTGCAGACACAAACACCAGCCGTTACTCCCCATGTTACCTACGCCCAAATGGCGGCAGGTAGGGGAAATACGGTACAACAACCAAAGGTAGCTTCTCAGGCCCCAGCGCCTAGAGCACCGGAACCTGTAACTGACATGCTGGCTATCTTGCTCTCTATTCAGGGGCAGATGGCTCAGCTTCAGCGTCAAATACAGGAACAGGCTAAGAGGGTAGATCAAATATACGCGCTGCTGCCGGGCCTAACGCACCTCCAGTCGTAATGGGTACGTACATGGCGGAGCAAACCCTGAAGGTCCTTGCTGTGAATGTGAATTCACTGATAAGGCTCGAACGAGCCGCACTATTTAAGTTGCTTAACGACCAATCCCCTGATGTGCTTTTGGTTAGCGAAACTAAGCTTACCAAAAGACACAAAATGAGGCACAGAAGATACAAAATAGTACGGAGAAACCGACCCAACTCCATTCAGGGAGGTGGCGTTGCGATTTTCGTACGAAAAGGTATACGTTTTAAAAGAGTATACAGTCGTGTAGTACGTAGGTTCCAGGTGCTGGAAGCATGCATCGTGTATATCCCTCTCCGTAGTGGAAAGCGGTTGTACATGGTGTCTGTCTATGCACCTAAGGCTACTCAATCCACCTTATTTATCTCAGAGCTCGAGACACTTTTTCGATTTCTGAGACTGGAATTGGAAGACAACTATTTTATTATCGGCGGAGATTTCAACGCCAAACATAGTGATTGGGGAAATAATACACCAAATACTAGAGGGAACCTACTATTCAATTGGTGGGGTCAACACAGTGTTATGTATCGACTCGGCCTTAAGGCGACGGATAGTCCGTCGTTTCCTAGACACGGGTCCTATTTGGATCTCCTGCTGTTCGACATACGAATACACCTGACATGCACAAACCAACAAACCATAAACTGTCTACACACTTTCGTGTATGAAAGTGACCATTGCGGTCTCAGTACCGAAATAACCGTTCCGAATGAAATTGCGGAATTGGACGAGTTTGTTCAAAGGCATGCCTACAACTATAGTAGGGTGCGTTGGACACACTTCTCCAGAACACTGACGAGAGCACTCTCCTCGAATTCGCTCTACCCACCGTCCAATAGAAATCTGTCAAACGAGGAGATTGACAGGTATCTAAAACTAATGGACGAGACAATTAAACGAACAATGGACAAAACGATACCTCGGTATCAATACACTGACAACGAAGACTTATTCCGCAAAGAAACCATTGACGCACTGCACCGACATAAAAGCAGACTGCTGTCAAGGCTGAAAACCTTGTACAGACAGTTTACTGATAGATATAACTCGGAGATTATGACGCTAAAGTCGTCGATCAAAAACCTCCAAGTATTAATAAAAGAAAATTACAGAGCATCTGTAAGTTTGTATTGGAACAACAAAATTCGGGCTGTAAACACCAGCAACCCGAATATGTTCCCGCAAATAAATAAAATATTTCGGAGGAAAGATCACAACGACCTTTCGTGTCTTAAAATCGCCCGAACGACGAACAACGAGAATATACTTATAGCAGCAGGCATCGATCCAAATGAGGCTGTTGATGATGACAACTTCTTTGTGATCGAGGATCCGCAGGAGAAGGTAGAGGCTATAGGAGTGACTTTCCAGGAAGTATATAAGGCGAATGACATCATTGGCCCGAACCACGACCTGGAGAAGCGAGTCCTTGTGCACAATTTCTACCTTCGAAATGAAATAATGAATTGGCGATTCGAGAGCTCGGGTTTCACCCAGTTCAATGACGAGAATATGGCAAATAATGTCATCACCAACGATAGGGTACTACCCCCGTTCATTTCGAAGGAAGAGCTCCAAACGATCTTCGAATCACTTAGAAGTAAGAAATCAGTGGGAACCGATGAAATACCGAACATTGTGCTTCGACATCTCCCTCTAGAAGCGGTGAACATTTATACCACCCTCTTTAATAATGCAATGAATAATGCACATTATCCAGCGCATTGGAAATCTGCGGTGGTACATCCCATCCCCAAAAGGGATAAAGACACTTCCAATCCAGCGAATCTCCGATCGATCAGTCTTCTTCCAAACATCAGTAAGGTGTTCGAGAAGGTGATCAATAGAGTCCTGACTAAGTGGGTTGAGGACAAACATATAGTTCCGGATAATCAATTCGGTTTCAAGGCTGGGCATGATGTTATTCATGCTGCGTCTAAACTGGTTTCTGATATCCAATGGAACAAAGGCAAGAATCAGTGCACTGGTGACTGCCTTGTTGACTTGGAGAAGGCCTTCGACACCGTATGGTTAGAAGGACTCTTTTTCAAGCTGGACAGGTTGGGCATTAGTAAACCATTGCTGTATATTCTTTTTGATATGCTCTCCAGTAGACAGTTCATCGTGAAGAATGGCGATGTGACTTCTGCTGGAACATTTAATATTAAAAACGGTCTGCAACAAGGTGCGGTAAATTCGCCGATCCTATTCAACATTTACACGAGTGATCTGATAGGTTCACTTCACCATGCCATAGCGTACGCAGACGACTTAATCGCTTACAGATCAGGTCCAAAGATTGAGGTTATTAATATACTCTTGCAACGTGACTTCGATAAAATTAAGCGATATTGCGATGACTGGAAGTTGAAAATCAACTTTCAGAAGTCGGAAACCATTTTGTTTAGGACGCCTTTGTCTGGGGCCTCTAGGGATACCAGAAAGAATTGGCGAAAGTTCTCGATCGTGGGGCAGCATGGGCAGCCACTTGCTTGTCGAAATGTAGTCAGATACCTTGGGATTTGGCTAGATCAATATCTGTATTTTAACAAACATGTAGATGTTGCTCTGGCCAGAGCCAAAGTTGCTTTTGCCCTTACAAAGAAACTGTTTTATAACAGCCAACTCGATGCGGGGGTAAAGGTTATCTGCTACATGGCCCTTATCAGGCCTATGCTTGTGTTTGTGTTCCGTGTGGTTCAACGTAAGAGCAAGTTTATGGGAAAAGATTCGGGTGTTTGAGAGGGCTTGTCTTAGGACTTGTCGTCGCTTATACAGAACACCAGAGTCTGAGTACATAAAATTCTATCCTAATGAGGTCTTGTACAATAGGGCGAACCTGATAAGAGTGGACAATTTCGTCATTAAGTTGACTCGAAGGCACATTGCAAGAGCAATGACCTCATCGAACAACCTGATCTCCGGGGCTTTCTACCCCAATTACATGTATCATGAGAGAGTTCGCTTTGATGGCTTTGTTCCCCCAGAAGCGTTCCTCTACCTAGATATGAAAGGTCTGATCCAGGACAGATTGGCGGTGCCGCTAATCTTCCACGTTGCTCGAACAGCTGCGGACAGGCGACTCAACTACGACAGAGCGTTGCACGTGGCAGTGCGGAGCGTCTCCGGTTCAGTAGGTCGGTAGGGAGTCGCGATATAAGGGATGTTGCTCGGCAGCACCAACAATTCTGGTGGCTAGATGAAGGAGGAGCAGTTTCGTCGTCGAATTCCTCCAGTAATACATAGCTTCATAGGAAGCAAAGTCGGTCTTCTGCACATTTGATTAGCCGTGGCCGGCTTACATAGTGTTAGGTAGAATTAGGGTAGATTTAAGAAAAAAAAATTAAAAAAATACAAAAAAAATATAAAAAATAAAAATCACAAAAAAAATAATAAAAAAAAAAAAAATTATATTAGAGCAGAAGTGGGTAACACTCTGATACTCTAAAATATGGTATATGGTATAGGATTAGATAGTTTAAGTAGGATTACGTAGGTTAAGTTATAGTTGTAAATAGTTTATACGTTTAGTTTTAAGTTTTATATTATAACAAAAAGTCCATATACTAAGTTTTTCTACTTAAAATTTATTTTCTTAGTTTTAATTTTAATAAATGTAAAACAAAAATAAAAATAGTCTGTAAGAAACGTCGAAAGACATAGATTAAGTATTATTTTTAATTTAGAGTGCCTGCATGGGGCCAGTAAGTTACAATAAGATTATTTTTAAGTTACTTAAGCTAATTTTTAAGCGTTTTTTTGTATAGCGTATAAGTGTTAATGAATGGAAAATAATAAAAATGCATTTAAAATGAAATGAATGAATGAAAACCTATTTGTAAGTTAGTGTTTATAACGTGTTTTAACGTTTTATAGAATTATAACGTTGTTTTTTAGTTAGTTAGTTTTAGTTTTTTACTTTATTAAAATTCCATATGTATATTAAGTAATTCACATAATTCAAATATTTTACTTAAATTAGAAATATCAAAATAAGAATCTTAAAGGCACTCGATATTTACATACAATGTATTAAAATAGTGTTGAGTGCTTAATTAGTAGATTTTAAACAATATAAAATAAATTTCAGGAGGGGTGATCATTAGAATAATTAGAAATTTAATATTCTGAATAAAAATAATTGAAAAGTGCATAACATCATTTTAAACAATAGCAAAAAATAACATAATTAATACCATTAAGCAAGATTATAGATTGTAACTCATATAATTGCATCACATCAGATTATTAGAAACCAGGAGTTCTATGCTTTCAAAATTAAAATTAAATAGCCAGGTTCTTACACGTTTAAAAAATTCTTGAGGAACGTTAATAGCTCTAATAGAATGAGGCAATTTATTGAAAAGACGATGAGAAGAAATATCATAAAAGTTACGATATGCAGTAGTATGGAATGAGGGAACAGTTACCATGTACAAAAAGTTTCTACGTAAACTGTAGCTTGAGATTAATCTAAAATTCCGGTTACCGGAATTCATAAAAAAAGTCTTTAACACTTTATAACAAGAGAATATTTCTGAAGAGTTAGAATAGATTGTACTTTATTCCTATATGTACCACCCCATCAAGCTATTCCATATTGTAATCTCGACTGAAAAAGCCCATAGTAAATGGTTTTCAGCAACTTTGTCGAACATAACTCGTATATTGCGCAAATAGTAGATGTGTCTGAGCGTACAACGGAACTATTTTCTTAGAACATCTATATGTTTACCGAAGCTCATGTTTGCGTCAATGATAAGGCCTAAATATTTGAACTCGTCGACAACTTCTATCGGAAAACATATATCGTTGCATTTCAAGTAATCATTAAAAGTAATTGGAGAAGAAGCAGATGCACAGTCATATGTTGAAAGCTTGAATTTTTGGCAATCAGTTGAATGAAAAAAATATCAACATTGCAGTCAGGAACAGGCGAAAGACTAAAAAACATAATCTTGGTTTTCGGGCTTTTTTTTTTTATAATTTACTCGCGCCTAAGGTGTTGATACCCTTTTACTGTTGCCAGGGCGCGGGCGGAAAGATAGAAGGAGGAGAAAGGAAAATTGTTTTTGTAGTGGTTTGAAACTCAGGTGTGTTTGATTTCTATGTTTGCTCTCCAGGGGTGGGAGTCCGAATAGGACGGAGAGTTTTTCTTCAGTCAGAGTGATTCGAGATATAATTCCCAGTATTTTTTTCATTGCTTGAAACTCTTATAACAGCCAAATCTACGTGTTAGTGTTATGCCTTCACACGCAGAATTTTTTTGTCTGAGTTCCAATTATACAATGAAAAACTGATTTTGCCATGGGCAGGATTCGAACCTGAACCCTCCGAGTGAGAAGCGTTTGCTACTACCACTACACCACGGCCACCCGTATAATTGGCTTATAACCAATTTGTGAGCAGCAAACCAACATTTTAAGATACTAAGGTCGGAATTCAACTCGCATAACAGGTCAAGGCGGCTAATTGAGCCATATGAGAAACCAACATCATCTGCAAAAGCTGTAGGAATTCCTTTAAAATTATGTGAGAAAAGGGAGTTGATATAAATAAGGAATAAAATAGGCCCTAGGACTGAGACTTGGGGCACTCCTAAATTAAGGGAAAGAGGAACACTCCTTACTTCATCAACTTTTACCCTATGTGTTCTATTTGTAAGATAAGACCTAAACCAAGATAGCTAATCATTCTAGTTTTAACTAGTTTCTCAAAGATTTTACTTATTGCAGGAAGTAGTGATATTGGCCTATAATTGCTCATTTCTATCGTGGAACCCTTTTTAAAAAAGCGGTACGACGTCAGCACACTTAAGTTCGTCTGGAAAAACACCTTCTAGAATACACCGCTTAAAAATATAGGACAGGACATCGATTATAAAGAATGCAATCTTTTTAAGGGCAATATTTGAAACTCCATCAGCACTGCTCGAGATTGTATTTTTCAACGTGCCAATAGTTTTTAGAACTTTTTTTTTAGAACTTCAAGCGAAGTTATTGGCTCAAATACAAAAGTGTTGCAACACGTTTGTTCTGGCTGTAATATCAAATTGCAGCATGGCCGTTGAAAAAGCTGACCAGATAATTTATAACTTTCTGATATGTTTGTAAAATAACTGTTAAAAGCATCCGCAATGACTAGTTTATCAGTCACTAGACAGCCATCAACACGTATAGCAGAAGTTTTACTCCGAACAGAAGTTTTATTAAGAATATTATTCACAACGACTGGTAAATAGTCGTTTATAATTTATTCTTCTTGGTTGAAATCGGTTCGTCGGCACGGGGAAAAATTAAACGCAAATCCCCCATTTAGTCGCGATTCTGGATGTGGGTAGTAGGACGGAAGTGCAATCGCGTGGCGCCTATTTTAACACCTTAACCCACTACCACTCTCTGTGGTGGTCGGCACTCTTCCGTTGTACGGCGCGTAGAACGGAGAATTCGGCGGTAACACTGGATGTGATAAAGTACAAAGTAGCCAAAAAAAAAAACGGCTGTAAGACTGATTTAGGCTTGGCCTGGAGCCCTTTGCAATGTTTCCCTGGATACAAGGACGGCCATGTGTTTCCAAATAATACCACAAACCAAACAAGTCACGGTGTTTCGAACTATCTCTTTTAAAAGATGTCTATCGGCATTAAAATAATATGTGATACTATCGAAGCATATACTCGTACAATAATTGTGTTATCGATAAATTCGGTCTGAAAACTGTCAAAGAGTATGTCATTAGAATGATAATTTCTATATATTTTCTTTAAAATGTGGCACATTTAAAATAAACGACTTTTAAAAAAACAACCTTCGTTCCATATTCCCCACTCAAGTGAATTGGAGTTTTCAACAACTGAATAAGAGTGACACAATGCCAAAACTTGCAAAATCGTCACTGGACATAAATATGCAAATTGCAATGGGAACCATAAGTCCACGGATATGGCATGTGTGAGCCGAAAGAACAGTTGGCCCACGAGAGAATAAGAGAATGAAAATGTAGTGGTGTGCATATCCTCTACCATTTTTTTCTCTTTCAACAATCATTTTCGTATATTTGATGTTGTAAAGTTCTCTATTTTTTAAATTTGAATTTTTGTGAGAGCTAGTCTGGCTGACTGTTTTGAGTAGCACTGAACTCAGAAATCTGACAAAAAATTGTATCTTCACCTAACTACTCGCACAACAAAAATAACATCACAAATATTATTTTTTTTATGTATATACGAGTATGTTTTTTATTCAATTCATTTAACTTAAAACCTAAGATAACAATGGATTATAAATGGCTTATCATTAATGAATAAAATATAGTTGTCGTTCTATAATTTAGTGAACAATAAGGGTGATAATCAGTACTTACTATTTAAGAGAAAAAATAAAAATAAAAGTAACTCAGACTAGAATTTATGTTACTATTATAAACTTAAAATATTAAAATTCGGACTTAATATATAATTATTAAAGAAAATGAGAAAGTAAATACTTCAGAAATAGAATCAATTTATGCCGCCTTTTAGGATATAATTCTTAACAGAGATTCGATTCTAGAGTGATCAATAGTAAATAACCAGTTCTTTATTTTTTTAGTATATACATTAAAGTTGTGGTTCATTCGGATAGAATATGGAAGCTTATTAAAGTATGATGGGGCTGTAACTGTAAAAAAGTGAGAAAAATGAGATTTGCCTGCAACTGGTGTGTTAACAAGAGCCATGTTATTGATTCGCAAATTGTCCACTTAAGATGTTACCACTCTGTTAAAAAAATTCTTTAAGAACTTTAAATACATACAAGTGTCTTATTGGTAAAATTTTAAGTCTGATAAATAAGGGTCAACTATGAGTGCTACGATTGCGGCTAGAAAGATGTTTTTTGTGAAATCAAATCCAAGTGTTGTCAAAATTGAACCTCCCCAACTAGTGATGCCGTATTGCAACTTCGATTGTGCGAGACCATAATAAATTTTGGATAAGACTTTTTTGGTACAATAAGGTTTGATAAGATATAGTTTACGAGCTACTAGATTCATATGCGATTTTATAGTTTGGATATGATCCTCCCAGTTCAAATTATGATCTGTTAAAACTCCTAGATATTTATAAGTTTTTACGGACTCTATTTTAAAACACTTTTCAGAACATGAAATATGACCATGAAAGTTGGTTTTACCACAAATGTGGTAGTGGCAGGCTAAAACTATTACAGTCATGTACATGAAATTAGAGGTTATAATCCGTTAAAACATTTCCCGATATTTTACAAGTTAGCAGTTTCGTTTTTTCGATAATAATTAACAATATGGTTTTTTTTTTAATTTTTATTAAAAACTTAATATCTAACTTAAAATAAACCTTAGTTTACCTAACCTACATACACAATACACACATACACACTCATAGATAATATACACAATTATACACATTATTAATATATACCTTTATATATACTAATATATGTATATAATTCTTAAGTGATAACCTAAACCTATGTTAGCTGGCCATCGCTATTCACAGAGCAAAATAGATTTACCTCATTAGAGAGGCTGGTCCGTAATTGACGGAAACGACGACGAACTATCTTCTCCATCATTCAACCACCAGAAATGCTGGTGCTGCCGCACGACATCCCTCTTATCGCGATTGCCCACCGCCCTACTGAACTTGAGAAGATCCACACTGCCGTGTGCTACGTCTCTGTTGTAGTTGAGTCGCCTGTCCCCACCTATCCGAGCGACATGGAAGATTAATGGAACGAAGCCGTCAGAGCGCACACTCTCGTGGTAAAGGTAATTGGGGTAGTAAGCCCCAGATATCAGGTTATTCGTTGAGGTCATTGCTCTTGCAATGTGCCTTCGAGTCAGCTTAATTACGAAGTTGTCCACTCGTATTAGGTTCGCCCTGTTGTAAAGGACCTCATTAGGATACAATTTTTTGTACTCCGACTCTGGTGTTCTATACCAGGGAAGGCAAGCTCTAAGGCAGGCCCTCTCAAACACCCGAATCTTTTCCATTAAACTTGCTCGTACATTGAACCACACGGGACAACCAAATACCAGCATGGGCCTGATAAGCGCCATTTTACCTTTACCCTCGCATCGAGTTGGCTATAAAACAGTCTCTTTTTAAGGGCAAAAGCGTCTTTAGCTCTGGCCAGAGCAGCATCTACATATTTGTCAAAATACAGAAACTGATCTAGCCAGATCCCAAGGTATCTAATATAACTACATTTCAACTAACAAGAGGCTGTCCGTGCTGTCCAATGATCGAGAACTTGCGTCAATTTTTCCTGGTATACTCGTACCTAGAGGCTCCAGACAACGGCGTCCTAAAGGGCATGGTTTCCGACTTCTGAAAGTTGATTTTCAACTTCCAGTCATCGGAAAATCGTCTTATCTCATCGAAGTCACGCTGCAGGAGAATATTAATGACCTCGATTTTTGGACCTGTTCTGTACGCTATCAAATCGTCTGCGTGCGCAATAGTATGGGGAAGTGAACCTATCAAGTCTCTTGTATAAATGTTGAATAGGATCGGCAATTGACCCAATAATATGTGGGTCGGTCGATGATATATTATCGAACAAGAGAGAGGGGGGATAACCGTCTGATTTTCTTTTGTGGTTGACGAATTGATAAAATGTCTTAGGATGGTTGATAAGGTTGGTCTGCGCTGTGTCGAGAAAGCGCTGATAGAGGCAGTTATAGAGCTGGGTGAATTGCAGGTAAGTTCCAAGATAGTTAGTGTTGAATGCGATGGTGGGGTTCTTGTGTAATGTGTAATGCTGTCTGGTGTCTGGTTAAGTTGGTTTTGTCTATGCGTAGGGTATTTGTGGTATTGACAAAGACTACTCCAATGTGTGATAACAATTTATTTTAATATGATAGAATTTATACTTCAAGGATTAATTTACAATCTAATACATTAATTATACAACAATATGAACTTTAGGTAGATTTACAGAATCTGTCTTTACTCGTTGCCGGTTGAATTGCTAGTCGCCCAGTGAAATCCAAAAAGTGGCGGAATGTGATATTTAGTACTAAAAGCTATAGCATGTGTTCTAAATTTATTAGTTCTTTTTCATACAAGCTTTCGGGTGATGAATTAGGGTGATGTGCCAAAGTTTCCCATTTCAGAACATACAGCCCCCTCTGAAAGAATTTTATCTTTCAGTAAAAGGCAGCGGAGCAACCTTTACTGCTGGTCGAACGAATTCACCAAATTTTGTTCGGATGGTTACAACTCTACATTTGTTGTCGCTGCCCAGATGAGTTTTTGTTATTCGCCCAATGATCCATTTGCATGGTGGTAAATTAGGTTCCTTGACTAAAACAACATCACCAGTATTTAAATTTGGCTGTGCCCGTTGCCACTTTGCTCGTTGTTGCAATGATGTGAGATATTCCTTGTGCCAACGTACCCAGAAGCCTTGTAGCATTGCCTGTAATAAAGACCAATTAGTACTTATAGAAATAGCTTTGTCGGGAACAATTGGTTGAGGAACGGCTGTTAGAGGTTCGCCTATTAAGAAATGGGAAGGACTTAGAGCAAGAATATCGGGATCTGATGTTTGCCACATAGGACGGGAATTAAGTATCGACTCTATTTTTGTCAGCAACGTATACATCTCCTCGAATGTTAGTTTGATTTCTCCTATAACGCGTTTCAGATGACGTTTTGTGGACTTAACACCCGCCTCCCACAATCCACCAAAGTGTGGAGAGGAGGGTGGGATGAACTTCCAATGGATTTTATCCTTCGATAGGTGGTCCATCACAATGGTATTATGTTGTTGACTACACAGGAGCTCGTACATCTCATTCAATATGCGCTTAGCACCATGAAAATTAGTGCCATTATCACTCCATATTTGGTACGGTTTACCGCGACGCGAAACAAACCGATCTAACGCGAGTAAAAATGCCGCAGATGTTAAGTCCCCCACCAATTCGAGGTGTATGGCCTTCGTAACCATACAAACAAAGAGTGCGATATATGCCTTTACGAACTTAGGGTTTCTTCCCCGAGATAACCGCAGGGTTATTGGACCAATATAATCACATCCAGCATTACTAAATGGTCGCGCGTATCGTATACGTTCAGCTGGAAGATTTCCCATAAGCTGTTTGACAGTAACTAAGCGTTCCCGAAAGCACGTAACACAATCATGCACAATTTTACGAGCAAGGTTTCTGCATCCAAGTATGTAGTATTTTTGTCTTATTATCGCAAACATAAGTGACACTCCCGGATGTAGATATTTCTTATGTATGAGTTAACACCAGAAATGTTTACACAGCATGTTGAACTAAATTCTTTTCCCACGAGTTCGCAACACGCGCTAAGCTCATGCACATTGTCAAACACTATGTTCCCACAGTCATCATGCACTCCATACCGTGCACTCAGGTGTCACTGCATTCGGTCACCTGACACGAAGAATTCGCTGATTCCATGTCTGACAACATTTCGGGAGCTGATATGCAAGGGTATAAATATGAGTACTTAGAATAAGTTAGCTTTAGTTCTAAATATAATTTGAAGAAGATAATAAAGAATCGGACATAGTCCGATATTTTTTAAAAACCCAACAAACAATATAATTGTTTAATTGGCGCCCAACGTGGGGCCACAGCTAACTTAACTATTTTCAAACACGAGTAAAATCCTCAAGTAGCATTATCGTGCGCGGAAAAGTTTAAGTAAAACCGTAAAAGTCCCTCAAGTAGTGCAAACGGTCGTTTCAAGTGCTTAGTGCCGCAAATAAAAAAAAAGCTGTGGTCCCAAACAACCCGCGAGTGTTTGTGTGTTGTGACGAAACGCATTTTTGCAAGGGCCCCCCAGTAGCCACGGCAGCTAAAAACTCGCCGATTGGAAGAAAAGGAGGTGAACGTTTCACCAGCCGCGTCACCCACAACCGGGAAAGGATGAGCCTCATCATCATCATTGTATTAGCGTAAGATTAGATATAAGATTAAAATTTTGTTTTATCGCATTAACGAGCAAAAAGCAACATAGTAAAATAAGTGGCAAGAATAGTATTATCTGTATATTAAAATATCATTTTACTTTTAAAAATAGAAAATTTTTAAGTGAAAAATTTAATATAAAAGTGTAGAGAAGTGGTATACTTTAAGAAAATTTGTGGATAAAAGATACATTTTATTTACAATATATTTACACATTACTTACAGTATAATTAACCCATATTTATATAAAAATCAAATATTATTATCTCTAACATATTTTGATTACTAAATTCTAAAACCAAGTTTATATTAGTCAATTGTAACATCTTGTCTATTCTGTCACAATGAGCAACCCTAATCTTGTACGACCAGCGGTCCTTCAACCTTCACCTAATGCAGGTCCTTCGAATTCTCAAGCCCAGATTCCAAATACCACACCCGAGTTAGAATCCCTCATTTCCTCTATAGTGAGCAGAATCATTCATAGTGAATGCCCCCGTTACGTACAAACATTACTGAATCCAAATGCTGATTTAGGTAATGCTGTCGATCAAACCATACGTCCAGAGTTTGCAAATCAACTCGCGGACCTCGACAAGGTCCCGGATATAGTACGAAGTCTTAGGGAATTCTCAGGCAACGCCGGAGAATTCAGCTCTTGGAAGAAGAGCGTGGAGCGAGTCCTCCAAATATATGACTCCACTAAAGGGACTCCTAAGTACTTCGGAATATTGAGTACTATTAGAAATAAAATCACAGGCAACGCCGACATAGCCCTGGAGTCTTACAACACTCCGCTCGACTGGAGAGCCATCTCCAGATGCCTTGCGCTTCACTACGCTGATAAGCGCGACATTAGTACTCTCGAGTACCAAATGACATCCCTTGTTCAGGGAAATAGTACCACACAGGCATTCTATCAACAAGTGTATTCGCACTTGTCACTTATTCTCAATAAACTCTCTTCTATGGACATGGGTCCAGAAGCAATGAACCTGTTAACAAAGACCTATCGTGACAAGGCATTGGACACGTTCGTTAGGGGTCTTCGTGGTGATTTGCCTAGGTTATTGGGTATAAGAGAACCATCCGATTTGCCCCAGGCATTACATTTGTGCCTGAAGCTGGAGAATCAGGGTTACAGAACCCAGTACGCACTTAACAGTCAAAATATAAACAGGAAAATTCAACATCAAGGTCAGCCACCACCATCACACCCAAAAAGGGTACATCCTAATCAACATTCAAACAACCCTAAGCAGTCATTTTATCCGCAACTGGTCCATATGCCACAACCACCAGTCTTTTTCCCACAAAATAATCCATCCCCAGGGCACTATCAACAATATCCCCAACCCAACATGAATCGACAGAATAATTTCCAATATCAAGCATACCAGTATGCACCAGGCCGTCCAACAGCACCAAAACCACAAGTACCTATGGAAACTGATCAATCAATGCAGACGAAGAACATTAACTACATGAACAGACCCAAAGATACTGGAATGGTAGGAAAACGACCACCACCTCCGTCACATCAGCATGTTCCGAACAAGCAGCAAAGGAACTTCCATATAGAAACGGAAGCCCCACATCAAAATATTGATCAGGAACAAGGTGGAATATGCTACGAACAAGAGCAAAACAACGGACAAGATTATTCAGGAATAATGATGACCTCTGATTCAGAACACAACCAGACATTAAACGATTACATAGACTCACAAACACAGTTTGAAAAACATTCCGATCCACAGATACAAGACTTCACGGATATACATTTTTTAGGCTAGCTAACTCTTCGTTACCATACTTCGAATGTGTAACGGGGAATGGCATGACTTTGAAAATCCTCATAGATACAGGCTCCAACAAAAATTACATTCAACCCAAATTTGTCTCTAATCCCTTACCTAATGAACAATACTTTTTCGCTAATTCTGTTGCGGGCAACATTAAAGTTACCCATCACACCGTTATAAATCTTTTCGGATTAAAAAATTGTAACGTAAAGTTTTTCCTCCTACCCTCTCTTAAATCCTTTCATGGCATACTAGGCAATGATAGTTTGAAAGAACTATCTGCCATAATAGATACCAGGAACAATTACCTGCTTATTCAGAATAAGGTCAAAATCAGAATAAAACAACAACCGTCGCAGGCTGTCAACTCAATTGATATCAATACAGATCACATGACTACAGACCAGAAATCCGTAATAAAGACGTTAGTAAGCAAATTTACCAGACTTTTCTCGGAACCAAATGAAAAACTTACCTACACTACGAAGGTGGTAGGAGAAATCCGCACTAACACGGATACACCCATCTATTCCAAATATTATCCATATCCAATGGCGCTTAAAAGTGAAGTAGAACAAGAAGTTCAAAAACTTTTGGACAACGACATTATTCGACCGTCCAAGTCTCCATACAACTCGCCAGTGTGGATAGTTCCGAAGAAAATGGATCATTCAGGGGAAAGAAAATTTAGAGTCGTCATCGACTACAGGAAGCTTAACGCATCCACAATAGCGGATCGCTATCCCATCCCTGAGATCAATGAGGTAATTTCACAATTAGGAAAGAGCAAAATATTTTCAGTTCTCGATTTGAAGAGCGGCTTTCATCAAATCCGACTCAAGGAATCTGATATAGAGAAAACAGCCTTCTCTATTAACAACGCGAAATTCGAATTCAACAGACTCCCTTTTGGCCTTAAAAATGCGCCAGCAATTTTCCAACGTGCACTTGATGATATTCTTCGAGAATACATTGGAAAGATTTGCTATATTTATATCGATGACATCATCATTTTCAGCGAAAACACAACCTCTCATATAACCCATATCGAACAAATTTTCAAAACCTTGGAAGAAGCAAACATGAAAATCCAACTAGATAAATGTGACTTCTTCAAAAGTGAAGTTGAATTCTTAGGGTTTATTATATCAGCTAATGGTATTAAAACTAACCCTGACAAGGTTAGAGCAATTCAAAATTTCCCTCACCCAAAAACCTTAAAAGATCTTCGCTCTTTCTTAGGCCTGTCGGGGTATTACCGACGCTTCATCAGAGATTACGCGAAACTAGCCAAACCCCTGACATCCCTTTTAAGGGGGGAAGATGGACGAGTGTCCAAAAATGTTTCAAGCAGAAAGGTAATCAATCTCAATCAAAATGCTCTCGAAGCCTTTGAAAAAATAAAAAATTCGCTAACGTCACAGGAAACCATATTAAATTATCCAGATTTCAAGAAGACCTTCCATTTAACAACGGATGCTTCAAACTATGCACTTGGAGCAGTACTAGAGCAGGAAGGAAAACCAATCACCTTCATATCTAGAACACTGAGTAAGACAGAGGAAAATTACGCCGCTAACGAAAGAGAAATGTTAGCAATAATATGGGCTTTGAAGTCATTGCGTAATTACCTCTATGGCTCTGCAAAAGTGGTAATTTTTACAGACCATCAGCCTCTTACCTTCGCTCTTAGTACCAAAAATCATAACGCCAAAATGAAAAGGTGGAAATGCGCCCTGGAAGAATATAATTATGAGATAAAATATAAACCAGGAAGAACCAACGTAGTAGCAGACGCGTTATCCAGACCCCCACAACAATCTCAGATAAATTCTTTGACCTCCACTCAGCATAGTAACGAAACCTCCGAACATAACCTCATCCCCGCAACTGAAGCACCCATTAATGCCTTTAAAAATCAAATTTTTTTACTAACCGGTGACACTGACAATTATACATTCGAAATCCCCTTTCCTACGTACCACAGACACACTATTACCCGAAAAACTTACGAAATAACTGACCTAGTACAATTACTAAAAAAACATTTGAATCCTAGCATAACAAATGGCCTATTGACCTCAGAAAATATCATGGGAAAAATTCAAGATATATACCCTAAACACTTCAGGAGCTACAAGGTAAAGTACACACAAACGCGAGTCCAAGATTTAACAAGCGAGTCAGAGCAAGAAGAACAAATTCTGAAAATACACAAAAGAGCTCATCGGAATGCGAAAGAAAACAAACTGCAACTACTTCAAGAAGTATATTTCCCGAAGATGAACTCGAAGATTCGTGACATTGTTAGCAAATGCACAACCTGTCTTGAGCATAAGTATGACCGCCATCCGCAAAAGCCCGAACTGCAACCGACGCCAATTGCAAATCATCCTGGCGAAATCATTCATGTAGACATCTATTCAACAGAAGGAAATTTGGTACTCACAGCAATCGATAAATTTTCGAAATATGCCCAGGTAAGGATACTAAAATCAAAGGCAATAGAAGATATTAAAGACCCGTTGCGAGAGCTACTATATGCCTTCGGAGTACCACGCATGATAGTAATTGACAACGAAAAATCATTGAATTCAACCTCTATATCATTTATGTTGGAAAATCAATTCGGCGCAGAGGTATATACTACACCACCCTACACCAGTGCAGTAAATGGACAAGTGGAACGTTTCCACTCAACCCTCACCGAAATCATGCGCTGCATTAAGAAGGAACAAAAAATTAGAACTTTCAAGGAATTGTTAGAAAAGGCAACATGCGAATACAATTTCTCGGTACATTCTACAACGAAAAAAAAGCCAATAGATGTGTTCTTTAATAGACATGTTAATGACCCAGAGCAGTTCGAGAAATCAAGACAAAACAATATAGAAAGGTTAAAGGAAAAGCAGGAGTACGATCTGAAGTATCACAACAAAAATAGGCAACCAGTAAAAGATTATGCAGTAGGTGATACTGTGTACGTAAAAATAAACAAAAGGTTAGGTTCTAAAATATCACCCAGATATAGGAAAGAAGTAATATCAGAAAATTTTAAAACAACAATTAAAACAGAATCAGGTAAAATAGTCCACAAGAGTAACATTAAAAATTGATTTTTGCTTACAGGATACCATTGACGCTATGCTTAGGAGACACACGAATACTAGACTACACGAACTCTGAGTTGGTTACTATCAAAACAGGGACAGCAAAAATTCAGGACGGAACTTTTAAAATAGTACATATTATAGACATAGAACAATACCAGAAATTATATGACGAAATTGTTGACGTTATCAGGAAAAACTGCTCAACCGATCACCCTCTTTACCCTCTCCTCTCCTATGAAATATCCCAGATTCAAAGTTATCTAAATAAACTTACCTCGAATAAACGGCAAAAGAGATCATTGAACTTCATTGGAACCGCTTGGAAGTGGGTAGCCGGAAACCCGGATCACCACGACTTTCGCATTGTACAAGAAAAATTAAACAACATATTGAAAAATAACAATAGACAAGTTGTTATCAATAGGCTCTCAATAGAGAAAATTAATAACCTTACCCAAGTTACAAACTCCATACTTAAAATTGTTCAGACCAATGAGAATTTAAAAAATGAAATAGTTTTAAATATACAGTATAAGTTAAAATTAATTAAGGAGGAATTAATCAATATAGAATACGCCTTGCACTGGGCAAAGGCTAATATAATAAATTCATATGTATTATCTAACCTAGAAATAAGTACTATTGAAACATTTTTAAATAAAGAAAATATACCATATGAGAATTTAGAACAGGCACTCGACCTTGTTAACATTAAGATCGCATCAAATTATAATACGATTATTTATATATTAAGCTTGCCACGAACTAAAAATGAAACATGCGAAAAATTAAACATAAAAGCTGTAAGAAAGGAAAATGAAATAAATAAAATACCGTTTGAAGAAATACTAAAATGTAATAAGAAAATATTTGGAATTAAGAAAAATTGTGAAACTAATTATAAGTTAACCATATGTAATAGCGATAAGATTGTAAACATTAGTAACAGTACTTGTATACCGAATTTGTTAAAAAGCCAACCAGCTACTTGCATCACCGTAAATAATCAGCATACCCCAATAGTCGAAGAATTGGAAGAAGGAACCTTATTTCTGAACAGATACAACGGACCAATCACAATTGACAACAAAACAATGGAAATCAGTGGCACGTACATAGTGCAATTTCACAACTCCACCATAAAGATAGGAAAAGAAGTCTTCAGATCCAACGAGCTAATACATGTCAAGCCTTTACCAGCGATATTGCAGCCAACATCTATCAAGGGCCTAACTGAAGAAATTTTGTCATTGGAGATGCTTAAAGAGTTAAATGTAAACAACACACAACATATCCAACTGCTAAGTAACCAGAACATCATCAGCCTCATGTCCAATATAGGCCTAACGATAATCCTCATCCCACTCATCATTTTTGCAATAATCAAGATCATTTCGAAAAAACAGACACAAGTATCAATCAAAGTAGAAGACATCAAAAATCCAGTAAAACCAGAAGAAAAACCAGGAACGTCATCATCCATAACATCAATTCCATATTTTTAGAAGAATTCTGCAAACGAGGACGTTCGCACTTAAAGCGGGAGGAGTTAACACCAGAAATGTTTACACAGCATGTTGAACTAAATTCTTTTCCCACGAGTTCGCAACACGCGCTAAGCTCATGCACATTGTCAAACACTATGTTCCCACAGTCATCATGCACTCCATACCGTGCACTCAGGTGTCACTGCATTCGGTCACCTGACACGAAGAATTCGCTGATTCCATGTCTGACAACAACATAACTTAGAATAAGTTAGCTTTAGTTCTAAATATAATTTGAAGAAGATAATAAAGAATCGGACATAGTCCGATATTTTTTAAAAACCCAACAAACAATATAATTGTTTAATTTATGTATTCCGCTATTAGCTTGGAAATTGGATGAGATTTGCACAATATGATAGGATGTTTCTCTGAGTATGTTAAATCCGAGTTTTCTAGACGGCCGCCAACTCGAAGTACGTCACACGAATCAATAAACGGGCAGAGAGGTAATAGTTTACTTTTCGAATGTAGTCCTTTACTGCTCTTAAGATCATGGATTTCCTTACCAAATGATAATGTCTGAGCACACCTTATTAGCCTTGTCTCTGCAGATGAAAGCTCATTCGATGAGAGAGGGTGTATGTTACGAGAATTGCAATTAAGGCGACAGTTAGAGATAAAACGTATAAGATATGCTACGACCCGTACTGATTTAAGCCAATTGGACGAATCCATTAATATAGTTTCCAATACATTAAATGAATAGATCTTAGATGCGAAAGTCCTTGCTGACACTACCTTTCTTTCTTCCAGTTGATCAGGGTTAATCTCGTCCATATTGAACTTGGATATTGGCCATTGACTTTTATCTTTGCTTAGCCATTTTGGGCCATTCCACCATAGTTCCAATGAGGGCAAAGAAAATGGAGATATTCCTCGAGTTGCAATGTCAGCTGGGTTGGAGGCGGACCGAACATGGTTCCATGATTTAAAGGAAATGCTTGATAAAATTTCCGATGTACGATTGCCTATAAAAACGGACCATTTTTTTGGCGGGACTGACAGCCAATGCAAGACAATAGATGAATCAGTCCAGGCAAAAATGTTGACGTTAAATTCTTGAAAGCAACCTTTAATTTTGTTTACCAAGCGAACTAATAATACAGCTCCACATAACTCAAGACGCGGAAGCGAAAGAACCTTAATTGGCGCAACTCTTGTTTTGGCTGCAACAATCCTAACAGTTACTGACTCGTCGTGATTTATACTTCGGCAATATACTACTGCCGCATATGCATCCAGAGATGCATCAGAAAACGCATGCAACTCCCATTTCGATTTGTTTGTGATCATGATTCTTGGAACCGATAATGACTCAATATACGGGAGCTCATCTCTGATGTTGATCCATCGATGTGCTAGACAATCTGGAACCTCGTCATCCCATGCCAAGTTTTTACGCCAAAGCTCCTGAAATAATATTTTAATTGAAATAACAACAGGAGATAGGAAGCCTAGTGGGTCAAAAATGCGCGATGCGTCCGATAATGTGCGACGTTTTGTACACTCCTTTGAATTATTTAATTTAACTTTGAATGAAAATGAATCCTGAGATGGACACCATTGTAGACCGAGAATCTTGATCGAGTTAGAATCTTCAAATTCTACTGGGGTGAGTTCGCGATGTTCCTCTGGCAATGATATAAGGAGTGGCCAACAGTTAGTGGTCCACTTACGTAAATTAAATCCTGCAGATTTTAGCATTTCCACTAGCTCAGTTTGAAGGGCCATAAGATTTTCCACGGAATCTGCCCCAGTTATGACATCGTCAACGTAGAAGTCTTCTTGAAGTATTTGAGATGTTAAAGGGTATGTTTTAGCCGAGTCAAGCCTAACTGCTTGAGTGAACGCACTGCCAAAAATGGTGCCGCTGATGTACCATACGTTACTGTCAATAATCGGTAATGTTTTAAAGGATCATTTGGGTTTTCGCGCCAAATTATTCTTTGGAAGTCCGTATGTTTAGGTGTAATCCAAATTTGTCTATACATTTTCTCGATATCGCCCGAAATGACATACAAATGGCGACGATACCTAAGGCAAATTGAAAATAGATCACGCTGTATTTTGGGCTCAACGAGGAGAACTTCATTCAAAGAACTGGAATTATTCACTTTAGCCGATGCGTCAAATACAACTCTAATTTTCGTTGTACTGCTATTTGCTTTAAAAACGGCATGATGTGGAAGATAGTATACATTTTTGGATTCAAATATCTTATTGGAAGGAATCTCTTCCATATGGCCCAATGATAAATATTCCTTAATAAATGTAGAATATTGCGACTTCAACTCATTATTGAACTGAAATCTTCTTTCAATTGCATCGAAACGTTTTAGTGCCACATTAAATGAATCGCCAAAGTTAAGAGTTGCGGATGGTTTAAATGGAAGCTCCACCTCATATCGGCCATCTGTGCGACGGATGTGGCCTTTAACAAAGATTTCCTCTGCTAGTTCTTCTTCCAAAGATAGCGGCAGTTCAGCAGCTATTTCTTCCATTTTCCAAAAACGCTCGAGATCAAATTGCTGACTATAGTCCAAGCGGGTGCAAAAGGCTCTTACATCTCTTCCATTTGTTGGCAACTGTGTGTTAGCTCCAGCAACCACCCACCCAAATATAGTCGGGAATAAGGTAAAGCTAGTTTTTGAGTCCAACCGAGCCTTTCCTTGAATCACGTTGAAAAATTTGTCAGCACCGATTAAAATATCAATGGGAGCAGGCACATAAAAATTCGGATCGGCAAGCTCCATGGATAGAATGGTTTCGGGTATATTCTCTAACTGAAATGGTGGTAGCGAAGATGTGACATTTGGTAGAACATGGCAGTCGATGTTGATAAATTCTGCATTAAAACGAGAAAACAAGGTCAGAGACACTAATCCATTAGTGATCCCAGCGGAGGTAGATGCGATACCTATAATAGGGAGTCGAGAACGCTTACGAGGTAGGCCTAACCCTTGAACAGCTTTTTCGGAAATGAAAGACACCTGGGATCCTGAGTCGAATAATATGCGAACAAGTTGGTTTACTCCTTGTTTATCTGGAGCCTGACCAATAGCTGTAGGAAGAATAGTCGAGATGCGATGATTGTCTTCAAGTGAATGATTGACTGTGATAGTGGACTTGGAGCCTTGCAATGGTAATGGAATTGATATGTTGGAGATTAGGTTCGAGTCCGATAAGTGTTGAGTAGGCGTTGAATTTTGCGTCTGTGCAAGATGGACCAGCGAGTGATGTCGTGAGTTACATAGTCGGCAGCGAAATTTGGAACGGCACTTATTAGAAGCGTGCCCCTGTTGTAAACAATTAAAGCACAAAGAATTTGCTTTAACGAAATCGCGGCGTGATTCTATGTTTAGGGCCACTATGGTCCTTTCCGATATCGCGTTTGAAAGGACTGAGTAAGTTTGAAAGTATTTTGCCTCATACTCGGCAAATTCCGAATCTAAATGCACGTAATCTGGATCCTCAATGAATTCATACATCTGATCTTGTAAAGATACGAAATCGGACCATACTTCGTCTAGTTTTGCTAATCGGATTTTTAGCATAGATACAGGAGTTTCGAGATTAATAGATTCCGTAAAGATTAACGCACGAGTAAGACACCCCTTAGCGCGACCACGTTTCGCTTTGATGGTATTCATTTTTAGTAGAAATAAGTTATGAATTGGCAAGAATTTAATTTATTTGCAACGAGCGCGATAAAATGCTTTTAATTGGAGATGCTATAAAAATCTGAATCAATAATCACTTCCGTTACACCGAACCCCTCGTGTGATCTGGGTAATATGTGGTATGTGTGTAGAATGTATATGTAGGTGCCGTTAGATATATGTATGTAACTGGATAAACATGCGATTTATGTGTTATTATGTAACATGCGATACTGTACTTACGGTGGTCACGTTGTTTGTTTAATTTACCAATTTTTGAGTCAGAATGTTTATAATCATGCATCTATGAAAACAGTCTCATGAAGCCGTGATGAATCTGGTGAATCCGGATGAGAAGGACCAATGTTGAATGCTATGGTGGGGTTCTTGTGTAATGTGTAATGCTGTCTGGTGTCTGGTTAAGTTGGTTTTGTCTATGCGTAGGGTATTTGTGGTATTGACAAAGACTACTCCAATGTGTGATAACAATTTATTTTAATATGATAGAATTTATACTTCAAGGATTAATTTACAATCTAATACATTAATTATACAACAATATGAACTTTAGGTAGATTTACAGAATCTGTCTTTACTCGTTGCCGGTTGAATTGCTAGTCGCCCAGTGAAATCCAAAAAGTGGCGGAATGTGATATTTAGTACTAAAAGCTATAGCATGTGTTCTAAATTTATTAGTTCTTTTTCATACAAGCTTTCGGGTGATGAATTAGGGTGATGTGCCAAAGTTTCCCATTTCAGAACAGTTAGAGTAGTCATAATAAGAATTGGTGAGAAGAAAAACTGCCCATAATTTGTTTCTTCTGTTTCGTAAAGAGCGAAGTCTTCTGTTGTACCATAGAGTGGAAATTTAAGATATGCGAGCTGATAGAGTTTGGGTATTTGGCTGCTGTTGTAAGGTCGAAATTGGGAATACAGTTGTTATTATCCATGGGAGGGTGTGTGGGTGGTTGAGCAGTAACGGTATCAGGGGCAGGGGTTAAATTAAATGAAACGCGTTGGGCCTTGGATTGGGAGAGAGGCACTTGGTGCTTTTGTGGAGATACGTGAAGGGGGTTGCTTAGGGATGTAAACTGGAGTGGAAAAATTGGGAAATATATTGGTTTTAAGACTCCAGTTGGGGTCAGGTTTAGGATGCGGATGGGGAATGGATCTGGGCGATTTATAATTATCTTTTGATGAGACCTTGCTTCGTTTGTTTTCTACATTTTTGTTGGTTGGTTGATCCGTCCATTTGGAGACATCGCAGCTTGAGGTTGGTGTTGGATGAGTTTAATTTTGAAATTCCGTTTGTTTTTGTGGTGAGATGTTGGGAATACTGTGCATTGGTTGATGGTAATGCCATACCCCTTTTTGAAAAATTCGGAAATCCAAGCAACATCTGCATAATTTGGAGCACCTTTGATGAGTAGGGTGGTGAACATCTGATTCGTTGTGTGGAGTCGGTCTAGCCTGCCTTGCCACTCTAAAGGCGTTCACGTCGTATTAAATTGTGTAACAAGTTTCCGTGGGGCGGCGACAGGAGGAGTTGGCGTTGGAGCAATTATATCACCATAAGATTTTTGGATCGATGGGCTGGTGCGAGGAGGTGGTGAAGAAGAGTTGTCGGCACTAGATCTGGCCGTTTCGGCTTCAGTTTGTAACAATTCAGCCAAAATTTAAGTATTGTAACTGTTGTATGGTGGGGGATGGTTTAGAAAGCCATCAATTTTATGGCATACTATTCCAATGAGGTGTTCTAAATCATTCACCACTGTTCTATTCGTGGTGAGTTCATCATTAAGCTCACTGATTTTATCGAATATGATATGAATTTGTTCAAAGATTGATTTGTCTGTTATCAGTCTGACGAGTGAGTTGTGGTTGGATTCATTGGAGTCACTGAGGCACTTGATTGCAAGGAGCACAAGTGAAAGGGAAATACTGATACACTCATCACAAAAGAACAGTAGATTTTCGGAGAACTCTTTAAGGTAGACCGTGTTTTTTTTATTTAAGCCAACACAAAAGCATGGAATATTTTGCCGCAGATCACCTTGCAGGCAACGATGTCAGCATTATTGTCGTTAATGGAGCAGTTGGTTAATCCACAAGAACACATGACGAAGACCAGGAAAACAAAAAACAAATTGCGGAGAAAAAAAATGAAAAATGCACTAGACGCACTGTCGCGAAATGAACAGACTAGTAGGTCAGCAATAAAAAAAAAAAAACAAAAAGGCGAGTCAGCGATAACAATTATTGGGTAAGAAATTAGGTTATTAGATTGGTTTAAAGCGAAATAGGAAATTCACAAATTATGGAGTAAAGTAAGAGCGCGACTGAACACAGCGACGGTTTTAACTGAACTGAGGAAGATGTCGAAGCACGATGTTCGGAATACCATCGGTCCCCACTGATTTCTTAACTCTAGTTGTGTCGAAGATCTCGTGGAGTCCTTCCTTCGAAATGAACGGGGGTAGGTCACCCTCTCTGGCAATGACATTATTTGCCATATTCTCGTCACTGAACTGGGTGAAACCCGAGCTCTCGAATCGCCAATTCACAATTTCATTTCGAAGGTAGAAATTGTGCACAAGGACTCGATTCTCCAGATCGTGGTTCGGGCCAATGATAACATTCGCCTTGTACACTTCCTGGAAAGTCGCTCCTATAGCCTCTACCTGCTCCTGCGGATCCTCGATCACAAAGAAGCTGTCATCGTCAACAGCCTCATTTGGATCTATTCCCGCTGTTACCAGTATTTGTTCGTTGTTCGTCGTTCGGGCGATTTTAAGACATGTAAGGTCGTTCTGATTATTTCTCCGAAATATTTTATTTATTTGCGGGAACATATTCCGGTTGCTGGTGTTTACAGCCCGAACCTTGTTGTTCCAATACAAACTTACAGAAATTCTGTAATTCTCTTTTATTAGCGTTTGAATATTTTTAATCGACAACTTCAGTGTCCTAATCTCCGGGTCTTGTCGGTCAGTTAACTGTCTGTACAAGGTTTTTAGTCTTGACAGCAGTCTACTTTTCTGTCGGTGGAGTGCGTCAATAGTTGCGTTGCGGAATAAGTCTTCTTCGTCAGTGTGCTGGTACCGAGATATCGTTTTGTCCATTGTTCGTTTGATTGTCTCGTCCATTAGTCTTAGATACCTGTCAATCTCATCGTTTGACAGATTTCTGTTGGACGGTGGGTAGAGCGAATTCGAGGAGACTGCTCTAGTCAGTGTTCTGGTGAAGTGTGTCCAACGCACCCTACTATAATTGTAGGAATATCTTTGAACAAACTCATCCAATTCCGCAATTTCGTTGGGAACAGTTATTTCGATGCTGAAACCGCAATGGTCACTGTCATACACGAAAGTGCGTAGACAGTTTGTAGTTTGTTGGTTAGTGCATGTCAGTTGTATTCGTGAGTCGAACAGCAAAAGATCCAAATAGGACCCGTGTCTGGGAAACGACGGACTATCCGTCGCCTTAAGCCCGAGTCGATGTGCCTCATTTTGTGTCTTTTGGTAAGCTTAGTTTCGCCAACCAAAAGCACATCAGGGGCTTGGTCTTTAAGCAACTTAAATAGTGCGGCTCGTCGTTCGAGACTAATCAGTGAATTCACATTCACAGCAAGGACCTTCAGGGTTTGCTCCGCCACGTACGTACCCATTACGGCAAAAGGTGCGTTAGGCCAGGCAGCAGTGCATATACTTGATCCACCCGCGCGGTCTGTTCAGTTAAATGACGTTGTAGCTGAGCCATCTGCCCCTGGATAGAGAGTAAGATAGCTACGAGTATGTGAATCTTTTTGCACAGAGTGTTGTAGTACCTTTTCGGTTTTTTGTTAAGTGGATGTTTTGAGGATTTAATCGCCCAACGATTTTTCCTTTTTATTTCTTTTAGGAGAGAGTTAGTCATCAGGGTTTCAAATGAATTTTCTTATTAGAGACTAAGAACTCACTGGTGGAGGATTTAACTTGCTTCCGTAAGATCGACAAAAATGTATTAAAAGCAAATGAAGCATTATTTTCAGAATAGACCGGTTCCCCGAACTCATATGTTAGTCTTTCTTTCAGCATCCTATCCAATGATTAGTTTTTTTCTTTGGGGTATAAAAAAATGTTTGTGGCTTGTATTTTTATGGATGCCAAGAGTTATCATATGATGGTCGGTAATCCTGTAGTCATAAACTTAACCATTTAGAATATTAGCAAACTTAGTATGTATCCTAGTAAAAATATGGTCAATGCAGCTCGAAGAAGAATCTGTAACACGGGTTATATGTTTATATCACCTACACAACGTTTCATTCCTCTTAACGAACGACTTCCCAGCTTGGTAGAGCAAAAAACAATAACTTTGTCAACTCAAACACTAAAGTTTGGATTAGTACATCATAGTGCACCAGATGTGCAGTTTCCGTAAACATAAATCATATAGATTATAATATAGCATCTTGTTATTTCCCTCCGAGATATAAGATGGCAGACGACGACCTCGATCGCCTTTTTTACCAATTTGGGCCAAACTTTATTCTCGGTGGTGATTTCAACGCAAAGCATACATTTTGGGGTTCAAGATTCTTTTCGACGAAGGGCAGGCTACTGTATCAAGCTAGTATGAAACGTGGCTTGGACTTTTTTTCGACGGACAAGCCAACCTACTGGCCCAACAACACAAATAAAATACCTGACCTGGTCAAATATACGTGACCGATATAGAAGGTCTCCTACGAGAAAAAAGGAAAGCACGGAGGAGATAGCAACAATAACGTGCGCCCCCGTATAAATCCTATTTGAACCGCCTATCAAATAAGCTAAAGCAAATGCTGCAAGAATATAAGAATCGTGAGACTTCTAATTACCGCGAAGGCTTAACTGCGGACAAGAGTTCCAGTTATTCGCTCTAGAAAGTGTTACCTGTTATGCACTTGCCACCGATAAAAACAAAAAGCGAATTTGTTTGCCGACCACTTGGAAGAAATATTCAAACCGTTCGAAGGACGTCAATTGGCCCAAGAACTTAATGTCAGAACAGGATCCGACAACTACAATATAAAATCCGTACCACTGTCTGAGCTACAGCGAACAATAAAAAAAATAAAAAATAATAAGGCTCCAGGATACGATACGATAAAGCGTTTTTCAAGCTCCTCCACATTATAAATGCTTCCATGAGACTTTTATACGTTAGCCAATGGAAAGTCACAAAAGTCATAATGGTTCCAAAACCGCGGAAAAGTCCAAACGACAAAAAATCATACAGACCCATTTCGCTCCTGCGATAAATTCAAAAGTCTTCGAAATTCTTCTGCTTAAACGTTTAAAATCGATAACTGAAGAAAGACGATTGATCTCGGATCACCAGTTCGGATTTAGGGACAAACATTCCACAATCGATCAGGTCTATCGGATAACAAATGTAATTGAAAACGCGCTAGAGGGAAAAAAGATATGTTCAAGCGTTTTTCTCGATGTATCGCAAGCCTTCGACAAGGTATGGCACGAGGGCTTGAAGTATAAGCTACAACAAATTTTACCGAGAGAAATGAATAGAATACTCGAAGCTTATCTTGAAAATAGACTGTTGCGGGTTAGATATGGGATTGAATACTCTGAATTCAAAGAAATTCAAGCTGGCGTGCCACAAGGGAGCGTTCTGGGGCCATACCCATTCTTACTGTACACTGGAGACATGCCTCTAGATGAAGAGACTGTGGTAGCCATGTTCTCGGATGACACGGCGATCCTCGCCACAGGACAAACAGTTGAATCCTCGACTGCAAAACTTCAACGAGCTCTGAACAAAATATTTGAGTGGACGGAGAGCTGGCGAATCGTGCTAAACTAGACTAAGTCAACACACGTCAATTTAACGTACAGAAAGATAAACAACTTACCTTTATTCATCAACCCGGTACAAATACCGTATGCAAACGAGGCAAAATATTTGGGAATGATCTAGGGTCATTCCTGAAGTGGAAATCACGCATAAAAAAGAAACGTGAAGAGCTCGAAATCAGGCTAAGAGAAATGAATTGGCTTATCGGAAGATACTCTAAACTAAGCACATATAACAAGCTGCTTATATATAAGCAAGTGCTAAAACCTTCGTGGACTTATGGCATACAACTATGGGGTTGTACCAAATCAAACAATATGTCTGTCCTACAGACGTTCCAGAACAAAGCGCTTAAAGCAATCGTAAATGCTCCATGGTATATAAGGAATAGCGATATTCACCGCGATCTGGGAATTGCAACCATGAAAGACGAAGTAACAAGTTTTGCTAGTGAACTTCGCACTCGTCTTGTGCATCATTGCAACCAGGAAATAATCCGGAGATTGGACGAGACAAATCTTGTGCGGCGACTTCAAAGAACAAGACCGTTCGACTTAGTGCCTTAAGGAGAAACCGTATGAAATAACGGTAATAGTAGGTGCCTTCGCTGTAAAGCTACCTACCAAACGCGATAAACTATGGTATCTATGAAGGTTTTTACCTACCCTTTAAAAAAAAAAAATTAAAATATTGAGATCAGATAACGGCACTGCATATTGCAACAAAACATTTCAAAATTATTGTGAAAAGTACGGCATTCAACACAAAAAATCGGCACCATATACCCCGGAGCAGAACAGTGTAGCAGAACGCTTCAACAGGAATTTAATTGATGCCATGTTAAGTGCTGACTCACACCAGTGAAAGAGGCAATGGATGCTGAACTGAAGTCACTACAGGAGAACAATACGTTTGATTTGGTACAACTTCCGAGTGGTAAGTATGTTATTCAAACTAAATGGGTTTTTAAAACCAAACGTAATGAGCATGGGGAAGTTTTGAAATATAAAGCACGACTGGTTTGTAAGGGTTTTTCGCAGAAGCAAGGCGTCGATTATCAGGAAACGTTTGCTATTAGATTTCTGATCGCTTTGGCTGCAAAATGTAACTTAAATATTTGCCAAATGGATGTGGTGACGGCATTCTTAAACGATGACCTCAAAGAAGAAATTTATATCGCTCAGCCAGAAGGATATTCTGATGGTACTGGCAGAATATGCAAGCTACGAAAGTCGCTATATGGTTTAAAACAATCCAGTCGTAATAATCATATTGGATTTATTAATTTTTTAAGTAACAATGAAATTGACATTGTATTAATCACGGAAACATGGTTGACACCAGATATTCGTCGGTTTACAAATATTATCAAGTACATAAAGCGTGACCAGATAGCAATGATAGTTTTTCGAATTATTTAGTTTCAATTCAGACTCCAGTGGAAAGTATACGTTCATAGGACAACAAGGATGTTCAGTCATAGATTACTGCTTGGTACGAGGATTATGGACATCCTTAGTAAATGATTTTGTAGTTTTGATGCAGCAGTTCTCAGACCATATGCCTATTGTTGCCGAGTTTGGTACTTTACCGACAGAAAGAAAAGATACAAGAACGATACAACTACCCCATAAGCTGATGTGGAAAGAATCAAATGCATCTGAGTATAGACGGAAACTCGATCTCAACTTACCGACAACTGCTCAACTGGATATAATGGATATCGTCAATTTAATAAAAATTTCTTACCCCCCAAAAGTACAAGCTTATAAAAAAAGATACATTTTTAAAGAAAAATGGTTTGATACTGAATGTGAAGCAGCGAGAAGAATATCTTTTGGATGGCTAAAAGTTTTTCGAAAGTTTGGAGAGGAGTTCTTTAAAAAAATGTACTACCAAAAAAAATACAGCTTTTAAGCAAATATGTATGAAGAAAAAGAAAATTTTTTTTGAAAACGAAGCTCTAAAATTGGTGAACTGTAAAGATACAAAGGAGTTCTGGTGTGCGATTAAAAAATTCAACGGTAGAGCACCCCAAATTGGCACTCAGCTAGACGCAAGAACCCTCAAAGTAGCATACTGCCGTTTCACTACGCAAAGCCATTAATTAAAAATGAAATATTAGATGCACCTATTACACAGGGAGAAATATATAACGTTTTGAAAAAACTTCAAGATGGGAAGGCACCTGGAGTTGATCGGATACCCATTGAATTTTTTAAGTATGCGACAAGGGGTGGCCGTGGTGTAGTGGTAGTAGTAAACGCTTCTCACTCGGAGGGTCCAGGTTCGAATCCTGCCCATGGCAAAATCAGTTTTTCATTGTATAATTGGAACTCAGACAAAAAAAATTCTGCGTGTGAAGGCATAACACTGACACGTAGATTTGGCTGTTATAAGAGTTTCAAGCAATGAAAAAAATACTGGGAATTATATCTCGAATCACTCTGAGTGAAGAAAAAACTCTCCGTCCTATTCGGACTCCCACCCCTGGAGAGCAAACATAGAAACCAAACACACCTGAGTTTCTTCAAACCACTACAAAAACAATTTTCCTTTCTCCTCCTTCTATCTTTCCGCCCGCGCCCTGGCAACAGTAAAAGGGTATCAACCCCTTAGGCGCGCGTAAATTATAAAAAAAAAAAAAAAAAAAAAAAAAGTAATTTTATCGACAAAATAGCGGATATTTTCAATGGGATGCTGGAAACAGGTAACCTACCGCCACAGTTCAAACAAGCGATAATATATCCGATTCACAAAAAAGACAATATAGCTGATCCCGCAAATTATCGTGGAATATCTTTCCTCAACTCATCTTACAAGATTTTCACAAAACTTTTAAATGAGCGTTTGTCAATTTGGATCGAAAACAACAATTTGATCAAAGAATTCCAAGCAGGTTTTCGGAATGGTTATTCAACCGTAGACAACATTTTCGTACTGCAAAACATTGCTGGGACATTCCTCGAACAAAAAAAGAAATTATTCGCCTTTTTCGTTGATTTCAAGGCAGCTTTCGATAATATCGATCGAAAAGCTTTAATATTCAAACTTTATAACGCTGGAATGAGCCAAAAGTTTGGGAGAGTTATCGAAAATATATACGAGGACAACCAATCGAGTGTGTGGAGCGGGACCGAAATATCAGAATGGTTTGAAACAACTATGGGAGTAAGACAGGGATGTACACTAAGCCCATATCTCTTTGCTTTGTACATCGATGACCTCATCGACTTTCTACCTGGAGGAATAGAGATTGCAGGACATTTAATAAAGGCACTTTTATTTGCAGACGATGTGGTTCTATTTGCATATTCACCAGAGTCCTTACAATTAATGATTAACCGTCTTGAGTTGTACTGCCAATTATGGAATCTTACGGTTAACCTAACAAAATCAAAAATTATGATCTTTAAGAAGGGAGCGGGTAGAGTGTGCAGAAATGAAAAATGGTATCTCAACGGACAGCCCATTGAAATTGTGAAAACCTATAGATATCTCGGGGTGACAATTGCTAGTAATCTCAGTATGGAACCTCACCTAAAGGAAAGACTAATAAAAGCCAAAAGTTCAAAAGTTCCATATCGGCTACATGGAAAAAATGTTTTTCAAATCAACTAATTGACCACAGCGTAAAGTACAAGGTTTTTCAAGCTGTATCAGAATCTGTTATGATGTACGCAGCTCAATCTTGGGGATACTGCCAATATGAAACAGTAGAGAAACTCCTTAGATACTACATAAAACGATGCTTTAGCTTACCAAGTACAACTCCAAACTATATGATCAATATCGAAACAGGACTGTCACCGCTTTTCATTAAATCAATAAAATTGCATGTAGATTATTTAATAAAAGTTTTAGAACTGTCGGATGATAGACTTCCAAAAATTATTGCGAAGAAGGTAATCGAAAGGAATACGCTCTGGTATAAAAAACTCGAAGAGCTAGCAACGTACTGCAGATTCGAATGCAATTTAGCTGATGGAAACGAAAGATACCGCAAGGATGTGCTTGACAATCTTATTGCCAAAGTAGATGAACAATACAGAGTTGATTGCGTAAATATGGCTTCATCGTCCGTTCACCGAGCTACATACAGCGTTTTAAAACACAATCTGTCAGAAAAAAATTATTTCCACAATGACAACAGCAAAGAACTAATCTCGGCTGTTTTTAAGATGAGAGGCGAACTAATACGCCTTAATTATTCCCCACATCGTCCAGATCTACCAATTTATTGTAGTCTTTGCAACTTGTCTGAGAGAGAAGACGTCATACATTTCATCGGAAGATGCCCCATCCTTAAAGAAATAAGAAGATGTTTTCTAGGAAACGACACAATATCTGAGGAAGAAGTTAAAGCCTATCTAAACTGCGAAAGCGATGTAAAACAACTTTTTTACTTCTATAAAGCAGCAACCAATTACCGTAGTAAAATTATTACTGAGAAATTTTAACTGTGTAAACAAAAAAAAAAAAAAAATCAAATTAGTACACTATTTTTTAATTTTTTGCTTGTTTACATATCTTTAAATCTTTTTAAATTCATGAATTGAGTATACTTTAAAACAAACTTGTTATTAGATGTTTAATTTCACGTCAATCAGGCAGACGGCAAAGCCATGCTTAATGATTTTTGTAACATAAATTTGTATTATAACCAAGAAAACAAACAATAAATCTAATCTAATCTAATCCAATCTAGTTTCAGCAGCTGTCAAAGTTACAAATGACATTCAGCTGTCAAAATATTCAGTAAGGTTTGCCATTTTAAACATATTTGCAGCCTCGTCGTACCCAATCACTTCTTCGTTAAGGAATGTCAGACCCGAAAAAGATCTCAAAGCACAATACTTTCCACAAATGATAAGTTCATTAGACATTAACCCGGATGTTGACGAAAGTTTCCAATAAATCTAATTTTTTCTCCATTGTTTGACTTGAAACGAATCACTGAACTATTTTATTATGTACTCTGATGTGCTACAAAATGAAAAAAAAAACTTCTTGTTATTACTCGTACAATACTTCAATTATGGACTTTTGAATATTTTTGAAGTTCCCACAGGGGAACTGTGGTGAGAAAGTCCTACTTCAACAGAAGATTCTGAAACACCCTGTAAAGCATTTTTCTCTCACTACTTTCACAGCCCTTTATTCGTTTAAGATGTATGATTTTTGCAAGCAAAAAAGTCAAAATGAGCCACTGTGAGACGGCTCTAAGACGACAAAATTCGTTGGCCCAAGTCTCTTCACTCAGTATTATTGCATAAATAAAGCCATCACATATTGTGTAGGGTCTCAGCTTGGCTTACCCTGAATCCTAGATGGCTAAGTTGCACAAGATCACTTTCTGTTGGTGTATAATGAACTGGCATAATTTGGATGTTTGGGAGCAACTATTGTAGTAGGCCACCAATATTCTGCGCCAATCAAACGGCACACTTTCAAGTACTCTCTAAGGCTAGTCGTAGCTCGAATCATCGAGACAACTATTAGGATAAAACTAATTATCTGTCAAATCAGACATGAGCTCAGTGTTACCATTCACGAAATAAGCGCTAGTTAATAAAAAAAACGTTAGATGGCGGACCCTTTATTATATGTGCTCGTATGTTTCAGTTCATTTGGATAGAATTTAGTTGCTGTAGGAAAATATCATACACAACCAGAAAACCACAGAATTGTGAAATCAAGGAAAGTGGCCCAACTACCTACTTGTAAGCGTAGTTTTACCTCCAGTGATGCTGTGAATCGGGAGGATTAGCATCTGAACGACGAAAAGTGGAAGCGTAGTGGTGATAAGATGTAGGAGCATCCAACTAGAAACCTGCAACCGGAAAAACTTAAGTTTTTGGTTGATTTGCTCTATGGATGTGATTAGCTCCATATCCAGAACCCTTCAGAAAATACTACAAAGAAAATACAAAACTTGTCAAATATGTACATACATGAACGTTGTTCATAAATAAACATATGAATTATATCTGTACAGCTGCGCGTTATCTTAAATTACGAAGTACCAAAAAACAAATACAGCCCACCCCAAACAGAAGATAAGTAATTCGAGATAACGCACATGGGCACACAGGTCAAAAATGTAAGGACAAAGCGATAACACTTTGTTCCCACAGTTAGTTAGTAAGTTATATATGCATATATTTTTTTGTATAAAAGAGTGTGAATAAAAATAAAAAGATCAGATACTTTTCTGAAGCGAAGAAGAGTGTTTCAATCAAGCGCAGTCTCGGACTCAGGTAAAACGAAGCCGTTGATTACCAAACCTGCTTCCTCGATCACTGTTTTTTTCATTGATACTTGAAATACAGACAGATCAAACGAATTCTCCACATATGGTATTAAAAGCCCGAAAGATGCAGCAAATAAATTGAAAACACAATGTGTTGATAAATTAATTTATTTCCACAAAACATCAGTAGTCATATTGAGAAAATTCAACATCATGTTCAAAGTCCGTCACAACACTGTCAATAAAATCACTAATTCTAGAGACATTTGTAAATATTCCTGGCAAATTAATCCCATTACACCCAAAACTCGACACAGCGATACCAATCAATCCCTCTCCATGTGTTAATGGTGCTCCAAAATCACCGGCACAAAAACCACGCACTCCATCAACCGCTACTGCACATAATGCACTATCAGGTACATCACGTATTCCAAAATATTGCCTTCGACACTCCTCCAGGCTTATGATCTTCATATAAGCCCTTTGTAAGTCGTTCAGAATCATATCTTGCCCCTCTACTGTGAGACTCCAACCGGATACAATTCCTCGAACGTTCTCCATAGTTTGATCCTTCACAATTGTAACAGGACTTCCCACAAGCTCATCCCGTGAACAAAGAACCGCTACGTCGTTGTAATTGCTCTGAGTATGGCAACCATCGGTAATAAACGCATTCGAGCCAAGTCCCCAATTGATCTGCTTTGCTCGAAGAAACTTGGTATATGTCACCAACGTAAATGTGTCGCGAATAATTTTCGTTTCGCCTAAGCGGAGATTCCTATCACCGATGCACGAACAAGCGGTCAACACACATTTGGAAGAAACAAGTGCAGCTGAGCAGTGATAAATATCATTTTTGAAAATCGCCACTTGAAACGGACGCTCGCTCAGAGTGGCTGCCTTAGGAGGACCGTATAAATTGTAAGCTTGAGCCGAAATTACAAAAATTGAAAATACGAGTAGGACAACTTGAAGAGAACACATTTCTATGCAGTTGACGGTTGAGCTATGACTAATGCATTGAAGAATTGCCGAACTAATTTTGGGAACTGAAGTCTAAGTTTGTCGTTGTTTGCTCAGCCGCTAAGATATAGCGACATAATGCAACAGCAAAACATTTGTTAAAACAGCTCAACAGTTTATTGTTATTATGTAATGGATCTACCGTTGTTGATTGAGTGTTTTGTGTATAAACAGATAGCTTTTGGGGACAATATACGAGTATATTAGAAGTTGGAGTCGGCATTTGAAAAGGAGTTACGTATCCACACATATGAGCAAACGTATTGTACAATAGTTCCCATGAGCAAACCTCGATCCATACTCGTATTAAATCTAAGCATGGTCTTGCAGGTAGACCGATGGCCACTGATTGCGAGACAGGGGTTAAGATTGAAGATTTGAAGGTTGACTCGCGATTTCATTGAGCGCTATACTCGTATGTAGAAATAGCGATAGAACAAGAGAAGAGACATTACGTCGGTGTTCGATGGTGTCTATTGACTCTGCAATATTTGCATCAACTATGAGTTCCGTCGTACGGCTTTGAATCCATTTTACTCAAATTTTTGGGGAGTATAAACGCCTTATACGAGTACTTACATTTATTGAGGCAAGATCGAACGGGGTAAAGTATTTGTTACATTGTTTCATAATGTACGCAGTGTTTTTGGCATCATCGAATATGTAGTCATTCAAGCGTTGATGCACCTTCCGAAAATGTAAAATTTTTTTGTTCTGACGATGCAAGTGCTATTCATTGGTAATGGCTTGTGTGTTTTAATTTCAGATTAAAGTCTTTCGGAAGCATTCAATTCTATCCTATTGGTGGTCCCTAATCAGCCATGCTTTTTTTTTTTTTTTTGCGTGGGAAGGTGGAAACCTTGCATAGGCACCAATGGTCCGTCGTCCATTGGTAGTGTCAGATTCTTACTGACTAAAACCCCTTCCCGGGGAATCTTTCCGTTTATTCCCCCGCGGAACTATCGCTAAGTATTACTTTGCAAGGGACGGATTTGAGCTTCTTGTTTCGTCACGGGGTGCTTAGCGAATTCGCGTTGCTGTTCTAAGTTCCTTAGATCGCACATTATTCGTACTGCTGCATGGTTCACAGCAGCCCAAAGATCTTCAGATTTCAACATATATTTCAACATATGTTTTCCGGTGTTGGCCGTTCACCAAATTCTGCACACAATATAGCTCTTTCGTTTGCATACCGCGCACATTCGAAGAAAACGTGCTCACCGTTCTCTACCACGTTAACGCAGCGAGGACAGGGCTTCGAGTCCGCCACGGTTTCGCTTGAATAGATATTCCCGGAAACAACCGTGACCCGTCAAGAACTGTGTAAGGTAGTAATTCAGCTCTCCGTGTTTTCGTTTTACCCAACTTTCAATCCTTGGGATTAGTCGGTATGTCCATCTCCCTTTTTGGGACTCGTTCCATTGTTGTTGCCACTCTTTTATACTGCGACCTCTTTTGAATTTCTTCGCTTGATTTATGGATGGCCCGATTTGCACGCGATTTTCATAATGTCGTCTAGCTGCTAAAGCTAGGATATCGATTGGTACCATAGTGTGTCTTTTTATTCGTGACGTCAGACCACATTTGTGCCCCATATATATATATTATAGCTGTATGGAGGCTACAACTCTCGCAAGCATTAATCGTTTGCGTTGTTTCGAGCCGCCGATATTCGATATGAGTCTCGAAAGAACGCCTATCGCTTTCGACGATTTCTTGCAAGCGTATGCGAGGTGATTCATGAAATTAAGCCGAGCATTAATCATCACTCCCAGGTATTTTATAAATGGGCTGGAAATAATTGTGTGCTCTCCGACTTTTAAAGTTATCGTCGCTAGCACCCTTCTACTCGTAATAAGAAGGGATTCCGTGTCGATTTTCGCGTCGATTGTTGATCGGCCCTATCTAAAGCCGTATTGATATTCAGCGAGTCCATCATTTGCTTCACTGATAGGCTGTTGTTTGTTGCATATAATTCGCTCTAATACTTTGCCCATAGTGAGCATACAGAGCGGCCAATAAGATGAGGGCTCCTCCGGCGGTTTATTTCCTTTTGGTAATAAGACCAAGCGTTGGTATTTCCATTGTACCGGAAATATTCCCTCGCTTAAGCATGCATTATACATGCTAACGAATACGTCTAGGTGGGCCTTCATCGCTATTTTTAAAGCCCTATTTGGTATGCCGTCTGGACCAGGCGCTTTCCGATCTTCTACCCTCTCGATTGCAGCGGTGAGTTCATCGGTTGTTAAGGCAGGAATGTGTTCACGTATTTGTCCGATCTCGCTTAGTAGAACTCCGTCATGTTGAGAGGGAAACAGAGTTTCTACGATTCTGCTGAGAAATAGCGGGCAAGTTGGTGCCGGTCTCTGAGGCGTTTTTAGCTTCGGGGTTATGATTTTGTACGGTTTACCCCATACATTTTCGTTCAATTGCGTACAAAGATCCTTAAAGCACTGTCTTTTGCCAGACTGAATGGCGGATTTGAGTGCGGCGCGTGCATTTTTATACGCTGTCCTCAATATCAAATGTCTATCCGTATCGCGCCTAGACCGTTGGTATTTTCTTCGTGCCTTAAGACAGGCTGATCGAAGTTCCTTAATGTCGTCGTTCCACCATACGCTGAACTCCGGCGGTTTTGTGTCCCCCTTCGAGACATTGATATATCGCAGACAGCGTGCATTTGTCACGTTACTTGACGTACGATCTCGTTAGCTGTTCTCCCTTCAACTAAAGCTTCAGTGATTGAGTACTCTAAGAGCTCCTCATCATGTTTACGTTCCATTTCGCCTTGCTAGTTTGAGACTGAGTGTTTCGAGGTCGTGTAAGACTATGGAGATCGATTATAATTGCATTATGGCCACTGTGGGTGTAGCGATTGCTGGCGCGCCATGTCGTATGCCTAGATAAGCTACTACTAAACTAACGAACGTAATATCAACAATCGAGCCTGCACCTGCTCTACTAAACGTGTTCGCATTTCCCATATTAGCTACATTAGTTGGCGTATGGTCCTTAGCATCAAGAACTATGCTTTCGACGACTCGTTCGTATTGGTCAATAGTAAGGCTTTGAGGGACACAACAGCTGTATATGTATATATCGTTTAACTTTGCTCGTACGAAGTAGTTTTTCTCGCCGAAAGGTGGTATCTGCAACGTGGTATTACCACATGCCCATATGGCGGCTTTTTTCGTCGCATCATGCGCCCAGTTGCCCGAATTAATGTTGCAATATTGCTCCGAGAGTATTGCAATGTCGACGTTATGCTCATGGACCGCTTGATGCAGTAGATCCTGAGCTACCTTACAATAATTTAAATAAAGTTGCAAAATGTTCATGTTTTCGCGTGTAGGCTCTCAATTGCCTTTTTATACTCTGGGCACCTAACACTACCGGTTATATGCCCAAAGTCCACTCCGTTTGCACTACAGTGCAAGCATTTTGGTTTTGCCTTGCAGTCCTTCAATTTATGCCCGTTTTCTCCGCATCTGAGGCATGCATTCGATCGATGGGTAGGGCTTTTGTCCATATGTCCAGACCCAAGGCATCTAAAGCATTTCTTTGGCGAAATTTTTTCTCGGATCCTGCAATAGATCCAAACAACGCGTACTTTTCCGGCAGTAATTAATCTATTACCGATGTCTACAGGCAACCGTATGGTGGCCGCCTGAGTTCCACCAAAAGTTTTCCTCATTGTCTTTACTGTCGGCGGCTTAACTTCATAATCTTGAAGGAATTCGGTGATGGCCGCGCAAACTTCTTCCTTCAACGTTGCTTCGTCTATGTCTTTGCATTGAAGGAATATCTCGCGCGTGATTGAGCGAACGCTAGCATCTTCACCTAACGAGTCTCCGATTTTTTCTTTTAGGCTCGGAGTAGTTATCTCAGGAGTTTTTTTTAGCGCTAAAAGGAGGTCTCCGTCTGCTGTTTTCGGATTCGACTTAAGTTTTCTCCGACTTCTTTTAAGCTCGTGTCCGATTTTAATTTCTGCAACAGGATAATTTTTCCCGTTCTTTTTATAATAGTTGCGTCGGGACGTTTCGCCTTTGGTGCATGATTTTTCCAAACACCTCTTTCGACCTTCGTCCACTCGTTCGTTTTCATTTTGGCAACGTCTCTCTCTCTAAGCGGCTCCGGCTTAGAGGGAGTTGATTTTGGATTTATGCGGTCAATTTTTTGAATGCGTTTTTGAACGTGTGGTTCTTCTGGCGCTGTTCCTCGCTTTTTCTTTGGAGATGGAGTCTTAGTACGCTGTTCCGCAGTGTTATTAAGTCTGTCTTCTTCCCTTACCCTCTTTGCAGGACGGTACCATTTAATTTGTGGGCTTAGCGATTATGCTGAGTTGTTTTCTGGCAACGATGCCACTGGTACTCGGCGTTCCTCAAGACGAAGATTAATGATTTGCACTTCCCGTTCGAATTGAGAAACTTTGCAGCGCAGATTAGATGCCTTCGGTTTCTCGAAAAGCGGACTTGATCAAACTTCTCATTTTTTTGATTTCACCGTGGACGTTGTGCTTGTCTTTATAAAACAACCAACTCTTCAATTTTTGCACCCAGTTGTAACATTTTATTTCCCGTTTGAGGCGGATTCTCAGTGTTTGGCGTGACCATTGGGCTCCGATCTACCACTGTGGAACTGATTCGTGGGTTTTCTATCACGTATTCCTTCAGGACAGTTGTTTTTTGTGGTGAACGCGTGACCCTCATACTTTTCTTGAACGGGTCTGTCGCGACGTCTGGGGCCAAGGTTGCCACCGCCGTAGGAAATATTGACTTTTGTCTATTATTGCAGTCATTGTATCTCGACGACTTTGAGCCTGCTTTTGCACTCCCCGCCGCCGGTACTGGGGATCCGACTCCCTGCACCGTAACTTTATTTTTCTTTGTCTCACTATCCATCATTGAATTTATTTTAAGAGTAATTCCGCTCTTGCCAGTTTTTTGGTCCGCGGGTGGTATTTGATATTTCCACCAATCCTGTGTACGTATAGGTTAATGCCCTATCCACACACAGGAGTCCCCTATCTGCCACCTGGGGACGCGTCCGATGGGAGAACTGGCTAAACTCCACACGGGCCTAATCAGCCATGCTGGTTAATGCTTAATGAGGTTAACATACGCTGCCGCTCCCGTTGGGGTGTGAGTAGGGGTGTGAGTAGGGGTGTGAATCCGAAAAACAGACAGTACTCTGGTCAGCAAATGAATATATTGTATCAGATATGGCAGACAAGAGATCATTAATAAAAACTAAAAAGAAATAGCCGTTATTTTGTGGATATCAGACTTGAGACCATACAAAACGACTTATATTGAACGTTCTGAAAGGTAATATCTAGTCCATTGAATAACAAGAAAGCTTGATGCCGAACTCTGTCAAATGCCCTTGAAATTCCAAATCTAAACTCTTGCTTTCGCCAGCCAGATTGGTGTAGGCAATAGTTCCACTCTTCGGTGAGGCATGGCATCAAACTGCCAGTGGACCAGTTGCTACGCAAACCAAAATGCCTGTCGTTGAGAAGTTTTCGTGTCTTGATGTAATTCATGAATATTTCCATGTTTTTGGAAGGAACTTAAATACAATGGGTTTGTAGGAGGAGAGAGAAGATTCGATTTAAAAAAAAAAAAAAACAGGATCTACAAATGCTGTTTTCCATATACTCGGAAAGTGCCCTAAAGAGAAGAATTGATGAAAAGGCTTTTGTCAGAGTTTTTCAGAAAAAGGGGGATATACCAACTGAACGAGCGGACTTACGTACTTCGGGTATTCTTGCTATTGCACGAGTTCGAAAGTGGACTGATCCCACAAAATTTCCGACGCGATGTAAATGGCAACATAACTCAATCTGGAAACGTTAAGCTGACTGCGAAATACGCAGTAGTTCCATGGAATAGATGCATATGTAAAATGAAACAACGATTTGTTTTTATTAAACATTATACCAGAAATGGTATAAGTTTAACTGCTATATTCTGCAATTTTCGTAGAAAGAAAAGAAAAGATTTGGACTAATGGTCCATCACCGTTCGCAATAAAGCATCCCCAAACACTTACGCTGCCACCTCCAAACTTCTATGTCTTCCTGGTGTACTTCGGATCCAACTCTTTATTAAGTGGACGTCGTACGTTCTGCTAGATTAAATTTGGATTCGTCGCTCCAGATGACAAAATCACAAATTGCTGACTTTCACTTTCACTTGTGAAACCATTGGCATCTTTAAACTTTGTGATCCGCGAAGATTGTTTTCCAATAATCGTTCTTATTATCCAAAATGATACCGATTCGATTCAATTCGAGCTTTTCTTTACATTAAATTAGCAAAAGGGTCCCTTAGAGAATGTTTCACTATCAGACTGTCTTCTCCTTCTAATGTTTTTTTTTTGGCTTGAATCGTTTCCGGTTCTTAAATGTGCCAAGCTCCCGGAAACGCTTTATGGCACTCTGCACTATTTCCTTGAACAGGGTATATTCTGCGCGATTCTTGAAATATTTTTTCTTTTCCTGTCCTCCTTCGTGGAACCCTTTTTTCCCATAAATGAACGGAATGCAAAAAATATTAAATTATATTTCCAGTTGAAACTTACCTGAACCTTCGGGTTTGCTAATTACTATAAAATACAACAACAAAACAGACGCCCGAATGGTAAAACTTGTATATCGCATGACGGTAATGCCAAATCACAATTTTGTTACAAAAAAGCAATCAGTCATTGCCAGATCTTGTAAAACATTGTGAAACTTTAATTATAGAAAATTAAACTTACATATAAGAATTTCCTTAGATATCGCTATCTAGATCGATAGTCTGACCGCACTCAAGGCAATGGTATCAATCAACGTCAACTCTGATACAGTCGGGGGCAGTCGCACAGTGCACCGGGCAAGATTGTGCCGGGTTGCGGGACACTGCGGTATTAAATGTAATGAACAAGGCTACTCGAAAATAGTGAGGTTGCCAACATCAAGCCACTCCTTTGCATAGAGAGAGGCACTATCGAGGAAGATATTGCATAGACTGCCAAGTCTTGAAGGGCACATGGTATCCAAGGCTCTCTTTGACGGAAAAGGATCTAGGAAGTTAATAAAATTACACAGGGATAAGCTTAGGACAGTAATAGGAATAACTAACAGGATACTGTCTCCTGCGGCAACACGCAAAGAGAATCAAATTGTCAGATACGGATATCTTCAGATTCTGGGGTCATATGCAAGCTGTTGAGGACATAACACATATATTGTTGAATGCGAAGCAATATCACGTACTCCAAGAAAATTTAACACAACACCATTACATCGTAACTGTTACGGGGATTTACAGATCACCAAGGAGTTCGGAAAGAGAATTTTGCCATTTTTTTTCAGGAATAATATAGAAGCAAACCAAAATATTTTTTAGGAGGAATTTCAATATTAATTGGTGCCTAAATAACACATACAATATAAAAAAGAAATCAAAATAATTTTGGAACACAATCACCTTCAGCTAGAAATGCAAGAATACTCATGAATTACAATTGGCGTCGAATGTCAATTCGGTTTTGACATTTGTGAGGCAAACAGAATTAGAATTTGTGTGAATAAGCAATGGAATGTTATATCACGAGGTTTTTGATGAACAATTCGTTAGTGATTATCTACGCTGACGTCCTCCCGAATCTCAACAACGAAGTCCACTTTACGAAAGTGGGTTTATTTCCCTGTAAGTAGGAATTAAATCCCACAGTGGACTTAGTTCCCGGGGACATATTTTCTGCGCAAATATATGCCAAACGCGTCACTATTTGGTGTTAGCAATTTTTCTTCGACAACGCTGGTTGGAAGGCTCTAAAAGTCGAACGGTTTCCGTCAATGATATCCCAAGTTATTGTGCCTTAAATGGATAGTGTTGAATTTAGGCCGGAAAATTAAACACTGTTTCAATTTTGAGCTCTTTTATTGTATTTTAGAAATCAGTTCCAATTGAGCTAAAATTTCCTAAGTACATAAAAGGAATTAAAGTTTTAAAATCGAGATAAATTTACATTATATTAAATTAAGGAAATTTTATAGTTTTCTAAATTTCTTACATTTAGTTTGAAGTGTTACAGGATTCTTTCCGGCCTTTGGATTTAAGTTCCACTCTTACAAAATATTCACGCTAAAAGAAACAAGATGGCCGGAAAAACTTCAAAAAAGATCAAGTTTGACAGGTTTCAAAATCTGACGGGCGCCCTCTATTGCTCGATTATGCCGGTGCTGCCAGCTTCCGCAACACTCCCCCCTGGTAAGTTGAGCGGCTGTTCCAGCTGGTCGGGCTTACCACCCTCTGCTGAGCTGGCTACTTCCAAAACGGCTAGTTTAGAGACGAGTCTGACGTAGAGTCCAGATTTCGTCTGAACAATGGTGGTCCGTATTTGTCCATCCCGCCCCTGGTTAAGCTCGACAACCCGACCCTTAGGCCAGGAATTCCTGGTGTTGTTCTCATCGACAATTATTACTACGTCGTTAATGGCAATTGGTTTTGTAGCCTGAAACCATTTAGTTCTCCTCGTCAGACTTGGCAAATATTCGCGTATCCACTTTCGCCAAAAAGAGTTGCTGAACTGTTCAGCAGTCATCCAGTTCTTCTTTAGTAGTACGCCTTCATCGCTTAATTCTCCCATCGACTTTGAACCACTGGAGGAGCCCAGCAAAAAGTGATTAGGCGTTAGCGCTTCTTCATTTTCTGAACAGATCGGCACATAAGTCAATGGACGGGAGTTAACTATCGCCTCAACCTCAGCCATCATTGTATGTAGCAACTCATCAGTTGGAATGCGAATAAAATGAATTTGTGAAAGAGTATTTTTAATGGAACGTATAAGTCTTTCCCAACAACCACCCATATGGGGAGCTGCTGGGGGGGATAAAAGACCATCTAAGTCTTCCCTCCCCTATGCCTTCAACCAGTTTCTTACCATCAATCTGTTCAATTGCTGCTCGCAACTCTCGACTTGCGCCCCGGAAATTTGTACCGTTGTCCGTATATATCTGTATTGGAATGCCCCTACGTGCAATAAATTGTTTTAATGCGAGAATACAGGAGCTAGTAGAAAGGTTGTGTGCAATCTCAACGTGAACCGCTCTCACTGTTAAGCAAGTTATAATGACTCCCCATCGCTTTTCCTGCCGCCGACCCACTGCCACAAGCAATGGCCCAAAGTAATCCATTCCGATATATGAGAATGGTCTCGTGAATAACTTAAGCCGTGCCGGGGGAAGTTATCCCATTATTGGAATCGCTGGTCCGACTTTCCTATTGCGACACACCTGACACTGTCTCTGAATTTTCCTTATCATCACGCGCAAACGCGGTATGAAGAATCGCTGCCGCACTTCATTCACGACTGTTTCCGTATACTGATGAACAAATTTCCGATGATAGAAGTCCAAAATCAAAAGGGTTATGTAGTGGTCATTAGGCAAAATGATAGGCCTCTTAGTGTAAACGTTTATCCCCACCATTGCGTCGATGCGGCCTGCAATCCTCAATACACCATCCTCATCAACATACTGCGATAACTTGAAGAGCTTGCTTGTTTTTGGGATTGAAACTCCTTCATGAATCGTTGATGCCCTAAGTGTTTGTAACTCCTTACTGAACGCATCGTGCTGAGCCTGTTTCCACAAATATCGCTCACCTTTCTCCACGTATTTACAGTTGGCCGGTTCTAAAGTGCCTCCTTTGCATAGCTCAATAAACTGATAAACTTTAGCCATGGTATTGAGCAGCCTATTCCATCTTGAAAATCTGCGGAAGTCAATTACACAAACTCGATTATTTAGTACGTGATGAAATTGCTTTACGACATCGTTGACAGCCGAACTAAAATTAAATTCACAGAGTGAATTCGATTCAGGTTGCCATAGGAATTCAGGACCTCTATACCAAGAACTGTCACACGGGGAATCGAACTTCATCCGCGCTCTTGTAGCCTGGTCTGCAACGTTCAAGTCTGATGGAACCCATTTCCATAATGCTGCATTCGTCTTGCTGCCTCTTAACGACACGAATTGTTGAAATTTCTGACTCGGTGACTTTATCCAACAGAGCACTGTCCTAGAATCAGTCCAGAAAACTTTCGTGGTGAATTGGAAAGATTGGCTCTCGATAATTGTGGTGGATAGCCTTGTTCCGAGGACTGCCGCATCCAGTTCCATGCGTGGGATCGATATTTTCCGTAAGGGCGCTACTTTTGTTTTTGCTGCTATTAATCGACACTCGTAATTATCTCCAACCGAAACTCGAATAAATGCTGTAGCAGCCAGAGCGTTTTCACTCGCATCACAGAAAATATGAAGCTCAACCTCATCTGCCATCGTGAGACTCAGTATTGTAAGAAACAATCGAGGAATTTGTACTCGTATATTGTTTATTGAAGGTACTAGTTGTAGCCACCTGATCCAGATCACGAAGTCATCGTCTTTGATAGGATCGTCCCATCCTACACCAGATCTCCAGATTGATTGCAGTAAAATTTTTAAATTTACCAATATATTGGCAATAAATCCTAAAGGGTCATATATTTGCATTAGTAGTCGGAGAACTTCTCTTTTCGTTGGTTTTTGCTTACCATTGATTACCTTTGGGTTTATTCGATCACCACTAAATCTAAAGAAAAATGTATCCGTTTCTGGGGACCACCAAAGCCCAAGAACCTTTTCAGCATTCGCCATGCAGACGCTAGAACTTTCGCATGTACTATGGCGCTCTAACTCTTCGTAAATGCATTGTGAGTTAGATCGAAAGTTGCGTATAGTAAATCCTCCTTGGCTATGTACATGGATTACGTCTTTCGCTATTCGCGCAGCCTCTTCTTCATTGTCGAAACTTGCGATAAAGTCGTCGACATAGTGATTCTTCACTATAGCCTGAAAAGCTTCCGGGTATTGGGGAGCAAACTCTGCAGCATTCCTGTTTTTAATGTACTGCGCGCAGAATGGTGATTAAGTTGCTCCAAATGACATAACTTGTAAAACGTATGTTTCTACTTCTTTTGTAATCAAATTTCTCCAAAGGAACCGCTGAGCATCCTGGTCTTCCTTTTTTATGCGCACCTGGTGATACATTTCTTTAATGTTCGCACAAAGTCCTACTTTTCGCTCCCTAAAACGGAAGAGGAAGAAGTGGAGCAGTTATATTTGGGCCTGTCAGTAATAAAGAATTAAGGGAAATACCTTGTACCTTAGATGCTGCGTCCCAAACTATTCTTATTTTATTGGGTTTATTTGGATTAAATACCGGAAATATTGGTAAGTACCAAGTCTTTTCACTGTCCTCTCACATTGGGTCCATCTTCCGAGCATATCCTTTCCGCACATAGCTGTCAATCAATTCAGATATGAATCCCAAGAGGTGTTCATCTTTTCCCAAACGTTTTTCGAGGCATCGTAGACGATGTTCTGCATTTAATTTGCTTTTTGGCAGGGTCATATACATAACTGTTTCTCCACAGCATTTCCAACTCGGGTCGACTGTGCGTCGAGCATTTTCCTCGCTCTTTCCTCCTCAGGTGACATCAATAGAAACTTCTTTGTGCCCGTGTTTTCTATCGCAAAGTACTGTCGTAAGGACTCGCTTAAAACGCCATCATCATCCCTTTGACATGAGCAGATATGCAGTTGATAATTGACGCCGACAACCTCGCCTGATTTACCATCACATGGGCCAAACACAACCCAACCTAGGCGCGTTTTTGTTGCGTACGGTTCTTCGATGCTTCCTTCTCTGTGGGGAAGGGGTATTCCCAAATTCCAGTGTGTCAGACCTATTAAAATTTGTGGTTTTGCATTTGAAAACGAATTTAACGGAATTCCCTGTAAGTGCTTATACTTTTCTGCCAACTGATTTACGTTAATCGATTGCTGTGGTAAATCCAGATTTTCATCTGTACGCACGCCAGCAACCAAATATTTGTTTTTATTGTTATTGCCTGAGATTGATAATGAGACTTTCATAGAGTTGGGTTCCTCTCGCACGGTATCAGACGTCCACTTCAACAGCAAGGGAAAATATTCTCCTTCTAGCTGTAGATCTTTTGCTAGTTCCTTATCTATTAAAGAGGTAGACGATCCATCGTCGAGAAGGGCGAAAGTGTTTATTTGTCTTCCTTTCCCATAAACCGTAACGGGTAATATTCGAAAAAGGATTTCGTTCTCTCTTGTTCGGCTGTGGCATATTGGTCGTGGTGGAAATTTATTTGAAGTGTCTGCAATATAAGTGGCGGCACCCGTCGTCGCTGTCGGAACAGTGGAAGGTATATTTGCGTCGTTATGCAGTAGTCGGTGGTGCCGATATGTACAACCATTTTCCAAACACAATCGATTCGTTGAACACCTGTTTTTGTGTTGACGGAGACTGGAGCGACATAACCTTTTTTCCTTAACTATAGCCCATCGTTGCTGTAATGTAAGATCGCGGAATTTCTGACATTTTTCAGTAGAGAGACAGTTCTTCTGACAAATTTTACAACTATTGTTTGTCGAGTCGATGTGTACATTCACATATGTATGTATGATCTTTGTTGTCGTTGTTTATGCTCTGTTTTTTTTTTTTGTAGGCATCGGATTATTTAGAGTGACGTCGTTTGCTGCGCGGCCAATTTCAAATAACCATGTGCTGAATTGAAGAATGTCAACTGTAGCGAGTGTTTGATTGTATATGGACCAACTTAGACGAATGGACGGAGGTAACCTCTCTACTAGCTCCTGCAATAAAATCGGATTATTTAAATGTGCGACACATCCTGTGGTTTCCATTGTTGCACATACATACATACATATATTCTCTACCTCGATGGCATATTTGTTCAACTTGGGATGTGGTTCACTTTTAATTTTCTGTATAAGTGCGTTTATTATAATGTCGGGCCGGCCAAACATCATTTCAAGAATATAGATAATTTTATTCAGCTGTCCAGGTTGTGATAGACGGCTGCGCACAGCTTCTAATGCTTTTCCCTTTAAACTTGTTCGAAGGCGTGCTAAGTTTTCATCGTCAGAAAACCCGCAAATGCGTGTGCTGTTTTTAAACGAACTTATAAAAAGAGCCCAATCCTCTGGGTCTCCATTAAACTTTGGAAGATCTCGAGATATAGAGTGGCGTGCAGCGATTTGGCTCTGCGATAATCTTTTCTCTTCGAGAGGATCCTGGGACTGTTGCATCGTAGCATTGATGTTAGCGGGAGCAGTAGGCTCCTGAATTATGCCGCCGCCTGCATACACTGGTGAACTGCCATGAATTTGAAGTGGCTGTGCCCCGAACCAAGTATTGTTCAACGTGCTGTTGTTTGGGATTTCTCTCTTCGACGTGGAATTTTGCTGAATGTTTTGCAACTTTACCCAATCCGTAACGCGGGTCTTTGATACTGGAGGAATTTCCTCTTCGATTTGGTCGTCGTCTTCTTCCTCAGAGGTCATCTCTTCCAAAAGCTGATACTTTTTCTCAAGGTAATTTTTTTCCAATATTTTTTCTTCTTCCAACCGCCTTAACTGGAGGGATATTTTCTTACGCGACGAAGATTTAGACTTGTAAGATGAAGCCTTTTGAGGATTCGGAGCTAGACTCGGCAAACAAACAGAAGCACATGGCGGAGTACTTTGTGGGAGCTGGGGTAATGATGAGGAACTTTTTTGCGGCGCATCTTGTGTACAAGACGTAGAGTTTTGCGGGGGTTGCGTCGCATCTTGTTTGACTTGCATACCCGAATGACCTTTTGACGCAGATAGTTTCGCGATAATTTTCACTACCTTTTCACCACCAGTTTCTAACTGTGTGGGTGCGCTCATAACTGGTTAAAGGCAAGGAGAAAGAAAACTCAAATGGTATTCACGTTTTATCCTGATGAGGTTATGCACGCGGGTCGTGCTCTTTTGTTCACTTGAGTGATAAACAAATGAAATTTTAGTTTGTTGAATTTAGGCCGGAAAATTAAACACTGTTTCAATTTTGAGCTCTGTTATTGTATTTTAGAATTCTGTTCCAATTGAGCTAAAATTTCCTAAGTACATAAAAGGAATTAAAGTTTTAAAATCGAGATAAATTTACATTATATTAAATTAAGGAAATTTTATAGTTTTCTAAATTTCTTACATTTGGTTTGAAGTGTTACAGGATTCTTTCCGGCCTTTGGATTTAAGTTCCACTCTTACAAAATATTCACGCTAAAAGAAACAAGATGGCCGGAAAAACTTCAAAAAAGATCAAGTTTGACAGGTTTCAAAATCTGACGGGCGCCCTCTATTGCTCGATTATGCCGGTGCTGCCAGCTTCCGCAACAGATAGAATACATCTCGAGGAATGTGGTTCTAGTCGGACGATTTCACTTAGCATACACTACGTAAAACAATGGCATCATTGCACGAGATTCTTACGCTATTCTGACTTGAAATATTATAGGTACCTACCTTAATTCTTCAAGTTTGTACTGATTTTTTAACCTGGTTCTTATCAAGCCGCGGATACTTTAATGAGGCCCAAATCTACCTACTCTTTTACGATAGACAAAATTATTTTGTTCCTAACTGGTGGCTCCCCCTTTCTGATTACTCACACGTGGAATGCACTAGAAAAAAAAAATCTTGCATTGTATTGTAAATGATGCCTCCCTCAAGGCATCAACTTCTAGGAAAACAAGACAGGTGCTACCACTAATTGGATCGAACTTAAAGACATTTGACACTGAAATGAAAATAAACAATGAAGGGGTTTAAACCCTTCTAAGCTACTTAGGTGCAGATACATTAAGCATGTTATTCGATGACCTTCGTTAGACTAATACCGTCGGAAAAGACACGATTTAAGCAAGCCAACTCTACGACTACTCCTCTGCGGCGATGTCGGATATCAATAAAATTCGCAAAGACTTTCTATAGTAAAACAGTGGATCTATCTATCTATCAAGTTATATGTGATTCCGGTCTTTATAAATCGCAATAGCCTTAATAACCAGTAAACGACTTGCAAACAGGAGGGAGTTATCGATTTGAGCTGGCTGGCGCTTAGGCAAAACTACCATTCGACAATTCGAATTCATTCCTATAGAAGGATGATTCATTTTCATATATCTGTTCACAACAGCTGAGTGAGTATAGCTGTATTCCGTAAGCTGTATTTCCAGCATAGCTAACGCGCAGGAGTGACGGTCTTTAAACCCAACCCAAGCGGTGTTCAAAAGAGGGTAGACAATAAAACTAACAGCATTGCTACTGCTGATATTGGTGCTCTACCAGCTATGTACAACCAATATAAAATGCTACTGAAACTAAACCTACAAGAGCTGGGGTCAATAAGATACTTTTTGGATTAGTCAGCAGCTCTCATACCCCTGAAGCGTCTGCCTAACTACGAATATCGGGCTTCTTTTGCCCTTACTATTGTAAAGAAAATTAGAAGCTCGACGACTCTGCAAATAGAGGGTTCAGATCTCAAGCAGACCACCTACAGTCAAACAATAAGCTCTAGACTGCTTTTAAGCAGGTATAAGCGCCACCCATAAAGTGCAATGGGAAGGAAGATGACATGTTCTACAGTGGCTGTTAGAGAAAATAGAAGAGCCGTTTATTTTGGTGCGCATTTGTTGCAAGCGGCAGCATTCTTGAACCTTCCGTGCAAGTACCATTCAACAATTCGAAAATGACAAAATTTGTCAACATCAGTCCGATACTCACGCCTTCACGATGGCACCAAGGCAGATTTCTATGTGCTCCTCGACAAAGGCTATGAGTGATGTCTTAAGTATGACTTCAAAGAAGTGTTAGGTGAATTTAACTTTAAAATAAGAAAGGAAGGAATCATCGGAGTGCAAACAAAAAGTAAAGCCTAAAGGCTTGGGCTGTTGCGCGGAACATCGCTTTAGCTAGCACGAGGTTGTCGGAACATTCCGAGAGCCCACCACAGCGGAGATATACTGTAAAAAGGTTGAACGGCTACACTAGTAGTAAATCGCCAAAACTTTTGCAAATCGCATCGTGTGGGTGGCCGTGGCTCAAGTGGTAATGGACTGGCTTCCAAATCGGAAGGTTCGGTGTTCGAATCCCAGCCTCATTTTTTCAGTTAACAAAAATCAAGTAAGATGAGTAGTTGACTAGAAATCAACAACAAAGTCAACCTCCACTAAGAACTTAGTCTACCCATTAAATGTTGGATGCCACCCATGGAGCGAAATAACCACTGAGCCCAAACATCTTTCTATCTCTCTATCCCATTTTCTAAAAAAACTTAACACGTTCTCAGGCACTTCAAGTGTATTCATACCCACTTGAGTGTTAAGTTCTTTAAAAAAAAAATAATAACCGTCGACAAGATTTCCTTAAAATATATTGGCAAAACCTTCTCAAAAGCTGGAGACCAGTGACATCGATTCTATGAAGCCACCTGAAGTGCTAAAGCAATGAGAGAAGCATAGAAGAACAAAGGTGGATAGTGCAATCTTTAAGAAAAATAAAGGAAGTACATTTTCTTCTCTGAATAAAGGAGAAATAGCGTTTCGAAAGTTTTAGAAAAAGCTATCAAGCCAACAAGATGGGAATAGAGGTCTGTAGAGATGAGCAAGAGAAATTAGTAGTAGAGTTACTGTCGGTGCTGATGATATGGAAAAACCATTTCCGACCAACCAAATTCCTCTGTAAGGCAGAATGAATCATCCAACAATGGGCGAAGAAAGTCAAAACTTTTGCCTAATTGATTAAAATGATGTAATGATAGAGACATATTAACTAATTCTTCTAATATCGTATTGAGTGGAAGCCTGAACTATTAGTCAACATTCTGATTATCCTTTATCAGTATCCCTGTACCTGGACAGAAAATGCGCATCAATCGGTTGAGATGCCTGAAGAGCGAATCGATATCTGCGCTCCAGCTCAAAGAGTCTCTCCTTTCCATGGGGATAAGGCGGTAGAGGATATTTTTTCCTTGGGCGGAGTGTAGTACTAGAAGGGAACCTAAAACCTCCTGCAATGTGCAGGCTGAGACACTTAAGCATGGACGTTGGAGCGTTAACTGGAAAGTTTTATTGGTTGAAGCCCAGGTCCACCCTGAACGGTAGCCGTTTAAATAATAAGGTTCAGGTTATTACTCGTATCATCTGGAAAACTGCCAATAGTCCCAATATTTATTTTTTCTATATCTTCTTGTTTCCCAGAAGTAAACACATACATTTTAAAGATACCATATTTTAGCCGAATTTCTTTTCGCAACTATTGAGGAATGCTCTGGCATCGTTACACTGCTGATTGTTGGTCCAACGAGCGTCTGGACAGTTCTTGAAGAATTTCAAAATTACACACGACAGAATTACGCCTGGCATTGGATTACATTTATCCTTGAGATGTTGAGTTACGAAGGCTGATTTTAAAACGGCGGCTTTCTTTTCCTCGGCTGCTGAGTGACACTGATCAAAAGATGCCAACATTTCCCTGACATATTCCTGATCTTCAGCGTGATCATTTTGAATAGCCACACGAATAGAGTTAATATCAATGACTCCGTTGTTGATGAATTTGCTGGCATTAAAGACACATTCTGAAAAGCACTAAAAAAAAGGTCAGTTGCGCCCACACTCGTATATCTGTCAGAATATCCGGACTATTAAGTTGCCAGGGTATACTTACACTCGCTTTGATCAGATTCTCTGGGGTAAGATTTAAAATGGCTTCCTCATTCGAATTTGGCAATTTGAAACCAGTTGCCACAGAGCATTTCTCTGCAATTTCGTTATGACCATCAGGATGTTTACAGCAGTGATAAATTTGCTAAAATGTTAAATCAATTAGAACTGAGACACAAATAAGTGAATATGAAACCAGTCAATCACCTTCATAACCCCGACACCGGAGTGATCACAACTTGGAGGGTCAGCGGATATGCATCCTATGAGAGAAATCAAAATAGTCGAACAGATAAAATATTTTGCAAACATCTTCTCGAATGTATAAATTGTATCCACAATGTAAGCCTATAAATAACCGCATCTTTTATATAACCTGAAAAACAAAGCGGTCGGCTCGGTGCTTGGCAAACTTTATTGTCCGGAAAGTTTGTTATGGCCCATCAACATTATCGCTAATTTGCTCATTTCAATTTTGAATACTTTTTTTGAGATCATGTCACGGAACAATTAAAGCAAAATTAAGTCATAAAAAATCCGTTTGTAATTGATTTTGTGCTCAGATAACAAAACAGCTTTGGACAGTGTACAAATTTAAAGAACCAAGGATATAATTTCGGCGGCCACCTCGAGGAATTTAAGAAGTTTGTCTATCTAAAACAAATATGACATCTAATTGGAGCCCAAACTGAGCTAATCGCTGCTACTTGGATTTGGCTAAAAAGATGTGTTTAAGGCTCATTAAATAAGGGGTAAGTTTTGCCCTACACATGTTAAATAAGACCCCTTTTCTATCAATCTTATAATAAAGGGTCATGTGCCGGATGTTCAGCGGCTAAACAGAACAGGTGCTCGGCAGGAGCAGACGATTTATTGCGAAAAACTAAGCTATGGCGATTACATTTGCATGGATACATCCAGCGAGTGGACTACAGATAAAAGTGTCTTCGAGAGTCGGTTTTTAATGTTCGATAAGACCAGGAAGAGAACCCAAATGGGAAGGATCAAGACTCAAAGAAAATTTTATCTGGAGAGTTGTTGTCCATTTGTTCGACGTTTATGAAGGACCGTGAGCGCACAGCAGCCGAAAAAATGTCAGAAGGACTTGTCTTTTTGGTCGCCCAAAACGAAAAGCAGAGGATATGTCTTCACTGAAATGGAAGAGATCAACATCCAGCCGATGGACATTGTACAGCCATTACAACAGATGTTGAGATCATGTCTCTTGAGCCCATTTAGTTTGTTGAATTAAACCCGTCACGAATCAGCAATCAAACTGCTTGTCCAGCGACGGCGAAACTTTGGCTTACCCCAGAACTAGGCCCGTGATGGAAAGGTACCCAAATGAAACTACTGAGATACCTCAGGGAAGTCCTGAGACTGAAGGGTCAAAAATAAGGAAGCACTTGTGTAAGAAGGCCTCCTATATTAGTCTAATTCAGTTGAGCTTCAATTATGAAGAGCTGCCAAGCCTTTAATTAGTTCGACATCAACTAGTTTGGCTACCGTTGGTTTACGTGGTGTTCGCTGTCGATTGGATGAAAGACAAATTTGTGTAAATCAGAAAAGAATTTAGGTTGAACTTGATACTTGTGAAAAAGGGGTCCATTTCCAACACCACGCGCAATCCCATGGTACATTCCACAAAGTACAGAATACAGAACTGATGGCTGTCAGTGATAGGTAGATGTTACGCAACTCATCTACAATAAAAATGTTGAGAAGTCAACAAAATAAATCCAACAAACTTTAGCTTTCAATAACACCACCCACGTGGTGAAGATAGCTCCAAAAACCAGAAATCCTTCTTTGGAAGTGGCACGGAAACTGCACATACTACTCCACCTGCAGCTGAATGAACTCGCTGAACTTCAGGATCTCAATTAGCACTAAAGCCACAACAACAAACATTCAAAACGATCGTACATCCGCATCTCTCTTTCTTTCCCCTAGCTTTCCTTCGCCCACGCTGTGTGCAAACCTTTTAAGGGTGCCTTGGCCCCTTGAGCGCGCGTTAAATGAAAAAAAAAATCAACAAAAGTGTAAGGATTTGTATAAGTCACGTCCTACTACCAGATTGTGCGCAAGCATTTTAAGGATACTTAAATCCCGCGCAAATTCTAAAAAAAAAAAACTACCAGATGTGCGGAACCCTAAACCACTCTCACCAGTAAAGTAACCCGGTATACTGTAAGGGATAACCATGGCGAATAATAAAGCACCGCTTAAAGCACTTCGGACGCGTTTTGCTTGCGGTTTCACCACAAAAACATGGCTCTCTTACTTATTTCAAAGCCTTGAGGAAGAGATGGACAAATTAGGGACTCCGAAACAAGTCATACTCGCATGCATTCGATTACTAAGGAGACAACTTCTAGGGCTACTAATTTGGCCAGTTCATTATTTTTTGAGTCACCTTAAATTTAATTTAATTAATTTGGTGGGAGCTTAAACTAACTTAAAAACTAACGACAGTTAAGGGTTAGAAAGTAAGGGAATGGTGGAGGAGATCAAGTTTAAGACGAGAAGTGCTCAAGTTAAAATCAAAAAGGGTGGAGGTTTGAGTTCACCTTACGGAGCATGCGGGAGATTGATTCGTTAGAACCATAAGAGGTGCGGTTGGTTGGAATATGGAAGAGACGAGGACAGCGTAAATTACGAGGGTTAGTGTTGAAGGCAATAGAATTTTAAAGGGAAGCGCAATCCACAGAACCAGAGAGCAGTCGATGAATGAAGAGAATGTCAGCTACGTCTCTGCGTTTTTCGAGGGTATTCAGGTTAAGAAGTTTGAGGTTACTGTGGAGTTTCAGAGCGCAAGCTTCTTACGTTTTGATAGTAAAATGTAAGAGGTAGTTTGTTGCGAGGAGAATAGGGGAGTTTAGATGAGATGCAGGCAAAGAGGGCGTTAGGAACGAAAAAATTTATCATGGTCAGCTCTGCTGCGCTGAAGGTGAGAAACTCTTTTAGAGTGCACATAGCTGCGGAAAGCAGAGAGGTCATCCGCAACCTTTTGTGGAGGTGTGTCGAAGATTTCGTTGTACCTGCTTTAAAGTTTCCTGAGACTAGTTATATCCGTAGGAAGGCCTTCCTGTTGGATAACACTTGTTTTCGTTTTTCCTCAAAGCAAGCAGAGTCGGATTTAACGTAAGGATACGCGAGAAAGAGACGTATGTATTTTTTCGTATAGCTTTTTATCCCTTAACGTAGAGAGCGCGTAATGGCATTCCGTGGTGACGTGAAACCGACGGAGAAGGTGAGCTAGAAGCGGGATTAAAGATAAGCGAGCTGATAGAGTTTGGGTATTTGGCTGCTGTTGTAAAGTCGAAATTGGGAAAGCAGTTGTTAGTATTCGTGGGAGGGGCTGTGGGCGGTTGAGCAGTAACAGTATCAGGGGCAGGGGTTAAATTAAAAGAAACGCGTTGGGGTTTGGATGGAAGATAGGTACTTGGTGCTTTTGTGGGGATACGTGAAGGGGGTTGCTTAGGGATAAAGACAGGAAGGGAAAAATTGGGAAATATTTTGGTTTTAAGGCTCCAGTTGGGGTCAGGTTTAGGATGTGGATGGGGTATGGATCTGGGCGATTTGTAATAAGATTTAGATGAGACGTTGCTCAAGTGGTAGTGTATTGGCTTCCAAATCGGAAGGTTCGGTGTTCGAATCCCTGCCTCGCCCGAAAGACATTTTCACGCAGCTTAATTTACGTAAGACGAATGCTTGCCTATAATACAACAACAAGTCCAATTACACTAACAATTTAGTCTCCCCATTAAATGTTGGATGCCACCCATGGAGCAAAATAACCACTGAGCCCAAAAATCTTTCCATTTTTAAGTGTAAAAATACCCACTTGAGTATTAAGTTTGTTTGAAAATATTATATTGTTAAAAAAAAAAAAAAAATGTTTTGTCTAATTGTTGGATTTATTAATATTATAATCAGACCTTAAAGAATTTGTTAATTTGTTCAGAATTAATGCTCATGTAGGTTAAGAAATTGTTCAGAATTGTCTAAGTCAGTCCACAACTGTGTCCAAGATTTTTTTCTCTTTCACTTGGATTTCGAACACAGAACAGATAAGTCATTCAACAAATATATTGTAATTTTTTATATTTTTCGTCGCCTTTTTCTTACTCTTACATACATTCAGTTCAAGTGCTGGTCCTTCATTTTTCTCAGACTCATATTCTCATACAAAGTTCTTTAAAAAAAAAATTGGTTGGTTGATCCGTCCATTTATATACCCGCATCTTTCAAAGGTTGAGGTTGGTGTTCTCCGGGTTAACAAATAACCATTCATATATAACCGGGAAGTAAATCTTGAAATTCCTTTTATTTTTGTGGTGAAATGTTGGGAATATTGTGCATTGGCTGATGGTAATGCCATACCCCTTTTTGAAAAATTCTGAAATCCAAGCTAGATCTGCATAATTTGGGGCACCTTTTACGAGTAGGGTGGTGAACATTTGATTCGTTGTGCTAAGTCAGTCTAGCCTGCTTTGCCACTCTGAACGCGTTCACGTCGTATTAAATTGTGTAACAAGTTTCCGTGGGGCGACGACAGGAGGAGTTGACTTGGAGATTGGGTTATCGGCACTGGATGTGATAATGATTCGGCTCCGCTTTGTAATAATTCAGCCAAAATTGAATTATTCTCACTGTTGTGTGGCGGGGGATGGGTTGAAAGACCATCGATTTTGTGACATACTGTTTCAATGAGGTTTTCCAAATCAATCATCATTTATCTATTCGTAGTGAGCTCATCATTAAGCTCATTGATTTTATCGAATATAACGTCAAGCATGGACTCGTGATGCTTTGAGAGTGGATGATTGTTTGTTGTAGGTTCGAGATGGAGATTGAATGTGGATGATTGGAGATGAATATCTATGTCTTCCAGGAGAATTACATGTTTTCTTGTTGGAATTCATCATTACGGAACCGATTGACTTAAATTCACTTAACACTGTATCAAGGTGGCGCTTGTAAAGGGTTTTCCAATAGGGACTTGACAACTTTGAATTTAATTTGTGAACGCACTCTTTCACTAATCATCAAACTGTCACTGTCAATTTATTCAGTAAACTCAACATCTTTATCATTGTAAAGTACACGAACGAGCAACGTCTGCAAATTATAAAAATTTTCTACCGAAATTCGGAGTCGGTGACAGCAACTTTAAAAGCGTTAACTCCAATTTTCGGTCATAATTCTCGCCCTAGTAGACAGACAATAACAAGTTTAGTGCAAAAATTTTAGTCTATATATTCGTTGTGTGATGTTGCCGTGTCAGTGAGACAACGGGTTGGTCGAAGTGTCGAAAATATCGCTGCCGTTCAGGCGTCCGTAACAAACGATCCAAATCAGTCAATGCCACGGCGTTCTCAAGAATTGGGCATCGCTCAGACCACATTATGGCGTATTTTCCGTAAGGATCTTGGTTTACACCCATACAAGATCAAGCTGACTCAAGAATTGAAGCCGATGGACCATTTGAAGCGACGTACGTTCTCCGATTGAGAAGATGCTTCAGGATGATGAATTTCATCGCAAAATCATCTTCAGTGACGAAGCTCATTTTTGGCTCAATGGGTTCGTCAATAAGCAAAATATGCGTTATTGGTCGGGTGAAAATCCACATGTGCTTCATGAAACTCCACTTCATACATTGCACGCCGGCGGCGTTATTGGGCCTTATTTTTTCGTCGACGATAACGATCGTCACGTTATTGTGAATGGTCAGCGTTATCGCGCCATGATCACGGATTATTTTTAGATCGAATTGGAAGATACGGACTTGGACGACATGTGGTTTCAACATGCTGATGCCACAAGCCACACAGCACACGCTACAATCGATATATTGAAGAGTAAATATGGTGAGCGTGTTATCTCAAGAAATGGGCCAGTCGATTGGCCGCCTCGTTCGTGCGATTTAACGCCGCTTGACTATTTTCTGTGGGGCTACGTTAAGTCATTGGTTTATGCCAACACGCCGACGACGTTGGAAGAGCTCAGAGCCAACACTGAACGCGAAATAGCTGCCGTTTCGGCCGAAATGTGTGGCCGAGTCGTTGAAAAGGGGTCCAACGAATCGACCGCTGAACGAAGTCGAGTTCCATTCATAAATATTTTGATTGTACTTCAAGCCGAAAATAAAGTTTTTGAAATATCTCAAATGGTTTGCGTTTTATTTAAAAAAAAAGTTGTCAAGAACTTATTGGAGAACCCTATAAAAATCATGTTGTTTTATAGAAATCAACTATTGTTGGGAAATATTTAATTAAATTCCTGAAAATCTTTTGAAATACGAGTATTGCTATGATGAACATTTTAATTAATCGCATCGCTTCACTGACTTCCATTCGAGATACTAATGTCACACTTCTAGATTTTGTGTTACATAACATATTCTTCTTTGAGTCATTGATCTCTGGCTCTAGTTTTTAATTTTTCATTCCCCACTTATTCAGGTTTTTCATAAAAGAATAGAACTGGGAAGACTATTGAGACCTAATACATAGCGAAGCATGTTATGTATGAGTATACTGGAATGATTTTGAACTGAAACGGACCACGACAAAATCGATTTGTGTTTAAATTGTTGCATTAAATTCAATAGCTTATCAGCAACATCAGAGGTTATAAATAGGATTATGGAAATTCAAAATTCACGATAGCTATTTCACCAACTATTGCGATGGTTCACAATTTTAATTTACGTCATTTTTTGCTGCTGGTTCTTGTCCTTGGACTGCAATTCCATGTAATTTTGTTCAGTTTAAATCTTTTCCAATCCTTCAATTGAAATGTATTCCATAGACGATATCATGTGACGAAGGAGAGAAAGCAGCAGATCAGGAACCTGACCAAGAAGCTGATGATCCTAATGCCATGTCCACGGAGAAGGTGAAGGAAGATGAAGCGGTAGATGACTCTGAAGTAGAAATCTGTCATAATCCAAGCAACGAAACGGTAAGTTTTTGACAGATTTCATAGCTAAACCAATGCTTTCTACCATCCTATTTTTGTTAAAACTTTTAGAAAAAACTCTGTTGCAAGAGCAATGATTTTATTGATGAAGCAATGGTAAAGTGCTATTTAATTCATCAGAAGAAAGCACCAAAGAAAGATGAAAAAGATGTAGGAGTTCTTGTCAAATTTTTATCGGTTGGAATTAGATTTTTGACATACGAGTAGGAACCACCTAGTGATGATAATCGGTTTTCTTTTAGTGTCTAGTTGAATGCACTTACAAGTCGAAGAAATACATTGCCAAGGGTGACACTTTAAATATGAAAATTATTGAAGCCGATGCTAAGAAGAAATACAAAAATAACGACAGGGAAATGCAATTCATGATGGAAATGTACGAGCATTGTGGACGAAAAGGTGTGTACTCGTTAATGTGTGGCAAATTTTCTACCGACATTTATTGGCACTCTTTTATGTTTTCCAGCTAAAACCGAATGGAAAGACATGAAGAAAAACCCTGCTGCAAGAATAGTATTTTCGGGTGCTTGTAAGCCTTATTATACATTTGTGTTTATATGTATTGTTGGATATTCAGATATTAACTGTCCTTACTATAAATGGACGGGTACCGCTGAATCTAAAGGAACATGTGGTGAAATGAGAAAATCATGTGAACTTCTATTGGGTGACAAATAAATGCAAGTTTTCAACTATAAAATTCGATTTTTTAATTTGTTGCATTAGTATAAGATGGTTGGGTGCTGTGGAAATAGGGTAGGCACTGAGAGATGCCAACCTGGCGATACCCAGTATTGCAACTGTTTTTAAACACCAATTGTGCTTATTTTACCTTCAAGTGGTAACCATCGGATACTGGTCGATGTCCATCCGGACTCGATTTGCTAAACTTGCGAGTGCTGACCAGCAGACAAAAATAGCAGCAGTGTAACCAGGACAACTGATGAATTCCGCAGATGGATTCAACAGTGAAATAAAATCTTGGAACAAAACAAATGAGACTTTATCCGGGTTACTTCGACATATTTGGAGCTCTGGCCGGTAAGAATTTCCAAGACTAAGTCAGGGTCTTGGAAAGGAAATGGTGACACGGGACATCTCCGAACGGGTTACTGACTTCGGTCTAACGGACCCCTCGTCCCAGGGATATTATAATGGAACTGACCCTCCAGGTTGAGGGTTGTGTCGTTGGGGTAACCTACCCGGCCATGAAAAAATTATAAGTTACGAATAACAAACCTCTTATATGGACGGGTCAGTTGACAACCCCTGCAAACAAAACAAGGGCAACGAACTTCGGATCTGCACGTGGAATGTTAGGTCATTAAAAGGCCACGTGCAGCCGAAAATTGAGGCGCCAATTTGAATGCGGATTCGTTTCTAGAGACAGATTTAGGCAAGAAAGTTTTCAGTTTCCGGCATGTGAACGAGCGCCTCATAATAATCTATATTAAAGTTAAATTAGCCATATATTCGCGCACACTCCCAAAGAGGAGAAAGACGATGATACCTGCATCTATGAGCTCGTGGACAAGATCCATGAGCAGTGCCCTAGCTATGACATTAAGATTGTCCTCGACGATTTCAATGCAAAGCTAGAAAGAGAGGCCATCTTTCTTTCTCTCTCTATCCCATTTTCCAAAAAACTTAACACGTGCTGAGGCACTTTAAGTGTATTCATACCCACTTGAGTGTTTAATTCTTTAAAAAAAAAAAACCTTTGGTAGTACTGCCTGAAGGTCTAACCTGACCGACACCACCTCCGATAACGGATCCGGCCAATGGCAAAGCCTAAGAAATACTCTCTTAAGAGGTCCTATACCGCCAGCATCCAGTATCGAAGACCAGTGGCAACATTGCCAAAAACCCATCAGAGACGCACTGGGCTTTACCCGGCCACCCCATTGAAGCCTCTGGTTTGATGACGAGTCCCTGCAAGCAAATGCAGCTAAGAAATATGCATACAAAGCCGCGCTGCATAGAAGGACAAGAGCTGCTACTCTACGAGCTCTACGAGCAGAAGAAGAGAGACGAACACCGGCTTTTCAAGAAGAAAAAGAAGGAGGAAATTGAGAGCTGCTACTCCAGGAATGAGATTCAGATATTTTACCAAAAGGTAAAAAAAACATGCTACAGATACCAATCCCGAACTGAAGCCTGTAGAGACACACAAAGGAACATCGTAGTAGAGTCAGAGTCGATGCTGGGGATTTGGAAAGAGCATTTCTGTATGACGGCGAAGTAAAACCAAATATAGCTGTCAGGCAGAAGTAACCTGTTAATCAGGACTATGTAAATCGACAAATACGTCCACCCGCCCTGGATGAAGTGAAGATAATCATTTCTTAGCTGATTATCAAGAAAGAAGATCGTTTGAACTGAACGTCAGAGAGGCATGAGCCTTCTTAACATCGCCTAGAAGATCCTATCTGCCGTAATGTGTGAACGCCTGACGCGGTTCGTCAACAACCTAATTGGTCCATATCAGTGTGGCTTCAGGATAGGAAAATCCACCATCGACCAAATATTCACACTACGGCAGGTCTTGGAAAAAACCCATGAGCTCCAAATCGATACACACCACCTATTCACTGATTTTAAAGCAGCGTATGACAGCATCTACAGAGACGAGCTATACAGAGTAATGTCTAGTTTTGGCATCTCTGCCAAACTCGTCCGCTTGTGCAGGATGACGATAGAGAATAAACGCTGCTCCATCAAAGTCGGTAACGAACTCACCGTGATCGCATCGCCATCATGTGATTTTTTTTAACATCATTCTTAAAAGAATAATGCATACCTCACACGCCAACACAAGAGGCGCAATCTTGCAATAGTCCGTCCAATTACTCGCACACGGCGATAATATTTGATATTTATATAATCGGAAGAAAGCAGCGTGATGTCAGTGCTAACGGTCAACGAGGGCAAGACCAAGTATATGCAGTCAACCAGAAAGTACACCCAATACCGACGTCTCGGACAGAACATCACTCTCGACAGATATAACCATATGAGGTAGTTAAGGACTTTGTCTATCTAGCCTCCACTATAAATTCAGACAACGACATCCGCGCTAAGATCAAACGAAGAAGAACTCTTGCTAATCGCTGCTTCTTTGGGCCAAGAAAGCAGTTGACCCTATATAGGGCTTTAATAATCCCAATCCTGCTCTATGGCGTAAAGGCATGCATTTTATCAAAAATGGATGAGGGTACTCTTGGATGGTTTGCAAAGAAAATTCTTCGTGTGATTTTCGGTCCCGGTTGTATAGATGGTGAGTGGTGGAGGAAATGCAACGAAAAACAGTACGGCCTGTACAGCGACATCGACTGGAGCGTGAAAATTCAAAGCCTGAGGTGGCTGGGTCATTTAGGGTGGATGAAAATTAATGCTCCGATCCGAAGAGTATTTTGAATCCCTGCTACATCTCCATTTCCTCAATCACCCGCTTCTTATGCTTCTTTTTTTTTCTCTGGATAAATTTAAACCCTCCCCCATTGCTTGAAAAACGAACGAGCGGATCTCGTTTTTCTGTGCAGCGCCGCTTCATACGTGCTTACCTGTACTCTTCAAGTAGGTCCGGTAATACCCAGCACATCATTAGCAGCTTTTCCGACAACTTTTTGGCCTGGATGCCACCGATCTTCAGGATCTTAATACAGGTTGTAAGGGCGTTGATGAGTAGTTGCAGGATACGTGGTTAGCAAAGATTCTGGCGGTTTGTTGTGATCTTTCAACACGAAATTTTCTGACAGTATTACTTCATTGTTGTTGTATCTGTTGTCGGCAAGATAATGGTCCGAGACTAAATTATGTGATGGCTGATGTTGACGAATTAAAAATTGATGCAGATTGTGACAACGCGATTCCTCATGTACTGAAAGTTCAAAACTTCTGGCTTTAATATACCTTACAACTTCATCGTTGATTATTTAACTGCACATGGCCTATTTAAGGTCCGAACCTTCCACATGTAGATCCGAACGTTGTTGTTCTTTTTTCGTTTTGAGCAAAGTTTAACCATATCCAAAGATACAGGTTAACAGACCATAATCTCATGAGTGCACAATCAATGAAGTTGTTTATCGGCCAACCTCTCCTACTGGAAAGCACAAACTGTCTTAAGACATGCAAAGAAAGACACCATAGCAATGGACAAAAATTAAGGCCAAAATCCTAATTGACTTTCCCAGTGGTAATTGGCTAATTAAATTGATCAAGCTTAAGCACTCCCTTTGCCATTAAGGCTTCTGATGTGACCCTTTCCTCAGTTCCAGCAATTTAAGGCTTCATCTAAGAATAAGATTGGGGATGACATAAAATATCTATCAAAATGCTACGAGCGCTTAAGGCATCTCTCGAGGTAATGATCTGTCCACTTCGGTGGTCTTAATAGCTAATTTTAAAAACGAAAACATGGGTAATTTTTTTAATTTTTCGTTGAAAGACGAACATGCTAAATCTATTGACTTTGCTGCTGAGTAGGTTAATTTACAAACTCATGTTAAATAATTGAAGCAGTCACCTTTTCGGCATAAACGGTGCGAAACCAAATCGATTTGTGTTTTAATTTTTCTATTAAATGCAACATTTTACTATCTTCATCGAAAGTTATAAATATCAGTGATTTTGATAGTAGCGTAACCATTTCACAAACCGCCGCAATGTTTCACAGTTTCAATTCGAGTCAGTTTGCATTCTTGGTTCTCGTCTTAGGATTATGGATCAATGTATCATAATCACAAGCATCATTCAGTTAGGTGTAATAGTTTTTATTCGCTTGTAGACGTCAACGTCTAATGATATGGAACTGGAGCATGAAGATGACCATAAACAGGATTGTGGAGATGGTCATGGTGAAGATCATCTTCCAAAATGGGACGAGTCATGACCATGAAGTTAAACAAGTACAAGTTTCAGAAGCTGAGCAAGCATTTCCAAGGGACTCTGATCCTGTTGCCAACAACAGGACAGTCAGACTTTTGTATACCATTTAACCAACTGATTATTGGGTTTTTTTTTCTACTTGTCTAAGCCCTTTTCTGGGGTAATCCTGGGCATCAACAAAATAATTTCTCCAGTCAGCCTTCAGTGCCTCAGTGACCCCAATAAATCCAACCATAACTCATTCCTCAGACTGATAACGGACAAACTATTAATCTTTGAACAAAGTGTAAGATGTGCAGAAGACTTTGGTCATTGCATTAAAAAACAAATTGCGCTTTTAATTTTCTATTTCTTGCAAGACCCAGAAATGAAGAAAAATTTAGGGTTTTCCAATAAGGACTTGACAACTTTTTTTAAAATAAAATGCAAACCATTTGAGATATTTCAAAAACTTTATTATCGTCTTGAAATACAATCAAAACATTTATGAATGGAACTCAATTTCGTTCATATTGCCACCGCGGGCACGTTTGCAGCGGTCGATTCGTTGGACCCAATTTTCAACGACTCGGCCACACATTTCTGCCGAAAAGGCCGCTTTTTCGCGTTCAATGTTGGCTCTGAGCTCTTCCAACGTCTTCGGCGTATTAGCATTATCCAATGACTTAACGTAGCCCCACAGAAAATAGTCAAGCGGCGTTAAATCGCACGAACGAGACGGCCAATCGACTGGCCCATTTCTTGAGATAACACGCTCACCATACTTACTCTTCAATAAATCGATTGTAGCGTGTGCTGCGTGGCTGGTAATATCCTGTTGAAACCACATGTCGTCCAAGTCCATATCTTCCAATTTGGTCCAAAAATAATCCGTGATCATGGCGCGATAACGCTGACCATTCACAATAACGTGTCGATAGTTATCGTCAACGAAAAAATATGGCCCAATAACGCCGCCGGCATGCAAACCGCACCAAAAAGTTATTTTTTGTGGATGAAGTGGTGATTCATGAAGCACATGTGGATTTCCACCCGACCAATAACGCATATTTTGCTTATTGACGAACCCATTGAGCCAAAAATGAGCTTCGTCACTGAAGATGATTTTGCGATGAAATTCATCATCTTGATGCATCTTCTCTAGAACCCAATCCGTTATCCGATTGGTCCATTAAGTCGTTTCAAATGGTCCATCGGCTTGAATTCTTGAGTCAGCTTGATCTTGTATGGGTGTAAACCAAGATCCTTATGCCAAATACGCCGTAATGTGGTCTGAGCGATGCCCAATTCTTGAGAACGCCATAGAATTGACTGATTGAACGGCAGCGATATTTTCGACACACTAAACTTGTTATTGCCTGTCTATTAGGGCGAGAATTACGACCGAAAATTGGAGTTAACGCTCTTAAAGTTGCAGTCACCGACTCCGAATTTCGGTAGAAAATTTTTATAATTTGCAGACGTTGCTCGTTCGTGTACTTTACCATGATGAAGATGTTGAGTTTACTGACTAAATTGACAGTGACGGTTTGATGATTAGTGAAAGAGTGCGTTCACAAATTAAATTCAAAGTTGTCAAGTCCCTATTGGAAAACCCTTTACAAGCGCCACCTTGATACAGTGTTAAGTGAATTTAAGTCAATCGGTTCCGTAATGATGAATTCCAACAAGAAAACATGTAATTCTCCTGGAAGACATAGATATTCATCTCCAATCATCCACATTCAATCTCCATCTCGAACCTACAACAAACAATCATCCACTCTCAAAGCATCACGAGTCCATGCTTGACGTTATATTCGATAAAATCAATGAGCTTAATGATGAGCTCACTACGAATAGATAAATGCTGATTGATTTGGAAAACCTCATTGAAACAGTATGTCACAAAATCGATGGTCTTTCAACCCATCCCCCGCCACGCAGCAGTTAGAATAATTCAATTTTGGCTGAATTATTACAAAGCGGAGCCGAATCATTATCACATCCAGTGCCGATAACCCAATCTCCAAATCCTCGCACCAGCCCATCGATCCAAAAATCTTATGGTGATATAACTGCTCCAACGTCAACTCCTCCTGTCGTCGCCCCACGGAAACTTGTTACACAATTTAATACGACGTGAACACCTTCAGAGTGGCAAAGCAGGCTAGACCGACTTAGCACAACGAATCAGATGTTCACCACCCTACTCGTAAAAGGTGCAACAAATTATGCAGATCTAGCTTGGATTTCAGAATTTTTCAAAAAGGGGTATGGCATTACCATCAGCCAATGCACAGTATTCCCAACATTTCACCACAAAAATAAAAGGAATTTCAAGATTTACTTACCGGTTATATATGAATGGTTATTTGTTAACCCGGCCAACACCAACCTCAATCTCGGAAAGATGCGGGTCTATAAATGGACGGATCAACCAACCAATTTTTTTTTTTAAAGAACTTAACACTCAAGTGGGTATTTTTACACTTAAAAATGGAAAGATTTTTGGGCTCAGTGGTTATTTCGCTCCATGGGTGGCATCCAACATTTAATGGGGAGACTAAATTGTTAGTGTAATTGGACTTGTTGTTGTATTATAGGCAACCATTCGTCTTACGTGAATTAAGCTGCCTGAAAATGTCGTTCGGGCGAGGCAGGGATTCGAACACCGAACTTTCCGATTTGGAAGCCAATACACTACCACTTGAGCAACGTCTCATCTAAATCTTATTACAAGTCGCCCAGATCCATACCCCATCAACATCCTAAACCTGACCCCAACTGGAGCCTTAAAACCATAATATTTTCCAATTTTTCCCTTCCTGTATTTATCCCTAAGCAACCCCTTTCACGTATCCCCACAAAAGCATCCATCCAAACCCCAACGCGTTTCTTTTAATTTAACCTCTGCCCCTGATACTGTTACTGCTCAACCGCCCACAGCCCCTCCCACGATTACTAACAACTGCTTTCCCAGTTTCGACCTTACAACAGCAGCCAAATACCAAAACTTTATCAGCTCGTATATCTTAAATCCCGCTTCTAGCTAGCCATCTACGTCTCCTATTTTTCATTTTAACTATAAACGATCTCGAGAGGAATATCAAACACTGAACCCCAAAACTATTCTCCTTAAGAAGACATCGATAGGTTTTCCCTTTTGGTTAGAGCTTAATGTCTCCAAATGCCAATCTATGATTTCGTAAGTCCAATCAATCTCCCTCTCGACTTTATTTTCTGCATGACCAACCTGTACCCCAGATCCAATCCCTTCGCGACATTTTAATATTATACGATAGAGAGTTAAACTTCCGTTCGCATATTGATGAGATAATCCTTAAGGCCAACTCATTGCTCGGTTTTGTTAAGCGATGGTCTAAAAAATTTTGCAAACCTCACGTCACATGGTGACTTTATATTACTCTTGTCCGGTGCCTTCTCGAATATTCCAGCCAAATGTGGTCCCCCCTTCAGCGAGTTTATATATCCCGAATCGAGAATATTCAACGTCGTTTTCTTCGATTTGCCATTCGTGGACTACCCTGGAAATGGGTAATTTGTCTTACCTCGCTATCGTGACCGCTTCTAACTTCTTAACCAGAGACGTTGCTGACCTTCACTTCATTCATCAACTGCTCTCTGGATTATATTTTTCCTTCAACACTAACCCTCGTAATTTACGCTGTCCTCGTCTCTTCTATATTCCAACCCACCGCACCACTTATGGCTCCAACGAACCAACCTCCTGCATGCTCCGTAAGGTCAACTCAAACCTCCCCCTATTTGATTTTAACCTGAGCACTTCTCGTCTTAAACTCGATCTACTCCACCATTTCTTTACAGCGGCGTTAGCCCCCATCAAATTAAAATTACCTAAAGCAAGGTTTTGCCCTATTGTGTTATTCCTCCAGATTGGAATCGAATATCCTTCGGTTGGCATTGTGTTTTTGCTGTCGAAACAGAGGATTTAAACGAGAAACCAGTACATATACAGAAGCAGTATTCCCTTTATTGGAATTTCTCAATGGCAAAGTGCCTACGGTACTAGCACACACCACATAGGTGGGTATGCTCACACAAAACCCAACGCAATGAAGGCCTTAGTCGAGGAAGCAGGTAGTCCTAATGCAGGTCCGAGTCCTGAGAAACTCTCATCTGATCCTTGCCTAACATCTTCACCGGCGATATCTCTACTAAATCATATCCCCTGCCTTAAATAGCTCAACGGGTAAGCCTTACGGTCATACATAATTCATGTAGGTTGGTAGAAAGTCTTTATTTTAATCAGGTTCATTCCATTTCCTCCATTTAATAGTTTCCTTCGCCTAAAAGCGGAAACAGTTCCGGGTTCTGTATGCCGGACTGTGATTTTACTACTAATATAAATTTTCTAGCTCACGTTTATAAGTTTTTATTCGGGACTTGTTGCCTTGAAACATACCTTTCACCTTTTGGTTACACTTTTAAATATAATTTTTGGAGAAGCGCCTCTCTATTTCTTCGATCGCTTACTTCTCATGCTCTTTCTTTTTTCCTGAGAAGCCGTTATTCCTTCCTCCTCCTCTGCACGTAAAGCTAACTATCCGTTCTTGTATAGTACTACGCTGCTTCATATGCGAGAGCGAGCTCAAATGAAACCCAGGACACTATGTAGTTGCGGCGTTCCTGGCAGCTTTTGTCACACATTCTAGCGGTTTCTTGGGGTTGTTCAACGTGAAATTTAATCACAGTACTTCCCCGTTGCTGTGGCGTATGAGACATTGGTACATATATCTTGACTGTTACCTAGTTTATATGACAGCTTAAAGCGCATTGCTTCAATACAGTCATATAAACACCACTTCAAACCAAAATGAAGTGTTTTCTCTAAGAGAAAAGGTTGACGGAATCACATCGGGTTCTCCATATGAAAGATAAGGATCATGAGAAGCTCTTGATCGTATTGCAGAATTACAGAAACAATATCAAACGGTAAAAGGAACGTGTCGAGCCAAATAGAGATATTGAAGAAAATTTTGTAGTACGAGTAGAACCGCAGGAGATGCGTTTGTCATTTCTCTCCGAACGGCTAATAACGTCAAAAATGTAGATTACTCTTCCTGCTGTTTTCGTCTTGGTCATGTTTTGAATCCAAATAACCTTGCTGTAGTAGTCGGCGATCGTACCCACTGCGCCTTGTCGCCACCAAAATAAAACCAATTCTGCGAAACCGACCCTAACTCCGCCGAACAAGCCATTCAAATTAGGCGATGAAAATAATATTTTCGCTATCAGAATAAAATAAAGCAAAGCCTTTGTCACGATCCAATGATAGCCATTGCAATCTTTATAAGATTACAATTGTTAAATTCGGTTGAGGATATTCTAACTGTTAATCACACCAATCACCAAGATCGCTTAATAAAATATGCTGCAAATGATATTATAGAATCTCATGGATTGGTATCCGGCTTAATACGTATCTCTAGAAGATCTGCAGGCCTTTCTTTGGCTGTCTTGTTGTAGTTGGTAGGTTTAAGAGTCAAAGAGAGTAAGGCTCTGAAAAGAATCAGGTGAGACGATGATCTAAGACGTTAAATAGTTAAACACAACTGGCCCAATAGGATTATACTCCAGGTGGTACTCACAACAGCTATAATTCAAACATGATCTAATCCATAACGGACGGGGCACGGATGCAGGAGGCCCCAACCAACATACTTGTGTCTGTCTTCCCACGCAATCATCATGGCAATGAACTGAAGTGTGAAGAAACGGCGAGGAGAACACTAAATAAGTTCTTTTCCGACTACTCTGTTTCGACAGAAAAAAAGTTCATCACACAGGGAATTCCAAAACAACACTCACATGAAATAATTTTTATTGAAAATAAAGAAAAGGAATGCTTTTACATAATTGTCAACTGATCCTTGCACTTTAAGCTAAAGGCGCGGGCAGTTTCACACTCTTCGGTCTTGGCCCAACGATTGGCTGGGCAATTGTGGAAGAACTCCTTTATGGTACATCCCAGAATAACACTTGGCAGTGGATCACAGAAGTGTTGACTGTGCTGTTGAATGAATGGATTTGACAAAAAGTCAGCTAGTTTTGTTTCAGCTGGAAAGGAAAATCAAAAGTCTATTAGTCTTAGATCAACTTACACTATTTAATAACTTACATCTCGTATGACAATGATCAAAGGCGTATAACATCTCTTTGACGTATTCGGGATCATCGGCATAGTTCTTCTTAAAATGTCCCTCAACAGCTGCCATGTCTAATTTTTTGTCTTTTATAAAGTTCCAATTTTTCATTACACATTCTCCAAAACACTACCAGGACGTAAAAGTCGTTAATATTGATTTTACAAAAAAGATGCTGCTTTCTTACAGTTCCAGCAATTAAACCTTCAACAGTCAAATCAACGATTGACTCCTCATCCTTGCTGGGTAAATTGAAACCCGTTTGGCCGGCACATTTCTCAGTGACATCATTATGTCCATCTGGATGTTTGCAACAAAAGTGAACATGGGCTTCATTTACAACTTCCGGTCTTGAGCAATCGATATTTGCTGCGTGGAGATACTAAAAGTCACTGTAACTATAGAGAAGGTCAAATTTTTTAAGCAAACAAAAAACTCACCGGAACCATAGAGGATATCCAAAAAAATGCCACCAACAAATTGTACCTACAGTCCATTGTTATTTAGGGTTTACTGGTCAAAGATTCCTCTTCAAATTCAACAAGTAGATTCAATTTTATAGCCAAATACGGCTCGGATGGGTGACTATTCAAATAAGGCATTAAAAATGCCATTAGATTGTTAATGAGCAGATTAAGTTGAAAATTGAAATGCTGACGGACGATTAAACATATATGAGTGTTTAAATATTCTGAGGTTCTGCTACCTCGGTTTTATTCATAGGTATCTATGTATATGTGCAGATATGTATATTAGAAAAAAATATATGTAAGCGTAAACTTGCAAAATTTACTCGTGTTAAGACCTTTTTAGTTTTGCGCTACGAACGGCCCTTTTCTGACCATGTTTTCACTGCAGACATTGACGATTCCTTTGCAAATACTTTGTAAGACGAGGCGATGATTCCTTGCATTGTTTTACTTTAGATAGGATTTCACAGATCAAGGTGAATTCGAAGATTCTTCGCGCTATAGCAGTCGGTATAATTCTTAGTCGAATCGCATAATCTTTCATACAAAAATCTGTACAAACTTTTTCTTAAGCTACTTTAAAATCGATGAAGTCATGCTGATGTTGATGGCTATCCGGTCCTACAATCTTGTTCCCAACCCACTCTGTCAAGATTTTATTAATTACCATTTCGGGGCTACAGATCGGGGTTAACCTGGGCCTCAACTGCAGTTAGCCCGGTACTTAACTAACTGCCTTGAGTTGCACACTCCAAATCGGTTGAGGTCCCCTTCTACTTGTGCGCGCCACCTGAGGTGAGGTCTTCTTCTACTGCGTTGTCCCCACCGTGTTAAATTCGAAGACTCTGCGGATCAGAGCATTGGTGTCTACTCGCTCTACATATTCTGGTTCTAGTTCGTCGCTGAATTTTCTCCTCCAAATCCCGTCAACACAAATCGGATCGAATATTTTTCGAAGGATTTTTCTCTCGAAACGACTGATGACGCCTTCATCCGCTTTCGATAAGGTCCAAGCTTCTGCGCCATAAAGTGGATCGAGGTCTTATATAGAGTCTCCTTAGTTTTTCGGGGCCTTTCTACACTTTTGCCTTCATAGCGATTGGCAAGAGTGATTCTTCGTTTTATTTTTGCTGAGGTGTTGTCGGCAGAATTCATAGCAGAACCAAGGTAGGCAAAGTCCTTTACTAACTCTAAATTATAGCTGTCGATTGTGACGTTCTGTTGTATTCGTCGGTATTGTGTGTCCCTTCTTGTTGACATCATATATGAACTTGGTTTTGATCTCATTTAGCAGCTTCTGTTTCCATATTAGCGAAAGCACTGGTGACAGCCCACTAAGCTCTCCCAAATATGTCGATATCATCCGCGTTCGCTAGTAGTTGCACAGATTTTTGAAAGACCTAATATCGAAACCAAATACTCCTGAGTTTCAAACCACTACAAAAACAACTTTCCTTTCTCCTCTTTCTACCTTTCCGCCCGCGCTATGGCAACAGTAAAAGGGTAACTAACCTTAGGCGCACGTAAATTGTAAAAAAAAAAAAATAGTTGCACAGATTTTTGAAAGATTGTGCCTCCAGTGTTCACTTGTGAGTTCCGCACAATTCTTTCAAGTATGATGTTAAAGAAGTCACATGACAGCGCGTCACTTTATCCGAAACCTTTTTTGGCAAAAAAGATCTCGGCTAAGTCGTTACTGTCCTTGACGGAGCAGCAAGGGTTCCCGATCTTCAGTCTGCACAGACACACGAATTTGGCAGGGATGACAAAACTAGACATGGCTCCATGTAGCTCGTCTATATAAATGCTGTCATATGCGGCCTTAAAGTCGATGAAAATTTGATGGGTATCGATTTGGACTTCTAGAGTTATTTCCAGGATCTGCCGGTGTGTGAAAATTTGGTCGATTGCGAACTTTCCTGGTCAGAAACCGCAGTGATAGGGACCAGTCAAGTTGTTAGTGAATCGTTTCAGACAATATGACAGATAAGTTCTTGCATCCGATGCTGAGGAGACTGATACACTCTCCTCATCAGATCTGAGAAACGAGTTGGTGTACGCTCTCCACAAAGGCAACGAACTCGGCCGTTAGGCCATCGGGTCCGGATGATTTATTAGTTTAGATATTGGTATCCTTACTTCGTTCTGTTCAGGTGCATGGAAGTTTTGGCCCTCATCATCTAAACTGGTCTATTCTACCTGACGGCGGAATGTTAGGCTTCATCGCCGTTATATGGACTGTGATTCTATTACAAGGTTTCCTTCTTCATCTCCACAGGCTCCTGTAGCTGTCTTATTGCCTTGACACGTTCTTTTTACCTATTAGTAAAACTTCCGTACGTTATTCCTGGAGTACAATCTCTCAAAGTCTTCGATTGCGCGAGTTACGTTAGCCGCATATCCCCCACTGCATGGCAAATAACACCACCCAAGGCCACAGGTCATTTCACCACCACCAGCAACGTCAGCAGAACCCCATCAATGAGAATTATTCCCCAACAAGAATTTTTGTAATCTAATATCCGAAATGAACTTGCTAAATCAGCGTCTACAGAATTTCCGACCCAATTCAAGTTCACATCACCTTTGCAATCAGAAGGTAACAAGTTAAATTAATAATTGTAAATTAATCACTTCAATAAAGTCAGTGTTAATGAAAGGTTGTATATTTTCTTCCTTCAACGGGAGCTTCATCTCGTAAGTCTCGCTTCTCGTACTCTTTTTTCTTCTTCTGGAGATGTTCTTCCCGTCTCTTCTGCTCGTAGAGCTCATGAGCAAATCTTGTCTTTCATTATAGCGTCGATTTGTTTGCTTCTTATTTAGCTGCAGGCGCTTGCCAGCATTCTTTATTAAACCAAGGATATTTTGGTGGTGGTCAGGTAAAACCCAGCACATCAGTTGCCGAGCCTATAATATCACGATTGCAGCTTTTCTACGTTATACTAGGTCGGGTGAAAAGTAATCTCCTTGACCGCCAGAATGGGCTGCTAATGCAAATAAGATTATGATGCCTTAAAGTCCGTTCATATTTAGGCAGGCATGCCAAATTTCAGTGCGATACTGTCTTTAGTTTTGTTTTGACAGCTGATTGTTGTTGACGTGTTTGGCATCATGTTGAGTATGGACAAAAACGATTTTCGTTCTCTCATAAAACATTATTTTTTGAGAGGCAAAACGGCGAAGGAAACAAAAGAATGCTCCGTCAGATTACACCGTTAAATATTGGTTTCGAGAGTTTCGTGTCGACCGCAACTCCACTACCGATCAAGTCCGCAGCGACAGGCCCTCCGATGCGGTTACAGAGGACAATGTCAAAAAAATACATGAAATGGTGTTGGCTGACCGGAAAGTGAAGGTGCGGGAGCTACCAGATACCATAGAGATTAGTACTGAGCGCACACGCCATATTTTGGGCAATATTCTGCATATGAAAAAGTTATCCTGCCGCTGAGTGCCGCGCATGCTCACTCCTGACCAAAAACACGATCGCGAGAGCACTTCGAAAGAGCGTTTGGACTTGCTGATGCGGAATCGGGCGGACTTTTGGCGTCGATTGGTAACTTTTGATGAAACTTGAATCCATTATTACACACCAGATAACAGAATGAGTGCCCGGCAATGGACTGAAGCCGGTACGAGTGCTCCGAAGCGGCCGAGGGAGGTTCGATGGGTCGGAAAGATTATGGCGTCGGTTTTCTGGGATTGTCATGGCATACTCTTCGTGGACTACCTCGCAAAAGGAAAAACCATGAACATCAAGTATTACTGTGCATTATTGGAGCCATTGAAAGCCGAAATCGCTGCAAAACGGCCTCAATGAAGCGACAAATAATTTTGTTTTTGCAAAACAATGCGCCGGCGCACAAGAGCATCGCAACCACGGCTAAAATTAATGACATACGGCTCCAATTGTTAGCGCATCCACCGTATTCGCCCGATTTGAATCCCTCGGACTATTATCTCTTCCCAAACCTCATTAAAACCTTCGATTTTAAAGTCATACTTCAGAGATTTCTCATATGTTTTGCCTAGGAGCTCATACGATTATAACGTCATACTTCGGACATTGCTCATATGTCTTGACGAGGAGCTCGTAGCAAAATTCTTTAGTGGCATCGTCCTTGTCTTTCGTAGAGGCATGAGGCAACATAAGCCTAATATTGTACAATCAACATGAAGTGATTGTCATAGGATGCTCGCTCACGTGCCGGAGGTTTAAGACTTCTTGCCTGAGTCTGCCACGTATGGCAACTCCGCATCCGAATAAGTTCTATTTCTTTTCTCAAAGCAATCACCATAGTTAGTTAGTTTTAAGTTTTAAATGCATTTTATTTTCTTAATCACTAACTCTTACATACTAACAAAAAATGCTTAAATTCTAGCTTACAATTACTTAACAATCTTATACTAACTTACTGGCCCCACACAGGCACTCTAAGCTACTCTAAATCATTATATCTATGTCTTTCGAATTTATTTACATTTTATTTAGAAATGTTTATTTTGTATACTTAGGGCTAAGAAAATAAACATTTCTAAATAAAATATGTAACAGTTTTCCATCCTCCTTATGTCCGACTCGTACCATCGCACTTCCTGGATGGTGGTGTTATCTGCGTGATAGCAGTCAAGGGCCTCTGCTAATTGTTCTAATTGTAAGTGTTGCCTGTTAAGGGTCTGAACATTCCACGTACAGATAAGAAGGCTTGCTAGGGTCACCAACAATGAGTCGATTTTTATTTGAGGCCATTAGTTGGTTCGTCACATATTTTAATCTCTTCTGTATAAGGTTGTAAGCCCTATGATGGCATAGAGTAGTATAATGCTACTGGCCGGTCATGCCCTAGCCATTTTAGCCTGCATAAGTTAGGGTTTTTTCATGCCACACAGGAAGTAATTATAAAGAATCAGCTCCAGGCTCATGTGTACACCTTCCATTTTATTAGTCCACATCAATCAGCGTATCAAACTGCTCAGATCTCTACAATAATTGTCAAAATAATTGACGGCATTCGTTTTTCTTTCAACAAATCTTGCTTAGACTTTACTAAAGCATTTGATTCTGTGAATCACAGCAAACTTTGTTCCAAACTCTATTATAAGAGTATGAGCTGATTTCTAGCTACGTTAGTGAAGGATATCAGCTAGTTTCCTTCAACGGAACTCTCATAGTTCTACCATGCTGAAACTAAATTGTAATGGCGTTCCCCAAGGCTCCATTTTTGGGCCATTGCTCTTCGTGCTATTTATAAATGATATTTCTCATGTTTGCAAGCATGCTACGGTTCATCTTTACGCAGATGATGTACAATTATATCTCCCGACTCAACGATCGCAAATCGGATGTCAGTTGATTAAAGGAAGACTTAGAGGTAATACGAGTACAAGCATGGGCAATCTTGAATGATCTCTGACTTACTCCAAGAAAGTCTCTTTGTATACGCATTGGAAAAAATATTGGCGCTGTTGATGAATTCCCTAATATTTACTTGTTAAGGGAAAAAAACTCATTTTCGAAATAAAGTTACAAATCTAGAATTGTGTTAAATAATTCTTTTACAGCCGGTGACCACGTTGGCGGACTTGTAAAAAATATGTTTACTGAGCTGCGTATGTTGTGGGCATCTGCTTTTTATACTGCTTCAAGCATTTGGTCTATGGTTCGCCCGACACAGTAATTAGAAATTGCTTTCAAAGCCTTTATCAGATATTTTTTCCATTTGCTATAGTTTGATCATATTTCTAACTTCAGGCAGTCTATCTTAGGGTGTTCACTTCTGCATTTCCTGGACTATCGTAACCAATTGTTTCTCGCAAAATTGATAACCAACTTGGTTCTTAATTGTACGATTTATTATACTATATTTACTTCTTTAAATAAATGAAATGAAAATGTAAAGGCCGTGTTGAACTCTCCACTGAAATATTATATTTATTCGAGTTTTTGGTGTTTGTGTTTCCAATACAAGTTTACTAAAGCCATTTAATTCGGCGTTGTTAATCGACGACTGCTGTGACACGATCTCTCAGTCCCCATGCAAAAGATATGCTTTTGTGCTGGTGCAGTGCGTCAATAATTGCACTGTGTATTTTCATTGCCACTCTGTTGATACCAAGGTATCATACTATCAATCAATCGCTTTATGGTCCCTGACAATCTCCTCTTTTGACAAATTCCTGTGGGGCAAACTATTGAGTTCGAGGGAAGTGAACCTATCAATGTTCTAAAGAAATGTGTTTATTGACTTAATTGTAATACGAGTAATACCTTTGAACACACACCTTCAATTCTTCGATATGCTCTCCAGTAGACAGTTCATCGTGAAGAATGGCGATGCGACTTCTGCTGGAACTTTTAACATTAAAAACGGTCTGCAACAAGGTGCGGTAAATTCGCCGATCCTATTCAACATTTACACGAGTGATCTGATAGGTTCACTTCACCATGCCATAGCGTACGCAGACGACATAATCGCGTACAGATCAGGTCCAAAGATTGAGGTCATTAATATGCTTTTGCAGCGTGACTTCGACAAAATTAAGCGATATTGCGATGACTGGAAGTTGAAAATCAACTTTCAGAAGTCGGAAATCATTCTGTTTTGGACGCCTTTGTCTGGGGCCTCTAGGGATACCAGAAAGAATTGGCGAAAGTTCTCGATCGTGGGACAGCAAGGGCAGCCACTTGCTTGTCGAAATGTAGTCAGATACCTTGGGATCTGGCTAGATCAATTTCTGTATTTTAACAAACATATAGATGTTGCTCTGGCCAGAGCCAAAGGTGCTTTTGCCCTTACAAAGAGACTGTTTTATAACAGCCAACTCGACGCGAGGGTGAAGGTAATCTGCTACATGGCCCTTATCAGGCCCATGCTTGTATTTGGATGTCCCGTGTGGTTCAACGTGAGAGCAAGTTTATTGGAAAAGATTCGGGTGTTTGAGAGGGCTTGTCTTAGGACTTGTCTTCGCTTATACAGAACACCAGAGTCTCAGTACATAAAATTCTATCCCAATGAGGTCTTATACAATAGGGCGAACCTAATAAGAGTGGACAATTTCGTCATTAAGTTGACTCGAGGGCACGTTGCTAGAGCAATGACCTCATCGAACAACCTGATCTCCGGGGCTTACTACCCCAATTATATGTATCACGAGAGAGTTCGCTTTGACGGCTTTATTCCTCCAGAAGCGTTCCTCTACCTAGATAGCAAAGGTCTGATCCAGGACAGATTGGCGGTGCCGCTAATCTTCCACGTCGCTCGAACAGCTGCGGACAGGCGACTCAACTACGACAGAGACGTCGCACATGGCAGTGCAGAGCGTCTCCGGTTCAGTAGGGCGGTAGGGAGTCGCGACATGAGGGATGTTGCTCGGCAGCACCAACAATTTTGGTGGCTTGTTGAAAGGGAGGATGCTTCGTCGTCGAACTCCTCCAATGATAATTAGCTTCACGTGAAGCAAGGTGGGCCAGCCAATTTTTTTTTTTTTTTTTTTTAGCCATGGCCGGCTTACATAGTTCTAGGTAGGTTTAAGTTAGGTGTTAAGAAAAAAAATATACAAAAACACAAAAAAAAAAAATGTATGTATACATATGCTTATATATTACGTATATAGGTATTATGTATATATATATATATATATGTATGTATGTGTATGTATTAGACGTAAGTAGGTTAAGTAGTTTAAGATTTATTTTTAGGTAGTCTATAAGGTTTTAGTTTTAAGTTTTTATAGATAAAAAAAAAAAGTCCAGACACTAAGTTTTTCTTTCATTTTCTTAGTTCTAATAAATGTTAAAATAAAAATAAAATCAGACTGTAAGTTACGTCGAAAGACATAGATTAAGTATTATGTTTAATTTAGAGTGCCCGCATGGGGCCAGTAAGTTACAATAAGATTATTTTTTAAGTTAATTAAGCTAATTTTTAAGCGTTTTTTGTTTAGCATATAAGCGTAATTTAAGTTATAGAAATAAAATGCATTAAAAAAAAAAAAAAAAAAAAAAAAACACCTTCAATTCATTCAATTGACCGCAGTTTTCACTGTCATACTCGTACACGGACTTACGTTGATATTTTATATTGTAGTATGCTGATTCATGTGTGTTAGTTGTATCCGTGTGTCGAACAGCAGGAGATCCAGATAGGGAGTCTGTGTCTGGGTAACGTCGGACTTTTCATCTCCTTAAGACTGCGTCGGTTCATAACACTGTTCATAACACAACTGAGCAGAATATCACCTTCAATGATGTCCTAATCTCCGTGTTTGGCATATGGATCTCCTCTGATTAACCAATAGTCCTACTACGATTCCAGCTTAGGAATCTAAATAGTTCCTCGAATTCTGAGGTTAATAAACTGGATTGATTAGCTCCAAGTGCATTAGGCAGAGACCATGTTCAATTTTTTTCTACCACATTAAACTGAAAAACTAACAAAGAGGAATGTACACGGAGCATGTCTCTTGCACTAGGAACCAATGCCCTTCACAAGCCTCTGCTTACGAGTATGAAGATTTTTTTTTTCCTTTTCCCCAATGAATTAACATTCAACGCAAGGTTCTCTGTCGTAGGATCTGTGCTGGCAGCTTGTTCTAGCATCTAACGTTGTAGCTAAGCCACCTACCCCTGGATAAAGTGCAAGATACAAGATACAACATGTTAAAGTCACCGACCTCTTAGAGATATCGTGAAGCATTTATTTGTTCTTCCGGCTACCTGCAGTTATGATTTTAAGCACCCCAACTGTCAATAGGAGCTTTAACCGAGGACGTAAGCAGTCCTAATTAAGGTTCGGGCTCTGAAAAACTCTTATTTGAACCATACCTAAGCAACCGATCAGCGATTTGATTTCTCTTGATCCCACTGTGACCTTGAACAGAAACAAATCTTTGGGAATTCAGCTTTCCGACTGGGTTTGGAGGACTCTTGAATTCTCGAACTAGCTTGGAAATCGTGAGAGGGTTCAGCAAGACCTTAAATGCAACTTAGCCTTCGTATCAGATGCAGATATCTTCTACACCAATACTTCACTATATAGCTTATTGGCACTAGGATTGCGTGTGTGTCAGGAATGTGATCGCGCTTTCAGACAACACCAAACGAACAGATTTGACAACTGAGCGGTGGCGGCGTTATCGTTAAATTAGTATCGCCAAATAACTGATGGTAATATCTCTGGCAGGCAGATCAATTTTGGCGGCTTCACCGCAGATACGATTGTCTGAAAACATAAACTCGGTGTTACCTTCCGCGACTCTATCTCAATCCGCACATTGACGAATATCCCCATATTGGTGATACCGATGTCCCAGCGAACCGACTGGTTAACTCCAAAATCCGCCCGCAGCGTTAGTGGGGTATCCTTCGTCTACCGCATCTTCATACAGAGAACCAGCGACCACCCGACGAAAAGCAAAGTAGTAGTATATCGGAACGACTGAAGTCACATCGGTGGCGTTTCGTTACCCTTAGACTCTACAATTTCATCGTGCAGGGGTCGTCCAATCATCAAAGTTTGTATAGAGACGAATTTATTTCATCAACATCATTGGCTTCATCAAGAGTATCATCGGACGCCGTTCTGCAAGTAGCACCCGCAACCAATCCCCGTTTCTGCACAATACGAGAAGCTACGGAACAGTTTGCCAAGATGCGTTACTTCTCAAACCGAACGTCTGCCGTGCTTCGAGAGTTCCCCGTTATCGAGCATTCAGGTGTGCCAGCGAGAAGCACCGTTAGGCATAGCCCGCATACATCCAACACATATCCGTTCATCCAGCGACATAAGTGTCTGTGGGTGCAGCGATTGCCCCTCATGGTACAGGCCATTCTGAATTGCAGCGAAGAGAGCGTTGACAAACTAGCCCAAATAGTAGATAAAGTGATAGGCACAATACCACCAGATCAAGCGCTTACTTGCGTGTCGAAAGACATCACAGGCTCAACGCCTACCGAGTACAGTAACTCGGAGCCATATTTTGAGCGAAGGTGCCTGGAGTTAGAACAGGAAATTTCGGTAACGAGCAAGGCAGAACTTTTTCCAAACCGAGATGCAGCGGGTGTCAACCAAACTCGCGGATGCGAGTTTATTTATTTTCGATAATTCAACAAAACTCACTTTTTTAATTGATTCGGGAGCCGACATTTCGGTTTTGCCGGCAAGGATGGCAAGAGGTAAAACAGCGGCCAACTCAAGCTTGATGCATGCAGCAAATGGCACATCGGTGCAAACTTACGGGCACATTCGTTTGTCTCTCGATTTGGGGCTGCAACGTTTGTTTTGTTGGACTTTCGTTTTCGCAGAAGTCAGCAAACCCATAGTGGGAGCGAACTTTTTGAGAAATTTTGGATTGTTGGTCGATATTAAAAATCGGAGACTGTTCGATCCGTGCACGTCGTTATGCACACCAGGTGCTGCAGTTAAAGTGGCGACCACTCGGCCCTCCGTGCTGTCAAAGGACGCATTCGACGTTGACATCTGCATTCTAATCAAAAGTTTTAACATCGTGTCCAATCAGAACATTTTCGTTCGCCAGGTCTCACGCAATGTCACGCATCAAATCATTACAAGCAAATCATTACTCGCACCCCTTAAACAAGCCACGTCGGCTACCAGCTGACAAACTGAAAATAGCCCAAGCTGAATTGAACTTTTCAGTTGAGCAAGGTATCTGTCGGTCAAGCAGTAGTCCCTGGTTCGAAAGAAAAATGGGGAGTGGAGGCCATGCAGACAGCTACCCAATCCCACACATTCAAGACTTCACGCACCAATTGCACGGTAGAACGGTAGCTATCGGCCCTAACGACGTGCTCAAAACAGGCATAGCAACGTCTTTTGGGTTATACGAATTCACCAGGATGACATTCGGACTAAGGAACGCTGCTCAGACGTTTCAACGTTTTATGCATTGTGTCCTTAGAGACCTGCCGTTCTGCTTTGTATACGTCGATGGCATCCTGGCTTCAAAGGACGGTCGCAGCACTTGCTTCATTTAAAAAAGTTATTCGCTCATTTGGAAAAATTCGGGCTGGTAGGCAATATAGACAAATGTAGCTTCGCTCGGAGCAGTGTGGTCTTTCTAGGACACCTGGTTACAGTAGAGGGTTTGAAGACTTGCCTAGATAGGGTCCAGGCAATTAGCAAGTATAACCGGCTAAATAACATAGGTGAGCTGCGCAGACTTTTAGGGATGCTGAATTTTTATTGGAGGTTCATTCTGCACGCACGAATCACAGATTGCTTTGGCAACTCATTTAAAGGGCAAAACGCGAAAGTCTGCCATTGAATGGACCAAAGTGGCCAATACTGCGTTCGAGTGCTGCAAGGAAGAGCTTTGCAGATCAACGGTGATCTCGTACCCTTCACCTACATCACAGCTATCCTTTTGGGTTGATGCCTCGGACTTCGCTGTGGGTAGAGTTTTACAGCAGAAGGTACATGGTCTTTATTGGCCGCTTTCCTTTTATTCTGCAAAACTCACAGAAGCACAACGCAAGTACAGTGAGTACGATAGGGAGCTGCTGGTGGTTTACCTAACCATTAAACACTTTCGTCACATCGTGGAAGGATAGCCTTTTACCATCCTCATCGATCATTTAAAGTTCGCCCTCCAGCAAAAGCCATCAAAAGCATCCCCTCGGCAGCTGCGGCACTTAGATTTTATAGGGCAGTACATCCAGTACATCTCCGGCAAAGAATACTTGATGGCTGATACGCTTTCCAGGCTCGAAGAAATTTCTCTACCATCGGGAATCGATTTCCAGGCACTATCCGCGGAAACGACCGATTCTGGATTAGACAGTCTGCTCAGCTCCGAGAAAATGTTAATCCCAGGCACAAAGACGTCAATTATTTGTGACGTATCGACAGGAGTATCCCGGCCGTACGTACCTAAGAGTTTACGGACGAACGTTTTTGATAAGGTACATTGCCTGACCCACCCAGGGGTCCGCGCCTCTATTAGGATGGTCGCGAAGAAGTTTGTATGACCTGCTATGAACCAAGATTTTCGGAAATGGGCACGCATGTGCCCAGCTTGTCAAAAGTCAAAAATTTCCAGACACATCAGAAGTTCGCTCGGAACATTCTCTCAAGTGTCGAAGCGTTTTGGCGAAATACATCTCGATCTAGTGGGGCCCACCGTCCGAAAACGTTCGCTACCTTTTTAACAATAATAGATAGATTCAAGGCTATAACATTACGCGATATCAAGCCAAGGATAGCGATAGCGGATGCTCTATTTAGAGAGTGGTAGGCCCGCTACGGAGTACCATCAACAGTAGTAACAGATAAGGGCTCACAGTTCTAGTCACACCTATTTCGCGAGATTTGTGGCAAACTATGCGTAGAACGTAACAGCACGTTGGCGTACAATCCAAAGGCGAACGGGTTTATAGAGAGGTGGCATCGTACTTTGAAAGCTGCACTCATGTGTTATAACAACGATCAGTGGACCAAGTCATTGCCTCAGGTGTTGTTAGGTTTAAGGTCAGCTTACAGAGACGAAAACGACGCCAGCGCGGCGGAAATGTCTTTCGGTCAAGCAATCCGACTACCGTCGGACTTCATAGGCGCGGATAGGTCCACAGAAGGAGTAGCACAATCGGATTTTGTGAGGGATTTACAACGCCACTTAGGAAAGGTTAGCCCGTCCGCACTGTCGCACCATAGTAAATTTAAGCCATTCGTGTTCAGGGAGCTGAAAACTTGCTCTCACGTTTTCGTTAGAGTCGACTCTAACGCCCGTACGAAGGGCCATTCAAAGTTATAAGCCGCGACGCAAAAACATTCTGGGTTTTAGTAAACGGTAAGGCGATGGTAATCGGTATAGACCGGCTTAACTTTGTTTTGGGGAAATAGAACAGAGTCGCGTTATCAAAGAGCCTAGCGTTACCGTCACCAAGCAGGCAACCAGAGCAACAAACCAAGGGTCCCCGGTTAGAACATCCAGATCGGGGCGCACAATCAATTTTGTAACTATCCGTGATTACCCGACCATATTCTTTTCCTGGCTTAGGTTTTGTACCAAACCATTCCTGGACTCAGGTGAAGTCGCCTTCGGACTTTCGCAAGAAAAAGATTCTAGTGTCACTCAGCATGGCCAAAGTCAAAACACAGTCGGTACACAAGATCATCAAAACTCCAGTGCGTGTTCTACCAAAGGCCACTTTTTTTTTAAATGAAAATGGCTTTGAGAAGGGAAGGAAAGCATTCAAAAACTCGTTTACAAAATAACCAGACCGGTTAGAGAAAAACTCCGCGCAGACGCCGTTCTTTGCAGTCTCGTAAAAGCATAGAAGTCAACACTTAGAATATAATTGAAGCCATGTGGCTCCAAAGGACCCTTCTACATAGTTGACAAATTCAAATGTTTATTGAAATATATTATGATACTCGTAAGTACAAATAAAGCAAAGGAGAGGGTACAGATGAAGAAAAACAAGCAAAAATATTGTAGAAGTGTACTACTGCTGTACTGAGAAATATTTTAAAATGGCCGTTTTGAAATCTGTGGTCTCGACGTTCTTTTTATGTGTTCTGGCAGTGAATTCCATTGCCTAATGGTGCTGGTGAAGAAGAGTAGCGAAGAATTAGCATAATTGAAGGGCTGAGTTGTCCCAGATATTGTCGAAAGGCCCTTTACACTGCTAGGCAACACTACCTTATCGGTTTTCAATGTCACATGTTAAGTCCATAAGTGTCCATAATTATCCACAATAAAAGTAACCACAATACTTAGCTTCATTGGAAAAACGGATGATGATGCTATTAGGCGCTAGATGAGCCATACCAGTTATCTTCTTGCGTCACGGTAAGAAAACAACCTCAGTTTTGAGAGCTTTAACTAATTTTAATTTAATTTAATTTAATTTTTTTAATTTTGGTGGGGGCCCCCATTTATTCGGCTTAATACAAGCTATAACTTAAAAAATAAACTCAAACTAAAACTTAAAACTAAGGTTGGTTGGAGTGGTGAAGGAGAACAGATTTGAGGTAGGAAGTGGTGCGGTGAAAGTCAAAGACGGTAGGGTTTGAGTTGATTTGACGTAGCATACGGGAGATTGGTTCGTTCGCGCCATAGGAGGTGTGGTGGGTTGGTAGATAGAAGAGTCGAGGGGTACGTAGATTACGAGGGTTAGTGTTGAGGAAAATGGAGTTGTGAAGGGACGCGCATTCAACGTGACCTGAAAGGAGTCGATGAATGAAGAGAAAGTCTCCTGCATCTCTGCGATCTTCGAGGGTGTTTAAGTTGATAAGGTTGAGACGATTTTGATAGGGGGCAGATTAAAAGGATCGTCCCAGGGCATACCTCGAAGAGCAAATCGAAGAAAACGACGCTGAATGCTTTCAATACTCGAGATATGAACACGATGATATGGGGACCATACTTGACTGGCGTACTCTAGGAGGGGGCGAACAAAGGTTATATAGAGGGACCTGGTCACGTATGGGTTGGTGAATTCTTTGGACCACCGTTTTACAAAACCTAGTGCAGAGTTGGCTTTGAGGATTATCTCATCCATTTGTAAACGGAAGTTGAGCTCGCTGTCACACAAAATGCCGAGGTCGCGAAGAGACTGTACGGAGGAGATAGGTTGGTTATGGAGAAGATAGAGTCGGGAAGGAGATTGGTTCCGCTTATGTGAGATGGTGATGGATTGGCATTTGGCGATGGCTATCAAGATCTTGTTGAAGGAGCAAAGAGTCATGGGGAGAGGAAATGGTTTTGAAAAATTTGGTATCGTCGGCGTAAAGGGAGACAGACGAGTGTTTGATGATCATATCGAGATCATTTATGGTTAATATAAAAAGAAGGGGACCGAGATGGCTGCCTTGTGGAACTCCAGAGGTGGCCAAAAATGGAGCGGACTGGGCTGACCTAAAACAAACACTGTAAAAACGGTTTTCGAGGTAAGAGGATATCCATTTTAACAATATGGGTTCAAAACCGAGGGCAGACAATTTAAAGATAATTAACCGATGAGAGATTTTATCGAAGGCTTTGCTAAAATCGGTTGCAACTACATCGACTTCATTGCCATTCTCTAGGGCAGATAGGGCAAAGGATACGAATTCAACGAGATTTGTGGTGGTTGACCTACCCTTTAAGAAGCCATGTTGTCTAGGGGAAATAAGTGATTTGCATTGGAAGCTTAGAGCTTCATATAAAATACTTTCGAAGAGTTTGGGTATATGGGAGAGTTTGGCGATGGGACGATAGTTGGTTATTTCATTCTTTGATCCTTTCTTGTGGATCGGGGTTATGAAGGAGGTTTTCCAAACCTGAGGAAATTCTCCTTGTGAAAGGGATAGACGGAAGAGATTAGAAAGGGCAAGGGAAAGAGAGGAAGAACATTTTTTAAGAAATATGGCAGGGAGGCCATCTGGGCCGGGTGTGAATTCGTCATTGAGTTGGTGTAATTTATGTTCGATATAAGACGGATCAAAAATATGAGAGAGAAGTGGGCCATTAGAGAAGTTCAATAGGTAACTAAAATAGGATGGATCTGGTACAAAGGAGTCGTTGGTGAAGGATTGCTTAAAAAAGGTGGCAAACAGGTTGGCAATGGTGAGTGGGTCGGTTGATGACCTGTTGTTGAAAGAGAGGGAAGGAGGGTAACCATCGGACTTTCTTTTGTAGTTAACAAATTGGAAAAAGGACTTAGGGTGGTTTATAAGGTTGAATTGCGCATTGTTAAGGTAGCGCTGGTAAAGGGAATCGTAAAGTTCGGTGAAATGAAGACAAGCACCAAGATAGTTGGAATAGTCGGTAAAGGATCTGGTACGCAGGAAAACAGCCCATAACTTATTTCTCTGATTTCGTAAGGAACGAAGCTTGCGATTATACCAGGGAGGACTAGTAGATGATGTTTTGAGGCGGGAAAACGGAACGTAAAGGGAAAAGAATTAAATATTTCTTTATAAAAAATGGAGGCATCATTTATACTTAGGTTGTGAAAGTTAAAGAGGGATCTGCTGAGATATTCACTGATTTTGTGAAAGTTTGCTTTATGAAAGTCGTGGGATGAGAGAGTTGTGGGGGGAGTGGACTGAAATGAAGAGTTATGAAAAAATGAAAGTAGAAGGGGGGGATGGTAGTTATCGATTGTTGAGAGAGATAGGGGACAAAGTGAGACTGAGGAGTTAATTGGATCTGTTGTGAAAATAAGGTCTAATTGGATATACCACTGACTTGGCATAGACTTGAGTCTGTTAAGCGATCTAAGAAGAGACATTCCTTAGCTGAGATGGCATTTGAAGCGATGAAAAACGATTGATCATCTGATGGAGTTCACTGTAGCTGAGGAAGATTAAAGTCGCCGAAAATAAGGATATCATCAATAGGGTCTGACAGGTCAATTAAATGATCGATCGCATCAATAACAAATTGGTAAGATTCGATAGGTTGAGCTGGTAGGATGTAGCAACATATAACATAAAGGGACTTGAGAGGCAGTGATATTTTTATTGCGACAAAGTCGGCTTTAGAGGATGAAGAAATTGTAATGGGAGAAGAGTTAAGGCTGTTGTCCATCGCCAGTAGGACGCCTCGACAGGGGGAATCTTTATTTGTGCGGGTAGGATCGTCGTCGCGGAAAACATTAAAAGTAGGAGGGAACAATTCCTGGTTCTTTATGTCGGGAATCAAATTGGTTTCGGTCAAGGCGTAAATATCAAAGGGAAGAGCATGCGGTTGATGTAGGACAGCATTGGTTTTGGAGCGAAGACCTCTTATATTCTGGTAGTAAAATGTAAGACGGATGTTGTGGGGTGGAGGTGTGAGGCAGGATGGTTTAAGCGCTGGCAAGGGAGGCACGTTATGGACGAAAAAATTTGTCGTGGTCGGCTCGGCTTCGCTGTAGGTGTGATACTCGTTTAGAGTGAACATAGTTGCCGAATGCAGCAAGGTCGTCTGCTACTTTCTGAGGGGACATGTTAAATATCTCGTGGTACCTGACATAAAGGTTCCTGAGACTGATAGGGTCGGTAGGGAGGCCTTCCTGCTGGATGGAAACCATGACGCTGGTTTTGGTTTTCCCTTCGTAGCAGACCGAGTCAGATTTGTCATGTAAATAGGCAAGAAAGAGACGAATGTTTTCATATATCTTTCGTTCTCTGAGCCTAGAGAGAGCATATCGACTATCTGTAGTGCCATTGGTTTGCTGTGTTAGTTTAACAGTGGGGGAAAAAAGGGGATCAAGAATAGGAGCATTGGAGGAGGGAGATAGAGATAAATGATTGGATATGGAGTTGGACGAGGGATGAAATGTGGGGTTTAAGGTATGGGAGTTAATGAAGTTAGGGTACTTAGCTCTAGTTTTAAGGTCGAAGTTGGGAATTGGGTTGCTAGCTGGGTTTGGTGGCGTAGAAGGTTGAGAAGGAATAATATGGGTGGTTGGGGTTAAGTTGAAAGAGACGCGTTGGCGCGGGGACTTCGGTGGAACGGGGGGAATTGGAGGATTAGAAGATTGGTGTGTAAGGGCTTTGTGTCAGATAAGTGAGGAGGGAGGGCTAAAATTGGGAAATAAGTTTGTTTTGAAGCTCCAGTTGGGGTCGAGATTAGAGCTTCGTTTTTTGGAAGCATATTTTTTATTTGGAAGGGAGTTGGAGAGGGGTCTTTTTTTAAGTTTATTGTTAACACTACGATTATTTTTAACACTTTCATTACTCTCGAGATGTGCGTTTTCTCGTTCTTCAGAGCATTTTGTAATTCTTATCTTCCCAGGTTTAGTTGTCTTACCAGGAGGAGTAGGGAACAACCACGAATATTTGGTTGGGATGTTGACTTTGAAGCTGCAGGAACTGTTGGAGTCAGCGGGGGAAATCATCTGGCACTCGCTCGAAGAAATTCCGCACCCAAGAAACATCAGCGTGTTGAGGGGGCCCTTCAACGAAGAATGCCGTATGGTTTCCCTGTTTCAGCTTTTCGAGTCTGTTTTTCCATTCGGAGGGGGTCCATGAAGTTCCAAATTGATTGAGCAGTTTGCGTGGAGCGGCGACGGGCGGGATTTTAGTTGGTAAAGGCAAGACGGTTTCGGTTTCCGTTGTTAGGGTGGCGGGAGGAGTATTTGAAAATGATGGCAAATGAGACTCCGTGTCTACTAATTCGTTGTGAATTGAGACATTGTACGGGGAACTAGCCTGGAACTGAATTAGATCGGGTATTCCATCGATTTTGTGGGAAGCCAATCTCACTTCTTTACCGATTTCGGCAACGGTTAACCGAGTTGCTATGAGTTCCTCGCTAACATCAATCATTTTTAGGGTCAGGTCATCGAGCGTAGAATCTGATGGATGCGGGATGTGATGTGTTGTTTTGGAGGAGGATTGAAAAAGCAAGTCGAGATCAGTACGGAGAAGGTTGATAGAGTCGTTTATGTGTGTGAGTTCGTTGGACTTAAGGAGGTTGGCAAAATTTGTTTTGAGGAAAGCTTTAATTCCGTCGAAGTGATATTTGATCACTTCGCTCTCGTTGTCGTGGTTAGATTTGTTTTTCGATAGGTTTTGGATCGCTGCCAGTTGCTTTTCGATCATTCTTCCTGTGGACTTGTAAGCATCCACATTACTATCAATGCAGTTTATTGAGTCTTCAATCTTTTCTATTCTGTCCAAAATAGTTCTGCTAATATGACCATTCTCGGTTAGCATCGCATTGATAGACTCGTTGTTGCATTTAATTGCCAACATAACGTGAGCCACGGTGATCTCTTTGCACTCGTCGCAGTAAAAATTGAAAAGACCGCAATACTCCTTGAGGTAGGTTATGGATCTCCGGGTTAGTCCGATGTATATGGCATGGAATGATTTTCCACAGAGACCATTGCATGCTACCCATTCGGCGTTGGGGTCAACAATTGAGCACAAAACACTAGCACAGCACTTTTCCATTATTAGTTTATTGAGGTTAATTTTTGTTTGGATTTTTTTTTTTTTTTCGTTTTGATTTTGTTTTGTTTTGAGGTCAAAACTGGCACAGTTGAGTTTGAGGAATCGGCAGACAAAACTAGGTCGACGAACAACGGTAGATATACTGAGTCGGCAGTTTACGGGACTTTGAAAAAAAAGTGGAAAATAATAACTGAACCCGGTATACGGGAGAAAAAGAAAAACACGTCCGCACAAGTTGACAATTGAAAAACAAGCCCATTTCTGTTGCTGTTTTTCTGATCCGTTTCTTTATGTTGTTATTTTTTTACCTTTACCGAGCTTTTATTTATTTGTGCTCTACTACGGCTTTTGAGCTTGGCGTTGTTGCTCTTGTTGCTTCTGTTGTTGCTGGGGGCTCTGCAGTTTTTGCCATTTCTTTCTCCTCCTTGTGGTTTGCTTAGAATTATAAGAAACCACCCGTTAGAAGCACTGGATGTTGCTCTGCTGAACTATACATAATACCAGTAGAAATGCACTTGCCAAATTTAATCATTGTTAATTTTAAAGACATCTATTCAGTCCCTGAGGACATACTTAGGTATGTCATTTTAAATTCCTGCTCAGGAAAGATTTGATGTAATGATGGATCTAGCTCAAGAGAGATGCGCGTATAAGGTGCACAAAGTTATAGAGAGGAGAAGAAAACCAGGAGTTTGCAAAAAGTTTTGGCCTCGATCCTCCATCAATTTCTGATTTTTTTATAAAAAGCAACAAGTCCACCAATTTATACATTTGAATTGTGTTTATTTCCGTCCTTAAAAAAGGTAAAATCTATTTTTTCAAACATTCAACGTTACGATTACACACTTATAAATGAAATGATAATAAATAGTAAAACATGTTCAAATGACATTGAGAGATAATTAAAAAATGGAAAATATATAAAACCACATGAAACCAAACATGAAACACTAATCAAGTATACTGTCCCATAATCTAACTTTGGAGACGTCCAACTTATTGTTAATCTTCAAAATGTAGCCATTGGGTGTGTTTCTGATCTCGTTATAGTCACAGAAAGTATCATCGCCAGTTGATTTTAAGACCTCCTGATTACATTCCCTTAATAGTTCGCTGCCCTTCGGTTTTCTATTAGAGAAAATTAAAGGGATTCCATTAACAAGATATGAATCAAAAGTCTTCCATTTCTAGATCTTACCCGTATTTGGCAAAGGACACATAAGTGTCTACCCATTCCTTAATCACCTTCGATTCAATCGAGGTTTTATTGAATTCCTGACCAAATAAAGCCGGCGATCGGAAGAGGTAAATCAAGTCATCACAATGCACCACACCGTAATCAGTGACAGTGCCTGTGTAAGCCATGGAATAGGACACCGGACCGCGGTAGTCGAATTTGTAAAGGTACACAGGGTTCCTCTTTAAGTCCGCATATTGAACATATTCTTGAATGCTTTTGTAGAATGGATGCACGAAACCACGATCAGTCACAATCTGTAAATCACATAAAACCATCTGTAAACTTGAATGAAATTTCAAAGTTAACCTTTCAAACTCACATCGACTAAGCCTTGAGCATTGTCATCATTTAACCCATGAACTCCACCAAAATAGATATCAACGAGTCGTTGCACTTTTTCGTCGTTATTATTGTTGTCTGGGAATTCCATGAGCTTTTCCAATAAATAGTCAAATTGTTCGTTAAATTCACTGCGGGTATTATTATTTGCCACTATAGCCAAAGACCTTACACCACCTTCGTGAGGTACTAGGCCAGTCATCCAAGGGACGTGGGTATACCGACCAGTGGCCAGTAACTCTCTTGGATTTTCGGTCATAAAAGCATCACATCCGGGCTGCTCAATCACTGGTCGGAATACTGTCATTGGGTCAACATGCCAATATTTGAATCCATCTCCTGATTGCACGAGATCTGTTGCGTTAACTTGGCGCAGAGCTATTGTTAATTTTTCCGTACTCAATGTTGTGGCGTTGCGAATGTTGCAGAATTCGGCTTGCTTTCGAGACTGCTCAAGAGGATCTGGAACTGGTATAGCGAATGGGGCAGCAGCACTGCCACTCATTACTATTGCTCTGTGGAAGAGGCCTAAACGAAATGAATAAATTATTGGTTTCATTCATGTAGAACAATAATCGTTTTACCACTTGATAGTGGGCTTAGCATATGCAGATGAACAGATACGCCGCCAGCACTTTGTCCGAATATTGTAACACTGTTTGCATTACCTCCAAAGGCCTGAATGTATTTTTGAACCCATTTCAATGCCAAATTTTGATCCTTTAGGCCGAAGTTCCCAGGCATGTTTTCATCTCCCGTGGAGAGGAACCCTGAAAAGATTAAAACAAAAATGAATTATGTAAAAGCAAAGACATACACCCGCGTCCTGTAAATCAAAGTTCCAATTCCCTAGCTCAAACTATCAAACTATCCTTTTCAAGCAGTGCATATTAGTACAACCGATTCCGACTGCTTAGGCATTTTTACCTGTGGCACTAAACCCCAACGCTAAAAGACTAATCGGGGAGTTTAATGGCGAAAAAGTAAATTGGTCTTTCAATGAATGGTTACTTGCTTATATATAAGTAAAAGTAGATACTTCACTCCTGAAAGATGTTGTGCCATCACAGTATATTTCCTACCGTGTCAAAACGAAACCTGTAGTGAGAAAGGCACTAGACTTCAAGATTCAAAACATAAGCAAACTAGGAATTAAGAGTATGCGCTTTGAAAATCGGCAGGAAATCACATTTTATCAAAATAACGAGCAAATGGGGATATTGACAACACCCTATTATAAGCGATCGAATATGCAAGGAGTCAGATTCAGAAATCATTCAACAATATCAGCTTTCAAGAGTTACAAGTAATACTGACTAGGCTGAGGACAAAATAATGTTATGATCTCCTGAATGGAGTCTGCCCAAAGTTCAATATCAAGTTTTAACTCGAGAGCTCGAGAGTATATGGGCTGAATTATTGTAAGTTAGAGTGGTCATCGTTGAGGTGCACTCAGAGCAATTTGAAGTTTATTGTGATATTACTGAGCGAGAATGGGAGGGCGATGTACTTGGTACTCCTGAAAACAAAGAGTTTTCTTGATAAACTTGTCAAAATCGGTGATCTTCATGGGAAATCATTAAGATTTCGGAATTATGAGAGCCTCCAGCGGGGCATTTGCGGAGGAAGTGCGCCATAGATTGCTTTTCATTTTCGTCCACGCAGCTTCTGCAGAAATCGTTATGAGGAATACTCAATCGCTGCGGGCGTATGGAATGGAGCACGTGATCGCTCCAGGAAATAACCCCCCAAATGGAAAATGAAATAACCTCCGAAAATTAGGGACTAATTTCACAGTGAAATTAGAAGATGAAATAAGTCCCCAAAAAAGTATGAAATAAGTTCTCGATTTTTTGAATATTCTTATATATTTTTATTACATTGCAGAAAGTAAATGTTAACTGTTACAATTCAGAATAAGAAATAGGTTTCTATATAAATACATACGAGTATAGTAATTATGTACATTTCTTAATGTTTATAAAGTGTCCGCCATCTAACGTTTTTTTTTTTCAACTAGTGCTTATTTCGTGAATGGTAACACTTAGCTCATGTCTGATTTGACAGATAATTAGTTTTATCCTTCCGCTGAACGAATATGGTTGTGTATGCGCTTGAACAACGCTGGGAAATATTGCGACATTACTTTGAAAATCATGATGCCGATTTGAAGATCGCATTATCAACCGCAGAGCTGATGTCGTTTGGCCACCTCGGAGCTGCGATTTGACACCGTTGTTCTATTATTTGTGGGGTGCCGTGTTACGGCACAAGCCAGAGACAATTGACGCTTTAAAGGACAATATTCGTGAAGCCATTGGTGAAATACAGCTGCACACAATCGATAATGTGCTTAAAAATTGGAACGATCGTGTAGGCTACTGCATGGCCAGCCGTGGCAGCCATTTGAATGAAATTATTTTCCATTATTAACCGGATGAATAAAACTAATTATCTGTCAAATCAGATATGAGCTAAGTGTTACGATTCACGAAATAAGCACTAGTTGGAAAAAAAAATGTTAGATGGCGGACCCTTTACATAGTTTTATGAATATACAAGAATGGACCATTTTACCTCGCTTCTACAATAAGAACAATTAAGGTATGGATGTCGTTGAACGATTGACTTTGCTCGTAATTTCAAATTGCATTCAGAGCAAACCTTGAGATGCCTGCATGGCATAAAAAGAATGTTTGGCGTCAAATTCAGGCAAACCATGCATACGTTTTGAGGCCACTCATCTTTTGGGGAAACTTTTTCAAATTCGTGTAAAGAGTAATTTTCTTCCTTAAAAATGTTATCTATAGGCGGCGATTTGGGAGCTATGTTCCCACTTAAGTGGGACATAAGTCCCAAACACCGACTCGCTTATAGGCGCCTGCCCGACAGTTGTTGACATACCCTTAGTGGAGCGACGAAGTCGCGTGGGCGGCTAAACCCTGTTAGCGAGCGAAGCGAGTCAACCACCCCAAACTTTAAATACGCCAGACTCGCTTATAGGCACCTGCCTGACAGTTTCATATTTTCATATTTATTGTATTTATTTTTTCATATTTATTTAAAAATTATCTCTGTACAGGTAAGCTTACAGCTAATATTAATTATGCACAGGTTGAAGATCTATTTAACAATTATTTTTTGGTAAAATTAGAACTATAACTGATAGGAAAAGGTGAAAGAAAGAAAACAATAGAGAAGGAAGAGAAAGATAGAGACATGAAAATAGAAAAGAAGAATTCTAAGATAATGAAGTCTAGTCATCTTTAGTATCGGAAACTTCAGTTTGCATCCAGGTAGTATTGAAAAGCCAGTTTTTTAAATTGATTCGCATTAGCACGTTTAATGTCTATCGGAAGTTGGTTCCATAGGCGAATTGAATGGACGAAAAACTGTCTAGAACTAACTAAATATTTATGGCGAGGTGGTTTAATTTGCAAAGATCTTTGAGATCGTGTAAAATCTAAAATGCAAGATAGATAACTTAGCGCCTTATTCTCGAGGATCCCATACAGTGCTACAACAGTACGGTATTTTAGGAGCGAATTCAGCGAGAGCCCAGCTATTTTCTGCGTATATGCTGAAACGTGATCATATCGATTAAGGTTGAAAATGTATCTGGCACAACTGTTGTATGCAACATTTAATTTTTTTTCAGAGCAATAGTCCAATTTACAAAAAAGCTCACACCCATATAAAATCGAAGGAAGAACATATGACTTGACAAGCTGGAGCTTAACTTTAGTTGGCAAAAAGCGTGCAGTTGGACTAAGACCACGGAGAATGCCGTAAATTTTGCCTACTATACTACAATATTAATATGATCATGCCAGGTCATATTGCTGTTAATATATATGCCTAAGTTTTTAATTTTCGACACGAAATCTATTTTTAAACCATTAAGAAAAAGTTCTGGTGGTATTTGGTCTGTTTTGTTTCTACTGATTGTCAATGCTTTAGTTTTTTTAGGATTAAGGGCAAGTTGGTTTTGTTGGGACCATTGATGCAATGAGTCTAGATCCTCGTTTATGCCTGCTACTGCTTCTGATTCGTCAGACTTTTTGAACAATTTATAAATTTGCAAGTCATCAGCATAAATGTGGTGATAGCAGTTTTTAATACATTTTGAAACGTCATTTATAAAAAGCACAAATAGCAAAGGACCAAGAACGGATCCCTGAGGTACACCCGAACATATTGGCAAGTATGATGATTGTCTATTCTCAGAAAAACAGCCTGAAGACGACCCTGTAAATATGAAGCTATTAGTTTACTTGCTGTAGTTTCAAAGCCAAATTGATTTGTAAGTTTTTCAATAAGTATTTGGTGGTTTACAGTATCAAATGCTTTAGAAAAATCCAGCAGCACAACTAAGCCATTTTTGTTGTCATCTATTCCACAGCGTACGTCTTCAGTGACTTTCATAAGTGCCGTTATGCAGTTGTGTTTTCCCCGAAATCCAGATTGGTACCTTGTTATTAAGTTCTGTTTCTCTAAATACCCTTTAACTTGATTGCTTATAACAGATTCAAGAACCTTGCTCATAAACGAAATAACTGCAATAGGCCTGTACTCACGATTTGTTGGCGAAGAACTCTTTGCAAGTGGAATTATTTTTGCAACTTTCCATTTATCCGGATATACACACGTGGTGAGGACGGTATTCAGAATATGTGTAATATGTTTAAGGATATAAGGGAGCAGAATTTTTATGAAATCAGGATGGATGCCGTCTAGTCCTACAGCCCTAGATTTTATTTTAAAAATTACTTCTCCAACGTCCGTCATATGTACATTTTTAAGGTTAAAAGAACTACTCATGCCCTGACTAACGCTTGAAAAACTAGAGCCTAATGTACTGTTAAAGGATTGTGTGGATTGCACAAATTTTTCATTAAGGTCATCTAAATTAACACCGTGTAAAGAAGGAGAATTATTTGTGTTCAAACCTATCTGACGAATGTTTTTCCAAAATACAGCAGAAGACGATATGTTGGAGAACTTATTTTGAAAAAATGTACTTTTAGACTTGCGGACAAGGTTTGCCGTCATATTTCTGCAAACCTCAAACTCTTTCAAGATACTCTCGCATCCATACCTTCGCCATCTTTTATAAAGTAAATTGCGTTTGCAAATGGCTTGTCTTATTTCTGGGGTAAGCCATTCTATGCCACGGGGTTTACTTTTTTTTGTACATATGGGAACATATTTATCAAAAAGGTATAGTATATTATTTTCCAATGTTACGACTTGTTCATTGACGTCAGAAGTACAGTAAACAGGGGACCAATTAAGCAATCGGCATTCGTTGAGTAGCGAATGAATGTTTATTCTCGAAAAATTGCGATATGTAACAAAAGTATCTGCAGAACCTGCAGCAAACATATTAACGGTTAAAAATATAGTATCGTGATGTGAAAAAGCAGGAGATTGTATTTGATCATAATGGTACCAAATTTGAGGGTTACAGTTAAAAGGATTTCACACTATGGGCGTCTCTTCGACTCATACGACGGAAGGCCTTCGGCATCACATGTAGGTGCTCAGGGCGTGTAATACACTAGTCATCGAACGCAATATTGTCGTCCTCTCTGTAGACAATCCGGTAAGTAAAATCAGATATACAGTGAAAAGTGACATAAAGCCAAAATAGCCTTATGTCGCTTTGTGAACTTTGCCGATTTTTTAGGTTTTTTTTTTTAAAAATATTTGGTTAGATTATATTGAAATGTTTTGTTTGTTCAGTGTTTGTTATATGAAATAATAAATGATTATTATAGTATTTGATAGATAAATTGTGTGGTGTTTAATTTTCTAAATTATTATGAAAATTGTAGGTATAGTGGAAAAAGGGGGTTGGATGTCTAATGGAAATCCACAACGTTTTGCTAAACATTATCTCTCCGCAAATTTAGGACTTATGTCCCATATTCGCCCAATGGTGGCGAATTTGGGACTTATATCCCGGGGACTCATGTCCCTGCCCCTCTATAGGCTCCATTTCCTCACAGATGCCTTTGTTCCGAAAAGTCATTATATTTAAAAAATACCATTGGAGTAATTTGTCCTGTTAAGGATTAATGAAATTTGAATTTCCCACAAAAATAGAAGTCTTCTTGCATAGTTGAATTTGTTCACTTATTTCATCATGAAATATAAAATGCCTGAAATAAATCCCCAATTTTGGGGGTTACAATTTAGATTAAGGAGGAAACAGCGTCCCTTTTAAGCATTTCTCTGCCAATAAATTCCGAAGAAAAATGATTTTGACAAACAAAATATTTTCCTTCGCTCTTAAAATCGCATGCCTGCCTCCACAAATTACTCAAAAATTTTTTTTTTCGTTTGAAGGACATGCAGAAATTTTCAGATCAGGCAAATTTCTCTTCGAATTTTACCAATCGAACAAGAAACGCCAGACTTCCTTTTATGTGTATCACACATTGCCAAATATTTAAAAAGTATGCCGCTGAAAAAAATCGCTAGCCATAAACCAAAAACAGCCAAATCCCTCCCTCGAAAGTTGACGGCGAATGAAAATGAAATTGAAAATAAGATCGAACAAAAGCGGCATTGGCGTCCTTCTCAAAATATAGACAAATGTATATTTACAATGTGCCTCTTGTATACACACAAACACACCATAGTGTAGCGATCCATTTGTATATGTTCGTTTGCAAGATCAATTTAGACGTAAAACAAAATAAAGGGTTGCAGCAAAACGAAATATGGAAAAAATGTATGTACCACGTTGATCAAAAAGTTCGCGGAATTTATTCAGAAAATTAAAAATACAAGTTTATTCATCTAAATCTATATTGTTCCCTTCAAAGTAATCCCCATCGACTGCAACACACTTATACCAGCGCTTGATCCAATCCTCGAAACATTTTGTATGTTCGGTTTTCTGTATGTCCTACAGTGCTTCCTGCGATTTTTCCATTACTTCCTCTCGGCTGCTGAAACACGTTCCCCGTAGTGGTTTTTTAACTCGATTGAACAAAAAGAAGTCACAGGGAGCCAAATCAAGTGAATTCGCTGGCTGTTGGATGGTATTTGTTGCATTTTTCGTCAAAAAATTACGAATAATGATGACACTGTGCGACGCACAGTGGGACGACCCATAGCAAAAAGTAAAAAAATACAACTATTTTAGCTGTACTTTTGAGTTTGCCAATCATCTTTAATATATATTTGTTGTAAGTGCAATAAAATTAAATATAAATGCGCAATAAAAATATTGGTGTAACAGTTACAGGGCCGCAAACAGTGACAAGTGCACATATTTTCGGAGAAAGTTTTAAAACATGTTTTTATTATACAATTTTAATTTGGTGCTTTCTTAAATTGTGCGCATAAAGTATTATTAAACCCTGGCTAAGAATATTTATCAAGGTATGGGAAATCATTTATTGCTGTAAAAAATTGTGTTTATTTCGTGATTTTTTTAATATGAAGTGCAAGTCTAATTATAATTTATAAAAAAATGGAAATTTTTGGTTTAAGTGAGGTTTTCTAAAATACCCCAAATACCCCCCTTGAGATCTTTCTTGTTTTGTGATGATCTGTATATCTGTTAACTTAATCATGAAAGAAACTTTGCGCGAATTTGCGCCATTTTAATTATTAACATTTTTGTAGGCTCAACTCCATCAATCAAAAATGGCGACCAGTGAAACTACTAGCTGTAACTGCAAAAATTAATGATCTGCTGTGCCTGGAAGAGTTGACTGAAGATGTTGAACTTCAAGTTCAAAAATCTTCTAAGTATTTTTGTCTTAAACTGGGGCAAAAATGGGAAAGCTCTCACAGGAAACGGGACAAATTCATACAAGTTAATGAACGATGGCTTAGTCTTAATTTGCCGTGGCCAATTAATGTGCTTAATCGTGTAAATGAATTTAATAATTCAAGTCAGCCAGGGACAAGTTGAGGAAGACCATCAAAAAGCTTTGAAGAGTGTAGCGAACGTACGAAAAAACGTCGGATTCAGGAACTAACTTCGCAACACAGTACAGAGGAGCTTACCTATGCTGCAAAAATGGGTAGTCGTTTATCGAATTCTCCGCAAAAATCTGATAAGACTTTAACTTTGCAGCAAAGTCTAGCATTGTACATGGACTTGAATTTGTCAAAGAGAAAGTACGCCCTTCTACGTTCTGTCATCAACGGTGTCCACCAAAATTGTTTTCCAAGTTACTGCAAACTTCAAAAATATAGAAATCAGAAACCATTACTGAAATCAACCTTCAATCCCTATTGAACAAAACATCAATAAGCATTGTGGAAATTTTCAAGGAAAATCTGTCATCTTTACAGAATACCAGCTGTTCGTTCGATCTTGTGTGCAAATGGGTCTTTGATGGCAGTTCAGGACACAGCAACTACAAACAAACATTCGAAAATAGTGACAATACGGATAGCTTCCTATTTCTTACTGCTTTTTTACCATTGAAATTAGTGGATACCATCAACCATAAAGAAGTTTGGATAAATTCCCGACCAGGCTCTACTTATTTCTGCAGGCCTATAAAATTAATTTTCCAACAGAAAATAGTGCTCTTATTGCTTCCGAGCAAAGCCACATGGAGGAAATTATCGAACATCTTCAAAATTTTGAAATAAATATTGATGGCAGAGCTAAACCTTCGCAAATGAACCTTCTGTAGAAGATCGGACACCAAACACGGACAATTACAGATTTGGCCTTTCATCTCTTCATTCATGGATCAGATGTTTCGAGTGCTTGCTGCACATCTCCTACAGATTACCTTAAACTTGGCAAATACGCGACCAAGAAAATAAAACAGCATTTAAAGAAAGAAAATAAATAATTCAAGAAAATTTTAGATTGAAAATGAGATTACATGTCGACATTCCTAAACCTGAATAGGGTACAAGCAATGACGGAAATACTGCTCGATGCTTTTTCTCAAATCCTGAGTTCGGAGATAACAGGTATAGACCAGCAACTCATACGAAATTTCGGAATTATAAAGGGTCCGCCGTCTAACGTTTTTTTTTTTCAACTAGCGCTTATTTCGTGAATCGTAACACTTAGCTCATATCTGATTAGACAGATAATTAGTTTTATCCTTCCGGTTAATAATGGAAAATAATTTGATTCAAATGGCTGCCTCGCCTGGCCATGCAGTAGCCTACACGATCGGTCCAATTTTTAAGCACATTATCGATTGTGTGCAGCTGTATTTCACCAATGGCTTCACGAATATTGTCCTTTAAAGCGTCAATTGTCTCTGGCTTGTCGGCGTAACACTTATCTTTTACGGCACCCCACAAATAATAGTCCAACGGTGTCAAATCGTAGCTCCGAGGTGGCCAAACGACATCAGCTCTGCGGCTGATAATGCGATCTTCCAAAACAGGGCGCAAAACATCGAGTGTAGCTTCGGCTGTATGGCACGTAGCGCCGTCCTGTTGAAACCAAATGTTGCCAATATCCTCCTCTTCAATTTTTGTGAACAAAAATTCGTTCAACATGGCCCGATAACGATCGCCATTGACTGTAACGGCCACTCCTCATTTTCGAAGAAAAATGGCCCAATTATGCCTCTGGACCAAAATCCGCACCAAACAGTGACTCGTTTTGGGTGTATCGGTTTTTCAATGTATGTGTGAGATCAAAATGAGCTTCATCTGAAAAGATGATTTTTTTGGCAAAATCGGAATCGGATTTTCAAAGCAATGTCGCAAAATTCCAGCGTTGTTCAAGCGTATACATAACCATATTCGTTCAGCGGAAGGATAAAACTAATTATCTGTCAAATCAGACATGAGCTAAGTGTTACCATTCACGAAATAAGCACTAGTTAAAAAAAAAAACGTTAGATGGCGGACCCTTTATTAAGGACAATTGCAACTGGTCGTGAAATTAATGTAGAGAGATTCGTGAAACTATTGGAAGAAACGAAAACCATGTATCTTTCCCAATACAGTTGGTTGCAAGGCATGTAGCAGTGTCCATAAGCTACTGGTTCATTCAAAAGATATAATTTCTTTTTTCCATTTGCCTATTGGAGTACTTTCTAAAGAAGCGTTGGAAGCTCGACATAAAGAAATCCGAAAGGCCAGGCTAGATCATAGTCGAAAGTACTCCAGAATAAGGTCAATGATTGATTTAATTAATCATTTATTAGTTACTTCAGACTCACTTATTTCGAATATTCGTTCCAAAAGCTCGCACTTGTCTACGGTCGACCCAGATATTGATCAATATCTACTCAAGAATAATTTAGAAGTGTTAATATTACCAGTTAATATTGACTTGAACGATATTGCTGAAACATCATCAGAAAGAGATAGTGATTAATTTATTATTATTTTTTATTTGTTATTGTTATTAATCACGTAATATAGAACGTTTATTGAAATTTAAAATTTGTTACTGAAAATAAAAATTAAGAAACATTTGTAAAATCATAAAATAAAGTTTGAATTCCAAAAAAAAAGTTTACTGCTCAACTTAATTCGTCCCACTGTGCGACGGTGCGTTATCATGGGGCAAAATCCACGAATTTTCTTCACTTGCCTGATGTCTGGATTGCGTGTCGTACTCATAAACCCACCTCTCGTCTCCAGTAATGATCCTTTTAATGAATGTGGGATCGCATTCAGCCTCGTAAATCATCTCTTTTGCGACGTCAACACGGTCTCTTTTTTGCATGAAATTGAGGTCTTTTGGCACCAACTTTGCTGCTACAAGACGGAAACTCCAATAATTAACCAAAATGTCTTGGACGGATGCATAGGCAATGTTCAAGTCCTCCGCTTTCTCTCTGATGGTTAATTTGCGGTTATTGACCAACATTTCTTTTCGTCGGTTTTCGATGTCGATATTTTGCCACTGTGTTCATCATCTTCGATTGGCTCACGACCACTTTTGAACCGCTCGTGCCACTGGTAAACGACCGTTTTCTTTAGAGAATCGTTGTCGAAACACTTTTCTAACATTTCCAACGTTCGCGCACCAAATGTAAAAAATCGCCAACACACAGAAAGATAGATGTACTTTTGGCTACGTAACTTTTGCAAATGTCAAGCTATGACGATTTAGAGGAAATGTCAACAACAGATTTACCAACTTAACAAAAAAACAGAACTCAAATCGGAACAATCTTGTGGTGACACTGTGGAACTTTTTGATCAAGGTGGTATATCGAAGTTGCAAACAATTCAAAAAAAGAGGAGCGCAGTAGGTCATTAAAAAAAATGCAGTTGATTGGATCCTTCCGCAGTAGATTTTGTATTAAAGAAAAACCAAAGATCAAACTTAATCTTAAAAGTCTTTAATTATTCACTTTAATGTTTTTTTTTTATAAACTTTCCATCAATAAAATTAAAATTTTGAAAATACTCTAAAAGCCCAATAGAGTCTGAGTGCCGTGCCGTCGCTGACACTATTCATTTCCTTACAAAAAAATTACATTTTCAAGAGTATTTACGTTAAGTTTGTTTCGTAGTTTATTTTTTACTTGGCTTACAATCGAAAACGACATATATTTTTCCCCCAGAGCGTTTTTTGTATATGTATATGTAAAGCAGCATAGTATAGTATTTATATAAAAGATCTTGGTTCCCTAATAAAGACCTCCACTGACTATTTAAATTTTCTTTATTGCAATCGGTAAGGGGAAAGGAATCTACAATAGGCACCATCGACCACTAATTTAGCATCTAAGTATTTCAGCAGTTTAAGTTTTGTATCATGGAAATCAAAAGTTTTTTTATTTGCTCACAAATTTCTACATAAAAATTTAGAACATCCTTTTTTATTTTTGAAATTCTAAAAACTCTATTCCACAATATATATTTGAAAAAGACTGATGGTGGGAAGAAAAATCGTTAATGTTCACATTAACTGCATCAAGATTTATATAATTCTTAAGAAGATCCATGTAAAGATTGAAAATGTGTTGTTCAAGAAGATATGTTTGAGTGTACTCTGATTGGAATATTTTTTTTTTTTTATTTATTCAATTTAAAACATAAGAACGAAAGAGAATATAAAGTTTATTTAAAGGATTAGATGAAAAAGTAGTGACTTCATTCATGACAGAATCTAAATTTTCAAAACTTAAAAGAATGAAATAATGTTGTACGGTTTACAACACTCTCAACCGAAAGCCACCTAGTGTACGAAATATTTAAGATCTTATGTTTTTTATTTTCTAGTCATGTAGAAGCTTTGAGGAACTATTTCCGATGCACGCTTAGGCACTTCTTCTATTTGCGAAATATCTGTTCTACTAAATTGCTAAAAATTATTTATTATGGTATTTTTCATTCAAAATTACAATACGGTATTACTTGCTGGGGAGGTGCTTATAGGAATAAAATACAACCCCTTTTGATAATACAGAAATATATCCTAAGAAAATTATGCTGCAAACCTAGGAGATATTCTACGTACCCTCTGTTCTGTGACTTAAAAATTCTTCCCGTCCGACATTTATACTGCTTTAAGGTGCTGAAGACCTTTTTTATGAAGTCTGGTAATCGGAACTTCCGACTGATTTCTAACTTTAACCTGCGTGGAAACTTTTCATACTCTGTATCTGTTCCACCCTTCCATACCACTGCTTATCGTAATTTTTATTATATTTTGTCTTTTCGTTTATTTAATAGACTTCCTATATCGCTCAGATCGATTACCTTACCTGGATTGTTTCTCAAACTCGTAAAATCCTGGCTTCTCAATTTCAACTTCACTAGCTTAGAATCTGTTCTCTTTGACTCTCTGGTATAACCAATGAAACAAGTTTTTATACTAATCATCTATTTGATGCTCTATAGCAAATTTGTTCAATTATGTGTTTGCTTAAGTTTGCTTTATAATATTTGAGTAATTATTTGTATCAGTTTTTTTATTTGAGGGTCACCCCACCCATACATACATAATTTATTTGATTTCTCATGTTGTCAGGGTAATGGCATTCAACACTATTTTCATTACTGTAGTATAGAAAATACAGAATGTCAAATGAAGTTCTTAAATTTTATATCTAATCTTATTATTATATAGATTAATGTAAATGAATTTATTTTGAATTATATTGTTTAAGGAATTTACAGAATAATAAATAAATAAATAAATAAATAAAATAAATAAATAAATAATAAAAAATAATATTTAAAATATTCTTGAAATTCATTAAAAGCTTCACATCGCTTAGGGCTATAGAAAAAATGATTGGAAATATCTTAAATTCTCTTTTCAATAAAGTTAGGTAGTTTTTTAGTAGCTGCTGAAGCACATAAATGCAATGAGTGGCACGTACATCCAAGATAAAATAAATTCTTATTTACATTTTGCATTTTTGCCTTAACCCAATTTATATTGCCGCTCATTACAGATGCATTATCTGTTGGCATTCCAATAATGTTTGTCATTGGAATATTTCTGTTTTCAAACAAAAATTTAAGGTTTGAAAAAATTTCATTGGAATCTGATGACGAAAGTTCTATAAGACTAAAAAAACTATCTCGAATCATTTTGTTCTGTTCATCGACACAACGCGTAACTATAACTAAACATGTTCTAGTTGAAACATCTGTTGGGTCGTCTATTATAATATAATAGAAAATTTTTGAGTTCTCAAAACGTTACTTATTTGTTCTTGTACCTTTATCGATGGAAGAATCTGGACATACTGCTTGCAAAAGCTGCTTTAAAAGCCGTATATAAAAAATCAACGATTACTAGAACACTAAAGAGTAAATACATAAAAAATCCCTGGATGTCCCCAAATCTAGCCGCAAAATGTAAAAGAAGAGACCAGCTTTACAGGAGGTGGAAGAATAATAGGCTTAACAGAACGTACGAAACTGAATACAAAGATTTCCGAAACAAGATCAACAGAGAAATTAAAGCACAGAAATCCAATTTTTATAGAAACAAGTTTAATGCGATTAAAGATGACTCTCGTAAAACCTGGGGCTTAATCAACAAGATAATGGGAAGAAAAAAGTTAAGTGTTGATGAAGTGCTTGTTAAGAACTTCTCATCGGAAAAATGTATGATCAGCCTTTCTAATGAATGTGCTAAGCTTTTCTCGGAACAGACTCTCCAAATAATACATCAATGTAACGCTATCACATCGTATCATGCGAATACCTTCGTAGCCAACTCAATTTTTGCTAGGGAAACCAACATCGCAGAGGTGCGCAGTATAATTAAATTCCTCGACGAAAATAAATCCCCCGGAATCGATGGAATACGGCCGGTAGATATTAAAAAACACGCAGATATTTTTGCTCCCCTCTTGTGTAAATTTATTAACCTCAGTCTGATGCAGGGCAAAATTCCGAAAAAAACTGAAAACTGCTGTGGTTAGACCTATTTACAAAGGAGGTGTTAAAAGTCAAATCGGCAATTATAGACCGATATCCATACTGCCAGTCATGGAAAAGTGTCTGGAAGATGTAATTAGAAGTAGACTAACTCGCTTTATTGCGAACCACTCCCTTATCCACCAAAGTCAGTACGCTTTCCAGAAGCAAAAAAGCACTGGACAATTGCTTGGAGAGTTTGCGAATTGCGTCAATGAATCCCTAAATAAAAGTCATCATATTTTGGTCATGTTTATGGATTTTAGTAAAGCATTTGATACACTAAACCATGCAAAGTTACTGGAAGCGCTTGAACGGATTGGTATACGAGGATTGATGGCGGACTGGCTAAGGGATTACCTACTCACCAGGACCTTTTGTGTAAAAATCAAGGACGTTTACAGTGAAAAGAAGCATGTACAATATGGAGTTCCTCAAGGGTCGAAACTGGGTCCAATTCTTTTCATTTTGTACACAAATGAACTTCTTCGCACTTTTAAAAATAGCATTCCATTTGCTTATGCAGATGACACCGCGATAGTTGTGCGCCATAGGTCTCTGGAGACGGCAACAAGACTAATGCAAGTAGAGTTTAATAATGCAGTTAAATGGTGTCACGACAATGGCTTAGTAATCAACGTGGCGAAAACAAAATTGATGCACATCCGAAGTCCATATCATAAAGCTACGCAAGAGCGAGTATTTTTCCAAAATGATACCTGCCCTAAATCAAGCAAACATTTAATTGACGTCGTAGAAAGCTATAAATATCTAGGAGTCATTATTGATAGCCATTTCATCTGGGACAAGCAAATTAACAAGATACGCTCTGATTTAAGGAATGCTTCATTTGCATTGGCGCATCTAAGAAATCATGCAACACCACAAATTTTGGAGCTGGTATACTACGCCTTGATTGAATCCAAATTAAGGTATGGAATACTGGCCTGGGGTAACGCCTCCAACACATCCAGAAGCTGCAAAAACTCCAAAATTCTGCGTTGAGGCTAATAAACTGCGGAAATGTTCCTGACGAAAGAAGATTTAAGGTACTTGAGGTGCAAAATATCTTCAAGATGACTTTGGTACTGGAATACTGTAGTGACATACGCTTTCAAAGGCCAATCGAACATGAAATCAACACCAGAAGACGTGTTATGGGTATGTTACAAGTGCCCTATAACTACAATAACTATGGTAAAAGGCAGCTCAAATTTAGCGTTCCAACAGTATTAAATGAATTACCTGCTGATCTTAAAAATATTGTAAATTTTAAAAACAGAAAAAAAATTATTAAATATTTTCTTTTAAATTCGCAAAATTAAATTTAAAATAAATGAATCTTGTTAAACTTTTGAAAAACAACCTTCTGCAGAAAAGCCATTAAGGCTTCGCAGAAAACTATACAAATTGTTAAGAAACTTTCATGCATGAATAAATAAATAAATAAAAAAAAAAAAATAAAAAATAAAAATAGGAACACTATCCATTAAGGAAAACGGCAAATTATGATCAACGCAGTACAGAACACAAGTAATCTCTGCCTTAAATTTTGAATTATTATTGTTTCTTGAGGAAACCTGAACAAACAAATCTGGAACAAGGCTTGTATTTCTGGACTTCTCCAAATGAAATCGTGATGTACTATGATTTTCCAAATTTGTTTTGTTATTGTCAAGCGTTTTAATGCAAATTTTGCAAGAGCTTTGACCGTCGACACAAAATTTACCAATGACCTTGAGGACTTATTTGGTTACTTATGGTGCATGAGATGGCTTCAACCTGACAGCCTAGACCGATGATATTATGCACTATTCGTAAAGAACTACAACTTGTAATCGTAGTCTGGGATTTTAGATATTTCAAACAGAGATCGTTCTTTTTACTAAAAGAATAGCCACCAAAATTATACCAACTCTTTCGATCAGATCCGATTCCGATGCTTTATTTCAGGTCACTGAGATCCTGGTCCGAACTCACGTCTCAGGCTAAATCTCTGAATCCAAGTTGTTAAAATAACGGAGCAAAGCAAGACAGAGAAGAGCAGAGCCGAAAAAATCCTTCTCAAGGGCATATTGGTTGAGATCAGGATTCATTGCGAACCGGGATACCTCCTATGTGAGTAACACAATATTATGACCGCGTCTTCAGATTCGGATCTCTCATTTATTATAGAAACCAAGCAAAGTTGAAAAGCTTCACAACATTTTTATTTGAAGGGACTTGATACGGCAAATGTTATTAATAATCAAGCAGCCATTATTGAAAAAGGAAAAATTAAATTTCGAATACAGTTACTTACCCAGAGCTCCGACACGATAAGCAATCGTCACTAAAATCACTTCTTTGGTATCCATAAAATATTCCGGCCCGTGTATATCAGGCTTTGATGAGCCTGAGAAAAATCCTCCACCAAAAATGTACACCATCACCGGGAGTAGTTTCTTGTCCTTTTTCTTCAAAACAAAATCATCAGACAACTTTTATTCATTGGACTTTTTTTTTTAAAATTATTGTATAATATTTTCTTACTATAGGTCGATAAACATTTAAATATAAACAATCCTCTTCGCCAACGATATATGGATTTGGCAGTAAGTAAAACTTTTGGATGCAGTCTTCCCGTGCTTTGGTTGCATTAAGGACGCCTTCCCATGGTATTGCCGGCTTTGGATTCTATATGATTTTTATTTTTTATTTTTTATTTTTCTTGAATCAAACTCTTCAAATCACTCTTTTATATGTACGATACTTACCGCGAATCGTAAGTTTCCAACTGGAGGTTGGGCAAATGGGATACCCATGAATGCCTCATATTTATCTGATTGATAACCGGGCAAAGTTGTTCCTTGGATACAGCCTAAACTGGGTAGGCAAACCTTTGGAATAGCTTGGGTGATAACTAGTCCCAGAAACATCAAAACCAAAGCCAGTGGGAAGATCATTTTGATAAAAACGGTTTATACTGAAAATATACAAAATAGTTGCATCAAATTTTAATTTGTACTCAGTTTGGATGATTCTGTGTGTGCTTTTATTGAGCACTAACAATGAAATAAGTAAACAAACTGTGGAAGTGTTGTAAAACTTTATGAATCGATATTTTACAAGCGCTTCACGAACAGTCATCGAACCCTAACCTACCTCAAATTAATTAGTAATCGAGCCAAATGTGATGTCTAGACTTTCAATTGGATCAAATACGAGTAATTAAATGCTCACGCTTTCCTTTTTATCGATAGCGATTCACAAAGTAGCGACTATTCATAGTACACTATTTTGCTAGGCGATTCTTCTGAGCGCTGGGCACTCGTTCTGGGTAGTGATCCTGGAGTAAATGGAACTCAAAAATCCAAAAGTCGGGAGAGTCATACATAAAAGTCTCTAAGTATATTATTGTAGAAAACTGTAAATTATGCTATAAAGCCAGAGGATTAATTTAGCGCGATTAATTTTCGTAAAAATAGAGGAAAAAGCTTTTCGATATTATGAAGATTATGGTGACCAGCCCTTCTTTCCCCCAAAGAATTATCATTTTCTATTTATTAAGGAACGACTATTATTTGTTTTATAGACTGTCCTCTATATTAAGTATACCATATACACGGTGTCCCCTAATTCGTCAACGATAATTTGGGAAATGATTCCTGGGCATATTCTAAGGAAAAAATCGTTCAACAGTAAGGGTCTATCTCCAATGTTGACATCATTTATCGAGAATTTAAGAAAATGCTTATTTTGGTGTACTCTGACCCATGTTAGCGGAAATTGCTCCGTTAGTACTAATGGTAGAAACTTCGCGTAGGACTTTGTTTTTAGAAGAAATACTAGCCTTTGTAATGGCGTTCAAATAAAGTTAATATCTTGTTTAAATAAAGTTAATGTCTTTAGATATCCAATTTCTAAGCCTGTTCCATTTCATATTTGGACTTTCACAATTGTTTCTGTTAAGTGGGAAAGATGATATTCACCAAGTGGCTAACGCCAGTGTTAATACACATTTGTGCCCGTTTTATTGCATTTTCCATGGCTTTCCGCAAGATTTCCGGTGATAACTGTTGGCATTCCAACTGTTGGCTGAGGACTGAGGCTTATTGGCATAAGCCCGCGACTTCAAGTAGCTCCAAAGAAAGAAGTCTGGGATGATTAAATCGGGCGATCTTGCCGGCCATGCCAAATCGCCAAAACGCAGATTACGCGACCAGGAAAAGGTTCCTTCACAATATCCATCGTGGCTCGTGCTGTGTGTGCTGTCTTGTTGAATCCACATGTTCACCAAGCCCCGCTCATCCGATTCCGGCAGTAAGAAGTCGTTTATCATGACCCTGTGGCGTTCGCCAGTAACAGAGAAAAAAAAATACGGCCCAATCACTCCTCCCGCGTGAACGCCGCACCACACAGTGGCTTTGAGTGGATGTAATGGCTCTTCGTGCATCACACGCGGATTTTCAGTGCCCCAGAAATGAAGATTTTGCTTATTGACGTAACCGCTTAAGTGGAAATGAGCCTCGTCGTTCATGATGAATTTCGAGACAAAATCGTCCTCTTCGTGGTAGAAGTTGAGGATGGCTTTACAGTAATTCACGTGCGACTGACGGCCAGGAGGTATTAACTGATGCACTGATTGTACTTTGTACGGGAACCTGTGTAAGTCTTTCACTAAAATTCGCTGTAGGGTCCGTCTGGTAATGTTCAATTGCGTGAGCCGTCGTCTGGTAGATATTTCTTGTTCTCAGCGACATCGGCAGCCACAGACGCTATATTCTCGGCCGAACGACCAGTTCAGTGATGGCTACGCCCTGCATGGTCTCCTGTGGTTCCACTCTGTTTGAGTCGAGTAGCTAAGCGCCGAAATTTTTGACCAATTGGCGCGACACGATGCGCTAATACCACCGACCGATTATTGGTCAAAAACATCGACAAAATTGTTCCACGCTCTTGCGTAGTGTAGTGCTCTATTGCTTGTCTGTTTTTATACTACAGCTGTCGAGTTCACAAATGTCAAATATGATTGACGTACGACGCCATTTGCAAAAATTATACCATCTTCCGATAGGGTGATTAATTTTGCGACACCTTGTACTACCGTGATTGTTATGGACTGCAAAAGCAACCCCTATTTGGATGCGGATTTGTTGTTAGAGTCAGACTCATGCAAGAAGTCTTGAGTTTCCGGCATGTTAACGAGGGCCTCGTTGAATTTGAAAACATTAGCTTTATATCTGCGAATAGTGCCCTAGCTATAACTTTAAAATTGTCCTCGACGACTTTAATGCAAAGATAGGAAGAGAGGTCATCTTCGTTAGTATTGTCGGAAAGCAATACACTACAGTACACGACAGCACCTCCAATAATGGCTTCAGGCTAAATTTTATACCATTTTGTTTGGTAAATTTTCGAAATAGGTCTTCAAATCCCAAACCTAACTCTTTCTGAGAACTTTTAAGAAACAAGGTAAGGAAATTAGGGTTTTGAAATGTATCAAATAAAAGAGCACGCTTTGAAATTCTTTAATAGGCATAAAATTTTCAAAAAATATTGGAAAATTAGTAATTCTTGGAAACTTCTCTTACGAGTATTGTCAACTGTTGTTAGAAACGTTGGTAAAAAATTATAAATTCATTTTTTTATCTGCTGCGTTTTTTCCCAAGTATCATAAAATCGACGGGTTTTTGTGCAAACTTGATGATGAGTTTTTTTTATTATTGTTACTTGTATAAGGAAAAAATAGTAAAACGTTATTTTAATTAGACATATTCTGGAGAAAATTGACCACAAAAGTCAGAAATTAACATGGGCAATGAAATGGAACAGGCTTAGAAATTGGATATCTAAAGACTCAAACAAGATATCAACTTTATGTAAACGCCGTTACAAAGGCTAGTATTTCTTCTAAAAATAAAAGGAAGTTTCTACCTTTAGTACTAACAGAGCAATTTTCATTAAAATGGGTCAGGGCACACCAAAGTAAGACTTTTCTTAACTCCTCGATAAATACTGTCAACATTACCTGCTCTAATTTTTGCAAATAGCATTTTATGTCATCGTGTCTTTCACATTTGTGAAGTAAACAGAAGTGTAAGGTTTTCTAATAAAAGGTCTAATTTTGAATAGTCTGCAAATTGCTATCTGTCAAAAAAAAAAGTAATACATTTTCATTTTTAGAAGTAACACTCTGCCATTAACGACATATGCTTCCAGCAACGCATTGTCGCTAAAACCGTTCAAGAAGTTACGAATTTTCACGATCGATCTGAAGAAACTTCTCACCCAGCAATTGTTAAATTGATTTAAAAATTTAATCTATTGAGACAAGTGTATGATGTGAAGACCCGAAATCAATCCTCAACCAACAAGCGTCTTCGGCCAGCTCGATATTTAGCTAAGTTACGTTAGATTAAAACAGGGGTATGGTGGATAAGCCATCACACAGACACCAGGCACAAGGCACCATCCCTGTGCAAACAGTTGAGTTTATCTGAAAATGGCAAAAACCTAAACTATCTCCCTGGTAAAACGTCCAATTTCTTTGCAAAAGCCAAGAAGGCCTTTGAAGTTCGTGCCGTCTATTTCCTCTAGGTTTTCGAAAAAGTATTTCCCTAAAAATTTTCTTCCACTACGCGATATTGCCTTGCATACACACTATGTGTGTTATGTCCTCAACAGCTATCTGACAATTTGAGTCTCTTTTTGTGTTTCCGTAGGAGACAGTGTCTAGTCAGAATACCTATTACTGTCCTAAGCTTATCCCTGTTTAATTTTATGAACTCTCTAGATGGCAAGAGAGTCTTGGATACCCGGTGTCCTTCAAGACTTGACCACCTTAGGTTGGTAGTCTTTGTGATTTTTTCCTCGATAGTGCCCCTTACTATCCAAAGTGGTGGCTTGATGCTGGCAACCTCACTATTGTCGAGTAGCCCTCCTTTTCTTGCAAGTTCATCCGCTTGTTTATTTCCTTTAATACCGCAGTGTTCTGACAGCCAGCACAGACTCACCCGGTTCTGACTGCATAGTGCCTTGTCAGTCGTTCGCAGATCTGCGCAGAGTATAGACGTGTTTCGGCTTTTTCTGAAGTAAAAATAATTGGTTGCAACTTTATTATTTGAGTCGATAGCCAAGCGGTTAGCGCAGTCGATCAGTGTGTACGGCCTACGAGTCGTGGGTTCGAGTCCCCCTGTGTCTATATTTCGTCTTTTTCTTTTATTAAATAGAACATTTAATTTGTACGAGTATTTTTACTTCGTGTTAAACATCACGTGATATGCAAATAGCGGGATCTGCTGAGAAATCGGGTGAGGCATCAAGTGGTGTGTCAGAACCGAAAACTAAAAGAAGGAGGAAGCAAAGGCAAATATCCAACTTGATACCAACTTCCGGTGAAAAGCCGCTGGGCGGAGTGAGGGAAGGGGCGCATTTAACGCCATCGACAGCAGCAAATAAACGTCCCGGACAAGTTATTGACGACAACCCAAATGTCTCAGATGGTGGTGAAAGCCACTATCTGAAAGAGAACACCTTCGCTTCCTTGGCTCCAACCGAATCGGAAGACGAAGAAGAAGAATTGGAGTCTCTAAGTAGCAGCATCCAAGTGCTGCAACAAAGAGTTCTTGCCATAAAGGAACTGCAAATACTTAGAAGGAAGAGGGAAGTGCAAGAGCATTCCCAACAACAACAGCAAACGCAGCCAGCTCGAAGACACAACAACAACATAAGACAAACACATTGACACAAGTGCTACAGCAAAGACAGCAGCAGCCACAACAAAGGCAGCAGCAACAACAGCAACAGCAATAACAACAACAACAACAACAGAAACAACAGAAACAGAAACAACAAAGGGTTCCACCCATAAATACATTCAAGATTGAGCTGAAGGAAACTGTAGAACTATGTAAGTTGGCCATAGGAAATAATTTTTATATTAAAAGACTTAGCATAGATAGGCATGCGATCCACTGTAACACAGTGGAGCGCTATTACAAACTAAAAAATTTGCTGAAGGATTCGACGACGGAGTTCTTCTCCTACACCCCGAAAGGGGGACAAGCTGCAAACAATGCTGCTGAGGGGATTAGAGCCGTCGACTGATCCGGAGGAGCTCCTTGCACTGCTGAAAGAGAAGAAGTGCGAAGGGCTCCAATTCGTGGGGGTCAAGCCTTTCACCACAGCCGGAGCCAAAAGGGAGAAGCGGCAACTGCAGATCTTCCTGGTCCAGCTAAGTCCCATCAGCAATCTGGATGGTCTAAGGAATATTAAAGTCCTGGACTACCAGGTTGTACATTGGGAAAAATTATAGAGGAGCGAATGTGTTACAATGTGTTACATGTGTTACAATGTGTTCGCTGCCAAAGGTTCGGCACGCCGTGTCGAACTGCGAAATGCAGCCTCGATGCGTGAAGTGCGGAAAGAACCACAAGTCCGAGGAATGCGCTCTGGGTAAGGACGGACCGTCTGAAAAAAGCCAACTCTTTTGTGCTTTATGCAGGAACACGGGACACACCGCAAATTATCGGGGTTGTCCCAAATTCCAGTACATCAAAAGAATAAACCTGGCCTGGCAGCAGAAAGTAGATGTTAAACGTCCACCCATGCACCACCACCAAATGGCAGCAGGTAGGGGAAATACGGTACAGCAAGTGAAAGTTGCTTCTCAGGCCCCAGCGCCAAGAGCATCTGAACCAGTACTCCCTATACAACGTCATTTGACTGAACAGACCGCTCGGGTGGATCAAGTATACGCACTGCTGCCTGGCCTAACGCACCTTTTGCCGTAATGGGTACGTACGTGGCGGAGCAAACCCTGAAGGTCCTTGCTGTGAATGTGAATTCACTGATTAGGTTCGAACGACGAGCCGCACTATTTAAGTTGCTCAAAGCCCAAGCCCCTGATGTGCTTTTGGTTAGCGAAACTAAGCTTACCAAGAGACACAAAATGAGGCACAGAAGATACAAAATAGTACGGAGAAACCGACCCAACTCCATTCAGGGAGGTGGCGTTGCAATTTTCGTACGAAAAGGTATACATTTTAAAAGAGTATACAGTCGTGTAGGTTCCAGGTGCTGGAAGCATGCATCGTGTATATCCTTCTCCGTAGTGGGAAGCGGTTGTACATGGTGTCTGTCTATGCACCTAAGGCTACTCAATCCACCTTATTTATCTCAGAGCTCGAGACACTTTTTCAATTCCTGAGGCTGGAATTGGAAGACAACTATTTTATTATCGGCGGAGATTTCAACGCCAAACATAATGTTTGGGGAAATAATACACCAAATACTAGAGGGAACCTACTATTCAATTGGTGGGGTCAGCACAGTATAATGTATCGACTCGAGCCTAAGGCGACGGATAGTCCGTCGTTTCCCAGACACGGTTCTTATTTGGATCTTCTGCTGTTCGACTCACGAATACAACTGACATGCACTAACCAACAAACTACAAACTGTCTACGCACTTTCGTGTATGACAGTGACCATTGCGGTCTCAGCACCGAAATAACTGTTCCCAACGAAATTGCGGAATTGGATGAGTTTGTCCAAAGGCATTCCTACAATTATAGTAGGGTGCGTTGGACACACTTCACCAGAACACTGACTAGAGCACTCTCCTCGAATTCGCTCTACCCACCGTCCAACAGAAATCTGTCAAACGAGGAGATTGACAGGTATCTAAGACTAATGGACGAGACAATCAAACGAACAATGGACATAACGATACCTCGGTACCGACACACTGACGAAGAAGACCTATTCCGCAACGCAACTATTGACGCACCGCACCGACATAAAAGTAGACTGCTGTCAAGACTAAAAACCTTGTACAGACAGTTTACTGACAGACATAACCCGGAGATCATGACACTGAAGTCGTCGATTAAAAACCTCCAAACATTAATAAAAGAAAATTACAGAGCATCCGTAAATTTGTATTGGAACAGTAAAATTCGGGCTGTAAACACCAGCAACCCGAATATGTTCCCGCAAATAAATAAAATATTTCGGAGAAAAGATCAAAACGACCTTTCGTGTCTTAAAATTGCCCGAACTACGAACAACGAACAAATACTTATAGCAGCAGGCATAGATCCAAATGAGGCTGTTGATGATGACAGCTTCTTTGTGATCGAGGATCCGCAGGAACAGGTAGAGGCTATAGGAGCGACTTCCAGGAAGTGTACAAGGCGAATGTTATCATTGGCCCGAACCACGATCTGGAGAATAGAGTCCTTGTGCACAATTTCTACCTTCGAAATGAAATTGTGAATTGGCGATTCGAGAGCTCGGGTTTCACCCAGTTCAGTGACGAGAATATGGCAAATAATGTCATCACCAACGATAGGGTTCTACCCCCGTTCATTTCGAAGGAAGAGCTCCAAACGATCTTCGAATCACTTAGCAGTAAGAAATCAGTGGGAACCGATGAAATACCGTACATTGTGCTTCGACATCTCCCTCCAGAAGCGGTGAACATTTATACCACCCTGTTTAATAATGCAATGAATAATGCACATTATCCAGCGCATTGGAAAACTGCGGTGGTACATCCCATCCCCAAAAGGGATAAAGACACTTCCAATCCGGCGAATCTCCGCTCGATCAGTCTCCTTCCAAACATCAGTAAGGTGTTCGAGAAGGTGATCAATAGAGTCCTGACTAAGTGGGTTGAGGACAAACACATAGTTCCGGATAATCAGTTCGGTTTCAAGGCGGGACATGATATCATTCATGCTGCGTCGAAACTGGTTTCTGATATCCAATGGAACAAAACCAAGAACCAGTGCACTGGTGCCTGCCTGATTGACTTGGAGAAAGCCTTCGATACTGTATGGTTAGAAGGACTCTTTTTCAAGCTGGACAGGTTGGGCATTAGTAAACCACTGCTGTATATTCTTTTCGATATGCTCTCCAGTAGACAGTTCATCGTGAAGAATGGCGATGTGACTTCTGTTGGAACATTTAACATTAAAAACGGTCTGCCACAAGGTGCGGTAAATTCGCCGATCCTATTCAACATTTGCACAAGTGATCTGATAGGTTCACTTCACCATGCCATAGCGTACGCAGACGGCATAACAGCGTACAGATCAGGTCCAAAGATTGAGGTCATTAATATACTTTTGCAGCGTGACTTCGACAAAATTAAGCGATATTGCGATGACTGGAAGCTGAAAATCAACTTTCAGAAGTCGGAAACCATTCTGTTTAGGACGCCTTTGTCTAGGGAAGCCACTTGCTTGTCGAAATGTAGTCCGATACCTTGGGATCTGGCTAGATCAATATCTGTATTTTAACAAACATATAGATGTTGCTCTGGCCAGAGCCAGAGGTGCTTTTGCCCTTACAAAGAGACTGTTCTATAACAGTCAACTCGATGTGAGGGTGAAGGTAATCTGCTACATGGCCCTTATCAGGTCCATGCTTGTATTTGGATGTCCCGTGTGGTTCAATGTGAGAGCAAGCTTACTGGAAAAGATTCGGTTGTTTGAGAGGGCTTGTCTTAAGACTTGTCTTCGCTTATACAGAACACCAGAGTCTGAGTACATAAAATTCTATCCTAATGAGGTCTTATACAATAGGGCGAACCTAATAAGAGTGGACAATTTCGTCATTAAGTTGACTCGAGGGCACGTTGCAAGAGCAATGTCCACATCAAACAACCTGATCTCCGGGGCTTACTACCCCAATTATATGTATCACGAGAGAGTTCGCTTTGACGGCTTTATTCCTCCAGAAGCGTTCCTTTATCTAGATAGTAAAGGTCTGGTCCAGGACAGATTGGCGGTGCCGCTAATCTTCCACCTCGCTCGAACAGCTGCGGACAGGCGACTCAACTACGACAGAGACGTCGCACATGGCAGTGCGGAGCGTCTCCGTTTCAGTAGGGCGGTAGGGAGTCGCGACATGCGGGATGTTGCTAGGCAGCACCAACACTTTTGGTGGCTAGTTGAAGAGGAGGGTGCTTCGTCGTCGAACTCCTCCAATAATATGTAGCTTCATGTGAAGCAAAGTGGGCCAGCCTAATTTTTTTTTAGCCATGGCCGGCTTGCATAGTTTTAGGTAGGTTTAAGCTAAATTTTAAGAAAAAAAAATATATAAAAACAAAAAAAATAAAAAATAAAAAAAAACAAAAATATATATATACATACATATATTTATTTATTATGTATATATATATTATGTATGTATGGATGCATTAGATGTAAGTAGGTTAAGTAGGTTAAGATTTATTTTTAGGTAGATTGTAGGCTTTTAGTTTTAAGTTTTATGAAAAATTAAAAAAAGTCCAGACACTAAGTTTTTTTAATTAAAATTCATTTTCTTAGTTTTAATAAATGTAAAAATAAAAATAAAATTAGACTGAAGATTCGTAGAAAGACATAGTTTAAGTGTTAGGTTTAACTTATAGTTCCCGCATGGGGCCAGTAAGTTAGAATAAGATTATTTGTAAGTTATTTAAGCTAATTTTTAAGCATTTTTTTGTCTAGCATTTAAGAGTAATTTAAGTACTCGTATATAAATAAAAATGCATTTAAACTAAACTGAACTGCATAGTGCCTTGAGCACTGTGCGACAGCCCCCCATAATTGATGCTGGTCGATTCCATTGCCTTGAGTGCGGCCTGGCTATCTATGTAGATAGGGATATCTCTTTCGGATACCGATATCATCTGCATTAGCTCAGCCGCCCTGAGGACCGCCAGAACGTCTGATTTGAAGACACTGCTTGCACCCGGTAGTTTTATAGATACTCTTAGTTCTGGGTCTTCTGAGAAGATATCAGAACATTCTCCTTCCATTGTTTTCGAACCATCTATGAAAATTGCAATTTCATTTGAACTTGTTATTGCATTTTTTTGCCAGTCCTCCCTCTCCGGATATGTCATATTATACGGAATGTCGAAGTCGACCAAGGAAGTAATTTCATCCATTAGAATTGGATTGCCTGGCAGTAGCTCCCCTGACAGTAACCGAGATTAGTGAGTCGTATAGCACTGTTACCAGCAAGTTTTTTGATCTGTAAATCAAGCGGTGTTAAGTTGAGTTTTGGGAGTTTTAATTGCGGTACCTTTTACTTTCTGCTAAAAAGAACTACTTCCGTTTTGGAAGGGTTGGCATTGAGACTACAGCTTTTTGCTCAAGTGTTGGTTGTCTTCAGAGCAGCCGCCATAATATGGCTTAAAACATTTAAGTGTTTTCCCTGCACTATTATGATCACGTCATCTACGTATGCCGTGGCACTTATACGCATTGTGCTAAACTTCTTGAGGATGTCATTGATAACCAACACCCACAGGAGTGGTGATATGACTCCCACTTGAGGGGCTCCTCTGGTTGGACATTCTACCGAGCTTTGCTCAATGGAATAGTTTATTTTCCTACTTGCAAGCATATTTTAAACCCAGTTTGTAATGCCCTATTCAATATTAGCGTCTACTAGAGCATTTTCAATGGCGGTGGACTCCAAGTTATTGAAAGCTCCTTCAATATCGAGGAAGGCCGCTATCGCAAGCTCACCGAAGTGTAGCCTCTTCTCTATTTTCCCCATCACCTCTGCAGTTGTTTCTAGTATGAATCTCCAATAATCGCTCTAGGATTTTAAACATAAATGATGATAGACTTACTAGTCTGAAATCTTTTGCTATTATATGACCCTGTCTGGCAGCTTTAGGTAAAAAAACACCTTAACTTCCCTCCAAGCTATTGGTATGTACCCTATTTTTAGACTATGTCTACTTCCGGTGCTTTCTGTAGCGTAATCGGTAGACTGAATTGCCCACCGTAATTTGTTCCTATTAATAAGAACACCTATTTCCTCTTCGGAGAGAGAGAGAGATTAATGCTCTGCGTGTGCCGTAGCATGCCAAGGTCATCTCATAATGTGAATTCAGGAAAGTGGGTTACCACCAGCGTTGCCAGAACCTCTTGGCTATTTTCAGCCCAGGTTCCGTCATTTTTCCTGAGGTAGTTAGGAACGCTCGTTTCCTTTGAAAGCAGCCGAAGCCTGGGCTGTTATCTCGAGAGATTCGCAGTACTTCTGACATGAAGCCCTTTTTGACTTTCAAACTAGGTGCTTAAATTGTTTCTCACATTCTGAGAAGCTTCACTCTCTTATAGAATTTCCTAACCTCTTTCCTTTTGAACTTATCTCCCTTTTCCACCTTTTTGGTTGAGCCATTGTTAGTGCCTTATTAATATTATTTATCGCCCCATCTAAGCTAACAATATTATCGCAGGTGATTGATTGGGTATCCAGGTGTATATTTTCCACTTCTGTATACTTGGCCCAATCAGTCTTCCTAGGATTTCTTTGAAAACTACATACGATGTTCTGAAAGTTCATCTTGAAGCGTATCAATCGGTGATCCGACATTGACGCTTCGTAGACCACTTTCCATTCCCCTATTTCTAACCCTTCTGTATTTGTAGCAAGGGTGTATCTTTAGGTGGCTTCAGTTTCGCACTCCAAGTTGGCTGAGGTCCCCTTCCCCTTACGTGCGCCACCAGAGTCACGGTCATTCTACTGCCCTGTCTCTTGGGGGTGGATTTCATTGGCGAAAGATTGTGCCTCTTGTATCGGCGCGTGACTTTTGCACTATTCATTTAAGAAAAATGTTAAAGAAATAGCATGACAGCGAATAGCCTTGCCTTTTTTGACATCAAAGGTCTCGTGGAATTCTTTACCGACTTTGATGGAGCAGAGTGCATTCTCTATCGTCATCCTGCACAAAACTAGATATTGCTTTGTATAGCTATTCTCTATAGATGCTGCCATAAAAACAATGAATATGATTTTGATTTTTGCGGCCCGGGTCAATCCCGGACAGATTTATTACGCTTATTGCAAGCAAACATATACTTAAAACTAACATTTTCACTTAAAAACTAAAGGGTGGCAGCGGTTAAAGAACATAAAGACGTGAGGCATAGGTGGAAATAAGTATGTTCTTGAGGGAGAGTTTGCTGAGATGGTAGTCGAAGAGAGGCAGTACATCGTTAATTTCGCGAAGCATCCTAGACATTGGTTCCAGGTGTCCGTAATTCGTTCTGTGAAGATTGAGCCGGAAAAGTGGCACAGACCTAAGATTGCGGGGATTGGTGTTAAAAGAAATAATTTGAAGTAAGGAAGGACAGTCGATATTACCTACTAAAATTTGATGAATAAAGAGAATGTCGGCAACTTTTCGGCGTATAGAAAGGGGTTGTAAATTTATAAGTTTCAGCCGGTCAGTGTAAGGTGGTAAGTTTTGGCTATCATCCCAGGGAAGACCACGTAAAGCAAAGCGTAAAAACCTGCGTTGAACAGCTTCTATCCGGAGGATGTGAGTTCTGTAGTAGGGTGACCAAACTTGGCTGGCATATTCAAGAAGAGGCCTAACAAAGGTTATGTAAAGAGATTTGGTAACATAAGGATTGGAAAACTCCTTAGACCAGCGCTTGATAAAACCAAGGGCAGAGTTGGCTTTTTTTATTATACTATCAATGTGAGAACGGAAATTGAGTTCCTTGTCGCAGATAACACCTAAATCACGCAACTCATTCACTAAGGGAACAGGCAGATTAAAGATTAGATAGCAACGAGGTGAAGTAGGGAGGCGCTTACGGGTATAAGTTATAGCCTGACACTTATTGACGTTAAGCTCAAGAAAATTCTTCTGACACCAAGTACAAAACCTGTCTAGATCTTGCTGCAGAAGTAGGCTGTCTGAGGAAGATGATATATATCTAAATATTTTCATATCATCTGCGTAAACAGATATGTATGAATTTTTAATGATACAAGCAACATCATTAATGGTCAGAATAAATAATAAGGGGCCAAGGTGGCTGCCTTGGGGGACACCAGAGGAGGCTTTAATTGGGTCAGAAACCATGGACCTAAATAGAACATAGTAAAGTCGTTCATTTAAATAGGATTGAACCCAAGTTATAAAGTTTATCTGGAAACCAAGAGCCTTTAATTTTAGAAGGATTATATCATGAGAAATTCTATCAAAGGCTTTGCTGAAATCAGTGGCAATCACATCAACTTCATTTCCTGATTCCAGTGCACATAAAGTGCTTGATACGAATTCCGTTAAGTTGGTGGTCGTAGATCTGCCATTGAAAAATCCGTGCTGGTTTGGGGAAACAATAGATTTACAATGGAAAAGCATTATGTCATAGATAATGCTCTCAAAAAGCTTAGGTATGCAGGACAACTTAGCAATTGGTCGATAGTTGGAAATATCGTCTTTTCTACCTTTTTTATGTAGGGGAATAATAAACGACCTTTTCCAGGTTGATGGAAATAATCCCTGGGTGATAGAAAGCTGAAAGAGAGCTGTAAGAGGTTGGGCTAGATGCATTTGACATTTCTTTAAAAATATAGGGGGAAGGTCATCAGGGCCAGCAGAATAATCATCTTTGAGTTTTATTATTTTATCTCTAACTTGCTCTAAAGTTATAGACACCGATTCCAAAGTTGTTTGTGGGCAGCTGTTTAAGTAGGAAAAGTAAGAATGGTCTGGCTCTTGGGAATGGATGGCGAACGCCTGGCCAAAAAAAATTGCGAAGAGATTTGCAATAATTTTGGGATCGCCCGAGGACCTATCAAGAAAATTTCGGGATGATGGATAGTTATCCGATTTGCTTTTAGTTTTGATGAACTGAAAGAATCTTTTGGGGTCGGAAATGAGTGTGTGGTCCATTCGGTTTAAATAGTTGTTATAGAGAGTTTGGCAAAGTACAGAGAAATTAATTTGGGCAGACTGGTAGTAGAAGAAATCGGTGTCGGAACGCGATTTTAAGTAAGAATACCAGAGCTTATTTCTCTTGTTACGAAGAGATCGCAGCTCTTTATTATACCAGGGTGGTGACGATGAGGGATTCCTTTTGGGTAAAAAAGGCACAGATTGGGAGAGACATTTTAAAATTTCGGTATAAAAGGATGCAAGAGCATCGTTAACCGTAAGGTTAGGGTTATTGTAGAGAAAGTTAAAATTGACCATACTGAGGATGTTGTTCAGCTTGGCGTAGTTAGCCCTATGAAAATTAAAACTGTAAGAATATTCATAGGAAACGGGATTAAGACCATTGTCATATGTCAGCGTAAGAGCAAGGGGAGGGTGGTAACTATCCAACTTAGAAAGCAGATGTTTACTTTCTAAAACGACGCATTTATCTGTATCAGTGGCGAAGACTAGGTCGAGTTGTCTGCCGATGTTATTGGTGACACCACTTAATTGATATAGACCAGAGTCAGTTAGGCAGTCAATGAAAAGATTCTCTTTATCAGAGGTAGGATTTGTTGCAGTATAGTAGCACTGATCAGTCTGAGTCCATAGAAGTTTAGGTAGATTAAAATCACCTAAAAAAATAACAACGTCATTGGGATCAGCAGCATTAAAAATGCAGTCGATTGCATCAACAGCTAGCTGGTAACCTTGAATTGGTTGAGAGGGGCGAATATAGCAGCAACAAATATATAGGTTGCGTTTGCAAATAGGAATTCTAGCGCAAACGAATTCGAAGAATGCAGTGGACGATTTTTTAAAAGGTCTAGACTCGAGACGAGAGTGTATAGCTAGAAGTACACCACGGCCATATAAATTCTCCTCTTTATCTAGACCATCGTCACGGTGTAAATCGAAGTCTTGGGAAAATAATTCATTATTCTTAATATCAGGGGTGAGATTGGTTTCTGTGAGGGCAAAGATGTCGTATGGCAGAATCTGCGAATTAAGATATATAGCAGAAATCTTAGTTCGTAATCCTCTTACGTTTTGATAATACAGGGACAGATATTTGGGAGGCTTCGGCAAAGAATTGAGTGGTGGGTTAGGAGCGATGGTAGTTTTTGAAACTAGACCGTGTTCTCTGGAGGTGTAGTATCCGTTTGGAGCTAACATGAGATGCGAAAGAAGAGAGATCATTAGCCACGTCATCAGGAGTCATATCTAACTGCTCATGAAAACGTATAAAAAGTTGCCGCAGGTCATTATGATTAGTGGGGAGGCCTTCTTGCAGAATGGAAACCATTGCATTGGTTTTCGTTATACCGTCGATACAGACAGAGTCAGGCTTATCATATAGGTAGGCGAGATATAAGCGAACATTATCATATAATCTGCGGTCTCTTAAACGAGAGAGAACATATCGGCCATCTTCCCCAGAATCGATAAGGTGCTTGGTTAACTTTACCTTTGGAGGAAGAATGGGGTCTAAAAAAGAAGGTGGTGTGGTATTAGGGTGGGAGTCTAGCTTAGAACATGGGGAGGGATTTAAAATATGGGAGCGAATAAAGTTGGGGTATGCCGTTTTTGTATGAGGGGAATGAGAAGATGTTGGGTTTTGTAAATGACTGGGAGGAGGATCTAGATTGAAAGATACGCGCTTAGGAATTGAGTTGGACGCGGTGGAAGAACGTTTAGTATATACGAGATTAGCAGTATGAATTGAAGGAGGAGTGAAGATAGGAAATGTCCCAACTTTAAAACTCCAATTTGCATCAGGAGTTTGTTTGTTAGGAGTTGGGTTTTTTTTGGAAGAGTTAGGCTTCGGTATGTAGCTAGTGTGTATCGATCATGGATTTTTCCAAGATCTGCCGTAGTGTGTATGATGGCCTTTCTTAGTCTAAAGCCACACTAATGTGGGCTAATCAGGTTGTTGGCGAACGGCTTCAGGCGTTCACGCAGTATGGCAGATAGGATCTTGTAGACCATGTTAAGAAGACTGGTGCCTCTGTAGTCGGCGCAGAGAGTCTTTCCTTGAGGATCCGACAAACAATGCTGAGGATCCATTTATCGGCCACACTTTCGTCCGACCATATTTTACAGATGAGTTAGTGTATGCTCCTTACCAAGTCATCGCCTGCTTCTTTAAATAGCTCGGTCAGGCTCCAGCAGCTTTGTTGAACGTAAGGTTAGATATGGCTATCTTCACTTCATCCAGGTTGGGTGGACGGAATTGTTGATCAACATCGTCCAGGTTTAAAGGTTCATTCTGCCTGACAGTTGTATTTGGTTCGGCATCGCCGTTATACGAGTACAGTCTACAGAAATGATCTTTCCAAATCCTCAGCATCGACGGCGAACGTACTGCTATGTTCCTTTGTTCGTTTCTACAGGCTTTGCTTGGGGGTTTTTTGTCTGTGGCATGTTTTTTTTACCTTTTGCTAAAACTTTCAGGAACGGGATTTTCTGAGTAGCAGCATCTCTCAATTTCCTCGACCTCGCTCCTTCTTTTCCCTCCTGAGAAGTGAGTGTTCATTTCTCTTCCTTGTGAGCGTTTCTAGTCCATCTATGCATCTTGCTTAGCTGCATGTGCTTGCAGGCACTAATCGTTAAACCAGGTTGCCACTGGTCTTCGATACTTGATGCTGGCGGCATAAGATTTTAAGGGAGACTCGATCGGAAAAGGAAATGACAATTTCTTACGATTGTATCCGTCCGATGTGAAAGTTCCTCACAGTATTAGCTTGCATTTGCGATGTTCGGGATATCCGTAACTGTACCTTGGCTACAACAAGGTAATGGTCCGAGTCCATGTTGGCCTCTCGGAATCCATAATACTTTAGTAGTGCCTTGCGTCGATCGCAATGTGGTCAATGTGGTTGAGGGTTGATTGATCAGGAGTTCTCAAAGTCAATTTATGAATATCGAGGTGCGGGGACTGCGTGGTAGCTTTGACAATGATACGCTACGTTGCAAAGTCGATTAGCATGAATCCATTGTAGGAGGTGGTGTTGTACATCCTATACTTTCCGATAGTACTATCAAAATAGCCCTACCTTCCTTGCTTTGCATTAAAGTCGCCGAGGACAATTTTAATGGCATAGCTAGTACATTGCGCATAAGTCTTGTCCAAGAGCTCGCTAAGAGAAGCTATATTTGGTGAAGTCATCTTTCTCCTCTGTGGCGGCGTTTGCTTATGTTGGTAATTTTGGCCTTAATACGAATTATTACGAGGAGCTTGTTAACATGCCGGAAACTCAAGACATCTGCCTAAGTCAACAAATCCGCATCCAAATAGGCTCTACTTTTGCCGACGATAGCAATCGCCGTAATAGATGTCGTAGTGCGTCATCCTCCTTTTTTCCGGAGAATGTATTGTAGAAGCCTCTTTATCATCGAATGTGGCTGTAACTATGAATATATTATGCTGTCGAACCCTAATCATTAAGTTTTTATCGCTGGAACTTAAATAGTTCTACGTGCCCAACAGATGGAAATAATTGAAGCACGTTTGCAAGTTATGTAAGTTTTTTGTTCGTGACACTTCTCGAAATGGTCATCATAACTGACTGCTGGGATTTTGCGATCTTACAGCAGGCACCTTCTTACTCTAAGATCATGAGAAATAAAATGTTTATACCAACGCTTTCCAGTGAAGAGTGGAGAACTCAATGCCAACGTCTGTTCAGTTATCGATGAAAAAAGACGTAAATGTGGGAAAATGACAATTTTAGCAAAAGGGCTTGGATGAGCAACAGAGGTCGTAAAGGTCATTTGGCTGATACTGTTTATCATTACTAATGACAACGCTTCTTTTATCGATTGAAATGAAAATCAAGATACAAACTGGGTTAGCACTATGGCGTTTAACCGCTTGCTTCGAAGAAACTAACCGTAGAACCAAGCAAACATAACCTGATGACGGGACATACCTTAGGGAATGAACAAATCGTCCTTACATAATTTTAAAGAAGGACTTAAAAATATTCCGGTATATTGAAATTTCTGGCCGAAGGGCGTAAACATACGTCATTTTACTCAAGATTCATCAAAAAACTAATTCGTGTTAATGCTGGTTCTGATAAACTTCAACAACACCTGAATGTTTATTACCACAATGCAAGTGGATGTAGAACGAAGACATCTGATTTGTTTATAGCATCAAGTCACAAGGATTATGATGTAATTGTGTTAACAGAAACCTGGCTCTATAAAGACATCTCGTCAACTGAAATTTTCGATTGTTCAATTTATGATGTTTTCCGCAATGATCGCTGCAAATCGGCCAAGGATCGTGGTGGTGGAGTTCTTGCTGCTGTTCAGTTAAACCTTGGTGGTAAGAAGATACCTTTACCGAACTTAGTTGCTGACCAAATTTGTTTTTCTGCGGTCGTTGGAAGTTCAAAAGTTATCTTTATTGTAAGCTATATACCATCTGGTAGTAGGTTGGATGCGTATGAAAACTGCATAGAAAATTTTGAGTATGTTAGCAATTATTCCTCTGAAGCTATCTTGTGCGCTTTAGGTGATTTCAATATTGGTGATCTAACTTAGTCTTGGTCTGATGACGATAAAATGCTTATACCATGCAATGTAAAAAAAGATTATGAAATAGCTCTTATCGATTCAATGTTTTCATTTAATTTATGTCAAATTAATTCTATTTCGAATTCGCAAAACAGATTATTAGATCTTGTTTTTATTAACGTTAATGATGTCAAAACTAATGTTTCGGAAGCTCCATTTTCTCTTCTGAATAATTCTGTTTACCATAATCAAATGTTAATCGAGATTGATTTATACTCTTATGTAAAATTAGAAAAGACTTCCGTTAGTTCTCTAAATTTTTTAAAATGTAACTTTCAATGTTTAAATGAGTATTTTCTTTCGCTTAACTGGCATAAGGAATTTGAAAATCTATGTCTTTTTGATATGTATATTCATTTTGTTTCTGTAGTTAATGTTGGTTTGTCCATGTTTGTTCCTCGCTCCACAAAAAAGTTGAAATCCAAGCCTCCTTGGTATAACAGGCGTCTATTGCACTTAAAAAATTTAAAGAACAAAGCTCACAAACGCTTCAAAAATACAGGAAGCAATACAGATAAGCAAATTTTTTGGAAATTGAGGAAAGATTTTTCTAGTCTGAGTACATTTTTGTATAACATTTATATAATGAACATCGAAAACAGTCTTAAAAGTGATTCCAAATCCTTTTGGCACTTTATAAATCAAAAAAGATGTTCTAGTGGTTTGCCTAATCAATTGTTTTATAAAAACGAAGTGTCTAATGGTCATAGTGACTCTGTCGAACTATTTGCAAAATTTTTTGAATCTGTCTACTCTCTTTCTGCTACTCCTACTGTGCCTGAAACTTACTCGATGTCGAAAATTGATTTTGGTCAATTGGTTTTGGACCTTGAGGATATTGAGTCTAATATTCGTACCATCAAGTCAAATCTCAAGCCTGGTGCCGACGGCATTCCTGCTATAATTTTAAAAAACTGTTGTAACACCATTAGCCAACCTTTGCTCATGATATTTAACTATTCGCTGGCGTCAGGTTTGTTCCTAGACGATTGGAAAGTATCCTTTCTGGTACCCATCTTTAAATCTGGTTCCAAAAATGACGTCGAGAACTATAGGGGTATCTGCAAACTTTCGGCTATACCAAAGCTTTTTGAATGTATTGTGAAAAGAAAGATTGATTTTCATATTAAAGAACATATTTCCGAGTTTCAACATGGTTTTGTCTCAGGTCGTTCGACAACGTCTAATCTGGTCTACTTTACTTCTTTTGTAACTAATGCAATCGAAAGTGGGTGTCAGGTTGATGCTGTTTATACGGACTTTAGCAAAGCTTTTGATTCAGTGAACCATGGGCTACTTATAAGAAAGCTGGAGAGATTTGGTTTCCATTCGACAATGTTGAAATGGATTTCTTCATTTTTAATTGGAAGGTCTCAGAAAGTCTGTATTGAAAATAATTATTCAAGATTAATATCTTGCACTTCTGGTGTTCCTCAAGGTAGTCACCTTGGCCCTCTCCTTTTTATTATATTTATTGATGACATTGTTCAACAGCTAAAATTTTGTCACTGCTTAATGTATGCAGATGACCTCAAAATATTTTTAAAAATTAAGAGTTCAAATGATTGCTTAAAGATCCAGATGGACCTTATTAATTTATGGATTTGGTGCGTTAATAATTGTTTAACTTTAAATGTTAATAAATGCTTTGCAATCTCTTTTTCTAGATCTAACGTTCTGCATTTGTTCAATTATTACGTCAATAATCTGCCCTTAAAAAGAGTATCCAAAATAAAAGATCTTGGTGTATTTATTGACACAAAATTAGTATTTGCTTCTCATGTAGAATACATAGTTGCGAAGGCCAATTCACTAGTTGGTTTTATTAAGAGAAACACGAAAAATTTTTTTGATCCTTTTACTTTGCTATCTCTTTTTATTGGCCTTGTCAGATCTGTTCTTGAATATGCCGATGTTGTTTGGAACCCAAATTATTCGACGTATTCAGACCGCATAGAAAGGGTGCAAAGGAAATTTACAAAATATATTTTCTTCAACATGCGCTGGAACTTTCAGCCGACATATAATGCTAGGTGTAAGCTGTTAGGTATAATGCCACTTAGTGAGAGAAGGCATGCACATGATATCATGTTTGTGAGAGATGTCCTTTGTTCACGTGTAAATAGTCCTATTTTGTTATCTATGTTTCCAATTTATGCCCCAGAGAGAGTGCTGCGGGATCGTCAACTTTATTATTTAAGTGGGCATAGAACAAACTATCTACTAAATGAGCCTATTTTTAGATCCCTTAAGTCATTTAATAGAATATGTAGAGACATAGATCTTCATATTTCAAGAGAATCTTTTAAAATAATTTTATATAGCATACTTTCTGGCTAGTTATTGTTTTTATTGTAAATTTTACTTAATTATTATTATTTTTTATATTTTAAATTATATTTTCTCATACAATTGTGTTTGTTTTTCGTAATCTGTAAGCTAAGCTTGTTGATGAAATAAATAAATAAATAAAAAATAAAAAATAAATAAATATTGCATCAGCTATTGCCCAAAAAGTAACAATCGCCTGCAGAGTCCAATTACCAAGCTCTCCTAAGCAACGACTGCGGTGAGGATATTCGAAATTCTCATTAGCAACGAGACGTATTTCTACTAGTAGTATACAGTCATTACATCTTCGCAAAGTCACTGTCTGGTGCGCCCTCTATGAATGAAAATTGATTAACTCCTATTTTCCGAGGACTGCGTCAACAATATTGTAACTATGACTGATGAGTGGTATGTATTCATGATCAACGACTAATTGCTCCCGCAAATCCACGAATTGATGTAGAAAAGAAATATTATTTCAGCAGAAGCAGGAACCTCAGACACAATACGAGCAACAGTGAACATTCTGTAGCTAGCGTTTTACGACGATTTGAACATTGTCGATTTGCACTGGCACGCAAGATCGTCCAATTTCACCCCTCCAAAGTTCTTTCTTCAGGGTGTTATGAAGTCACGAGTCTATACTGGCAACCCAAGGACCTTAGATCTTTGATAATTGTTAGAAGGATTGGGAAAAGTCACTGAAAATGTTGAAAAATGTGAACCATTTGTGGGGACTATTAGTTGATTGATATAATCTTTGCTATTTGGTATCGATGAATAAGGTCACCGTGATTATACCTGTAAAACGTTTACAAAAAAAATCAAGGAATATGGATATATAGATTCCCAACAAATATTTGCTTCGTACTATGCTTTGCTGCAATGCATTTCTAATTGTGACACAGGCATGCATAATTTGAAAATCAAATATTCAACTACGAGTATATACCAAGTACCTATTCCTGTCAACAATCGAATTGATGAATTGTCAGCAACTACTGCGCGAACATATGTATGTAGTTGCTGGACACATGACATAAGAAGTATTGCTGCACACCTTTTTCACCCATAGGATATACAAAAGGTGCAATAAGAATTATGTAAAGGCTTTGTATTGCGTCGTAGAAGATGTGCTCGTGCATTCGATGAATAGACGACAAGCTTCATAACAGATTCAACATCAAAGCAACTGGGTAAATATTTTTAACCTTGCGAAGATGCAATAATTGAAAAAAATACTAACAGTACTTCTTTGTAACGTAAGACAATGAAATTTACAGCCGGTGGGAAAAGTTATTTAACCAAAAATTCCCCTCTGCTGCCGCGCTTAAACCAAATCTAACGTACGATGATATACGCGAACCAGTGAAAATAATTAACCGAGGACGTATGGTCCAATTGGATCATATACTCGTACCCTAGGAAATATGGATGAAAACAGTAACAATTACTTATTGATACTCGTAGATCCACTGTCAGAAATAATAAAAATATGCGAGAGAGTTATAAACAGTCGACTGCACAATATAAAAAAAACTTGATAGCCGTGAATACTGCTTCTGCTACTGCTTATTATTATTATTATTATTATAATTTATTAACATATTATTAAAATACATATGTTAATTTAAAAGTAGAGCACAAGCTGCGAGGCATTCGGCTCTCGGGTTTAAAATAAAATTTTAAGTTATTGGCTAATTTATATAACGTATTCGTTTTAAATTAAAATATTGTTTTTTTTTATGTATCGTCTTTTCCAATAAGGATTTGGCAACTTTTTTTTAAATAAAACGCGAGATATTGAGATATTTCAAAAACTTTATTATCGGCTTGAAGTACAATCAAAATATTTATGAATGGAACTCGACTTCGTTCATATGGCCACCGCGGGCACGTATGCAGCGGTCGATTCGTTGGACCCAATTTTCAACGACTCGGCCACACATTTCGGCCGAAACGGCCGCTATTTCGCGTTCAATGTTGGCTCTGAGCTATTCCAACGTCGTCGGCGTGTTGGCATAAACCAATGACTTAACGTAGCCCCACAGAAAATAGTCAAGCGGCGTTAAATCGCACGAACGAGGCAGCCAATCGACTGGCCCATGTCTTGAGATAACACGCTCACCATACTTACTCTTCAATAAATCGATTGTAGCGTGTGCTGTGTGGCTTGTGGCTTGTGGCATCATCCTGTTGAAATCACATATCGTCCAAGTCCATATCTTCCAATTCGGGCCAAAAATAATCGGTGATCATGGCGCAATAACACAGTAACGTCGACGAAAAAATATGGTCCAATAACGCCGCCGGCATGCAAACCGCAGCAAACAGTTATTTTTTGTGGATGAAGTGGTGATTCAAGAAGCACATGTGGATTTTCACCCGACCAATAACGCATATTTTGCTTATTGACGAACCCATTGAGTCAAAAATGAGCTTCGTCACTGAAGATGATTTTGCGATGAAATTCATCATCTTGGCGCATCTTCTCCAAAACCCAATCGGAGAACGCACGTCGCTTCAAATGGTCCATCGGCTTCAATTCTTGAGTCAGCTTTATCTTGTATGAGTGTAAACCAAGATCCTTACGCAAAATACCCCATAATGTGGTCTGAGCGATGCCCAATTCTTGAGAACGCCGTTGAATTGACTGATTTAGATCGTTTGTTACAGACTCCTGAACGGCAGCGAGATTTACGACACTTCGACCAACCTGTTGTCTCACAGACTCGGCAACATCACTCAACGAATACGTAGACTCAAATTTTTGCACTAAACTATTTATTGCCTGTATACTACTACTAATTTTTGTAATTTTTAGACGTCGCTCGTTAGTGTACTTTACCATGATGAAAATGTTGAGTTTACTGAATAAATTGACAGTGACAGTTTGATGATTAGTGAAAGAGTGCGCTCACAAATTAAATTCAAAGTTGTCAAGTCCCTATTGGAAAACCCTTTATTTAAAAAAATTGACACTCCAACTGTCAAATTACCAAAAATGTACCAAATGGACTAGAGCATAAATCTACTACAAGTACGGGATGCATCCAATTTAGAATTTAGAGACATCTTGCATCGACGCAAGGTGTGTAGCTGGCACATGTGTTCGCTCGTATAAGAAACAGTGTTCTCTAAATTTGACGCACAGTATATTCTGCACATGTATTTCAGGCATAACTCCATCAATCCAACCGCCGAGCAGCTGCTCGAAGGTAATTCCGACATGGTGCCATGCAGAAATTACTTCCGCCGGAATTATAGGAAATTCGCAGCAACCAATTCCAGGAACATCCACCACGCAGTTACCAGTATATTACGCAGACGTCGTCAACACTCAATCTGCAGTGCAAAAGGTCGAACAAACTACATCTCGTAACGTACGGGATATAATGGAAATTTTGCTAGATTTCAATCCCTGCGGGGGAGATCACATCAGAGCAGTTCATCGGCCGGATTAATATGTTAGCTTAAGAAGTGTCTACGGCTGGAGCGATAACATTCCCATCTTCGTTGTCTTAGTAACAATTGAGGGAAAGAAATCGGTTACCTGTTGTGCGTAAATCGATTCGGGAAGTTCGAAGTCCTTAATTTCAGCAGCGAAGAAAGATTGATAGGGTTTGAAGGAGGAGAAACCGTTTGCCGAAAGAAATTGTCAGCAAAGATTTGGATCACGAAGTCGAATACATGTCACAGTTTCTGGTCGTTGAAATTTCGGTCAAGGCATATGATGTCATAGTAGGTATCGACATTTTAGCTAAGGGAAGAGTCGTGATAGATAATGGCGTGTGAGAAGGGCTACATTGCAGTATTTGTGTGAATAGTCACTATGACCATACATCTGGAGCTGGTGAGCAATCAGAGCACTGAAACATTCCTTTCCTTGCTGCTTTCCATCGATCCCCTAGACGATGAGGAATACAATGAGTACTCTGGCCGACAACGCAATAACTTTCGTCGGAGCAGACAAGCAACTACGGAAGAGTGCGGCAGAGTAATATAATAATACAATTCCCCTTGAACAGATCAATGTGGTGGGCACACAGTTTTTGTTTTGTTTTTTTAAATCAGCACCCACTCAAGGGGTTAAAACACCTTAAAATGTGTGCACATGGCGCGGGCGAAGGAAAATTAGGAAGAAAAGAAAGATATGGTCTACGTTGGTTTTAGATATCTGAATGTTAAAATGACATGGAAATAGAGAGCTCGACAGGGCATTCCATAAACGAGTTGTTCGACTTAGGAACGAATCACGATATTTCAGAGTACGTCCGAAAGGTATACTGATGGTATACTGACGAGCATTCAAAGCGAGACGGATGGTACTGTTGAAGGTTTGAAGGGGCGGAATGCTACTGGCGATCTCAGTGGAGCACTGGTGGTGGAAATAGCGATAAAACAAAGTGAGACAGGAGACATTACGTCGGTGTTCGAGGGTGTCAAGTGATTGACTGATATGATTATCATCTATAATTTTATCGCACTGTTTTGAATCCTATCTAGCAGGTGCAGTGATGATTTAGGCTCACCTGACCAGATGTGTGCATTGTAACATCAACGATGCAAATGCCATTCATGGATAATGGCTGGGCGCTTAAAATTCGCTTTAACGATGGCAAACAGCATTGTGTTTTGGAAGCATTAAATTCCACCCTGTTGATTGTTCTAAAATTGATGATGCTGTTTATATCGGAATTTAATGACCTTAGCATACGCTGCCGTTTCTGTTCTACAGCCGAAGAGTAGGGACAAGTGTCCGGGAACGAATATGAAAAGCAGAGAGTATTGTCGTTAGCAAAGGAATATATTGGATTAGAAGTGGCAGACAAGAGATCGGGGATGAGAAATTAAAAAGAGAATGTCGGAGACAGAACGGAGCACTGGGGCATACCAGCATTTATTGTATGGATATCAGACTTGAAACCAACCAAGACAACTTGAATTGAACGTTGCAAACGGTAATACCTAATCGTCGTCGACACCAAATGCACACATTTTCGACAAAAGAGCCTGATGCCAAACTCTGTCAAATGCCTTAGAAATATCAAGCGCAACTATCTTGCTTTCACCAGATTGATGTATACTTTGGTTCCACTTGTTGGTGAGACATGCCATCAAATAACCAGTGCACCTGCTACTAGGAAGATAATTCGACTTTTTTAGGGACGGGCTGGACAATTTTCTGTTTTCCATCTGCTCGGGAAGAGTCCTAAAGAGTAGGATTGATGAAAAAGCTAACTCAGTGGTTTTGCCAGCGTGGAAGAACACCTCTTCAGAAGAAGGGCAGTTACACCATCTGGACCAGCGGATTTATATATTTTGAGATCTTTAAGTACTCTTGCTACTATACGAGTGCGAAAGTAGATTCGTCCCATTGAAGATTCAACGCACTCAAGTGTAGGCGGAGACAAAGCACAATCTGGGAATGTTGAACGGGCCGCAAAGTATGCAGCAAACAGATTGGCCTTGTCTAAAGAGCGTTGGGATGGAGGATGAGGTAGAATTTCTGATGTTTTTGACAAACGAATAAAAGCTTTTACTACCTTTGGGGCATTGTAGTATTTTTTGCCTCAAATTTTGGTCGTACCGAAATTTCACACGCTGAAGAAAGACGTTGCAGTCATTCTTGTCTGTTTGAACTTTTTTCGGTTTTCCTCTGTTGGGTTGGTATTGAAGGACCGAAAAAACATTTCTCTAACCCTGACGGCCTCTTTACAGCTTGAGTCATACCATGCATTTTTTTTTTTGTTTGATACTCTTCATCCGATGAGGGATAAAGGATCTCATTCCAAAGAGAATAGTGTCTGTTATCATATCAGCAGCGGGATCCACGTCGTTACTGAGGAAACATAAAGACCAGTTAAAATTCCTAAGAAAGCTGCTAAGTCAGTTCCGATTGGCTTTCATACGGTTCTTTTAGGAATTTTTTCTCTAACGGTGTAGTCGGATGGAGGTTCATTGTGCCAGGCGCGTCTCACCAAGGAGGCATATGGGAGGCACAACCTGCGCAAAGTAATGGGGAGGTGCGTTTTCATATTCGAGACTCTGGTGATGACGCTCGCGCTTATCGAAGCTTGTCACAACTGAATACCACTCAGTACACTAACAGACGACTCAGGCGAATTAGTACTCTAACACTCGGGCATTTTCTCATCAGAGAGCAGATTACGCAACCTCTAACAGCCGATATCGGCGAAATATCACAAAACAGTCTGACGCTGTGGAGCACCATCCATCATATGCAGCAACATTTCTGAAGGAGATCGCGCGAAGAGTACATCAATATGCTGCAACAGAGATTCAAGCGGAACCAGCGATATCAGAACGTGCAAATCGGAGATCTAGTGTTAGTGAAACCCTACCCTGCGGCGGGTTACAACCATCCATAAGGTCAATGATGGACCGGTTCGGAGCGCAGAGATGAAATTAGAGCATATAACTTAGTGTGTCCAGTGCAGAAAATACGCGTCCTACCCAAGGAAGACGATTCCAAAGCACCTGAGACAGAACGTATGCGTCGCCTAGATATCGAAATGTTATGCATACATAACACATGTATACTGGAACTATACGCGACGTGTAAGATGGCATCAAGTCGAAATGGCCGAAAAATTCGAAGTCATAAGAATTTACGACAAAATATTTCGAACGCTTAATGTTCCATGAAGCTCCTGTGGGACCATGTATACCTAGAGGGCAATACTATCGTCACCAAAGAATATATTTGATTAAAATGCTACAATGTATAAACTTTTTTGAAGGAGCTGAAATTTGGACTCGGTCAAGAAAGCGAAAAGATGAAGAATGAAGCAAAACTGCTCATGCAACATACCTTTGGGAGCCAAAAGCTAGAAAAATTTAAATGCGTTTCTTAATAGTATTCAAGCTATCAGCTGGTGTTATAAGGATGTCGCACTTGTAGCACTTTGAAAAAGCCCTTCAACACTTTTAAAGCTCTTCGTGCTTTAAGTTATAACCAATCGATTGCCACTTCCTTTGCCATAGATTTCCGACGTCTTCCTTTGGGGTACGATTTTACAAGAAAACTCTCAATGGATATCGAACATATTAACGCAGAATCAATATGACAGCAGCGATTAGTTTCCAAGTACTACCCTTATACAAAAGAACTAACTCAACGTTCGAGTGAAATAGCAAGCGGAATGCAGCGGTTGCTGTGATGTTTCTCCTACCCACATCAAGTGAAGTTTTGGGCACATTTTAAACGACTTTGACAGCTTACCGCGGTATTCAACTCCACATCATCCCCTTATTAGAACTTCTAACAATACCGATAATTTGGTCAGGAATACTCGTCTTGCGGAAGCTGGAGGTAAGTGAGTTATGAAAATCCCTCGTCAATTAAGACCAGGTAGAGGGAATATCGAGATCTATATTACACTCATCACCCTGTATGGATGACAAAATCAATAATACGAGCAGTTCAGCAATTCCCAGAGATTCTTCGACACCGAGAATTGAATCCAAGATTAACTTATACGATTACAATTTGCTTCTATTTTTTCTAATTACTATCACAGCTGGAAGGACACATATACTCTGCTAGTTTCTGCAGTACATCAGATTACACTTCTTTGGTAAATTCATGATCATCCTTCCATTCCAGTCCTTCGGAAATCTTTCGTTTACCCACCGGCTGGCATTGATAGACCACAGTAGCTCTGGTACTGCTGATGGACTATTTTTTCTAAAGCGGTTGCAATCATTGCTAGCTGAACACTCAGTCATAAATGGTATTGTTGCGGTGCTGTCTAGGTGGTTTCACATTATTATTATTGCGGAATGGTGCGTGGATCCCAGGATCTGTTCAGCTGATTATTATCTAGACAGCAAACAAACGGTCTGGACTTGTTGCACAATGTGTTTTTCTTTTAACTTTTTCCGTTTCCGTGAGCTCCTTGTTAATACCTTAATCAATCTTACTGCCCCACTCACTGGGGTTTGCCTTACTTTCTGCCTATGTAACTAGAGCGATGAAGTGTGCACTTGTCACGTCGTTCACTACAATGTACTTAATTTCCTTTTACACGGCACTGAGTCCCATGTTCAGATCTCTTCACTGTTAAGGTTGCTGTAGTTTGAACTTTGATGGTGATACGCTTTTCGGTACCCCTACAGCTACTTGCCGATAAACTTGTTCTATTATTTTTCTGCCTCTTATAGGCATACACTCGCATGTTAGTGTAACAAGCGCTATGTTTAAATCTGCTGTTTGTTTGTGATGAGATGACCTCTGAAATGTTGACGCACTGTAAGAGCGCGAAATCGCAATAGTGAGCATGTTAGAGCGGCTAGTACTAAGAATGTAGAACAATTGCGCGCTTGAGCTATTATAAGAAGGTAGTCACTGTCGGTGCATAGATCTCACCTAAAAAGTCAAAATCATCCAACAAAGATAGGATATATATGAATCCAATTGAAACCAGAACTCTTTCACATCCGATCACATTTGTTTCGGTAATTAGTGATTTCGCAAATTTATAAATTGCGATCTTGCCATAATCACCTTGCAAAGATGCACTATACTCGTACAGAAGACATAAATATTTGATAATTTGTTTCCAACTCATTTTTTTTATTAAAAACGTGAGTTTTCCGATGGGAAAAATGCTAATTGCTTTTAAGGTTGTTATAATCGTATTTTAATACAATAACTCTAATTACTCGAACCAGTACTGAATAATTAAGATACACACTGTTTCCGCAGCACGTGGACTTGCTTACTGAGTTGATAAACTACTTGGGTTATTTATAGAAAGTCTTGATCAATTAAAATGACTTGTAGATGCGTTTTCATGTCGTAGGTCGTGAACTCGTACAAAGTAATTTCAAATTATAGAAAAGATTGCACTAGGTGCACCCTTGTAATGTATGCATAAATTAGAGTTAGCTGGTACTTACGAGTAAGTGTAATATATGACAGAAACGTGATAAACTCAACAAATGATTACAGAGCTAATTACGAAGACAGTTGTTGGAATGTAACGTCTTCCAGACTTTCGAACAAGATTGCGGCAACGCGTAAACGCGGAATAGAAGCATCTGAACTATAATCACTTCCATACGACTATCTTCAGAATATCAAATAAATAATATATTGCTTTAGCGATAAAGTACCCTAGAGTACTACTAACTACAACATTAACTATCTGGAGCTTGATGCGTGTATAGGCCGGACAGGTTTTACGACGTAAGTAGAAACTAAAGCCGCGAAACAATGGATTGCGGCGGGTATTCACGGATCGAGCTCTAGAACAGCTCAAAATCTACCCTTTTTTTTATCCAAAAATTTTGTTTCGTGAGAGGATCACTTTAGGCTCAAAGAGCTTCTGAACAAGCAAGGTTTTCATTTTTGGAGAAGAGACTCACCATGCTCAATAACACCCGTAAAAGTGCACGATTTAGTGTCTTTATTTCTTCACTTGACACTTATGAGTCAATGGCCAACATTCTTTGGCAATGAGCAGTGATTATTTCTTCAAAACTATGGACGACATTGATCCGGATGATATGTGGTTCCAACAGGATGCACTACGTGTCTTAGGCTACCAGGTGGTTCACTGGGAAAAATTAAAAAGGACCGAAGGCGTTATACAATGCGTTCGCTGCCAGAGATTCGGGCACGCCGCGTCAAACTGCCAAATGCAGACTCGATGCGTGAAATGCGCAAAGAACCACAGTTCCGAGGAGTGTGCGATAGGACGCAGCTCTCGTGCGTGTTATGCGGGAACGTGGGACACACCGCAAACTATCGGGGTTGTCCTAAGTTCGCCGACATTAAGAAAGCAAAACTGGGTCGGCAGCAGGAAGTGGAGGTCAAACGTTCACCTGTTAGGTTTCAAACACCAGCCGTCACGTCCCAAATTTCTTACGCCCAATGGCCTCCTCCAGCGCCAATGCCGAGAACAACGGAAGCTGCACCAAACATGCTGGCCATCTGGCTCGTAGAGGCTGTACTTGGCCTCTGTTTATGCACCTGAGGATTCACAATCCACTCTATTCATTACACAGCTCGACACACTTTTTCGACTTCTGAGACTGGAATCGGGGGAGAATTATTTTGAAATCGACGGGGATTTCAACGCTAAATACAGAGATTGGGGAAATAATTTGCCAAATACTAGAGGGAACCTACTACTCCATTGGTGGGTTCAGCACGATGTCATGTACAGATTCGGTCTTAGGCGGGTCTTATTTGGATCTACTGCTGTACGACGAACGTATACGACTGACAGGTACGAATTTACAAACGCTAAACTGTCTGCGCACATTTGCGTATGACAGCGTCCATTGAGGTTTTAGCACCGAAATTACAGTTCCCAACGAAATTGCGGAATTGGAGGAGTTTGTCCAAAGATATTCTTACAACTACAGTAAGACTCGATGGACACGCTTCTCCGCAACCTTGGCAAGAGCGTTCTCCTCGAACACGCTCCACCCACCGTCCAATAGGAATTTGTCAAACGAGGAGATCGACAATTACCTAAAACAGATGGACGAGACAATTAAACAAACTATGGACACTACAATACCGCGGTATCGACGTACCAACCAACGAAGACCTGTTCCGCAATCCTACTATTGAAGTAGACTTCTGTCAAGACTCAAAAACTTGTACAAACAGTTAACTGACCGACAAGACCCGGAGATTAGGACACTGAAGTCGTCGATTAAAAATATTCAAACGCTAATAAAAGAGAATTACAGAATTTCTGTAAGTTTGTATTGGAACAACAAGGTTCGGGCTGTAAACACCAGCAACCCGAATATGTTTCCGCAAATAAATAAACTATTTCGGAGAAAAAATCAAAACGACCTTCAGTGTCTTAAAATAGCCCGGACAACAGACAACGAACGGTTACTGACAATAGCAGGTATTATCCAAATGAAGCCGCTGATGATGACGACTTCTTTGTGATCGAGGATCCACAGGAGAAGGTTGAGGCCATAGGGGCGGCTTTCCAGGAAGTATACAAGCCCACTGACACCATTGGCCCTAATTATGACCTGTACAATCGCGTCTTGGTGCACGACTTCTGCATTCGAAATGAAATAGGAAACTGGCGATCCGATGACTCTGGTTCCACCCGGTTCAGCGACGAAAATATGGCAAATAATGTCATTTCCAGAGAGGGTGACCTACCCCCGTTCATTTCGAAGGAAGAACTCCATGAGATCGTCGACACAATCAGGACTAAGAAATCAGTGGGGACCGATGGTATTCCGAACATCGTGCTTCGACATCTTCCTCTGGAAGCGGTGGACATTTACACCACCCTGTTTAATAATGCAATGAATAATGCACATTATCCAGCGCATTGGAAAACGGCGGTGGTTCAACCTATCCCCAAAAAGGGAAAGGATATATCCAATCCGGCGAATCTCCGGTCGATAAGTCTCCTTCCGAATATCAGTAAGGTTTTTGAAAGGGTAATCAATAGAGCTCTGTCTAGGTGGGTTGAGGACAAACATATAGTTCCGGATAATCAATTCGGTTTTAAGGCGGGACATGATATCTCACATGCAGCGTCTAAACTGGTGTCCGATAGCCAATGGAATAAAGGAAAAAAACAATACACTGGTGCCTGCCTTGTTGACTTGGAGAAGGCCTTCGACACCGTATGGTTAGAGGGTCTTTTCTATAAACTAACTAGGCTGGGGATCAGTAAACCACTCTTGTACATTCTTTATAATATGCTAACTAACAGACAGTTCATCGTGAAGAATGGTGATGTGACTTCTGTTGGAATATTTCAAATTAAAAATGGTCTTCAGCAAGGCGCGGTCAATTCGCCGATCCTATTCAACATTTTTACAAGCGACTTGATAGGTTCACTTCCCCATACTATTGCGTACGCAGACGATTTGATAGCGTACAGAACAGGTCCAAAAATCGAGGTCATTAATACTCTCTTACGGCGTGACTTCGATAAGATAAGACGATTTTGCGATGACTGGAGTTGAAAATCAACCTTCAGAAGTCGGAAACCATTCTCTTTAGGACGCCGTTGTCTAGAACCTCTAGGGATACTAGAACAAATTGGCGTAAGTTCTCGATCATTGGTCATCACGGGCAGCCTCTTGCCTGTCGAAATGTAGTCAGATACCTTGGAATCTAGCTAGATCAGTTTCTGTATTTTGGCAAAAATGTAGATGTTGCTCTGGGCAGAGCTAAAGACGCTTTTGCCCTTACAAAGAGACTGTTTTATTGCAGCCAACTCAATGCGAGGGTAAAGGTAATCTGCTACATGGCCCTTATCAGGCCCATGCTGGTATTTGGTTGTCCCGTGTGGTTCAATGTACGAGCAAGCTTAATTTAAAAGATTCGGGTGTTTGAGAGGGCTTGTCTTAGGGCTTGTCTTCGTTTGTACAAAACACCAGAGTCGGAGTACAAGAAATTTTATCCTAATGAGGTCCTTTACAACAGGGCGAACCCAATACGAGTGGACAACTTCGTAATTAAGCTGACTCGAAGGCACATTGCAAGAGCAATGACCTCAACGAATAACCTGATATCTGGGGCTTACTACCCCAATTACCTTTACCACGAGAGTGTGCGCTCTGACGGCTTCGGTCCACCGGAAGCATTCCTCTACCTAGATCAGATAGGGTTGATCCAGGATAGATCAGCGGTTCTGTTAATCTTCCATGTCGCTCGGACAGCTGGGGAAAGGCGACTCAACTACAACAGAGATGTCGCACACGGCAGTGTGAATCGTCTCAGGTTCAGTAGGGCGGAGGGGAATCGCGATAAGAGGTATGTCGTTCGGCAGCACCAGCATTTCTGGTGGTTGAATGATGGAGAAGATGTTTTGTCGTCGTTTCCGTCAATTACGGAAGAGCCTCACGCGCACGCGCAATGATGTCAATGACTTGAATTGGACAATCCAAAATCAAATTCCGGGAGAATTGCGTTCATACAAATCGATCGATCGCGTTGAAAACGAAGACGAAGTCGTCAATTATCCAGTGGAATTCCTAAACTCTTTGAATTTGCCTTAAAGTTGGTTCTTTCATCATTATTCTACGAAATCTTCATTCCCCGAAACTATGCAATGGAACCCGACTGATTGTGATGAAGCTAATAAATAATGTGAAAGTGTCAAGGATTTTGAAAGGGCCGTCCAAGGGAGAAGAATGCCAAATTCCGCGAATTCCCTTGACTTCAACCAATTTGCCGTTCCAGTTCAAACTTGAATTTGCGATGACCCTAAACAAGTCACAAGCGCAGTGTCTGGAAGTGTATGGCATAAATCTGAAAACGGCCAGCTATATGTGACGTGTTCCCGAGTAGGGAAACCATCCTCACTCTTCATTTACACTCCGGAGGAGAAAACAAAAAATGTTGTGTATCATGCAGCCTTAAATTGAATACAATCATTGTTCTATTCTTTTTTTTTAGATTTCAATAAAACAAAAAGAATTCAATGAAATTCATACTGGATTTTATTCTATTTTTGCCATATTTTGGACGGGACCAAGTCCGTCGGGCCAGCTAGCTTCAGTATAAAATAGATAAATCTCACCTAATCAATAGTTTAAAATTAAATCAAAAGACATCTGTTTCAAAAGATTCACATCACTCAGTAAACTACAATAAAATAGAACTAACAGGTTTCTCGCAAGTCACTTAAAAACCTTTTAATGTAAATGATCGTTAATATTCAGTTTTTTTTTGTAGTAAACTACATAATTAAAATTTTCTACTCGTGTGGCTGTCCGACTTCGATTAAAAAACCCAGAAGATGTTGGCTCTAAAAAAAAACGAGAAGTAAAAATAAACTCAGTGAGTATCTACAATCGATCTACTACGAAATTTGCATATTTAGCGGAAATAAATAGGATTTGCGTGTGAGTTACACAAACGGCGGCGTGTACGGATAAATGTGCCTTAAGCCGCCACCGTCACCGGCCGTTTCAATTTCAAGTCACTGAGTGTGATTTAGAGGTGTTCAGCAAGTGACATCTGCTATTTATAAAAAAGTTATTATTAACGGTTGTTTTTTTTTAATCAAATAAGACACGCCATGTGAAAAATGAAACTTGTGTCGGACATTGAACCACTGACCTTGGCTAAGCATGCATACCAGATTAAATCGCATAAATGTTTTGCAAATATTTAAAATAAATTGATTTGAAATCTAACAACAAAAAACTGGTTGCAATGTAGGAGAACGAGACGATACTACAATAGGTACAAACCGGTAAAGATAACTTATCCCAAATGATTGACAATAACCTCAAATTAATGTACAATAAAACATTTACAATTAATTTTATTAGCTTCTCACAGACTTTTTAACACCTTTGTATAATGTGCAAATAGCTGGCTATTTAACTAATTTGTACTACTTTAAAGAAGTAAACTTATACAAAATTTGCGATAGAGAATGTCGGAAGAACAATCTATCCGATAAATTTTAGATCAGTAGACTATCATAAGACCACATTATATCCTATGCATCGGTTGTTTTGTGGGAAAACCTTTCACGTGAATACGTTGCTGCTGCTTTTACCAGAATCTAGAATCTTAGTTGCAGATGGACCTTCCCCAGCATGACTGGTTTGCTCTATATAGTACACACCGATGAATCCGTATTTCCTCAAATACATTTTCCGTCCTTGGAATAACACGCACTGGAATTTTGATGACTTTGCGCACCAACTGTTTTTTTTACTCCGGACCTATCGACATGAAATCTGATGTTGCATCTGTTAAAGTACGACCAGCAATAATTTCAGCACCAAAACGGACGACAACTTCGGTTTTTCTCCTCCTTAGGAAAATTTGCGTCTGACTTCCAAGTGCAGATAGTCGTATATGCAATCCTGATGGCAATGGAATCTCTAACTCACATCATACTCAAGCTATAATAATTCGAAATTTGATTCTCTGAACTCATTTGGATCATTTTGGATACTCACAAAGTATTGTTTGAGTTCCAGATCAAAATCAGATCGCGGGAAATGAGATGAACTTGTATTAGGACCTCTGCATCATTAATTAGGCCTTTCATTGACGGTTGCGTTTCTTCCGAGCCTAACTGCGGATACCATGACTATCTAGGTTGCCGTCAGAGCACGTGAATGCTTCCTGACGTCTCTAAGAGCTCGACGTTCTTGCTCTCCCTCAGTGTGAAAGGTTATAGACTGTTTTTTGTCGTAATAAGACAAAACATTATGCGACGCTTATTGTGAGACTAATGGTGTCATCGCGTCCGAGTGTCCGCCATAGGCTCGCAACAAGCTAAAGATACGCTGTAGTACTAATAATGTGATGGATGATGATACTTTAGGCATTTTATCTCTGAAGCTTTTACTCATCTTTCACCGAAAGGCTAGGAAATTTTAAGATGATGTCACAAGATTATTTGAAAAGGGAAAGAGGTTTTCCAATCTTTAGTACCACAAACATAAGGTAGTAGCAAAAACTCACACATGTGTATTTGGAAACAACATATCGGCGATGTTTTCAAGTACTAAAGGGGAAAGGTTATTAAAGGCACCTAAATAATAAAACTTTCAGGCAAATAAGGCTTTAAATATGATTCCTTCCGCTTCATGCCTAACTTACCCGAAATTCTTAACATGAAACAAGTTGCAAGTCAAGGTATTACTTCTATTGAAAATAAACCGAAGTTGGTACATCTGCTGTTGACATTCCCTCTAAATCTTAGCGTCATAGCTTGACATTTGCAGAAGTTACCTAGCCAAGAGTACATCTATCTATGTGTGTGTTGGCGAAAAGTGTTTCGGCAACGATTCTCTAAAGAAAACGGTCGTTTAACAGTGGCACGAGCGGTTCAAAATGGTCGTGAGTCAATCGTCGTTGAGCATCGACCATCATGAATTTTTGCCAGAAGGCCAGACAGTAAACAAAGAGTATTATTAGGGCGTTATGAGACGTTTGCATGAAACAATTCGCCGAAAGAGACCAGAATTGTGGGCAGAAAACTCGTGGATTTTGCACCATGACAACGCACCGTCCCACAATGCCATCATCACATTATCGAAAAATGCAACAAATACCATCCAACAGCCACCGAATTCACCTGATTTGGCATAAGAAGCGGGTGATTGAGGAAATGGAGATTAAGTATAAAAGCCTTGTGAAGAAAAACAAAGGAAACACGACGCAGTAGAGGAAGACTGGGCGGATTCAAAATACTTTTCGGGCCTGAGCATTAATTTTCATCCGCTCTACATAACTCAGCCACCTCAGGCTTTGGATTTTCACGCTCCAGTCGATGTCGCTGTACAGGCCATACGGTTTTTCGTTAAATTTCCTCCTCCACTCACCATCTATACAACCGGGACCGAAAATCACACGAAGAATTTTCTTTTCAAACCATTCAAGAGTACCCTCATCCATTTTTGATAAAGTTCATGCCTTTACGCCATAGAGCAGGATTATTAAGGTCTTATAAAGGGTGACTTTTGTTGTCCAAGAGAGGGCTTTGCTACTCAATTGCCTTCTTAGCCCAAAGAAACAGCGGTTGGCAAGAGTTATTCTTCGTTTAATCTCAGCGCTGGTGTCATTGTCTGTATTTATAGCGGAGCCTAGGGAGACAAAGTCCTTAACTACCTCAAAGTTATACCTGTCGAGGGTGACGCTCTGCCCGAGGCGTCGGTGTTGGTTGTCCTTTTCGTTTGACAGCATACCACCGGAATAACCACCGTGTGGCGCTCCCATTGTTCCGATTTGAGTTCTGTTTTTTTTCTTTTTGTTAAGTCGGTAAATCTGTTGTTAACATTCCCTCTAAATCTTAGCGTCATAGCTTGACATTTGCAAAAGTTACCTACCCAAGAGTACATCTATCTTTCTGTGTGTTGACGATTTTTTACAATTTTAGAAATGAATTTAAATTTGCAACAACGAACTTGTATTAAATTTTGGGTAAAAAACGGATTTAATGGTGCGGAAATGTTGGAGATGTGTTTCGGCAACGATTCTCTAAAGAAAACGGTCGTTTAACAGTGGCACGAGCGGTTCGTCGTTGAGCATCGACTATCATGAATTTTTGCCATAAGGCCAGACACCAGACAGTAAACAAAGAGTATTATTAGGGCATTATGAGACGTTTGCATGAAACAATTCGCCGAAAGAGACCAGAATTGTGGGCAGAAAACTCGTGGATTTTGCACCATGGCAATGCACCGTCGCACAGCAGTCGATGGGGATTACTTTGAAGGGGACAATATAGATTTAGATGAATAAACTTATATTTTTAATTTTCTGAATAAGTTCCGGAATTTTTTAATCAAGGTGGTATTTATAGTACCAGTGAAGAAGGCTTGTTGAAAAATCATCTGAGACGGTTGCTTTGCCTTCCAGAACACAGGAATGTCGTCTAATTTACTGTAGAAGAGACACCGAAGCGAGTGATCTCACTTAAGAACATAACTATACTCGTATTTATTAATAGGCAAGTTGTCATAAACGACATTCCTACCGTCGAAATAAAATCAAAGATTATAAAACCATCGTAGAGACCGTTCCATGTTTGCGCTCTGCTGGCTTGTGACCACAAAGTCGCTAGAGACAATGAACACACAGACGAGTAAGATTGTAAAAGGGTCTGTCAAATCTAAAAATCCTCTAAACCTTCGAAATCTCTAGGCAATTATAGCCGGAGTTTAATAAATTCAAATCTAGCAAGATTCTAGCAGAGCACGATTATTAAAGCAGGTTGGACTACTCAATTACACATAATCTCCTGAATGCTCATGCAATGAAGGTGCACTTCAGAGGCTTTGAAGATGCCTTTTTTCTCATTATCTTAGTCCTAGCAATCTGTTGCATAAAACTACACAAAAGATGCAACAATAGATAGGTAAGTAAATTATGTTTGTTAAGACAACATAACCAAACCAATACCTTAAAATTGTAAGGGCGGTCATGTTGATATATAATTAGTCAGGCAGTTTAAACTCTAATCTCTTCAGCAACCTAGCTAAGTCCTGCAAGTAAAAATGTACAATCGTATGGCAACAATTATCATGAATACAAGGACACATGATTTAAAATAATACTCAAGGAACTGATGAGACCAAGTGATAGTTCTATAATAAGATTAGATAATCGAATAAAACGTGGTAACGTCATAATCTTTATTCTTTTCCAATGTGCAGTATTTTTGAGAAATAATCTTAATCAGAAGGGTTTGGTAATAAAAAAAATAGTGTTCGCCTGCTTGTCGTAAAACTCGTAAAAATCGATAAACTCGTAATAAGAGCTCAAGATACCAAGTGTAGCAAATAGGTTGCACACTTAGAAATGAAACGTATAAAATGTATTATTACGGAAGGGAAAAAAATAAGACTGGAGTTCCTATAATTTTGATCTCCTAGATAACACCGTAGGCTTATCAAAAATGAGCGACTTACTAATGGCAATAAATATGTTAATTAAACACGAAACTCAAAATATTGTAAGCGCCCGCTCATCTCAAGTAAACAGAGAGCAATCAGAAACAGAAGTATTTCGACGTGACTTAGATAAGCTTTTTAGGAAATATCTAGGGATGATATGTTTGTCTGTACGAAGACTGAAAAGGACGAAGAAAACTTTTCGGAACGAAACATTCAGCGGAAGAAGATATACTAAGCTCATGCAAATCATATGGTCTTACTTAATACGCTATTTACTAATCAAAACCGAGACTTGTTTATATGATGCTGCAGCTGTGGACACCAAACCTAAAGATCCTAAAGTAATCTGGGCGAACCACTAGAAAGTCGATTTAACTAGTAAAGAAAAAGCAACGATAACTGGTATCATTCGAATAAATAAACTGCCACTACTGAAATAAGAAAAAAGGCCGGTTCTGAGAATTCAATTTTGCGAGAAAGGCTCAACAATTCTACCCAAACTTTTTGAAAGCATAGTCTATCAACAACTGCTTCCGTACAATCTGCACAAATCAGCACGGCTTCATGAAAGGTAAATCAACGACCACTAACCTAACAGAGTTCGTCTCTAGGACGCTTCATGCTTTAGAAGACGGTGATGAAATCGATTCAATTTCCACAGATTTCAGCAAGGCATTCGATAAAATTTCTCATCAACTTATCATCTTTCCCCCTCATTTTGTGGCATGGACCAAATCCTATTTAGAAGACCGAGAATACAGGGTCATCTTCAGATCTTCAATATCCGAACCCATTAAAGCAACATCTGGTGTCCCTCAGGGTAGTCACCTTGGTCCAATCATCTTTATCCTCACAATTAATGATATAAATCTCATTTGAACGAACTCTAATCTTTCTATTTTCGCTGATGACATGAGAATTTCCAAATTCATCTCATTGCCTTCTGACTCCCATTGCCTGCAAGATGACTTGAAAAAGTTTTCGGTATGGTGCAAGCAAAACTTTTTGGAGCTAAGATAACCTATTCCCGTAAACGACTACCTCCCCCTCCAGGAAACTACTTCATCTGCGATGAGCCTATTCCTTTCACTACCCAAGTACGGGATCTAGGTATAATTTGTGATAGAGAATTGAATTTCGACTCACATATTAACAGCATTATAAATAAAGCTAACTCTTCACTTGGCTTTATCAAACTCTGGTCAAAAGAATTTTCCAACCCTTACGTTACAAAGTCCCTGTACATTTCTTTTGTAAGGCCTCTTCTCGAATATTGCAGCCAAGTTTGGTCACCCTATAAACTAACCCACATTCAAAGAATAGAAACAGTCCAACGCAGGTTTATCTGTTTTGCACTTCGTGGTCTACCTTGGGCCGATCCATATGGATTACCCCCGTATGAAAATAGACCAAAACTAATTAGCATGCATACCCTAAAAAAACGTCGTGAAGTCGCTGATGTACTTTTTATCCACCAGTTACTGACTGGAAATATCGACTGCTCGACAATAACGCAAAATATTGCATTCACTCCCAATCCCCGTAATCTAAGATCTGTCCCACTCTTCCTGATCTGAACTCACCGCACCAACTACGGTCACTTTGAACCCATATCCAGAATGTTGCGTATAGGGAACAACTACGCCGAAGTCTTTGACCTAAATAGCAAAAAATAGAAAAAGCGCTGCTCAATATGCCACTCCCTTAACATCTACCCCGTCCACCATTTCTCCTCGCCACATTAGGTCAAGTATATCTTTGTTAGTTTTTAAGTCTAGCTTTAAGTGTTGCTTGTTAATAAGCTTAATAAAGTTGTCCGGGTAGACCCGGGCCAATAATAATAACAAGGAAGAAGAACTAAACCCACAATTTCTAAGCAAAATGTAAGAGTACTATATACAAAATCTCTGCTCGTTCTCTCAAAAGATCGGCTCCACATACATAATAAAAGGTGGTGGTGAAACTATGACACGAAAATAGCAACAAGGAACAACCCGCAAGTCTTTCAATTGTGAACTAAATACTGCAAAAAAAAATAATAAAAACAATAACGTGCGTCTTGAGTTAAACTAACACTAACGTTGCCAAAAAGGGGGGAAAAAGACTTTAGTTTGATTATCGGGGACTAGAAGAAGTACCTTCACAACATATAAGCAGGCAACAAGCAATAGAAGAAGTGTAATGTCAAAGCATGGACTTTAGGCTTATATTTTTGAGAGTACTGCGCACTGAAAAGAAAATTCGCAAAAGCTTCTACAGAAGACAAGCACGAAGAATTATGGGCGACAATATGAAATTTGTTCAATAAAATAATAAACGGTGATCGAATGCCTAACTAGTGGACGAATAACTTCCTTGTTTCACTGTATAAAGGCAACTATTGATCAGCTAAACTAAACTCGCATACTATGAAAATATGCTAGAGAGTTCTACACAATCGACAAAGCAATATTGTTAAACTCTATGGCAGTCAGTGCAGCTTAATGGGATGCGGATAATGCGAGAGAAGATGGAAAGAGTTGCATATCGTCTTCACCATATGCATTTTTATATGCATGTGGCTAAAATCTCAAAACATATCTAAGACGTATGTTATAATGGTGTAGCGGAGTACCAAAAGGCAGTACGATTGCCGAGTCCGGATCGAATTCTTTTCTTTTCTCGGGTTGATAGCAACTCTTAATAACTGGATAGAGACACTAGGAGATAACGCGTTACGAATCAGTCCCACCAAGTCTGAGTATCTGCATCACCGCTTTTCCGAACCCACCAAGGAAATTGAGCTAACGATGTCGCACTAGAGTGGTCATTATTTTTGAATGTTTATGCTCCCAGTGGCTTGAAAAGTCACCAAGTTTCAAGTTTCTATCTTAATATTAACAATGTAAGTTTCTTATGTGAACAACATGGGTTTTAGGCATTCAACCTTATAATATTAGCTATTCGTTCAAATTTTTACAGATTACAGCTATTTATTATAATTTTATAGTTTCAGTAGATTTCAGAAACTATTTTTTTTATTCAAAATTCGTTCAAAAATTAATAAAAAATTATTCTTTATTCGTATATAGTGCTTTTACTAAGAATATTGTCAGTTTTCCGTATGTCATCACTAATTATTGAATTTGCTAAATTGTTTATGAATAAGGCCATCTATCGTATTATTGCGAAACTTTTATTCAATCACAAACTTTTGTTTATATGGTGTGCGCCGTGGCTCAAGTGTGGTGAATTGGCTTTCAAAGCGGAAAGTTCGGTGTTCGAAGCCCAACCTTGCTCGAAAGACGTTCATTTTTTCAGACAACTAGAATCATATTGTTGACTAGAAAATAACAACAAGCCAACTTCCACTAACAAGTTAGTCTCCCCATTAAATATTGTATTTATATTTATTACTAATTTTGAAAGAAATTTTGGAAAAAAATTAAAAACACCATTTTTATCTATCTGAAACTATAAGATTATAGTGGCTAAAAATATGTAAAAATTCTAAGCAATACCTACTATTATAAGGTTGAATTCTGCCAGGTTTCAATTTTGTTAAATAAAAAAATTATTATTCAATGCTGAAAACCACATGTTATTCACGTAAGAAACTTACATTGCCAGTGTGACTATAGAGAGTTGAAACTTAGAGAATATTTTTTCTTATTTATTTCGAACCCAATGAGCCCCTGGGAGCATAAAAATACAAAAATTTTAAAAATAAGGACCACCCTAATGACACACGTAGAGTCCGTTGTATTTTGTGACTCATAAAAGCCTACGACTCGCTAGAGGAGAAGGACGATCTTATCAAAGACTACTTCTACGAGCTCCTCGACTAAACCCACGAGCAGTACCCCTCCATGGAGGGGCCTAATTGACTCCTGATCAACAAACCGTCAGCTAACATCGATTCTGACCATTAGATATCCCTAACAGCTCTAAACCCTAGAACCATTGTGAGAAAGTTCAGCTTAAAGATCGTCAGATTTGTGTGAAAATCGCAAGGCAACTGCTGTGGCACCATCTTTCAAAAGTCCGTTCAGTTACTCGCTTACTCGCATAAGCAGACGACATTGACAAAATGGGAAGAACTCAGCGACCTATCAACTCCTCTGAAAACGACACCAGCAAAAACCATGCGAAGAATCACTCTTGAATGCATGGACATCAGCGTCCCGGCCCGGAAAGTTTTCGACTCCAACACAGAGAGATACGCAGAAGATGATGATCTCATTTTTGGCAGCGCACACAAGTAGAAAGAGACCAAAACCAACCTTTTATATGCAACCAGAGACAGCTGGCAAATGTTGTAGTAGCGGTCTCTAGCGGCATCTAAGTAAGTAATAAGAGAAATAAAGCAAAAATGACAGCTACTGAATAAAAAATGCTACGAATGTCAGCCAGTGTAACAAAAAGTGATCTATTACATATAATAAGAAGTATCCACATTAAGACACTGATTAGCGATAAACTTCGGGCTGAGAAAAACATTTGGTTTTACCATGGTCAACGAAGGCCATTGGAAAACGCAATAGGGGCTCAAATTTCAGTCGAGGTCCGAAAAACGGTCCGAAAGAAAAATAATGCAAAAACATCAACAAACTCATTCTAAGATCCGTAAAACAGTATGCGTTAAATATTCCAACGGTTAATAAAAAAGTATGAAGTCAAGGTTGAACCGCTGTTATAAAATAATTAAACAATAACGCTTTAGAAAGTAGCACATTAAACTCTCTAGACGCTATCTAATATTATCTAATTTAATGTAATATTAAACAGAATTAAAATTAGAATCTGATCTTCACTTGCATCGAATTAATCTGATCACTTTACAACAATAACAATCCAATCCTTGTAACATAACTCTCTATAACCTCATTGAGGAGATTACTTCACAAATGCACACGCTAATTGCAATATAAGTGTACAAATAAATATAAACTTTTTAAAAGATAATAATCAATTCAACCGGTTTATTATTTCCGTCAACACGTGCCTCAGTTGTTCCGCAAAATCGTTGGCATTTACCACTGTTACATGATGTATGACTCGTACCAAATACCCTCCTTTCCTAAATTTATCGTTTTTGCTTTCGATAATAGTGTTTACGGCATTATTTTACATTCCCAAATACCCCGCTAACTTTACCGTTTCTGTGTTTAGGGAAGTCATAAATAAAATGTAGACTTTAAGGTGCGAAATCAATTTAAACCGAAACTCGACTAACGCTGGCTCTTTTGAAAATCTCAGCAAAATAAAATTAAAAAAAACAAAAAAAAATCCAAAACACCTGCATACGTTACTTACCTTGGTCGAATAATATAACAATTCAATTACCGCCAAATAAATATCAATCACAATGCGATCACTTGATATTGACAACAATAAACCGACAGCCAAGCACCGGTCGACTCAATCCGAAGTAACAAACAATGGTAAGATCAGTGATCAATGCAATACCGATAAATGCACGATCGTACTGTTATCACTCGAAAGAGAGCGAAACGAAATTCGAACTTCGAAAAAATAAGAATCAACCAATCCAATACCTTTAGCTGGAGGCGTGGTAGTAGCGCTGTTTAATCGTTATCTTCGTCGGATGCTCCAGCTAACGAATTCTTAGCTTGACACATTCGAGGAAGAACAAAACGTTTAAGTGGTTCGGAAGCAACTACACAACTGTTTTCGACTCAATCTAGAATCGAGTTTTTATATTGAGAGCGATATTGTCGTTGCCGCATCTCGCCTAACGTTGCCTACTATCATTCATTTAATGGATACATATATTGGCAAGCTCAAGTAAGGCGCGAACGAATCTCTTCCGTTTCGCACATTATGAATACGATAACGAGTGGCTCTCGTACGAGTAAATCATGATCCATTCCTGTGCCAGTCTGGAATTGTACATAGAGACTATTCGTCAGATGGTGGTGGTGATTCTTTGATCACATTCACCATTGAGATGTCGTTAATTGGTAACAAAATGTGCATATCTCTTCGGGTGAAGTTTTCGATGTTAATATTGTGTTGTCAATATCAATTAGATTCTTGTAATACCCACAGCCAAACATCACCACACGCATGTAAAGGAGAGGATTTTTTATACATTTTCTTTAAAATTAGCATTAACATAAAATAAATGTAATGACGTATTTGAGATTCGATGATATACTACTCCTATATCATTATTAATTAAAGATACATACATATATAAGAGGAAAAGATTACAGCGGGTTAATCGTATTTCACGTACTCGTGTGATAGTTTTTTTTTTTTTAATTTTGCATGAGACATGTGCGGAGATTTGATTATAGGTTGGCTATAATTGAAATATATGTACCTACATTGTTTTGTTAAAAGTTCGATTTGTTTATATCTGTTATTTGATTATCTTGCAGTCGAAAGGTTATTGATTTAATCGATATGTTCCGTAGGTATGCGTATTAATTTTTTTATATGAAAATCAATTAACACTACACTATAGTCCAATGAAAACAAGGACTTTTCTACGTCTGAACATTTCGGTCAGCTACATAACATTAACTTAGATCACTACCTTGCCAAGGTACGAATCCAGATTTATCAAGCGCCACAACAAAGAAGAACTGCTATGAGAACATATAACGTAGAAAAGCTGCAATCGCAAGAGACCGCTAGAATCTTTGCAGAAATATCTCAATAACTCTTATGCCGCTAGCTCACAGCATCGAGTACCGAAAACCAGTGACGTGCTACCAGAGACGTAGTAACTGATGTGCCAGCTTTCACCCGATTGCAACCAATAAATCCCTAGTGTGATGAAGAATGCCAGCAAGCACATACAGCTAAACATGGAGTGTACAAAGCGGCGCTGCAATGAAGACCGAGAGCCGCTCGTAAGCTCTACGAGCAAAAGACACGGAAAGCGCGCAATCGAAGTTTTTTTCAGTTTAAATGCATTTTTATTTATATACTTAAATTACTCTTAAATGCTAGACAAAAAAATGCTTAAAATTAGCTTAAATAACTTACAAATAATCTTATTCTAACTTACTGGCCCTATGCGGGCACTCTAAGTTATACCTAACACTTAAACTATGTCTTTCGACGAATCTTACAGTCTAATTTTATTTTTATTTTTACATTTATTAAAACTAAGAAAATGAATTTTAATTAAAAAATCTTAGTGTCTGGACTTTTTATCTATAAAAATTAAAACGAAACCTATAAACTACTTAAAAACTAAATCTTAACCTACTTAGCCTACTTACATCTAATCCATACGTATATATATATACATACTACATATATACATAATATACATAATATATACATTGTTTTTTTTTTTCATTTTTTATTTTTTCATTTTTTTGCTTTTTTATATTTTTTTCTTAAAATCTAACTTACTCGTAAACCTACCTAAAACTATGTAAGCCGACCATTCCTAAAAAAGTTAGGCTGGCCACCTTGCTTCACATGAAGCTAGCTATCACTGGAGGAGTTCGACGACGAAGCATCCTCCCCTTCTACAAGCCACCAACGTGCCTTCGAGTCAACTTAATGACGAAATTGTCCACTCTTATTAGGTTCGCTCTATTGTATAAGACCTCATTAGGATAGAATTGTATGTACTCAGACTCTGGTGTTCTGTATACGCGAAGACAAGTCCTAAGACAAGCCCTCTCAAACACCCGAATCTTTTCCAATAAGCTTGCTCTCACGTTGAACCACACGGGACATCCAAATACAAGCATGGGCCTGATAAGGGCCATGTAGCAGATTACCTTCACCCTCGCATCGGGTTGGCTGTTATAAAACAGTCTCTTTGTAAGGGCAAAAGCACCTTTGGCTCTGGCCAGAGCAACATCTATATGTTTGTTAAAATATAGATATTGATCTAGCCAGATCCCAAGGTATCTGGCTACATTTCGACAAGCAAGTGGCTGCCCGTGCTGCCCCACGATCGAGAACTTTCGCCAATTCTTTCTGGTATCCCTAGAGGCTCCAGACGTCCTAAAGGAATGGTTTCCGACTTCTGAAAGTTGATTTTCAACTTCCAGTCATCGCAATATCGCTTAATTTTGTCGAAGTCACGCTGCAAAAGTATATTAATGACCTCAATCTTAGGACCTGATCTGTACGCGGTTATGTCATCTGCGTACGCTATGGCATGTTGAAGTGAACCTATCAGATCACTCGTGTAAATGTTGAATAGGATCGGCGAAATTACCGCACCTTGTTGCAGACCGTTTTTAATGTTAAAGGTTCCAGCAGAAGTCACATCGCCATTCTTCACGATGAACTCTCTACTGGAGAGCATATCAAAAAGAATATACAGCAGCGGTTTACTAATGCCCAACCTGTCCAGCTTGAAAAAGAGTCCTTCTAACCATATGGTATCGAAGGCCTTCTCCAAGTCAATCAGGCAGGCACCAGTGCACTGGTTCTTGGCTTTGTTCCATTGGATATCAGAAACCAGTTTCGACGCAGCATGAATGATATCATGCCCCGCCTTGAAACCGAATTGATTATCCGGAACTATATGTATACCTTGCTGATGCTTGGAAGAAGACTGATCGAGCGGAGATTCGCCGGATTGGAAGTGTCTTTATCCCTTTTGGGGATGGGATGTACCACCGCAGTTTTCCAATGCGCTGGATAATGTGCATTATTCATTGCATTATTAAACAGGGTGGTATAAATGTCCACCGCTTCTAGAGGGAGATGTCGAAGCACAATGATCGGTATTTCATCGGTTCCCACTGATTTCTTACTTCTAAGTGATTCGAAGATCGTTTGGAGCTCTTCCTTCGAAATGAACGGGGGTAGTACCCTATCGTTGGTGATGACATTATTTTCCATATTCTCGTCACTGAACTGGGTGAAACCCGAGCTCTCGAATCGCCAATTCACAATTTCATTTCGAAGGTAGAAATTGTGCACAAGGACTCGATTCTCCAGATCGTGGTTCGGGCCAATGATAACATTCGCCTTGTACACTTCCTGGAAAGTCGCTCCTATAGCCTCTACCTGCTCCTGTGGATCCTCGATCACAAAAAAGTTATCATCATCAACAGCCTCATTTGGATCTATGCTCGCTGTTACCAGTATTTGTTCGTTGTTCGTCGTTCGGGCGATTTTAAGACATGGAAGGTCGTTCTGCTTATTTCTCCGAAATATTTTATTTATTTGCGGGAACATATTCGGGTTGCTGGTGTTTACAGCCCGAATTTTATTGTTCCAATACAAACTTACAGCTGCTCTGTAATTTTCTTTTATTAATACTTGGAGGTTTTTGATCTACGACTTCAGTGTCATGATCTCCGGGTTATGTCTGTCAGTAAACTGTCTGTACAAGGTTTTTAGTCTCGACAGCAGTTTACTTTTCTGTCGGTGCAGTGCGTCATAGTTGCGTTGCGGAATAAGTCTTCTTCGTCAGTGTGCTGGTACCGAGGTGTCGTTTTGCCCATTGTTCGTTTGATTGTCTCGTCCATTAGTCTTAGATACCTGTCAATCTCATCGTTTGACAGATTTCTGTTGGACGGTGGGTAGAGCGAATTCGAGGAGAGTGCTCTAGTCAGTGTTCTGGTGAAGTGTGTCCAACGCACCCTACTATAATTGTAGGAATGCCTTTGAACAAACTCATCCAATTCCGCAATTTCGTTGCGAACAGTTATTTCGGTGCTGAGACCGCAATGGTCACTGTCATACACGAAAGTGCGTAGACAGCTTGTAGTTTGTTGGTTAGTGCATGTCAGTTGTATTCGTGAGTCGAACAACAGAAGATCCAAGTAGGACCCGTGTCTGGGAAACGACGGACTATCCGTCGCCTTAAGCCCGAGTCGATACATCACACTGTGCTGACCCCACCAATTGAATAGTAGGTTCCCTCTAGTATTTGGTGTATTATTTCCCCAATCACTATGTTTGGCGTTGAAATCTCCGCCGATAACAAAATAGTTGTCTTCCAATTCCAGCCTCAGGAATCGAAAAAGTGCCGCGAGCTCTGAGATGAATAAAGTGGATTGATTAGCCTTAGGTGCATAGATAGACACCATGTACAACCGCTTTCCATTACGAAGAGGGATATACACGATGCTTCCTGCACCTGGAACCTACGTACTACACGACTGTATACTCTTTTAAAATGTATACCTTTTCGTACGAATATCGCAACGCCACCTCCCTGAATGGAAGTGGGTCGGTTTCTTCGTACTATTTTGTACTCGTATCTTCTGTGCCTCATTTTGTGTCTCTTGATAAGCTTAGTTTCGCTAACCAGAAGCACATCGGGGCTTGGTCTTTAAGAAACTTAAATAGTGCGGCTCGTCGTTCGAGCCTAATCAGTGAATTCACATTCACAGCAAGGACCTTCAGGGTTTGCTCCGCCACGCACGTACCCATTACGGCAAAAGGTGCGTTAGGCCAGGCAGCAGCGCGTATACTTGATCCACCCGCTCGGTCCGTTCAGTCAAATGACGTTGTAGCTGAGCCATCTGCCCCTGGATAGAGTCTTGCTCTCTAGTTAGCATGTCAGGTACTGGTTCCGGTGCACAGGGCGCTGGGGCCTGAGAAGCAACCTTCACTTGCTGTACCGTATTTCCACTACCTGCCGCCATTTGGGCGTAGGTAACATGAAGAGTAATGGCTGGAGTTTGCAATTGCACGGGTGGACGTTTCACTTCCACTTTCTGCTGCCGGGCCAGATTTATTCTTTTGATGTACTGGAATTTGGGACAACCCTGATAATTTGCGGTGTGTCCCGTGTTCCTACATAAAGCACAAGAGAGTTGGCTTTTTTCAGACGCTCCGTCCTTGCCTAGAGCGCATTCCTCGGACTTGTGGTTCTTTCCGCACTTCACGCATCGAGGCTGCATTTCGGAGTTCGACGCGGCGTGCCCGAACCTTTGACAGCGAACACATTGTAAAATGTTCTTTTCTCCTTTTATACTCTTTTACACTTTTCTCCAATTATACTCGCAGAAAGTTGCTTGCATGACCAAGATGTGATTGCCTATAATAGTCCTATCATACGGGAAAAGAAGAGAAGTTGTTCTGGGCTCGTGTACTCCAACTTTAACTTCGAATTCTTCGGTAATTCCTGCTTTTTTTTAAATATTAACGCGCGCTCTAGGGTTAACCCCTTAAAATGTTTGTACACAGTGCGGGCGAAGAAAAATTATGGAGGAAGAGAAGAGAAATACCGATGCACATTGGTCTTAAATGTTTACAAGTTATGATGACTAGGAACTAGAGAGCTCAGCACGGCATTCCGTAAGCGAGTTGTACGGCTTAGGAACGAATCACGATATTTCAGAGTACGTCCGAAAGTGGGGTTGAGGATATACTGATGAGCATTCATAGCGAAGCGGATTTGATGGTGCAAAAAGCGATAAAACAAATTGAGACAGGAGACATTACGCCGGTGTTCGAAGGTGTTAATTGACTGACTAATATTAGTATCACCTACAAGTTTTATCGCACGGTTTTGAATGATATCTAGCAGGTGCAGAGATGTTTTAGGCCCACCTGATCAGATGTGGGTATTGCACTCCAATTTTGGGCGGTTAAATATCTTATACATTGTAGCCAGATCAGAGGGGGGAAAGTGTTTCTTACATCGTTTGGAGAAACCTAAACATTTCGTAGTATTTTTGGCGACATCGAATATGTGGGCATTAAAACGTAAGTTGTCATTGACACACATACCGTGAATGGAAAATTTTTCGGTTTCATGGATAATGGCTGGGTATTTAAATTTTGCTTTAACGACAACAGACAGCATTGTGCTTTGGCAGCGTTAAATTCTATTTTGTTAGTGGTTCCCCAAAGAGTACTATCGTCAGCAAACAAATATATTGGATTAGAAGGAGCAATAATTTAAAAAGAGTGTCGGAGACAGAACGAAGCGCTGCATTTATTTTATGGATATCAAACTTGAAACCATTAAAGACAACTTGAATTGAACGATCCGAAAGGTAATATCTAATCCAGAGTGTCGTCGATCCCATATGCATGCATTTTTGACAAAAAAGCCTCTGTCAAATGTCATAGAAATATCAAGTTCAACTATTTTGCTTTCTCCAGATGGGTGTACGCTTTGATTCCACTTTTTGATGAGACATACCATCAAATCACCCGTGGACCTGTTGCTACGAAAACCGTACTGCCGGCCATTGAGGAGTTTTCGTGTTTCGAGATATTTCATAAGCTGACGATTTATCAGCGTTTCCATGACCTTTGAAAGAAGGGTCGTTAATGCAATGGGTCTGTAGGAGGAGAGAAAAGAAGTTTCGCCTTTTTTAGGGATGGACTGGACAAATGCTGTTTTTTATATGCTCGGAAGGAGTAAAATTGATGAAAAAGCTTACACAGTGGTTTTGCCAGCAAAAAAGAACACCTTTTCAGAAGAACTCTGGGAACTCTTTCGAACACTTTTCCCAAGTTGATGACAAAGCATCGCGATGTTTTTCCATGATTACTTTGAATCTTTGAATCGCGTCATTTGTCAATAATATTCCCTTCTCGATTGTCTACATCTTGTTCGTATATTTTGATTAATTTCCGACATTAGCTTCACCGATCGGTAATTATTGCAATTTCTAGTGTTGCCTTTATATTGATATAGTGCCCTCCCTCCACCGGTTTGGCACTGCACGGAAATTCTTCGCTTAGTAATGCATTAAAATACTCTTTCCAACAGGAGAAAAGGTACCTCTTCTAATTCCCGGTACAATGCCACGTGCACATGCTATTGCTTTTCTCGCCTCTTTTTTGCATCATTCATAGTCTAACTCAAGATGCACTTTATTGCTATTTCTGCTGTGCATAGTCCATGCTTCAAATGCATGCCTTTTGTTCTTTACCGTCAATCTCATGGTTCCATCAAAACATGTCTTTATTTATGTGGAGCCGGCCTTTTGATATAACTTTCTGCACTACTCTTAAAATTTTCTTCGGAGTTGTTCCACATGCCTTGTTGGCTTGGCTTCTCTTCTTATGGCACTTTTTAGCTATTTTCGCAAATTTAGCGCAAAGATGTGGCCTCTTTCCTTGTTTAAATTGTGCCAGTTTATTTTTTCTACTGATGTCGGTTTGCGTTGGCTGTTCTTTATTTTTTTCACAAAAAATTCTGCCAGCAAAACTCGGTGCTCACTTTCTAGTGACTTGCATGAGCTTAGAATATCTTCGAAGTCGTAGTTCGATTTTCCGTCACACCCGTTTAAATAACCGCCTATTTACAGTACGTAGGCGCTAAATATTTTCCAAACTTCGAGTTCAATCATCAGCTTTACTACCACAAGTCGGTTGCTAATTTTTGATAAACTTACGATTTTATCTATTATAGTTGCTCCGCTGTCAATTTCTTTTTATTCCATTCCGTAATAATACATTTTGTACGCTTACGTTTGCAAATTCAAGTAACGAATCCTGTGTTCGGCACTGCGCCACTCGGTTTCCCAAACGCATATTATATAGGTTTTACGTTGCTGTAATGCATTTTTTAGTTCGAAACTTTGTGCCGACCTTCCAGCTTGCGATTCGTAATCTATTCCTAAAAATATTTATGTTCGCCTTGGGATCACCCAAGATATATGCCCGGCGGGGTAGTGTATTTATATATGTTCACTTCCATGATACCGTACTTTCCTTTCATCCGTATGGCGCTGGTATGCGTGAATGTATATATGACTTTACTTTTGCCCCACCGGTAATCTTTAGATCTGATCGCGCATCTCATAAGTTATTGCGCCTCAGGCTCCTTTTAAGTACTAAAATGCCTAAATATGGAGTTTCCCATTTAGTCCCCATTTTATGACAAGTAGAAAAACGAATTATGTCTTATTATTCAAATTCTTTTATAAATTATTAAAAAAAAAATTAGTAAAAATTAGATAATACATCAGTGAGCTAAAAATATATTATAAGAGGTTTACGGTTCTATAATGTAGCGAAATTCATAAGTCACCCTGCATATACTGTCAACGAGAAGAGGTTTACAACCTCGACGACCGACAGAAAGCAATAACTACCGCTTACGAGGTTCCCTCAACGGAACCAACAAATCTATTTCCTCTTCATGCCATCGCATTCCAAATGTGTTCGAGAATAATATGGCTCATCTACTACGATTTTAGAATGGTAAAGTCGACAGATCTTAAAGTTCCGGATTAATGCATACCACCCATTTGTCGAAAATTCTCTACAATAGCTAATATATGTAGAGACGATGATCCAAAGCAGTCCCAGATGTTGGTATCCCTGCTAAACTTATTCAGAAATCTTCAAGCATAAAGTGAAATTCTTCTCGTTCACCAATGTTAAAAGATCAAACTCTTTAGACTTTAAAAAGGCGCCTTAACAAGGACTATTTGTTCAAATATGTATAAGAAGCCATAATGTCAACACTAGCAATATCTTAAAAATCGTTGGTGAAAATAAGGCAAACTAAAAATGTTTACACCTCTAGTCTAGTTCGTACACCAGTTTTACAATTTTGTTATGATATACACATGTTGTGTACATACCATTTAACTGTAGCAAACAAATTATAACATCTTTCAGAGTATCAACAACGGTGTATATACACAGATGTTTCATTAAAATTTGGAAATATATAATTATATGAGTTTATTAACTCATAACGAGACAACAATTTAATTATTTATTTATGATTCCAGAAAGCTTAGATGTAGATAAATACACCAACAACAAAAACACTTTTTGTATTGCCGTGTTTGAGTTGTCAATTTATATGACATTCATAAAACATATACGGCGTCAAGGCTCCATATTTCATATGGTTCTCAGCTATCTATTCGTTAATAAACGTAAATTGTATATGCTCATCATGGGCTTAACGTCAACTGTATTCAGATAACGCGATTGTATGAAATGGGATCTATTTTTTATCCCTCGATATCCCTTGACCGAATCGTACTTGCTAATATATATCTAAAGTAAGTATAAACAAATCAATAGAAACCTATTGCTTTCTTTATCTGTCTAAGATGCAACATGCTTACTAACGCAGAAAATTTGTCTGGCAGAATTGAAGGCGCACTTGACAAAAAGGAATATGCGCTGGGCATTGAGTGTGTTTTCAACAACGCAATTTTCCAATAGGACACTGATTGCGGATGCATTTGCATATGCAGATGATGTAGCTGTACTCCTGTAAATTGTCTGCTCTAAAGTGCAGGCAGCCCTAGACGTGTTCAACGATTGGTGTACTAGAAACGGTCAATCCTGAGACTGGGACTAAGATTATTCTCTTTACGAGAACGGGGAAGCTGACTTATCTGACTAAACATGTTACGTCGAAACCCACAAAGACGTTGTCGGCCTTTTGGAAGTGGAAAGGAACTGTCGGCAAGACATAAGACCTGTCACCGAGAAGAGTTCTTTGGACCTACATGGCTATGATATTTTCAATTATCTCATGAATTGCATGCAGAGCTAAAAAAAATTTCAGGATGCGAGTAAAATCATCTGAAAAAAAGAAGTAAAATTCTTCAGCTTCATTTGGAGCACGTTTCGCGTCATTCTTGAAAGTAAATATGTTGTTGGAGGATGAAACGGCTCACCTCTACACCATTTCAAATGAAGGCCAACTAAATCCTATATGTAATCTCTCTTACTGTCTCCCTGATCACTGTAGCGTAATCCAGCGATAAAAGAGGTATTGTCTTAGCAAAAGAAATATTTAATATCCGCGGAGGATATCCATATTGTTATATATTAAGAATTTAGTACATTATTATTATACTCGATGTAAACTATGTTTAAGTATAACAAAAAATCAAAATATTAATCTATTACTCTTATTGGACATTTTTCCTGAATAAAGTCCCTTCCTGTTTGAATTGCAAAGTAAGCACAAGTATAAAATTTTAATCCACAAACATCTTTAAAAACATAATGTTAGATAACAACATCGACATAAATTTAATAATACTGTGATTATATGCTCACACATATCTAAACACACCCTGTCTTGTTATAAAATGAATTATATATTGAACTCTTTCTTTTTATTATTTTCTATCTCTTTTTAAAATCACATTTTTGTACCTTTGAAATCACGTTTTGTAATAACCTAACTTCACTTGTAATAAAGCATTCAATTGATCAACACTAACAGGTTATGGGCCCAGCACCCTCTCTCTAGTTTAGTCGGAATATTTAATCTTCAAATAATAATCTAATTACCAAGTTGGTATCAAGGAAAATTAGTAGTGATGACTACCTATACAGGAAGAATTCCATTGTTTAATGGGGACAATTACTTTACCTGGAAGCCCCAAATGGAGGCAATACTGCATAAGAATCGTCTCCTGAAATTGGTTCACGGACTGGAGCAGAAACCAGATATAGACCCGATCAAAATACAGGAGTGGAGTGACAAGGATATGGATGCTAAATGTGAGATAATCATTGCCATGGAACCCACACAAGTGTCACTAGTGCGATCGCTAAGAACATCAAAGGAGGTATGGGATTTCTTAGAAAAAACATTCGATCGGAAAGGAACTAGACAGAAAGTGGAAGAATTTAGTAAGCTGATCAATTTAACAATGCATGAGACTGAAAGCATGGAACAGTATTTAATTCACTTTAATTCTATTACTACTCGGCTACGAGAAATGGATGCAAAATTGGACGAAGAGCTGCTTGCTGTGCTGTTGCTGGATGGCCTACCTGAGAGCTACAAGGAGATACAAGCTGCATTTGACGCATCGAAGGATTTTCCTACTGTGGATGTGCTTCGTGCGCGGCTTCTGGAAGTTGGCGACAAGAGAAAAGTAACAAACGAAAGTAAAGGAGATGCCCTGAAAGTAAAACATTTTAAGAAAAACACTTCACCTCAGAAACCAGGTAGGAGTAATAATTTTCAATTTAATTGTCACCGATGTGGACGTAAAGGTCATATGAAGCGAGACTGCCGCGTTAACATACGTAATGAGAAGCTTCAGCTAGTTGAAAATTTAACTAAAGTGCATGAGGAAGGATTTATTGCAAAGCAGTTAGAACAATCAGTTATTCATGAGGACAAAGTTTATGCATGCGATACAAAATTAGATAGCATTAGATGGTATATCGATAGTGGAGCCACTTCTCACATGTGCTGTGATAAAAAGTTGTTCGTGGAGTTAGATTTAAACTTTTCAGGAGCTGTGGAAGTAGCTAACAAGAAAACTGCTCAGGTTAAAGGCATAGGAACCGTTAATTTAACAGTTGAGGTTAAAGGGAAAGGCAAAGACATCTCTCTATACCGGTGTCTTTTTATTCCTAGTCTTAAAAGTAATCTTCTCTCAGCCAGCAAAGCAACAAACAAAGGTTATAGAGTAGTATTTGAAGGGAAACGCGCACAAGTCTTAAAATCACAAAAAGTTATTTTAGAAGCAGTTCACTTAAAAGGATTATATCTTGTTAAGACAATGGCAGAAAGAGAATTTTGTAATAAAACCGAAACGGTGGTTAAAAATAGTAGTAAAAGTAAGAATGAGAACACATTGGAAATTTGGCACAAGAGGTATGGCCACTTAAATGTAGCTTCATTGAAAAAGTTAAAAGATTCTCGGATGGTAGAAGGACTGCCATATTTTGAAACAAATTTGATAGATTGTATAACTTGTATTCGAGGGAAACAAACAAGACTTCCATATTCAACTAAAAGAGATAAATCTTCACAAGGGCTGTTAGACATCATACACACTGATTTGTGTGGGCCTATGAATGTAGAATCAATTAGCAAATATCTGTATTTTGCAACATTTATTGATGATTTTTCCAGGAAGGTGTTTGTTTACTTTTTAAGAAAGAAAAGTGAATATTTTGAGGTTTTTAGACATTTTAAAAACCTAGTTGAGAATCAGACCAATCGAAAAATTAAAGCTCTTCGAAGCAACAATGCACGGGAACTTCTAAGTGAGGAATTTTCTACATTTCTATTAAATCATGGTATTAAAAGGCAGTTAACAGTTGAGTATTCTCCGCAGCAGAACGGTGTTGCTGAACGGATGAACCGTACACTGGTAGAAATGGCTCGTTGCTTCTTAATTGAAGGAAATTTTCCAATATTTCTTTGGGCTGAACTTGTCCACACTGCTGCCTACATCCGCAATCGCTGCCCCACTTACCTCAACAAGCAAAAGACCCCGGAACAAATTTGGACAGGGCGAATACCAGTTGTCAGTCATTTTCGCCAGATTGGTTGTAGGGCTTTCGTATTGAATAAAACTTTAAAAACTAAATTTGATCCTAGAAGCGAAGAGTTTGTCTTAGTTGGTTATTCCGAAGAGTCCAAAGCATATCGCTTATGGAAGAGAGGCTCGCGAACCATTGTAAAAAGCCGAGATGTAAGATTTATAGAAAATGCAAAAGATTATAAGGAACATGGTTCTGTCGAACATCCAGAAGAGAATAGAATTTCATCAAACATGTATGAATTTGAGCAGAAGAATAAAACAGAAAAGGAAATATCTTCAATGAAAGAAAAAATTCAAGTTAAGGTAGACGAAGAGGAAAATGATAGTGAGGAGGAGTTTCAAAACGCAGAGGGTGAGTGGCAGAATGCAGAGAATCAGGAGAGGGAAGCGGAGGGAAACGCGGAAGCGAATGAGAAGCAATGTGTAAAAGATTCAAATAAGATGGACAACATAAATAAGCATAACATCACTAGGCGCGTACTTAGACCGAGAAAGAAAGCTAAAAGCGTAAGTGAGGTTCTATTAAGTACAATATTTAAAGATCCGGATAACTTTAATGAAGCGTTAAGTTCCCCACAGTCATCGGAATGATTTCAAGCTATGGAGGTTGAGCACGAATGTCTTATAAAAAACAATTCCTGGGAATTATGTGATTTACCAGACGGAAGGAATGCTATTGGGTGCCGTTGGGTTTTTAAAACAAAGTATGGATCGAACGGTGAAGTAGAGCGTAGAAAGGCACGCCTCGTAGCCAAGGGCTACTCTCAGAAATTTGGCACAGATTATGTAGAAACTTATTCGCCAGTTGTGCGTCAAAGTTCGCTTCGCATCATTTATGCGTTATCAGTAGAAAATGATTTGAACCTTACTCATTTGGATGTGTCGACCGCTTTTCTGAATAGCGAACTTGAGGAGGAGATTTTTATGCAACAGCCTGAAGGATTTGTTAATGTCAATAATCCAAGAAAGGTCTGTCATTTAAAAGGGCGATCTACGGATTAAAACAAGCAAGTAGACAATGGCACAAATTTCTTACGGATAAACTCTTGGAATTAGATTTAAAACAATCAAAATATGAGAATTGTATTTATTTTAATATAAGTGATAAAGAAGTCACAATTCTTGGGGTATACGTAGATGATATTATCATTGCTTCAAACTATCAAGCTAAAGTGGAATTTATAAAAAGAAAACTCTCCAACAATTTTGAATTACGTGATCTTGGAGAACCATCACTTTATGTTGGACTAGAGATTGAAAAGAAAAACAAAACAATTTCAATATCTCAGACAAGATACATACAAAATTTATTATATAAATATAATTTACAAAACTCTAAATTAAGTAAAATTCCTATGCAGGTAAGACTGCGACTGGAAAAGGAACCAACTATTACAGGGGAGCAGGCTTCTGTACAACTACAACAGTATCAAGAACTCATTGGATGTCTAATGCACCTTGCAGTCTTTAGTCGTCCCGATATAGCTTTCAGTGTAAGTGCGTTAGCTCAATTTGCTCGGCATCCTAAAATGCAGCATTGGATAGCAGCTTTGTGGGTGTTGCGTTATCTTAACTTTACAAGAAATGCAAAACTTCTTTTCCGTAAAACAGGACTTCCACTAATAGGCTTTGTTGATGCCAGCTGGGCAGAGGATCGAAACGATCGTAAATCTCAAAGTGGTTTTTGTTTTATTCTTGCAGGTGCCGCGATCAGCTGGGAATCAAGAAAGCAGCATGTAGTGGCGACTTCGAGTGCGGAAGCGGAATATATTGCTCTTCGTTTTCTTTTGGAAGAGCTGGGTTCTAAATGTGCACAACCGACCATAATTTATACAGACAACCAAAGTGCGCAATGTATTGCTTACAATGGAGGGAAGTATTCACGTACTAAGCACTACGACTATAAGTACCATTTTATCAGGGATACTGTGGAGAAGAAAATAGTTGAAATAAAGTATCTTCAAAGTGAAAACATGGCTGCGGATGCTCTAACCAAAGCGGTGTCAAGAGAAAAGCGCAAATGTTGTTTCCAAACATTTGGGATGTGTTTTTCTGACAATGTTGAGGAGGAGTGTTAGATAACAACATCGACATAAATTTAATAATACTGTGATTATATGCTCACACATATCTAAACATACCCTGTCTTGTTATAAAATGAATTATATATTGAATTCTTTCTTTTTATTATTTTCCATCTCTTTTTAAAATCACATTTTTGTACCTTTGAAATCACGTTTTGTAATAACCTAACTTCACTTGTAATAAAGCATTCAATTGATCAACACTAACACATAATAAATTTGGCGACGAGAAAAACTGTGTATAACATAAAAAAAACTAGTTTAAAATAAGTCAATCAAATATCTAATCAAACAAAATAAAAAAAATTAAATTCCAAAAGTGCATAAAATAAAAGGTTAAGTATACGCTTTCGTATGAACAAATGACTGAAGCTGATATAGAGAATGGCGAGAAAAAGACTAAAAGAGAACTAATTATAAATCCAGCAAAAAAGATGACTTCTATAATCGAACACATAGACCCATATGTCATGGGTAATGATTTCGTCGAATATGAAATGCGATTAAAACAATTTTTTATCGCAAATGATTTACCAGAAGCGAAGAAATTACCACTTTTCTTAACATACGAGTATATCGGCTCTGATGCATTTTCTATAGTCAGAAAAATGTGCTCCCGACGAGCCATCACAAAAATCATATACGGAATTGGTTAAAATTCTAACCAATTATTTCGAACCAGCTGTTAACGAAATATCAGAATCTTATAAGTTCTACAAAGTTAATCAAGATAATATGCCCATCGTCGAATATATAGTCAAATTGAAAGCATTGGCACAAAAGTGTAATTTTGGCGATTATCTTCAGAGAGCCTTACGTGATAAATTTGTTTGTGGAGTCCGTGATAATAGTCTCCGCTCGAAATTTCTCAAAGAGTCAAAACTTACGTTTAAATCCGCATGTGAAATTGCTATTAATTGGGAGATGGCAGAAAGTCAAAATAACATGATTGAATCCAAAAGTGAAGTCTTAAACACATTTGCAATCCGCCCAGGAAGACATGCATCGAGAGTAACACAGACAAATTCTAATAAAACCAGTTTTAAGAGAAATCAAAATCAAGGTCGGAGTCACAGTCAGAATCGTCGTAGTTCTCTTCGTAGCAGCAGTAGTCACTATCAGCTATCATCTGCATCACCAAAGTCTTATCAAGAGTGTCATCGCTGCGGCAGAAAGCATAATCCACAAAATTGTCCAGCACGTCAGTGGGTATGTTTTAAGTGTCACAAGCATGGTCACGTGTCATATAAGTGTCGTGAAAACAACAATCAGTATGATGGGGGTCATCGTAAGGTAGTAGCCGAATTGTCAGAAGCTACCGATTATGTACGAGTAAACACCATTTCTACAAAAACAATAAATGAAATAAGTCAAGCAGCCACCGTGGAAGCCGTTATTGAAGGTGTTCCAATTATTATGGAAGTTGATTCTGGAGCTTGTTCCTCTGTAATTTCCGAAGATGAGTATAGGTCTAAATTTAATAACATTGAACTTATAAAAACTAATCAAATATTGTTGTCAGTCACAGGTAAAATCATAAAATGTGCAGGAAAGATTAAAGTCGTAGTGTGTTTTCCAAACGTCTCAAGAGTTAACAACTTGGAATTAATAGTCATCCATGGTGAAAAGAAGGTAAAGCCCTTGCTTGGTCGAGATTGGCTTGATGTTGTGTATCCAAACTGGTGTAAGTTATTTTTTTTTAATAGTAAATTTAAAGAAAATTCTTTAAAACGTATAAAAAATTAAAAGACTGAAGAAATAATTAAAAAAATTAAAAAAGAATTCCCATACATATTTCCTTCGCTAGACCATCCCAGCAAAAAATTTCATAAGGCATATAAGGCTAAGGGATTTATAAGGGATATGTAAAATCGCAATGCCTTAGTAAGATCCTTATTGTAAGGTAAATATAAGTGTTCCCGCGTATGAAAACAAAATATGACTCATAAGCATTCGAACATGTTCTGATTTGTTTGAAATTTCTAGGAAAAGGGAAGAATGACGAAATATTGTACCCATTTGTTATTCTAGTGGCGACTGTTGCATACCGCGGATATAAAAGTAAACAGTGAAAGTTAAAAATAGTGGTTTTAAATAGTAAACAACATTTCTCAATGAAGTGCAATTAATTTTAGTTAACATATTGATTTTATGTATATGTATATTTATTCCTAATAAATAATAACAATAGATTGAATCATTTAACCCTTGTATTATATTTTTCCCTTATTTTAAGACTTATATTAAGGTATGTATAAGGAGAATTCAATTATGCCTTATGGCCAATGACACGGCCTGTGTTAATATAAGGAATATTGCATTGACGCAACACTCCTTATATTTACCAACCCTTAAATGCTAAGGAATAAATTGCATTGAAATTATATAAGATAAGCCTTATGGTTTTTGCTGGGATTCCATAGAAAATACAATAAAAAATTTTCAAGCAGAAATTGTGCTTAAGCCTGAGTGTCAGCCAATATTCCATAGTGCTTATGCAGTGCCTTATAAGTTACGTGATAATGTGGAAGATGAGATAAAACGTTTGTGTAATATGAAGATTTTGGAACCAGTAAGGTTTAGTAAATTCGCCTTGCCGATTGTCATTGTGTCAAAGCCAAATAAAGGCATACGTATTTGCATGGATACAAAAGTCACTATCAATCCTTATATCAAAACGGAACATTATCCACTTCCAAAAACCGAAGATATTTTCGCAAGTTTAGCCAATTGTAAATTATTTTGTATAATCGATTTTTCTGGTGCTTACCAACAACTTAAACTATCCGAAAAGTCTAGGGAATACGTCACAATTAATACCCACAAGGGATTGTTTCGGTATGCCAGATTGCCTTTTGGTATATCTAGTGCGCCATCAATTTATCAGTCAGTGATGGACCAAGTCCTATTAAATACTCAACATGTGGCTTGTTATCTTGACGATATCCTTATTGGTGGCCAAGATTTTCAAAGTTTTAAGAAAACACTTTTAGAAGTTTTAACAAAACTGAACCAGTTTAATATTAAAATTAATTTAGAAAAATGCAGATTTTTTGAAAAAAGCATTATTTATTTAGGTCATTGTATAAGTGAAAAAGGAATTTTTCCAAATCCAAATAAACTTAGAGCCATAAATGAAGTCCCAGTCCCAAAAAACGTTCAAGAACTACAGTCTTACTTGGCAAATTTATTAAAAATGCTGCAAACGAATTGCATGATTTATACCAGCTTCTTAGAAAAGATACAAAATTTGTTTGGAATACTAAAGTGCAAAAATGTTTTGAAAATTCAAAAAAACTAATTACGGAAGGTAGTGTACCTATAGTACTTACATGTGATGAAAGCCCATATGGTGTGGGGGCTGTCTTATCACATATAGTAAAGGGTTTTGAAAAACCTATTTTATTTGCGTCAAGTACTCTTTCTACAACCGAACAAAATTACTCCCAAGTACATGACGAAGCACTCGCTATTTTGTTAGGAGTTAGAAAGTATCACAAGTATATTTATGGTCACAAATTTAAGTCAAGCTTTAAAAGAAATTTTTATTCCCAAAAAAGGAACATCAAAAATTTCAGTATCCAGGTTGCAGCGTTGGGCTGTAGAGTTATCAATATATGACTATGATCTTCAATATCGTTCCTCAAAACAAAACTGTCCCGCAGATGCAATGTCGCGTTTACCATTGCCGGATAACACAGGTGTTGAGTATATTGGTATGTTGTCTACAGGTATTGATAGTCCAGTCGATATAGAAAAAGTAAATCTATATACTAAAAATGATGAAGTCATACAAAATGTTTTAAAGTATATAAGCAGTAATGCTTGGCCAAAGGAAATTACGTCAAATGTCAAAGCATTTCATAGAATTAAAGGAGATCTTTCTATAGATGGTGGGTGCCTTTACTATCGAAACAGAATAGTTATTCCTGTGTCATTGCAAAATGAAATTTTAAGAATAATTCATTCTAACCATGATGGTATTGTCAGGATGAAAATGATAGCTCGAAGTTTTGTATGGTGGCCAAATTTTGACAAATGTATTGAAGAATATGTAAAAAGTTGTCCTAGTTGTCAAATGACTGTCATCAAGTATGTTTCCCTTCCAAAGAATTCATTTGGATTTTTTTCATTTGGATAGAAAAACTTTTTTAATTATAGTATTATTCGTATAGCAAATATATAGACGTACAAAGATACGTAAAAACTGATGCAATACAGTTATGTAAAGGGTTAAGATTATTTTTCTTATTTTTCAAAACATTTGGATTTCCGAGTGAAATCGTTAGTGACAATGGTCCTCCGTTCAATGCCAAAATATTAAATGAATTTTGTACTAAAAATGGAATTAAATTGACTAAAGCACCTGTCTATCATCCACAAAGTAATGGTCTAGCAGAGAGAGGTGTTTAAACAATAAAGAATAGTTTTAAAAAATATGTTTGCGATGTTAAACTTAAACATTTGGATATACAAGCCAAACTCGATGCAATCATTATGGCTTACAATAATACACCTTCTACAACTACTAAGAGAACCCCTGCGTCCTTAATTTTTTCTTATATTCCCCAAACTAAATTACATTTTTTGAAGAAAATAGTATCCTTTTATTTTGGTGAAGATAATAAACAAAATTCTAATTTAAAATGTAACAAAAATGTAAATGAAAATAAAAAACAAATTTCGGGGGGAAAACTCAAGAAAAATGAAAATGTAAATAAAATAATGTTCAGTAAATTCAAAGAAGGTGATAAGATATATAGAATCATTTTAATATATATAGAAATCATTTTAAAGAAATTGTTAAATGGATTCCAGCCACAGTTTATAAAATTATAAGTCCATTAACTTATTTAATAAATGTTAATAATAGTATAAAATATATACATTATAATCAAATTCGATTTTCAAAATTAAATGACAAATTTCATCCGGTTTATAAATCTGACGAATGCATTAATTTAAAAACTTCAGATCCTGAAATATTAAATAAAAAAAGAAATAATCAATTCAATTGAATTAGAAAATCCTTTGCGTGTAACAAGTAAACAGTTAGTTTTTGGAAGAACTACAAGAACAAAACGACAACCTGATAGGTTAATGTATGAATAAGAATTGTTTAAAAATGAATTTTATAAATAAGTTACAATGAGTAACTAAACATGAAATAAAAGTGGGAAGATGTTATATATTAAGAATCTAGTACATTATTATTATACTCGATGTAAGCTATGTTTAAGTATAACAAAAAATCAAAATATTAATCTATTACTCTTATTGGACCTTTTTCCTGAATAAAGTCCCTTCCTGTTTGAATTGCAAAGTAAGCACAAGTATAAAATTTTAATCCACAAACATCTTTAAAAACATAATGCATATATTTTTGGATAGCCAAGCCTTAATCTAATCCATTGAATCGGTCTCTATAAACTCTAAAGTAGCCCTAGACTTTCGGAACTTGGATTAGAAGCGCTCTAAGAGCGGCATATTTTTTTTAAGAAGTTTAGTTTAGTTTAGTATTAAGTTTTTTTGAAAAATTGGATAGAGAAAGAGAGAAAAATGTTTGGGCTCAGTGGTTATTTCGCTCCATGGGTTAATGGGGAGACTAAATTATTAGTGTAATTGGACTTGTTTTTGTATTTCAGACAACCATTCATCTCACGAGATTTTAGTGGCCGGAAAAAAGGGTGTCTTTCGAGCACGATTGGTACTGAACCCCAAACCGTCTGATTGGGAAACCAATACACTACCACTTGAGCCACTGCCAACCACAATAAGCGCTATAGTGGGCCAGTATTTCATATGGAAATATGCAACAAGTATTTCTGTATGGGAAAGAAGAAAGTAACGAAAGAAAACTCAATCGGTGGACTCTCTACTATACCGATTTTTATGATTTTACAAATAGGGAAATGAAAAAGGACATATACCTATCAGAAGCTCTAATTGCGCTTTACGACTATATAAAAATACCACATTGAGTCTCATGAGTTCCTTCTTGATTTGCCTAGCTCCAGGCAATTCTGCTTGTTCACAGACCTATTGAGCCAAAAGTGTTGTGCTGATTCATCAAAAGTATCTCATTAACATTGACTAAACAAAACTGGCCAAGTTGTTAGTTCATTAAATTAGATTAGAATTAGATTAGATTCATTAATAACTATGAATATCTCGTCATAAATACAGATTCCGAAGGTACAGAACAAACTGCGGTAGTCTGATGGAATAACCACCGGTTGCAGTTCTTTCTAATAGTTTACACAAATTATTTACACAATATTTCTAAAATAAATCTTTTGCCTCATTCGTAGTGCTAACTTGCTTTGTTAGTAAGGCATTTGTAGCATATTTAAGATTTTTTTAATAAAAAAAATTTAGCGCCTTATTAGTCACTGTCTTTGACTCCGAGTTATATCTGTTGGAAATAATATAACAAGTATTGATGTCACAAAATCAGATTAGGAACAGAGTATTCAGACAGAGAACTAGAACTAAGCATTTTGCTGCTTAGCAAAAGGGTAATGCCCCATTAAAATGCCAGTAAGTAGTCTACAGTCCTTTTTGAAGAGAAGCAGCAGAAATACTGCCAACATTTAATTAACGTTGAAAAGCATTCGTTTGGTCTGTCTTGCTATGAATACCTATGAATATTCAAAGACTACATATTGAAGTTTACTTCACAAGGAGTGAAGTTTAATTTGGTCGTTCTTCAGACCCTCATGCTGTGGTCCTTTCCTGGTTTAGAGCAAACTAATTTCGTATTCTATTTGCACAACAATAGGAGTACTGCAAAACTAAAGGGAATGCCAGAAGTAATTTTGATAGAAAACACAGTATGTGTATGGAATAACGTATCGGGTAAATGGCCTCCACGACTTTGCTGGCACATACGCACTTTGTCGAAATTTTCCATGACAGTTTCGCATAAATGTGGCGGAATTGCGTTGATACAGCACTCAATTTGCCCTCCTTCAGGGAGCGGGTGGTCATGGGCTTGTTGGTATGAACCTTAGACTTAAAAAAAAAACAAAAGGAGTTAAATTGCATGATCTGAGCTGCAAAATCAAATCCCCAAAACAGGAACTTACACTACCAGGAAATGACTCATGCAGTGAGTGCGCTGCATGGCATGTGACACCATCTTGTTGAAACCACATGTCGTCCATATCAATATTTTGCAATTTAGGTACAAAGGTCCATATCGTAAATTATGTATGTATATACATATATACAATATACAAATATACCAATATACTTGCATGTAAAAGATTTCAAACAACGTATATACACTTGGGAGTTGACACTCGGTCAGCTCCATTAACCTTTAAAAATTATCATTGTGGGTCAGACAGTAAGTCAGCTCCAATTATATTCTATGAAATAAGATACATTGTATTACCTATCTTGAACGGTGGGAAAATGTGTTTGACATATTTCCCACCTGAATAATAATTGTATGCATGTTATTCTTAATTTTCAATAAAACTCAGTTCATATTTCAAACTCCAAGTGAACGGTGTTCATCTTCTACGAGTATAATTCGCGATAGCGAGTATTATTAACTGTTATTGCCTGACAAGCCCATTTTCAAACAAGAATGGTCCGATTATGCCTCCAGCTCAAAATCAGCACCAAAAAATGGCACGTTGTTGATGGATTTATTTCTTAATAATCACTTGTGGATTTTCTGAATCCCAAATTCGACAAATTAATCATTAACAAAGCAATGAAGATGAAAATGAAAATGAGCCTAATCACTAAAGATGATTTCGTTTGAAAAATCAACATCCACTTGTTGTTGATCCGTAATCCATTTAACAAACTGTCTTGGCTGTGCGTGGCTAGTAGACTTCAGTTCTTGAGTCAATTAAATTTTGTATGCATGAATATTTTATTCTCGAAATGTCAAATGCTTAACCACGTTGCCGAATTGATTCTCCTGGACTCTCAGAAACACTCTAAAGAACTGCTTCCTTGTTTTGTGTTGAAAGCCAGCCATACTGTCTAAGATTAGTAATTGATTCAGTCTACCTGAATTTTTGAATTAATCTCTTCACAGTTGATGAAGTTAAATCACTATTTCGACCATGTTTTGTACAAAAATTACGAACAGTAGCTGCCAAACTCATTATTTTTAAAATATTGCTGAACAAGGAATACCCGTAGTTTTTTCGAGTAGCGCTCCATTTTTAACAACCCTGAACTGTCATCTGTCACGCTGTCTTTTTTATTTTTCATTGGCAATACTTTACCGCAAAATTCAAATCTTGCGTCAATTTTGGAATATCCTTTATACAATAAGATCACCTATAATTTCCATCTCCAAACTGCAGTGTGTGCAGTCACTAATTTCTTTAAAACTGAAAATGGCTTTTAAAGTGCAGCCCGTGTTATGGGTATTTAGAGGAGTGAGCTTCATCTGTGCACCTAGGGAGAAACACCTGACGCGGAAAGTCTCCATGTAGACAAGACGGACAGTGCCTGGCCACACAAGGATGGGATTGAAAGGCATGCCATTGAACGAAGTGGATACACACAAAAAAAAAACGTCATTGGAATGAAAGGATTTTTGATAAATAGAGGAACAGTGAAATCTGAAACGAACCATTTGAACATTTGTTTTGTGAAGAGTAGGCCAATTCGGAAGTTTCTGGTTTGCAGTAATTATTTGTGAAATACAAAATGAGCGATAACGAGGAAAATCTACGTCCTTTCCCGTACCGCAACACTTGCAAAATGAAAATTTACGTCAAAGACGATATGATTTGGAAACGAAACATTCATGCTCAGGTTGAAAGCCATATTTGAAAATGATTTTCGTTGGATCTTTGGTGCAATCAACCTTTCTCTTTCCAACTTACTGAAAATCTACCTGTTTCGCCCGACATGCCTTTCAATCCCACGCTTGTGTGGCCAGGCACTTAGAATATGGTGAAATAGGTATGTGACGTATTTGGGTGAAAGCTTGTAGTAGTAAAATATAATGGTTACCTAGATGGTTAATAGTATTGTAGTAACCCGCCAGGGTGAGATAAGATGGAAGAGTTCTCACTTGAAAGCAACGGTTGGCCTGCTTGCGGATGCTTGCGGATGCACGGAAATTAGCTCGTCGGAGGGGGTTACTTGCTGCTAGTTTGCTTGTCTACAAAAAAGTCATTCCAAGGGGTGTACATAGATATTCTCACCTTGAAACGTGAACATTACGGTCAGTGGAAATTATAAGCGGTAATGTAAATTAACATAAAATAAAGTTTTAATTGTTCTATTCACCTTCCGCATAAAAAATAAATGAAGCATTTCACTTTTAAGAAAATAACAGGCTTTATTATAAAAATTCATTGATTTGCAGCGCATTTCATATAGCCGAATGAACTAACTGTTTATATATATGTAACACAAATTAAATTTTTTTGAAGTTAATAATATTTGCCTCCTCTGTTTCTTAACAGAAAAATGCGTTTTTCCATATTATTTATCAAATTTCGAAGTTCATTTGGAGCGATGTCTTCCCAACAGGTCACAATCTCACTTTTTAATTCCAGAATTGAGCTAAATTGCCTTCCATTTTCCATTAAACCTTTCTAGCCAATATGCCCCACAGGTTCTCTATCGGGTTCAGATCAGGACAGCGTGCGGACCAGCTCATTACCGTCAGCTGTTTTGAAGAAAACCAGCTCGTTGTTTCACGAGAACGATAGATAGATGCATCGTCATCATGATGGTCTTCCAGAAAGGGAATCAATTCTGCTTCTAAGAGTTCTGTGTACTTCTCGCTGTTGGTTTTTGGTGGAATGAAACAGATTTTAGACTTTCCATTAAACGAAAAAGCACCACATGCCATTACACTACCTCCACCAAAATTACGACTTAGGCTTGGTGAGTCCGGCGCTTTTAACCCTTTGCTTCCTATTGGTTTCGCAGTGAAACCACACACTTAATATTTTTCTCTATATTCCTAGTGGTTTCATTGTAAAACCAAGTGTATTTCTACGAACTGTTATTCATTTTCTAACTGTAAAAAAAATTTTCGGGTAATTTGCAGTGCGTTGTAAGTGATTTTTTGTGCATTAGTTTGATGGTTCGAATCATTTGAAGTGGTTTTTATTTTGCAGTGTATTTGCAATATTTGTACCAAAAAAGAGTTTCAAGAAGAAACAGGTCGCGCTATTCCTGCAGATTTTGAAACACCTCACAGCCTCAAGGTGGTCCTGTTTTTGCTGCGAATTGTTATTATATTGGTAACCTTTTTTCTTTGTTTTTTTTTTCTTAGTTTCCTACTAGTTACCTGGCGAAACCACTTCTAAAAACATTAATGAAGTATTTAAAAAAGTTTAAATTTTTTTTTATTTAAATTCATTATTAATAAAACAGAGTTTATCTAAATTTCAAAGTTTTACAAAAATATTTTAAAAAATTGACACCTCCGGGAACAAAGGGTTAAATCGTGCCAATAATAACTCAAGCCATCTGGTCCGTCCAAGTTAAATTTGTTGTTCTCTGAAAAAATCAAATTTTTCCATTGGGGAGTCCAGCTCATGTGCTCTTGTGCCATCCTTATAGGCTTGAGTTGGGAGTGCTGTTTTCATCGGCTTCCTATAAACCAGGTTCGGTGAAGCTGCCAAAATGGCTTGAACACGTCGCTTTTCCAAAGGCAATTTAAGCAGCACTCAATTTTTGCTTTTTAGCCAATAAGCGAATTTGGTAAACCTGTTGCTTTGAAATTTTTGTTCGATCTTTCGTTGGCGGTTTCTTACCGTAATTATCCTTCCTATTCAAAAAGTTTCGGACGACTTTTTCAGAACGGTTAATTTTCCGTCCAATTTGAGTGTTATTTAAGCACTTTCCTTATAAGCTGGCAGCCTTTTCCATTCACTCAAATATTTTCCTTTCGGCATGGCTACAATTTGTCAAAAAAAAATTATTTCTTTTTGCCAAAAAACTCAAAAATACTTAATTTTATAAACAATATGCTTTACTTACCGATATACAAGTGTTAAAATTATATATTTCGGAGCTAATTGTCGATTCGTCTAAACGAAAAAACTGATTTTGTAAATAGACAATGCATGTCTTCAAACCAGAACTGTAAACTTTCAAGTACAAGTATCAATACCAGTACCAGTAACGGGACTTGTACTTGTACTTCAGTACTTGGATACCGGTACTTGAAAAAGCCAAGTACCAGTATTTTTCAAGAACTTTGTCGCAAGTACCAAGTATCGCGTACTTAAGTACCAAAGTACTTGAGCAGTACTTTCAAGTACTTGTTCAGTTCTTCAATTCAAAGTACTTTATTTTAGTCTTGCACAATTTTTATCAATAGAAATATTAACATTTTTTGACGAATTCAGTATAAAACATTGTGTCCAACTTTTAATCATACTGTTTCAAATTTTTATTTATTAATATTGTAGAGTAAATAGTAAATTGTGCATTTATACATACATAAATGGCTAGAAATTAATCAATTACCAGAAAAAGTGTTTGGAATCAGAAATTGGGTAATCTTCACATCGCCCGCCGGCTCAAGGGTTTTAAAATCTCGAATAGATTATTTTTCTGCAGTCCGCTCTCTTATGATTGCTATAACAATAACTGGACTTACAGTTTCTAGTCTGCTAATCAAAGAAACACTTTCTCCTAATGAAATACATAATAATTTTCCTTTATGAATTGACATTGTAACAAATCTTACTCAATATGCTAGGAAGTACTTCAAAGTACTGATCAAGTACTAGGAAGTACTGCTCAAGTTTTTGGTACTTATGTACGTGATACTTGGTACTTGCCTCTTTTCAAGTACCAGTACCAAGCTACTGAAGTACAAGTATCAGTACCTAGTGCTTGTACTTGAGAAGACTGAAGTCCTGAAATATTTAAGTACTTTACAGGTGTGCTTCAAACTGATCGTTGACAGTGCTAATTGCGCACGTTTGAACTTGCATTAATGCGAAAACATGCAATGTCAATATTTAACGGTTTATGAGATAAACACAAATAAAAAAGCATGTGCTATGTTCTGCTAAACGAAATGCGCTCACGTAGACTATCTTGTCTTAACTCTGCCGTCGATGTATTGACATATCTGTCCTGCAGGCTAGGTCTGTAAGAACGAGCTGTCATTTTCAGCTTGGGATCTCGCAAGATAAACCCAGGAGTACAAATTAATGTAGGAAATAATTTAGATATATTGGTACTCACGGTTTTTGATCTGGATGGTACAATAATTGCAGCGTCGAAATTTGTGCATAAATACTTGCTTTCTGCTTTCATTGGTTGATTGAATAGTTAGTTACTTAAAGTTTAAATCTATTCTTGGCCCTTAAGACACCATAGGATATGTTTAACATTAAGAAATTTTATAGGACTTTCTTATGTTTTCTTTTGTTAATAAAGGCTTTTCCAATAGGGACTTGACAACTTTGAATTTATTTTGTGAACGCACTCTTTCACTAACCATCAAACTGTCACTGTCAATTTATTCAGTAAACTCAACATCTTCATCATGGTAAAGTACACGAACGAGCAACGTCTGGAAATTATAAAAATTTTCTACCGAAATTCGGAGTCGGTGACTGCAACTTTAAGGTTAGCAACTTTAACTTTCGCGTTAACTCCAATTTTCGGTTATAATTCTCGCCCCAGTAGACAGGCAATAACAAATTTAGTGCAAAAATTTGAGTCTACATATTCGTAGTGTGATGTTGCCGTGTCAGTGAGACAACGGGTTGGGCGAAGTGTCGAAAATATCGCTGCCGTTCAGGCGTCCGTAGCAAACGATCCAAATCAGTCAATTCCACGGCGTTCTCAAGAATTGGGCATCGCTCAGACCACATTATGGCGTATTTTGCGTAAAGATCTTGGTTTACACCCATACAAGATCAAGCTGACTCAAGAATTGAAGCCGATGGACCATTTGAAGCGACGTACGTTCTCCGATTGGGTTCTGGAAAAGATGCGCCAAGATGATGAATTTCATCGCAAAATCATCTTCAGTGACGAAGCTCATTTTTGGCTCAATGGGTTCGTCAATAAGCAAAATATGCATTATTGGTCAGGTGAAAATCCACATGTGCTTCATGAATCACCACTTCATACATTGCATGCCGGCGGTGTTATTGGGCCATATTTTTTCGTCGACGATAACTATCGCCACGTTATTGTGAATGGTCAGCCTTATCGCGCCATGATCACCGATTATTTTTGGCACGAATTGGAAGATATGGACTTGGACGACATGTGGTTTCAACAGGATGATGCCACAAGCCACACAGCACACGCTACAATCGATTTATTGAAGAGTAAGTATGGTGAGCGTGTTATCTCAAGAAATGGGGCAGTCGATTGGCTGTCTCGTTCGTGCGATTTATCGCCGCTTGACTATTTTCTGTGGGGCTACGTTAAGTCATTGGTGTATGCCAACACGCCGATGACGTTGGAAGAGCTCAGAGCGAACATTGAACGCGAAATAGCGGCCGTTTCAGCCGAAATGTGTGGCCGAGTCGTTGAAAATTGGGTCCAACGAATCGACCGCTGCAAACGTGCCCACGGTGGCCATATGAACGAAGTCGAGTTCCATTCATAAATGTTTTGATTGTACTTCAAGCCGAAAATAAAGTTTTTGAAATATCTCAAATGGTTTGCGTTTTATTTAAAAAAAAAGTTGTCAAGTCCTTATTGGAAAACGCTATATGTATTTTATTTCTGGTTTAATTTTAGTTAATTCAAAGTAAGTAGAAGTAGATAAGTTGAATAATGTATATGATACAGTAGCTTTTTAAATTTAGGTTAAACACGACACGTGAATAGATAGGTGACAAATTGAAAAATTAAATGTATGTAGCTGAAAGTATGTAGTACCGATGGGAATATCTTAAAAATGAAAAGAGATATCAGTACATCCATACTATGTCGCAGAAAGCCTAACATAAGTGCATAGGCACCAGCCATTTCAGATGCAGCTGAAAAACGAAGTAGGCGGCTGTGTGTATTTGGGCGCTCTGTAGATACGTCGATGTAATTATTTCACTGAAATCCTTGGAGATTAATTACTGATAGCTTTTTGTATTGAAATTTCAATTTTGTTGAATACAATTTTTTTTATTTGATAAAATGTGTATGTGTGTGTAAAGGGGTTAAAAGAGCTTTTAATTTGTAAATATTCTACTTTTGACTACTTCTGTTTCGACAGGATGAGGACCTACAAACGGAAGACGGAAGCAAGTCGAAGGAGCTTCTACAAAGAGCTGCTGATGCGGTTATATAAGAGGGCCGTGAATTAAAGACCGTGGCACGCGAACTGGAGATATGCCATAGGACATTGCAACGGTTTGTCAAAAAAATACAAAAACAAACTCCTTCAGTTGGATACAAACCTAAGGTGATATTTAACGCAGAACTAGAGAAAACACTGGCGTCCTATATTTTAACGTGTTCCGCTATTTACTTCGGCCTCTTGCCAGAAGAAGTGAAAAAGCTAGCATATGAATGTGCGATGAGATTTGATGTCCAAAATGTTCCAAATTCGAGGCGTGCAAATGAAATGGCAGGCAAAGATTGGTATACTAACTTCTTAAAAAGAAATCCGACGCTTTCTATTAGAACACCAGAAGCGACAAGCGCTGGTCGCCCTATTTCTTGGAGAAGTGATCTTAAAACACAAGTTGACTCCCTCTTGTATATGGAACTTGGATGAGACTGAAGTCACAACCGTGCTTAAGCTAAAAAAAATTGTTGCAGCCAAGGGTATTAAGCAAGTAGGAGTACCTAATCGTATCTGCAGGACGTGTAACTTTAGACACTGTGGAATTAGTGACAAATGCTATTGGGAACACAATTCCTCCAATGTTTGTATTTCCACGACTAAAGTATAAGGATCTATTCATTCGCGACGGCCCCCCCGAATGTATTGTCGCTGGTAATAGCTCGGGATGGATAACCAGTAACGAGTTTCTGTTTTTCATGGATCATTTCATAAAATATAATAAGCCCAGCCCTTCTAAACCCATCCTATTACTGCCAGATAACCACTCGTCACACATTGACATCAAGTTGATCGAAAAGGCAAAAAAAAACTCTGTCATCATGCGTTCTTTTCCTCCACATTGTACTCATCGACTTTAACCTTTGGACGTTGGCATCAATAGGCCGTTCCAAACATACTGCGCAAAAGCCCAAGATAACTAGTTGCGGAATAATCCCGGAAAGACGATAACAATTTACGAAATGCCGGGTAATGTAAAATATGCCTGGCCATTAGCCTCTAGTAGGAGATTTCAACCTCCCTCACCTTATATGGGAGCCTTCCGATGATTCGTCCCATTTTGTCTCTCTTAATTCGACCTCTGAAATAGAAATATTGATGGTGGACTGCCTAACCAACTCAAGTCTGCATCAGACTGCACCTAATACAATGAACAGACAACTCGACCTTGTCTTCACATCTGATTCAGATAACTGTGTCGTTTATAGGGGTGATCATATTCTTTCTACCCTAGACCGCCTTCATCCCCCTTGTCAATTATATACTCATATGAAAATGGCAACACATGTGTCGATTCGGAAAATTCATTTTCATTTGACTTCCGAAGAACCGACTTTAACAAACTTAAAAACCTCATCAGCAACATTAACTTTGACTTTATTGCTGAGACAACTAACATTGAATTTGCCCTATCAACGTTCTATTCGTTAATTTTCTCCTGCTTTGCCCAATCGGTTCCGTATAGCTTCCGAAAGGACTGCATATCAGCTCCTCCCTGGTGCAACAAGGACTTGCGCTCTCTCCGTAATAACAGAAACAAGTTGTGGTACAAATTCTTAAGAACTCGATCTGATTCCGACTACAGTAATTATCGATAGTTATACAATCGTTTTTCTGAACTTTGTGAGTCTCTTTACCTTGAGTACCTCTATCACATGCAATTTAGCTTAGTCTCGGACCCTAAACGCTTCTACCAGTTTATTAATACCAAAAGAAAGTCAGACGGCTACCCATCGACTCTTAAATTTCTTAGTGAATCTTCTGCCGACCCAAAAATCATTGCAAGTTTCTTTGCCTCTCATTTTAACAAATCCTTTTTTAAGAAAACAGCTGAACCCGATCCTAGTTACTTTAGTTATATGAGAAACTATCCTGAGACGTCATCCATTTCACTAAATATAACAACAACTTTGGTATCTGAAAACATTACCAAACTTAAAGATGATTTCTCGTCCAGCCCTGATGGCCTTCCGGCTATTGTAATAAAAGAGTGTGTTACCCATCTCGGTCCTCCTCTTGCTGTCCTATTTAACCTGTCTGTCTCAACAGGTACTTTCCCTTTCCTATGGAAGGAATCTTACATCATCCCTATTCATAAAAAAGGAAGTAAGACCGAAGTCGATAATTATAGGCCCATAGCGAGACTCTCTTGCATACCCAAACTTTTTGAAAGCATAGTCTATCAACAACTGCTTCCATACTATAGGCCATCAGCACGGCTTCATGAAAGGTAAATCAACGACCACTAACCTAACAGAGTTCGTCTCTAGGACGCTTCATGCTTTAGAAGACGGTGATGAAGTCGATTCAATTTCCACAGTAAAATTTCTTACCAACTTATCATCTTTAAATTAAAAAAACTTGGTTTTTCCCCTCATTTTGTGGCATGGACCAAATCCTATTTAGAAGACCGAGAATACAGGGTCATCTTCAGATCTTCAATATCCGAACCCATTAAAGCAACATCTGGTGTCCCTCAGGGTAGTCACCTTGGTCCAATCATCTTTATCCTCACAATTAATGATATAAATCTCATTTTAACGAACTCTAATCTTTCTATTTTCGCTGATGACATGAGAATTTCCAAAGTTATCTCATTGCCTTCTGACTCCCATTGCCTGCAAGATGACTTGAATAAGCTTTCGGTAATAAGCTTTTTGGAGCTTAATGTCAACAAATGCCAAGCGATAACCTATTCCCGTAAACGTCTACCTCCACCTCCAAGAAACTACTTCATCTGCGATGAGCCTCTTCCTTCCACTACCCAAGTACGGGATCTAGGTATAATTTAAGATAGAGAATTGAATTTCGACTTACATTTTGACAGCATTATAAATAAAGCTAACTCTGCACTTGGCTTTATCAAACTCTGGTCAAAAGAATTTTCCAACCCTTAAGTTACAAAGTCCCTGTACATTTGTAAGGCCTCTTCTCGAATATTGCAGCCAAGTTTGGTCACCCTATAAACGAATCCACATTCAAAGAATAGAAGCAGTCCAACGCAGGTTTATCCGTTTTGCACTTCGTGGTCTACCTTGTGCCGATCCATACGGATTACCCCCCTATGAAAATAGGCTAAAATTAATTAGCATGCTTACCCTAAAAAAAACGTCGTGAAGTCGCTGACGTACTTTTTATCCACCAGTTACTAACTGGAAAAATTGACTGCTCGGGAATAACGCAAAATATTGCATTCACTCCCAATCCCCGTAATCTAAGATCTGTCCCACTCTTCCTGATCCGAACTCACCGCACCAACTATGGTCACTTTGAGCCCATATCTAGAATGTTGCGTATAACGAACAACTACGTCGAAGTCTTTGACCTAAATAGCAGCAAACAAGAAATAAAAAATGCGCTGGTCAATATGCCACTCCCTTAACATCTCCCCCGTCCACCATTTCTCCTTGCCCCATTAGGTTAAGTTTTGCTTGTTAATAAGCTTAATAAAGTTGTCCGGGGTAGACCCGGGCCAATAATAATAATACACCAACTAACATCTGCACCGTCTTTTGTCACTGATCGGCTGTAACCAGAAAGTCAACCGGCGTTATTGGATCTAAGCGTTGAACCTGGTCCATTGCACATTCAGCAAAGATACTGGCCTCCAGAAATTGTAAATTCCAGTCAAGCTACCATTGGGGAAATAGCTGAGCAAAGGAACATCTTATATTTTCAAGACCCTTCTCCGCAGGTCCTGCAAAACAATAACCAGTAGGAAACAGTTCGTGCGATCAGCCCTGAACTTGTTCCTAAGCATATCGTTCAACTAGAAAATTCTAACGATACAGCCGCTTTTTCACCGGAGGTTATAAGGCCATTTCCTAAAGTACCTACTAGATTATCAGCAGTGAAAAAAGGACGTACTAGGAAAGCAGCTGTTCTCACAGGCACACATGTGAAAAATGCACTTGCTGAAGAACAGGCTAAGAAAAAGAAAAGAGACCAAAGTAAAGCGCAACATGAAGGAAAATACAACTAAAGTAAAGGTGCAGCTTAAAAACGAAACCAACAATGCCAAAGGTAGCAAAAACCAAGTAAAGAGGAAAATTTTACAATACATAGAAGATACTGAGAGCGAAGAAGAGGAAGATGAACTAGAATGGTACTGTATCATTTGTTGTGATTCGTATTCAAACTCAAAATCGAAGGAAAAATGCATTGAGTGCGTGATGTGTAAAAACTGGGCTCACTTAAAGTGTATAGAAGAGGAAAACCATGTCACGTTTCTCTGTCTTAATTGTTGCTCTGATGAGTCGTTTTCAGATTAGTAATAATTACTGATCTCCACTAAATAACAAACTATGACGTACGAGGGGCGTTCAATATATTCTCGGTATCAATATGAAGGAAAATGCGAATTCAATTTAAATTGTTTTTATTTTTCAATATAATCTCCCCTAACATCAATGCATTTGTTACATCTTGAGATAAGCTTTTTTAAACCCTCAAAAAAATGAATTTCCTCTTTCTCTGCAAAATACCCATTTATTGCCGACTTGAGTTCTTCATCAGCCGAAAATCTTTTTCCACGAAGACATTTTTTCAAATCCGGAAACAGGAAATAATCACTAGGGGCAAGGTCTGGACAATAGGGTGGGTGTTGGATTTCTTCGAAACCACAATCTCGCGCAGCAGCCTTGGAAACTCGCGCCGTGTGAACAGGAGCGTTGTCATGAAGAAGCAACACACCCGCTGCGAGTTTACCCCGTCTTTTCTTTTTAATTTCCTCCCGCAAATTATGCAAAGTGGAAGCGTAGGATGTGGCGTTGATGGTTTCACCTTTTTTTTTGTACTCAATGAGCAAGATTTCCTTTGAGTCCCAAAAAACTGTGGCCATGAGCTTCCCGGCGGACGGAGTGACTTTGAACTTCTTCGGGGGGTCTGTTCCTTTTTGATGCCACTGCATGGACTCTTGTTTGCTTTCAGGGTCATAGTGGTGGACCCATGTTTCGTCCCCAGTAACAATTCGATCCATAACACCGTCCGCGTTCTCACTACACATCTCCAAAAACTCTCTACAGCATGCGATTCTCACTTTTTTCTGAGGCGCTGTGAGCACTCGTGGCACCCACCTAGCACTGACCTTTGAAAGGTTAAGATGGTCATGAAGAATGGTGTGAATGGTGTGAATGGTACCAATTGAAAGCTTGGTGATCTCTGCCATCATTTTCACCTTTATTCGGGCATCCTCAAGAACAAGTTTTTCGACTTCTTTGATGCTTTCTCCCCTACAAGCAGTAGCCGGGGCGCCGGAGCGGGGGTCGTCTTCAATGCTCTCTCTGCCTCTCTTGAACTCACTTGACCACTTTTGCACAGTTGATAATGAAGGTGCGGAACCCTGGTAAACAGCCACCATCTCTTCATGAATAGTTTTTTGACTCTTTCCTTGCTTAGTGAGAAAGTTAATTACAGCGCGATGCTGTATGTTGAACGCCCCTCGTATCGTCTTTCAATTAATAAACTATAAAAACCTATTTAATTGTACTACGACAATAACATGGCGCAGAACACACGACACTTTGGAGTTGCGCAAAAACTTTGCCGTGCAGAATGGTGCGGATGCCCATAATCCTTAGGTTTTGGACATCATTTGTCAATCGCAGGGCTAAAATGGAAGAGCTCCAGAGCAAAGTCGTTATGCTCTGGTGCTACATTAAAGCGCGGTGCGGTGCGTTATGCGGTGCTACATTAAAGCGCGACATAGCATATTTTCCTCAACTTTGAATCAGATTGACTACCATGAATTAGCTTCTTTACCAGGGCTGAATCCTTGCTGGTTCTAGCAGTACAAGCATTTATTTATACTCGTATCCATGGTATACTAAAACCAAGAAATATTTCAAAAGAACATCTGATGACTTTATTAAAAGCAATAAATACTGAGACATAAAAATAGCTTTTAGGATAATGGATAAATTCACCAATTCCTCAGGGTCTCCTACATATGACTCTTAAGAAAGACTTTGCGAAGTATTTATTGGTTTTAAAGGTCCAACGAGCTGTATCTGTCATATTGGCGAATGAAGACACTGACAATCTGTACCGCTTTAGCAGAAATTCGAGGTTGTAGAGGGTATTTCGCTGCACTTTGTTGGGGAAAGCTGAACTATTTGTATCTATCTTGTTTATCTCAGTATCCAAATGTGATCTAGCATGTTGAAATTTTATAATGTCTATCCATTTTTGTAAGAAAAATACCATCTAAGGAATATTCGCACCCTCGTAGTACGACGGTTAAACATTTGATCATAATTAAGCTACTTAACTATTATTCTGATGCAAGAAAAACATTCGGGCACAACATTGAATATAAGGCTTTCTCTTTCTATCTATGTATTGTACTTGCTCTATTTACATTATAAGATGATATAACTAGGTTTCATTGCATAATTACAATAATAAATGGAACTTGATAAAATTATGACGGGGTCGATGCCGAAATCCTTAAAAAGAAATCTTAATCAGCTTTGACAAAATCTACCTGCTATCTATCGGTAAGCATCTTAATCAGCTTTGACAAAATCTACCTGCTAATTAAGATGCTTACCGATATTTGAGTATAAGAGTGCAAATGTTTTGCATATCATCATTATTTCAAAATTTAAAGTGGTAAACGGAGCACGAGTGACCATCATATATTCTGACGAAAATCAAAACGAAGTGTTCTCCGACAGTATTGTAGTGGCAGCCATTCTTAAACTTCCAAGCTTATCAGCACAGTGGACGCAGTTCCTGGATGACATAACTTACTCGAAAGCTAAGAGATGCGAACGGACTAAGAGGAGCTCTGAGACGATAACCGAATTTATGCAACGGTTCCCCATACACAATCAGGAAGAACCATGCCAAGGATAGCGATTTACCATTTTGCGGACCAGCAATCTTATATCTTTTTTATAAAATTACATGTGTATATAACTTAAATTTACGAGAAGAATAAAATCTTTAATCAATTAACATGAAATAATTACTGTATGAGTGGTATCATTGAAAATATGAATGCACCCGTTTTCACTTGGTCGGTATTCTACTCTATTGATGTCAATGAAGTTTATCATTTTCAAGGCTAGTGTCTATACAATCATTCTTAAATAGAGTCTCCTCAGATTAAGCATTATACGAACATTAACCCCTTATTACTTATGTGCCTTCTCACAACGACGAAACAGCGATTGACAGAAGTAAATGTTCGATTCGTTTTGATAGCTCCAAAAAGTTACTTCTGACTCAAGTTTTCAAATTTCAGGTACCATTTTCCTCAACATGGGGTGTAAGGTTTTGATCTTTTGTATTGCTTTTAAGACTGAAACCTTTAATTAGCACGTGATCTATGCCCAGCAGTGTGTACGAACTATCTAAATCGAGACCTACCGCGTATTGAATCATTTCATGGAAACTATTGAGCGATTGACAGTTCATTTAATAACTCGTTGTCTGTAGTTTAGGTCATAAAATTAGTTCGTCTATTGAAGTTAACAATGCGAACATCCCCTGCTTTATGAATATGATGTTAATTGCTTCACACGTTCCGAGTTTACATTTGTGATTACGTATCGTCTTTCAATTAATAAACTATAAAAACCTATTTAATTGTACTACGACAATAACAATAACATGGCGCAGAACATACGACACTTTGGAGTTGCGCAAAAACTTTGCCGTGCAGAATGGTGTCGATGCCCATAATCCTTAGGTTTTGGTCATCATTTGTCAATCGCAGGGCTAAAATTGAAGAGCTCCAGAGCAAAGTCGCCATCCCCTTTTTAGTTAAGCCATTTATCCCAGACAATGCAGTGACAGTGCTATATATTGAGTGCTTCTATATTGAGAAATGCCTTCAGTGGAATAAATCCGTGCGAAGATCAGGTTTTTGTTGCTACTCATTGCTCTTGTGGCGTGCTTTGGAATCAGTTTGATCAAACGATTGTCAATCTTGTTTCATTGGGTCGCATAGCTGAGATATTATTTTATGCACACAGGATCTGGCATTCTGTGTAGCCGAAACAGTTCCTAGGAGACTACTTGCCAAATATATGCATCTTATATGGTGCTACATTGAACTACAACATTAGCGCGATATGAAATATTACCCTTGCTCTTAAATTAGATTGACTACTTCTAAATAGTCTCCTTTTCAGCGCTAAATCCCTGTTTTTTCTTACAAGACAAAGAAATCCGTGCTCTTCACTGATGGGCAATTCATTATTACTATTTCTGGTGTACCTACTTTTAAAAATTGATTTCCAATCATTGTAATATATGTACATATAATCATATGATCAAAGTTCAACACTTCAAAATACTGCTAGTTACTCCGATTTCAGGACAGTCATGTACTGAAACAATAGCATGGATAATAGAACCTATAATATCGCTCGTGGAAATGTAAAAAATTGTCAGAACAAACACCGTACCATATTTTACACCTTCTAAAATGTTAAAAACTATCTTTCAATTTTAGTTAAAAAATTCTAGAAGATTTTAAATTAAGAAACAGCTGGAATGCTCATCTGTATCTTGATGTATCCCTTCGTGATACAGTCTTTTAAGTTTTAAATTTTTGATACAAGACGTACGAGTCATATTATATCTATTCAAAAAAAGATTTAAAGGATAGTGAATTATTTGTTTTAGCTTACTTAATTATACCAAATTAGATATATGTTAGTTTCAAACTACTCATAGGTACCAACAGCTCCTGTACATCTGACATAAAGTCGAATACTCTAATAAAAAAGTGATTCTAATTACAGAACCTAAAGCCTAGTTTGAAAGATAAAAGTACTTTCTCATTCTTTCGCATCTACTTTACTTTCTGTAATAAACCAACGGGTTTTCCCGCATTAATGAAAACATTAAGGGAAATTTGAAATAATTACTCAGTGATGAACCCTAAAAATCTATAACAATGGATCTTAACTGGCTTTGATTGAAATCTACCTGTTAATTAAGATACATACCAATCGCTTGGTATAAAACTGCAAAGTTTTGGCATTTCATCATATTCCAAAAGTGATAGACGAACTGAAGAGATCATCATGTATCTTGACGAAAATCAAAATGAGTTGCCTCCAGATAGTATTGTAGTGCCAGCCATTCTTGAACATTCCAAGTTTATCAACACAATGGACACAGTTCTTAGACGACATAATTTTCTCAAAAAACAAAAGATGCGAACTGATTAAGAGGAGATCTGAGACTATTGCTGAATTTATGCAACGTTTTCCAGTACCTAATCAAGAAGAACAAAGCCAATGAAACCGATTCAACAATTTTGGAAACAACAATAATATCTGTAATATCTTTTTATAAAATTATACGAATATTGCTGAAATTTACAAGTCAAATGATAAGGATACGAGTGCAACATTTATCAACCTTTTCATATATTTACTTTGTAGTTCCTTTGTAAAAAAAAGTAATATTTATATTAACGAGAAGATTCAAATCTTTAATAAACTTAAATTGTTAAATTTTAAATTTACTTGAGCCTTACAAATACTATATTACATAAAAGAAACATATGTACAATACATAGCATATATGACGGATTCAACAACTGCTCATTTTTCTGATTTCTCTACAAATATAGGCATTCGACTCATTGCTTTGAAAACACATTTACACAATCATAATGTGAATCCAATGAAACAACTTAAAGTATCATAAGATACTTGGAAAGGTTTTCGGGAAAGTTTTCAATCTGAAAATAAACTTTTAATACAAGAAGGCGTAAGACTAAGAAAAACTTTGAACTTCCAAGGCATTCGTTTAAGCCACCGACCAGGCAGAGATTGGTGTGAAATGGAGAAAACATGGCCATCGAAGATGGCCCAGAAATGTCGATACAACTCGGCTTATTTTGCGGTTAAGTTTGGGCCAACTTCCTCACACTGCTAAATGGCAGCCTTGGAAACTCGCGCCGTGTGAACAGGAGCGTTGTCATGAAGAAGCAACACACCCGCTGCGAGTTTACCCCGTCTTTTCTTTTAATTTCCTCCAGCAAATTATGCAAAGTGGAAGCGTAGGATGTGGCGTTGATGGTTTCACCTTTTTTTTTTGTACTCAATGAGCAAGATTCCCTTTGAGTCCCAAAAAACTGTGGCCATGAGCTTCCCGGCAGGCGGAGTGACTTTGAACTTCTTCGGGGGGTCTGTTCCTTTTTTATGCCACTGCATGGACTCTTGTTTGCTTTCAGGGTCATAGTGGTGGACCCATGTTTCGTCCCCAGTAACAATTCGATCCATAACACCGTCCGCGTTCTCACTACACATCTCCAAAAGCTCTCTACAGCATGCGAATCTCACTTTTTTCTGAGGCGCTGTGAGCATTCGTGGCACCCACCTTGCACTGACCTTTGAAAGGTTAAGATGGTCATGAAGAATGGTGTGAATGGTGTGAATGGTACCAATTGAAAGCTTGGTGATCTCTGCCATCATTTTCACCTTTATTCGGGCATCCTCAAGAACAAGTTTTTCGACTTCTTTGATGCTTTCTCCCGTACAAGCAGTAGCCGGGGCGCCGGAGCGGGGGTCGTCTTCAATGCTCTCTCAGCCTCTCTTGAACTCACTTGACCACTTTTGCACAGTTGATAATGAAGGTGCGGAACCCTGATAAACAGCCACCATCTCTTCATGAATAGTTTTTTGACTTTTTCCTTGCTTAGTGAGAAATTAATTACAGCGCGATGCTCAATTTTCACCATCATCGTCTCAGTTGCCATTATGATTCTGTTTAACTAGAGATAAAACGCGAATTAATAATCACATTTATATGAAATTTTACATTAATGCACTAAAATAATAGTATTACTTGATAAATAAGTCAATTTATATATACAACCACAGTTTCACCCCGATACCGAGAATATGTTGAACGCCACTCGTATGTACAAGTGTACAAGTGAAGTATGTACAATTTTTTTTTTCTGTTTTTTCTCAAATAGTTTAATAAAAGCTTTATTTTGAAAAAAAATTGTTATTTCATTAGTAGATATATTACAAAAATTTACACTGTTTTTGTTATGTTTTACCCAAACATCATTTTTTTTCATTTAAAACGAATTTCTTTATAAACGGCACAACCAACCTCACGATTGGCACAACACACCCCACCACGGGATCGATTGTGCCTCGTAGACTCGTTCCACTTATTACAGTCTTAGCTATAAACTATAAAAACATTGCAAACTATTCATACATATTCAAAAACTATATTAAATTTGACACTAAATGGTCTAGCACACTACGTTTTATTTTAATAGGTAATTCAAGCAATTTTCCAAAATCGACACTTTCAGCCCCGCGCTCCCACACTTTGTTCAATTCTTTTGTGATATGCCATTTAAATATTGTGTAACATTATTTTTCTGTATCGATGTGTGTAACTCCGTATATATGTACACGTATATATGGCTGATACAATCGATGTGATGTGTTAGGTTAGGTAAAATTTTTTTTTTCATCCTCAATTTTCTGATTGAATATACTTCTTCTGATTGAATATACTTCTAAAAATCTTCTACCGTGAGCATCGAACTTGTCGAGTTGTAGAGGCTGAGTAGGGTCAATGACTCTCGAGAAGAAATTCTCCAGACGAGTCCTGAAACCAAAGGATGCTCCCCCCCCCTCCCCAACTCCCAAAGCACTCCATCATTCCCCTGGGCTGGATCAAGGTGTTATACGACCCGTGCCGAAGATCAACCTGGCTGAGGGCCCAGTATCTCCAAAAATAGCTCAGTCGCAAACGGAGTATCCGGATACCTGGCGACCTCCGGATTAGCTAGCCTTATCTGTATATGGCGGATCTCTGTACAGATGGACATCCCTTTCTCCGCTACTCGTGGGACTATTATGGACAACAACCTGACAACAAAAACCGAGGCCGGTACTCCTCAATTACCGGGCGGTGGAACGGTGACTACACCGACTACCGGCAAGGCTCCTACATTGCCGAGAGGAGGCAAAACTGTGGCAGGCCATGGTGCGCCATCCTCTAAAGGCAAAAGGAACAAGCCAATTAAAAAGAATTCAGGAAGTGTTAAGACTGTGGCAGGCCATGGTCCTATCACCTCCTCCACCCCTAGCAGCAGCAAGTTTGTGGCAGGCCACGGACTTGTCGCGGCTACCAAAACTCCTTCAGGGAGTGTTAAGACTGTGGCAAGCCACGGTCCTATCACTTCCTCCGCCCCTAGCAGCAGCAAGTTTGTGGCAGGCCACGGACTTGTCGCTGCTACCAAAACTCCTTCGGGGAGTGTTAAGACTGTGGCAAGCCATGGTCCTATCACTTCCCCCGCCCCCAGCAGCAGCAAGTTTGTGGCAGGCCACGGACTTGTTGCTGCTACCAAAACTCCTCCCTCCAAAGAGGAATCTGGAGCTCAGCCGCATCGGCAAGCTCCATCTAAGGCGCTATACATAAGACGCCGAAATGCTTCACGCATTATCAAAACCTTCGGATCCATTCCGGAGGTGGAGAGAAGTGCGGAAATAAAGAGCAAGGTTGAGTGGGCTAAAAACATCCTAAAAGACGGATTTCCCACTGCTTCCATTGCTCACAAAATGTCAAAAGACTCCTCTAAGCGTCAGAGATCGTTGGAGGAAACCGTATCGGTTTCCAAGAGGCCCAAAATTCACAGTTCCACAACCCCTGGGCCATCCAACAGCAGATCTCTGAAGTCTTATAACGAAGTCCTAAAGGACGCATTGGTGATCGCGGTGATCGATAGAAGCGATACCGACGGTTCCATTACACCGGAACGGTGGCAATTGGTCAAGTTGAAGCTCTCCAGCAACTTCTTGGCCATCATGCGGGAGAACCCAGGACCACCTCCTATCACAAGCGACGCTGGCTGGCACCAAGGCCATGTCAAGCTCATCGCTTGCTCCGACCAGAGATCTCTCGATCTCTTCACCAAGGCCATCGATGGTTTAGGAGAGGTTTGGCCAGGTGCAAAACTCGAGGTCGTATCTAAGGAAGACATTCCTAGTAGACCTCGAACTCGTACCTGGATTCCAGCCGAACCCTCCTCTCCAGAAAATATCCTGGAAATCATCCGGCTCAGCAACCCGACTCTTCCGACTCATGACTGGAAAGTCGCGAAACTGGAGGAACTAAGGGGTTCTTATAGATGCGCGTTAATTGTGATCAATAAGGAATCCCTTAATCCTCTGGCGCAGACGAAAGGCATGATTCGGTTTGGATTCGAGTCCATTCATTTAAGGGTGTACAAAAAGGATGAGTTGGATGCTGATAAGCAACCTCCTCCTCCTTTAACACCTGACATCACAACCGTGGATCTTGGAGCATCGATATCCTTTCCAGAATTGGATAGCGATGACTCCAATCTGTCCGAGGTGACTACAAAGCCGTCGGTCTCCGATTCTGACACATTGTCGGAAATGGAAACCGATGGCGAAACAAATAGAGGTTCTACACGATCAGAGATTGAAGATGAGCTCTTGGGCACATCTTCAGAATCGGAGGACCTCAACAACACCGTGGTGGAGGCGACTCTGGAAGACTGTAGCAATGATACGGTTTCTCCAGATTAATCTCCACCACTCAAAAAAGGCTTCGGCCACACTCATTCTGCGTCTTTCCAAAAGCGCAGAAGACATTATTCTAATCCAGGAACCATGGATTGCAGAAGGCGTGGTTCGTGGACTTAGGACACCCTCATACGTTCCGCTCTATACAAGAGACAAAGGTAAGATTAGAACTTGTATATTAGTGAAACGTAGCCTTAATGTATTCCTACTTCCCAACCTCAGTGACCCCGACCTAACCGTTGCCAGATTAGAAACTGACAAAGGCTCATACTGGCTGGCATCGGCTTACCTTGGCCACGACCAAGTGGGCCCTCTCCCTGGTGATAACCTAGAAAGGGTGGTACTGGAAGCGGGAAGGCAAAAAACTGGCCTCATAATCGGATGCGACGCCAACGCACATCATACGGTATGGGGCAGTACCGACATCAATGATAGAGGTGAGTCACTTTTAGACTATATTTTAAGTACTAACCTCTTAATTTGCAATATTGGCAATGAGCCCACTTTCATAACAAAAAACCGACAAGAAGTTTTAGACATTACTCTTGTCTCCGACAGCATCACCCAAAGGCTAACAAACTGGATGGTATCGTCTGAACACTCCTTTTCGGACCATAGGTACATCCAATTCAGTCTGAGTGATGCTCCCCCTCTCCAACCAACTTTCCGGAACTACCGGAAAACTGATTGGACAAAATATAGAGGAATCCTATCGGAAACGATATCCTCCAAACTATCAAGTCCCCCGCGTGACACCAATGAGCTCGACATGAAAGTCAGGGAATTTACTCTGACTCTCAATAAGGCTATGGCCGCTTCCTGCCCTCTTATTCAACCAAGAGGCAAGAAAAAGCCACACTGGTGGACATCGGCATTAGGACTGCTCAGAAACACATGCAGAAAACTTTTCAACGCAGCAAAAAGCACAAGAAAAGTGACCGACTGGGACTCATATAAAGAATCCCTCAAATTATACAAAAAAGAACTGAGGAAGGCAAAGCGACAATCCTGGAGGTCATTCTGTGACAAAATCACAGAAACCTCTGAGGGTTCGCGGCTAAGAAAAATCCTCTCCACAAATCCTATGATGCCCAGCTGTTTGAAAAAAACCGATGGCTCTTGGACAACCTCAAGTGATGAATCACTCAACCTGCTTCTGGACACCCACTTTCCAGGTAGCTCCCAACTCGCGGCCAGTAGCAGCCCAAACAAGCCTACTGCAACCGTGACCAAAATTCATAGTCTGATTACGAGAGACAAACTGCTCTGGGCACTACATAGCTTCAAACCATACAAGTCTGCTGGTCCGGACGGTATTATACCTGCCGAGCTACAGAGATCCTCAGATATTATTCTACCAGTGTTGGAAAATATTTTGAGGAGCTGTGTAGAACTTATCCACATTCCACTGTTATGGAGAGAAGTCAATGTAGTATTCATTCCCAAAGCTGGAAAATGTTCTCATGTGGTCCCAAAGGACCTCAGACCCATAAGTCTATCGTCATTCCTTCTGAAAACTTTAGAACGACTGATTGATATCCATATACGAGCTAAAGTTGATCCAAGACTTCTGTCTACGGCTCAACATGCCTACTGTAAAGGAAAGTCGGTGGAAACGGCTTTGCACTCTCTGACTAGCCACATCGAACGATCCCTACAATATAAGGAGTACACAATGGTTGCTTTCCTGGACATAGAGGGCGCCTTTAACAACGTCAACACATCCGCAATCACGACTGCGTTGTCAACTCTGCAGGTAGACGACTCACTTGGGGAGCTGATTAATCTAATGCTGACAAGCAGGATAATCAACTCCAAACTGGGTGAGACTTCTGCTAAAAGATATGTCAGTAGGGGTACGCCGCAAGGCGGTGTCCTCTCCCCCCTTCTTTGGAACTTAGTGGTTAACGAACTACTGATATACCTGGAAGCGGGGGGTAGCAGAGTGATTGCCTATGCGGATGACGTTGCCATAGCCGTCTCAGGAAAACATTTAAATACCATTAAAGAACTCCTCCAAGTAAATCTTAACAGATTAACCTGCTGGGCAGATCGCTGTGGATTGGGAATAAACCCCCATAAAACTGATCTTGTCCTCTTTTCTAGGAAATATAAAATTCCAATCATAGACCCTCCTTCAATAAACGGTACCAGTTTAGCTTTCTCCGATACAGCAAAATATCTGGGTCTGATTTTTGACAGGAAACTAAACTGGAAACCTAACATTCAAGAAAGAGTCAATAAAGCTACAATAGCTTTATTCTCCTGCAAGAAAGCCATTGGGAACAAATGGGGCCTTCAACCTCGCATAACCCACTGGCTATACATCTCGGTCATAAGACCGATACTCACTTACGGGGTGGTTGTCTGGTGGACGGCCTTGGAAAATGCAGTCAACTGCACTAAACTAAGCAGAGTCCAAAGAACAGCATGTCTATGCACAAGCGGAGCCTTGCGGTCTACCCCCTCTGCGGCATTAGATATTCTGCTTCACTTGACACCCCTCGACATTTTTAGCAAGCAAGTAGCTGCGACTGCAGCTATTCGCCTTAAAGCGACTAAACAGTGGACAAATAATTCATTTGGCCACGCCAACATTCTTAATACATTAGGAATCCTCACAGAGAACACCGATTACACCATACCTGAACTTTGGTTTGACAAAAACTTCCATGTAAGCTTCCCCTCTAGATCATTCTGGGAGGAGGATGCTTTCATGGAGGACAAGTCAATCCATCTCTACACAGATGGATCTAAAACCGACAGCGGAGTTGGTGGCGGTGTTTTCTCAGATAAGCTTAACCTAAGCCTCTCTTTCCGCCTTCCAAATCACTGTAGCGTGTTCCAGGCGGAAATTTTGGCGATTAAAGAAGCTCTGTCCTGGCTGAAGAAAAACGTGATATCTGCAAAGGATATCCGCATATTTTCGGATAGTCAGGCCGCCATCAAATCCCTGGACTCGGTCTCATTGTGTTCTAAAACTGCCCTTGAATGCCGATCATCTCTCATGGAGATGGCAGAGCAGTTCAACATTCACCTCTATTGGGTGCCGGGCCACAGAGACATTCCAGGGAACTGCAGAGCCGATGAACTCGCCAAAATTGGAACCACTCTACCTATCCTACCGGGCATATGTAGTATAGGTATACCAATCGCTACGTGCAAACTAACACTAGAGCTAGATGCCAATAAAAGAACAGACCTTAGGTGGACTGCTGGACAAACATGTCTAGCGACCAAACAGATCTGGCCAAGGCTGGATCTGAGTCGATCTAAGTGTCTGATCCTTTTAGATAGGAAACATCTCAGCGCCATAATAGGTGTCATTACCGGACACTGCCTCATAGGCAAGCACGCAAGAAGGCTTGGCGCTTTTACTAATGATTTCTGTAAAAGCTGCATGGACGAGGAAGAGGAGGAGGCAATCCCCCACCTACTCTGCACATGCCCAGCTCTTTCTCAGAGAAGGAAGCTTCATCTAGGAGCTTTCTTCTACAACGACCTAAACGATCTAAAAAAATTAGACGTTAACAGTCTCCTACGCTTTATTATAAGCTCAAACTGGTTCCAGTAGTAAGAAGATCACAGATCCATGTGGCATCACAATGGGCCAATAGGCCTAAGTGGGTTGGTACTTCCAACAGCCACTCTTACCTAACCTAACTTATGAAATCGCTTTCATGCGTTCCTGTAAGAGGCAGGCGATAAACATATGAGTGTTTCAATTTCCCTTCTAGACTGAGCAATTAAATAGAAGTTCGACAACTAAAATTATGTTAATTTCATAAAAAAATTAAATTTAAGGAAAAATCCATTTTATGAGTACTTAATTTTATATTTCATGAATAGTACATAGAAGACTAAATATACATATACGAGAAAGTGCGAATACGTAGGACACAGTTGCGGTCTGTATTTGTATACATATATGTACCCCATTTAAATAGGGAATTTAAAAACTTTATTAAAGATAAAATAATAAATTAAATATACAGGGGAACTCTGATATTAGTTAAAAATTATTTAGTTAAAAAATCTAGATTTGTCAAATCAATCGACGAATATTAATTAAAATAATAAAGTTACGCGAACACTTAATAAAGGTTTGGACTTTTTTTTTGTACAGCGTATCTAATAGGAATTATTATTATTGTTTTGTCACATTACTCTTTATATTCACCCACAACTCATCGCAGCAATCGTAGACGAATCACTAGTGCTCTGGAATAAAGCAAATGTAGTGAACTGAACTTTGATTGTAACTAGATGCCCACGGCGGCGGTCAATATATGATAGCGGAGTTGAATACTCCTGTCCGCTAGATCGCATTATATCTTCACTGATATTTTTTCTATTGATTGACACTTTCAACTGTTCTAATAACACGGTCAGGTGTTGTAGGTGACTCATCTACACATATACGTGTCTATCGGCTCATGCTTAGCGACTGCTTGATTTGAGGCGCAAGCTGCCTTAGATATAATCTGCAATTAGTAGACTAGAAATGGGCTTTCAATTAACCCTCTCAAAAACTGAGATTGTTCTTTTTGCGATAAGAAGAAAGCTGACTTACTCAACTTATGTTGAAAGACTTTTTTAATTAAACCCAAAACTACCAACTTGGGGGGGGGTTAGGTTATCACCAACTCTCTAAAAGACAACACTCTAAAAGACATTTTTCATTTAAAAAGAAGGAGTCCTTCAAGTCCAATGACCATTGGTCATGGATTGTCGATGAACACGACGGTCTTCTAGTCATATGAACACAGATCACCAATTACATCAGCAAACACATTAGATACGAAGTCGTCTTTTCCTATACTCTGCTATACTTTACATATTGTTCCGAAGCCCACCTAGGACGCGGCACTTATATCTCCGCAGGGTTTTTGCGTCTGTTTTTCAAGCGGAGACAAGCGACGATTCCTTGAAAGTACGAGTAGTAAAAAAACTAAATTCTGTGAATAAGCCTGCTCTTAGTGCCAAAGGAGTGAGTCTGGCAGAAAATGAGATCGATGAAGTTTATTGCTAAGCAATGTTCCGATGTGAACTTCGCAGGACTTGTATCCTCGTTTGTAGTGCCTGCGTCTACTGCTACAGAGCACAAATCTAGATAGCACAACTCTCTGTGTTGCAGGTAGATCAAACTACATAGTAAATATACGCGGGCTAGGAAGTAATCACTTCTCTGCGTACGTTCGCGTCTGTAAATACAGGCCAACTGTGTTGGCACTTAGTGAAAAAGAGGTAGATCCCCGCCCACACCTCTCAGATCTGAAGCTACCTGGTTACGAAGTAGTACCACCATTACTCTTTCACCTCGGTCTTGCCATTTACTCGTACGTGAGTAGTCATATATAGCTTACCAAACTGTACCACAATGTACCCTGTTGCAATCCAAATTTCAATTTCATGTGGCTAAAATTCCATTGCCGTAAGCAAATTATCCACTATTGCTTTAGAAGCCCCAAATTGGACAGCAATTCGACCTTTATTATTATGGGCTACTTTAATATAAACAATTCTGGGTGGCTTCGACACTCTTGTCAGATAACACCCGAAGGGCAGTGTGTTGAGATCATCGCTGCGGAAAATAACCTAACCCAGCATGTAAATGACCCCACACGAATTCCAGAGGTTGATAGTGATACCGCCAACGACATGGACTTCTTTTTAATCTCTCACCCTGATAAGTACACCTTTGATGTGCTTTCCCCTCTATGCTCTTCGAACCACACAATCAGAGAAATCTTCTTCTCTCTCCTCCTACTGACGCTGCTAAGCCGTCAGCTCAAGAAATATCTTGAAACACGAAAACTTCTCAATGACCGGCAGTACGGATTTCATAACAACAAGTCTACTGGTGATTTGATGGCATGTTACACCGAAAAGTGGAACTAAACTTAATATGTCTAAGGAATTTAACAAAATTTGGCATCAGGCTCTTTTGTCGAAAATGCCTTCATTTGGGATCGATGAATCTCTTCTTCATTGGATTGGAAACTACCTTTCGGAACGTTCAATTCGAGTTGTCTTGGTTGGTTGGTCTGATATCCACAGAAATGGACAAGGTCAATCTGTTTGCTGTACATTTTGCGGCCAGCTCAACACTTCCGGATTTTGATTTGTCACCGCCTACACTTGGGTGCGTCATCCTCAATGGGCCGAATTCACTTTCGCACTTTTGTAGTAGTAAGAGTTCTTAAAGGTCTGAACATACATAAATTCGCTGGTTCAGATAGTATATCTCCCCGTCTTCTGAAGAGGTGATCTTCTATGCTGGCAAAACAACTGCGTAAGTTTTCTCATCGGGTAATAGGGAATAGGGAAAACAGCATTTGTCCAGACCGTCCCTAAAAAAGGCGAATCTTCTTCTCTCACCTCCTACAGACCCATTGCACTTACGTCCCTTCTTTCCAAGATCATGGAAAGGCTGATTAACCGTTAGCTCATGAAATATCTCGTAACACGAAAAGTTCCCAATGAACAGCACTACGGTTTTCGTACTGGATGGTTTCAAGTCTGATATCCACAGAATAAATGCTGGTGTGCCCCTGGACTCCGTTCTATCTCCGACACTCTTTTTAATCTTGAATAATGAGCTTTTGTCTGCTACTTCTAATCCAATATATTCCTTTGATGACGACAGTACTCTCTGCTTTTCATATTCGTTCCCGGACTCATGTCCCTGCGTAACGGTAGCGAATGTTAAGCTCATTAAATTCCGATATTAACAGCATAACTAATTGATGAACCATTAACAGAGTAGAATTTAATGCTTCCAAAACGTCTCGATTTTGGCAAGTGGCATATCAGCTCTTGAGCCTGTTTCGAAGAATCTATTAAGTCGCTATTGAAATGACTGCTGTACGATTAATAACTAACTCAGGAATTTATTTATTTCAAAAAAAATATCTGGTAGTGTGCTCAGTAGGTCAGTTCCCTCACTCACTTGGTAACTAGAGTTGTTATTGATTTGTTTTACTTATTAAGCTATTAAGTTCGGTGTATACAGACCACCCGGATTAAGCCAAAAATCCTTCATAGAAGAATTAGAGAAAAATCTTGGTGATAATATAAAGAATGGACAGGCTATTGTATTGGGTGATATCAATATTAATGTCAGTGACACGAGCTCTAGCAACGCAAAAAATTACTTAGAGATGTTGGCTACACTAGGATACACAAATTCTATAAACCAATACACAAGAATTGATCTAAAAAGAGGTACGAAGTCTACAATTGACCACATTTTAGTAAGAACAAAAAATTAAAATATAACAACTTCGGTGATTGAAAGTGGTCTTACGGCTCACTATGCTATAATGTACTTTACAAGCATCAATAAGCCCAATGTAAACCAACCAACATTCACGTCGTACATTTGCTCAACTAAGGTCAATAGAATGATAGCAGCGACTAATTGGAACGAAGTTCTAATTCAAACTGACGCAATAACGCTTTATGAGAAGCTATCACACACATTTAAGGACATCTACTCAAAATCAATTTGTACTAGAATAGAAAAAGAAAAATGTAAAAAAAATCCATGGATGTGCGTCGAAATAATAGAAAAATGTAGACAACGGGACGTTTTGTACAGAAAATGGAAGAACAAAAGGCTAAATAAAACATATGAAATTGAATACAAACGCTTTCGAATTAAGTTGAACAAGGATATATCAACTCAAAAGTCTTACTTTTACAAAAACAAGTTCAACGAAATAAGGACCGACCCGCGCAAAACCTGGAACCTCGTAAATGAAATAATGGGAAGAAAAAAACTCAACGCTGACGAGGTAAAACAGAAAAACTTGCAAACAGAAAATTGCTTAAACATAGCTAACGAGTGTGCAAAACATTTTTCTCAACAATTGCAAAAAATAATACATCGGTGCAACTCGATTACATCACATCATCAAAGTATTTCCATCGCAAATACGAGTACAATATTCCCCAACGAAATCAACATTGAAGAAGTCTATCGCATAATATTGAGAATGGATACAAACAAATCTCCAGGAATTGATGGCATTAGAGCAGCCGACATCTAACATCATGCCCAGATTTTCTCTCCAATATTTTCTAAGTTTATAAACCTGACCATGACACAAGGAAAAATACCAGTAGCTTTAAAAACTGCAGTCATAAAACCAATTTTCAAGGGAGGTAATAAAAACGATATTAAAAACAATAGACCAATATCCATATTGCCTGTTTTAGAAAAGTGCATGGAGGATATAGTAATAAAACGACTTCAGTCATTTATAACTAAACATTCTCTCATCCATCAATCTCAATATGGTTTTCAGAAAAAAAAGTACGGGCACTATCATACGCTGGTTTTATTTATGGACTCCAGCAAAGCCTTTGATACTTTAAATCACGCTAAAATGCTAAAAGCTCTTGAGAAAATTGGTATCCGAGGAGTCTTAGGGAATTGGCTGATGGAATATTTGATAAATCGTTTATACTGTGTTAAGATCAATAATATATACAGTGAAAAAAAACAGGTTCACGTCGGAGTTCCAAAGGGTTCGAAATTGGGACCCCTTCTATTTATTCTATTCACAAATGAACTGCTACGCACCTTCAAAAGAAGCATCCCATTCGCTTATGCAGACAACACCGCAATAGTGGTTCGTCACAGATCCTTAGAATCTGCGACAAAAATAATGCAAGAGGAGCTTAATGATGCAATAAAGTGGTGTCATGACAATGGCCTTGTTATTAATGCAGATAAAACTAAGATTATGCACATTCGATGTCCACATCAAAACAAAACCAATCAACAGATATTCGTTCAAAATGATATATGTGCCTCGACCCCAAAACAACTAATTGAAATAATAGAAACGCATAAATATCTAGGAGTGATAATCGACAGCCATCTCATTTGGAAAAAACACATAGATAAGACTCGCATGGATATACTTAAGAAAAGCGATATTTGCTATGGCCCATCTTCGAAATCATGCCCCACCAAGAATACTTCAACTTGTATATTATGCTCTTATCGAATCCTTACTTGCCTGGGGAAATGCATCTCCAACACATATAAATAAATTACAAAAACTACAAAATGCAGCACTTAAAATGATAAACAACATGAACATTACTGATGAAAGAAAATTTAAGGCTATAACAGTCGAATATATGTTTAGGATGATTCTAGTTCTCGACTACTACGATGACAACCGATTTAAAAAACCTATTCAGCATGAAATAAATAAATGCACACGCCTAGAAACCATAATAACTACGGTAAAGGAATGTTAGAATACAGCGTTCCTAGTAGTTTTAATAATTTACCATCAAACTTAAGAAATATTTTAAATTTTAAATACGGAAAAAAAGAGATCAACAACTATTTTTTGAATCTTTAAACGAATTTTTAGCTAAAGTAATGAATCTTAGTTAACTGAATTTTTGCAATATTACTTTTTTTGTTCTAACTTGCTCCTTTTTATATTTGATTAGAATCTGTTCAACCTTCTGCAGAAAAGCCATCAGAGCTTCGCAGAAAATTATAAAAATTGTAAAAATTTAAGAAAATACAAAATACAAAAAAAAAATTGAAAATTATTACTTGGACAATCTATAAGAGACTTTTGCCTCATGAAAATGTCTGAAGTGTTAGTTACACTTCACATGGTAAGATCAATTTCTTATTGATAATTGGATTATAAATATCTAGTCTGACCAGTGTTGGTAGGCACTTGGCTTGTTTTCTTATAGCCCCTTGAGAAAATTCGCTTTAGGTGCTTAAGCCAATGTGCAAATATCTTTTAATTTCGAGCAGTATTGTGATATTATCTTTCTTATAACAAAAAAAAAAAGAAAAAAAACAAAATCTATAACAATTAAACAATGTAAAAATGCGATTACAATAAAATCAGAGTAATAAAGCAGCCAAGTATACTTGAGCGGAAATGTTTACTCTTATTAAGCTATGTATCTTTTTTTTACCGTGATGTTAAGTATTTTGTTTTGCACTCGACAAGCGTAAAATACGGATTCGAGTTTTGTTTTTGTTTGGATCTTAAATTTATATAACGCGATTTGAAAAAACCACTCTATTTGTTTTTTTGCCTTAAGGGAATTCTTAGCTTGAGTTGGGTGAACTCTTTTTCATTATTTTGAATTGCTACTTGTTTTATTCACATCTTGAAGCCTATTTGTCTGTAAAGTTGCAAGTTAAACCCCTTAAATTCCTCCCAAATATAAAACATTTAAGACGTTTTTAGTAACATTGTGAGTAACAGTTGAACAATCAATTTGAGTCTACTTTTTCTTAAATAAATTATAGAGCGAGTCAAATTAGGAGACTATCTGTATGTAGTCCCTGCTATCTAGCCTTTTATTTAGAGAATATTTCGTTTTAAAAAATACCTTTAAGCCATAAGCAATAAATTTATTTGCAAGGTAACCTCAAATGCTAGTTAACGTGAATGATTTCCATTCCGCGGTTGTGTAGGGAGCCTAAGCTTTGATTGACACTAGTTGCTTTATTCGTTGACTGGCCTTGATAAACTTATAAGCTCGTGTTATAAACTTATAAGTTCCGGGAACTAGTTCCGTGGAACTATTTAGTTCCAACGATGTATCAGAATTAAAAAAGGTTCATGTCCGCGGATTTAAGTAGTTCCACAGACATGTTCTTATAGATGGAATGATACATGTCCACAGAACTACGTAGTTGAAGTTGAACAGATTGAATATTGAATGACAAATACATGTGTGGAAATGTAGAGGCCGATCTACATGCATATTCGCTTTGCAGGATTGGATGGATTTATGCCGACGTTGTCGCAATAAAAATATCACTGCCTCTCAAGTCCCTTTACGTTATATGTTGCTACATCCTACCAGCTCAACCTATCGAATCTTACCGATTTGTTATTGATGCGATCGATCATTTAATTGACCTGTCAGACCCTATTGATGATATCCTTATTTTCGGCGACTTTAATCTTCCTCAGCTACAGTGGACTCCATCAGATGATCAATCGTTTTTCATCGCTTCAAATGCCATCTCAGCTAAGGAATGTCTCTTCTTAGATCGCTTAACAGACTCAAGTCTATGCCAAGTCAGTGGTATATCCAATTATATGGGCAGGCAATTAGACCTTATTTTCACAACAGATCCAATTAACTCCTCAGTCTCACTTTGTCCCCAATCTCTCTCAACAATCGATAACTACCATCCCCCCCCCCCTTCTACTTTCGTTTTTTCATAACTCTTCATTCCAGTCCACTCCCCCCACAACTCTCTCATCCCACGACTTTCATAAAGCAAACTTTCACAAAATCAGTGAATATCTCAGCAGATCCCTCTTTAACTTTCACAACTTAAGTATAAATGATGCCTTATCCATTTTTTTATAAAGAAATATTTAATTCTTTTTCCCTTTACGTTCCGTTTTCCCGCCTTAAAACATCATCTACTAGTCCTCCCTGGTATAATCGCAAGCTTCGTTCCTTACGAAATCAGAGAAATAAGTTATGGGCTGTTTTCCTGCGTACCAGATCCTTTACCGACTATTCCAACTATCTTGGTGCTTATCTTCATTTCACCGAACTTTACGATTCCCTTTACCAGCGCTACCTTAACAATGCGCAAGTCAACTTTATAAACCACCCTAAGTCCTTTTTCCAATTTGTTAACTACAAAAGAAAGTCCGATGGTTACCCTCCTTCCCTCTCCTTCAACAATAGGTCATCAACCGATCCACTCCCCATTGCCAACCTATTTGCCACCTTTTTTAAACAATCCTTCACCAACGACTCCTTTGTACCAGATCCATCCTATTTTAGTTACCTACTGAACTTCTCCAATGGCCCACTTCTTTCTCATATTTTGGACCCATCTTATATCGAATATAAATTACACCAACTCAATGACGAATTCACACCCGGCCCAGATGGCCTCCCTGCCATATTTCTTAAAAAATGTTCTTCCTCTCTTTCCCTTGCCCTTTCTAATCTGTTCCGTCTATCCCTGTCACAAGGAGAATTTCCTCAGGTTTGGAAAACCTCCTTCATAACCCCGATCCACAAGAAAGGTTCAAAGAATGAAATAACCAACTATCGTCCCATCGCTAAACTCTCCCATATACCCAAACTCTTCGAAAGTATTTTGTATGAAGCTCTAAGCTTCCAATGCAAATCACTTATTTCCCCTAGACAACATGGCTTCTTAAAGGGTAGGTCAACCACCACAAATCTCGTTGAATTCGTATCCTTTGCCCTCTCTGCCCTAGAGAATGGCAATGAAGTCGATGTAGTTGCAACCGACTTTAGCAAAGCCTTCGATAAAATCTCTCATCGGTTAATTATTTTTAAATTGTCTGCCCTCGGCTTTGAACCCATATTGTTAAAATGGATATCCTCTTACTTCGAAAACCGTTTTTACAGTGTTCGTTTTAGGTCAGCCCAGTCCGCTCCATTTTTGGCCACCTCTGGAGTTCCACAAGGCAGCCATCTCGGTCCCCTTCTTTTTATATTAACCATAAATGATCTCGATATGATCATCAAACACTCGTCTGTCTCCCTTTACGCCGACGATACCAAATTTTTCAAAACCATTTCCTCTCCCCATGACTCTTTCCTCCTTCAACAAGATCTTGATAGTTTCTCGATCTGGTGCCTCAAAAATTCTTTGGAACTTAACATCGCCAAATGCCAATCCATCACCATCTCACATAAGCGTAACCAATCTCCTCCTCGACTCTATCTTCTCCATAACCAACCTATCTCCTCCGTACAGTCTCTTCGTGACCTCGGCATTTTGTGTGACAGCGAGCTCAACTTCCGTTTACATATGGATGAGATAATCCTCAAAGCCAACTCTGCACTAGGTTTTGTAAAACGGTGGTCCAAAGAATTCACCAACCCATACGTGACCAGGTCCCTCTATATTACCTTCGTTCGCCCCCTCCTAGAGTACGCCAGTCAAGTATGGTCCCCATATCATCGTGTTCATATCTCGAGAATTGAAAGCATTCAGCGTCGTTTTCTTCGATTTGCACTTCGTGGTATGCCCTGGGACGATCCTTTTTTTTTTTTTTTTTTTATAATTTACGCGCGCCTAAGGGGTTAGATACCCTTTTACTGTTGCCAGGGCGCGGGCGGAAAGATAGAAGGAGGAGAAAGGAAAATTGTTTTTGTAGTGGTTTGAAACTCAGGTGTGTTTGGTTTCTATGTTTGCTCTCCAGGGGTTGGAGTCCGAATAGGACGGAGAGTTTTTCTTCACTCAGAGTGATTCGAGATATAATTCCCAGTATTTTTTTCATTGCTTGAAACTCTTATAACAGCCAAATCTACGTGTCAGTGTTATGCCTTCACACGCAGAATTTTTTTGTCTGAGTTCCAATTACACAATGAAAAACTGATTTGCCATGGGCAGGATTCGAACCTGGACCCTCCGAGTGAGAAGCGTTTGCTACTACCACTACACCACGGTCACCCCTAATCTGCCCCCCTATCAAAATCGTCTCAACCTTATCAACTTAAACACCCTCGAAGATCGCAGAGATGCAGCAGACTTTCTCTTCATTCATCGACTCCTTTCAGGTCACGTTGAATGCGCGTCCCTTCACAACTCCATTTTGCTCAACACTAACCCTCGTAATCTACGTACCCCTCGACTCTTCTATCTACCAACCCACCACACCTCCTATGGCGCGAACGAACCAATCTCCCGTATGCTACGTCAAATCAACTCAAACCCTACCGTCTTTGACTTTCACCGCACCACTTCCTACCTCAAATCTGCTCTCCTTCATCACTCCAACCAACCTTAGTTTTAAGTTTTAGTTTAAGTTTATTTTTTTAAGTTATAGCTTGTGTAAGGTGTAAGGAAGATTATCTCATCTTGATATTGATCATTTCTACGTATTAATAACAAAAAAAACTTTGAGATATTCGTTTGAATTTTTTTAATTTGTATGATATACTCGTATGTATGTTAATCTAAAAAAAAAAAAACAAAAAACAAGTCTTGCTCCATTGCATACTCAGTTCAAATATTTGAACATTTTATAAAGAGTAAAAAAATAATAAAATAAAAGGATTCCATAATATAATAAAAAACAAGGTATGTTTTCTTCACGTAAAGGACAAGAAATTAATTTGTTACGTAACAAACAACAGTATACACTACACATTATTTTCACCAAATTCATAGAATAAAAAATCACATTTCAATACATAGTATCACAATGAATGTAAAACATCACACACATTAAAAACAAAAGATAAATTCAAGTTCAAACAACAAGTTCATTTTATGAACAAGAAAGTCACATATTGCTGTTTATAAATAGCAGTTGTGAGACTTTGCTGGAAGACAACCTATTTCTTCGTTCCGATTGTACAAGTCCTGCTTTGGAGAAAATTCGTTCGCATGGAACTGATGTTGCTACCAGGTTTAGCCGTTTCATAACATATTTGTGTATTAGTGGGTACACACATCTTCTAGAGTGCCACCACTCAAGGGGATTCTCCAACCTGTTGAGTATTGGTTCGTTAAGATACTTCTGTACTTCTATTATTCCAGCTGCGACTTTATTTTCTGGAACCAAACTCGATATTTCTGTATCGAAGTCATCCCAAAAGCATGTGCTTTTATATTGGACACTGCTAGAAGATGTTTCTGGCACGGGTTCGACAGTTTGAAAATGAGAAGCAGAGGTTCCAGGCGTACACTCAGAAGGCTGGCTGGCAATTTTTTTCTTCAGTACCTCCAACGCCGCCTGAAAGTTTGTGACGTCCCGAAACCCTCTGCTTTGGAATCTGGGGTCTAAGATGGTGGATTTTGCGTATAACGAATTTTTCTCAAGATTGCAAAACCGCCTCTTAAGTTGTTCACTAAGGGTTTCCAATAATTTTTGCACCAAACGGGGGGTGGAATGGTCACCAGAAAAATATTGCCCCTTAACTTCTGCCAGACTTTGTCCAACTTTCCGTTGAAGAAATTTGCAATAAACGATCACTTTGGACAAGCTTACGTTCTTTTCTGTTGAAATCTCCACAGTGACGTCCAAAAACAGCTTCAAAATTGGAATAACTCTTTCCACAATATCCCACTCTTTGTTACTAAGAGATATGTCATTTTTTATGATAACTAGAGTGGCAATGACGGCATTTTCTAGAGTAAAAATTCTCTCTAGCATATCAAATGTGGAATTCCATCTTGTTGGGACGTCCTGCTTTAATTTCAACATAGGTAGATCCATTTGTTTCTGAATTTCTTTCAACTTGTACAAGGCGTTTGAGCTTCTCTTAAAAAATTCCACAATGGTTTTCACTTTGGATACAATGTCACCAATTTGGTCTACTCCTGCTTTTACGACTAAGTTCAAAGAATGCGCGAAACAACTAATAGATCGCCATCGTCCCATCTGTACAGCGGAAACGATGTTCGCGGCATTATCGCTCACAATGGCCTCAACTTTATTCTCGATTTTCCACTTCGAAATATGGTCCTTCAAAAAATTGCACAAATTTTCAGCATTATGGCGCTTGTCGTATTCTATACAGCCTAACAAATTAGAACACAGATTAAAATTGTCAATTTCAATGTAGTGGGCTGTAATGGCTACGAAACTTTGATTGTTTAATGAAGTCCATGCATCTGTTGTTAAGCAAATAGCTGGGGCCCTTACAATTTTACTGCGGACATCCTCTTCCAGCTTTAAATAAAGCTGCGGTAATAGTGTTTCCGATAGTGTCTTTCGGGTCGAAAGATTGTATGAAGGGCACAACATCGCTACAAACTTTTTAAATTCAGCCTCCTCTACAAGGCGTAACGGGTGGTATCTTTCGCAATCATTTTAAGTAATTGCTGGTCAATTTTTGGTTTTTTTTTGTTGGGAAATTGCTCGAATATTGTCCGTATAATTATAGATTTTTGGTTGTACTGTTTCTTGCGGTTTTGTTTTGGTTTCTGTGCAAATTACCTCTACATTTTGAATTGGGTCTATTTCAGTTAAAGTTGGGGTGGGTGTTGTAATCTGTCGTTCTATTGCATTTGTGTTGATTGTTGGATGCCTTCTTTTAAGATGCCTAGTTAAGTTGCCTAAGTTTCCAGATGTAAATGAAATCATTTGGGAACAATATTTACATCTGGCTTTTTGTTGCTCCTTTTCTTCAAAATGATGCCACATTACGCTGCTCTTCCTTCGCATTGCCATTTTCAATTGAAACCAAATCCTGTATTCAATACATACAAATCCTATATTAACATACATTCTACACATTTGTTTATAAATAATACAAAGTAAAACATACCAATGTTTCAAGTAAAAATATATTTAATTTGCAAATATTCAGCTACAGATTTAAAAAAAAGCGTTATCTGCAATTCAAAAAAATAAAGAAATATCCAAGAACTTTTACTTTAACTTAACTTTTTTTTATTTGTAGTTATACAGCAGATGCAGACACGAAATGTCCCATTTTCATTTTAGGTGGATTGGTAGTTCCAGTTCCATGACAGTTCCAATACTGCGAAAATACTAGCAAATACGAGAACGTCAACGCTCAACTACATACGCATGTGAACATTAACGATTGTAATAGACGAAGAAGGTACACGCGGTGCTGTGAACTACTTGTGTGTGAACTATCGGAGTATCGGACATGTCGGAACTATCGAACATGTTTAGGTGGAGTATGTGGAACGATTGGAACTAGTTCCGACAGCGGACATAGTTCCAGGAACTACGAGGGGCGTTCAATATATTCTAGGTATCGATATGAAGGAAAATGCGAATTCAATTTAAATTGTTTTTATTTTTCAATATACTCGTAATCTCCCCTAACATCAATGCATTTGTTACATCTTGAGATAAGCTTTTTTAAACCCTCAAAAAAATAAATTTCCTCTTTCTCTGCAAAATACCCATTTATTGCCGACTTGAGTTCTTCATCATCCGAAAATCTTTTTCCACGAAGACATTTTTTCAAATCCGGAAACAGGAAATAATCAATAGGGGCAAGGTCTGGACTAAAGGGGGGGTGTTGGATTTCTTCGAAACCACAATCTCGCGCAGCAGCCTTGGAAACTCGCGCCGTGTGAACAGGAGCGTTGTCATGAAGAAGCAACACACCCGCTGCGAGTTTACCCCGTCTTTTCTTTTTAATTTCCTCCCGCAAATTATGCAAAGTGGAAGCGTAGGACGTGGCGTTGATGGTTTCACCTTTTTTTTTGTACTCAATGAGCAAGATTCCCTTTGAGTCCCAAAAAACTGTGGCCATGAGCTTCCCGGCAGAGGGAGTGACTTTGAACTTCTTCGGGGGGTCTGTTCCTTTTTTATGCCACTGCATGGACTCTTGTTTGCTTTCAAGGTCATAGTGGTGGACCCATGTTTCGTCCCCAGTAACAATTCGATCCATAACACCGTCCGCGTTCTCACTACACATCTCCAAAAGCTCTCTACAGCATGCGATTCTCACTTTTTTCTGAGGCGCTGTGAGCATTCGTGGCACCCACCTTGCACTGACCTTTGAAAGGTTAAGATGGTCATGAAGAATGGTGTGAATGGTACCAATTGAAAGCTTGGTGATCTCTGCCATCATTTTCACCTTTATTCGGGAATCCTCAAGAACAAGTTTTTCGACTTTTTTGATGCTTTCTCCCGCACAAGCAGTAGCCGGGGCGCCGGAGCGGGGGTCGTCTTCAATGCTCTCTCTGCCTCTCTTGATCTCACTTGACCACTTTTGCACAGTTGATAATGAAGGTGCGGAACCCTGGTAAACAGCCACCATCTCTTCATGCATAGTTTTTTGACTTTTTCCTTGCTTAGTGAGAAATTTAATTACAGCGCGATGCTCAATTTTCACCATCACCATTGTGATTCTGTTTAACTAAAGATAAAACGCGAATTAATAATCACATTTATATGAAATTTTACATGAATGCACTAAAATAATAGTATTACTTGATAAATAGGTCAATTTATATATACAACCACAGCTTCACCCCCACACCGAGAATATGTTGAACGCCCCTCGTATGTAGGTCCGGAACGACTCAACTCTATTAAAAATGGAGCACTTCACGAAAGAACGACGTGTTTTCGTTGTTGGGCAATATTTTAAAAATGAAGGTCTGGCAGCTAAAATTCGCAATTTTAGTACAAAATATGGTCATCAACTCCCTCAAAAATTCAGGGAGACCAGATCAATTACTAACCTTAAACACCATAAACATCCTTCAACAAGTCGTTCAACACAAAATATCGAAGCAGTTCGTGAGAGTGTTGCTGAGAGTCCAGGAACATTAATTCGGCACCTTGGTCAAGAATTGGACATTTCAAGAATCTCTCTACAGCATATTCTCACGAAAGATTTGCATCTTCATGCATACAAACTCCAATTGACTCAAGAACTGAAGCCTACTGACAACGCACAGCGAAGAGAGTTCGTTGGATGAATTATGGCACAACAAAAAGTGGATGCTGATTTTTCAAACGAAATCATCTTTAGCGATTAGGACTTTTGTTATTAAAGCAACATTTATATATCTCAATATTTTATTATAGTGCAATTGTATTAAAGGCACCGAAAAGACTGTCCTTACAGTTTCGTAGTTTCTTATTTTATACTTTTTCAAATTGAGACACAGATAATTCCGATTGGAATTCAATTGGTTCCCGGAATTTGTTTATCGATTGCGATATGCAGTCGATACATTGTTTTAACTAAGTTGGCTATTTATTGACACGGTAAAGAAAAGGCGAAGAGCTGATACCCTCGAGTATCACTGAATTGGGTGTCCGGTGACACGGAAAAGAAATGCCGAAGTACCCTATATCGACAGCCCATTATTATTTATATGTGCTGACATAGGATTGGGGTACTGAGCTTGTTGGCATATTAATTGTCATCTACATACGAGTATATGATGTTTGTTTATGTGACCGCAATCAATTAATTGTTTTAAGTGGTTATTCATTGTGGATTATATTTTTGCATATTAAATGATATCATTTAATTTGTTTATGTGACAACTTGGAATCAGTACTTTGTATACATTCCCACAGTTGTCACCTGATCGAATTTGTCGAATTAGAGATTCAGAAAACCCACGAGTGATTATTAAGAAACAAATGCATTAACAACGCGTCACTGTTTGGTGCTGATTTTGAGCTGGAGGCATCATCGGACCATTCTTGTTTGCAAATGGTTTCAACAAGATGGTGTCACATGTCAAGTAGCCCAGGAAAAAACTCAATTACTGCATGCATGAGTCATTTCCTGGTAGTGTAACTTCCCGTTTTGGTGATCAGAATTGGCTGCCCAGATCAATCCCCAATATTTAACGCCGTTGCACTTTTTTCCTTGGGTTTTTTTGTTTTAAGTCTAAGGTCTATGCCAACAAGTCCACGAGCATCCACGCCTTGGGGGAGCAAAGTAAACGCTATATCAACGAAATTTAGGTAATTCAAAAGAGTTCGTATGTCCCAGCAAAGTCGTGGAAGCCATTTACCCGATATGCTATTCAATACATAACCCTATACCGTATACTTTCTGAATTTTACAATTTTTAATTAAAAACCTGTGTTTTCTATCAAAATTATTTCTTGGTGAATTTTAGAACACCCTTTATACGTATACATACTCGTATATGAACTATATTAACCATTAGTCTATCGAATATTTAAAACTTAGATCTGTCTGAACCGTGTTAAAAGTTTCATCCCCTACGACGAAACCGTTTCGATCTAATTGATTCCGAGACTAGGAAACTACTCGTATATCACATTCCTAATGAGGGCTAAAATTTAACGCTGTCGTTCTTTAGCGCCGCGTCTTAGAAGGGTTTTTGAGCCATTTAATTAATCGACCACATTTGTCACTGCGTTCGACGGGATGCTAAAATAATTTTGAGAGGCAGCTCATAATACGAATGTCATAGTTGCGTAGATCAAAATGACGCCCGTCATCAAAAAGTTCAATTTCTGGCCGATGGCTCCTTTTGGAGGTTTTCGAAGATACCTGATTAATGGAAAAAAAGTTCCCATCCAGGATTGCATACAAATTATTATATTTCTCTAAAAAAATCATTGTCTTTTAACACAAGACGTGTCAGGCCAGTCAGTTTGCCCATTTTCGTGAAAAAAACAGCCTCAGTTTTGAGGAAATTGACTAAAAGCTCATTTCTAGTGCACTAATCATCGATTACATTTAAGGCTGATCCAATAAAAAGTATACAAGCTACATCGTCTGCATATACTCGTACATGAGAGCAGATATAAGAGCTTTTAAGAGCGTTAAACAGACAGTCGACCAACATGCATCGTAGCAATGAGGACAAGACGTTGTCCAGCCGGCAACCTCTGTTTACTCCTGACGTCACATATTGGTTACATCTAGCATTCGCAATTAGGTTTATTTCACAAACCTAGTGATTCGCTTTTACCACCTGACCGAGTCACACATCCCGTCGAAAAATGCATTGCAAAACGTACCCGCAATGTCGATGAAAATGGCCAGCACGCACTCCTTCTTGTTGAGTGCGCCTTTCATCTTACAGATGCTTACAATTCCTGTTAGCAGGCATGATGTATCATGGAGGATGTATTCTCAAAGGAGCTTGCGCATTTGAAGCTCAATCATTCTCTCAATACTCTTCGGCATGAAGGAAGTCAGACTGATTGGTCTGAAGCTCTTGACGAGCTAGTAGTAATTTTATTTCGATGTTTAGCACAAAAATTACTTTAACCGATCTCCAGGCGGTCCGTACCTAAAGCATATAATTACATCTAATAGTACATACTCGTATTTGCAACCCATGCTACTCTCCCGCTTGTGGGGTTGGCTACAGGTCGCTCTATTTTGGGTAACCTCATTAAACTTATTTTACATATTCTTTTACAGAATATTTTTCTTTTACAGAATACTGACTATGCTAACCCTATGTGCAACATCGTAATCACAATTTAATTGGTGGTTAACGACAGAGACTAAATATTTAAATACGCACAAATAGATATCAGGAGTTGGGTTCGATAATTCGGATAAACACCAATGCAGATAATGGATCTTAGTACGACAGAATCGTGACCCGTTATCTTTTAGCGCCTTTATGAAAATATTAGGAGTTACCAAAAAGTCTGTCACGTCAATTCTTGTAATAGCACTGCAAATAGAAGAGTCATTTGCATTTAGGATTTCCAATTCTGCATACAAAAGAAGACATGACCCGTTGAAAGAATAAAAGAAATTCATACTCGAAAAGGATCGCAACTATATCTACATCTGCATAAACAATCATTATATGAATGTCTTGACACAAAAGTTCCAATGATTCTTACAAAGTTTGAGCTGGAAAAAAAATGTAGAAAAAATGACTGATCCCATCCATTCAGAGAATTTCACTACATCACTAGATCCTGTCACCTTTTCGCTATACGCACATACTCGTATTATCTTAAGCTATGAACTAAAATCTGTCTTTTCCTGCATTTCTGTAGACATCGATTACAATATTTTCTTATGCAGACATCTGCATTGTATCTCAGAGAATGCACATCCAAAAACATGAATTAAAAATGAGGACAGAGAAAAACGATCGTTAGCGAAACTGATAATCACGATCACAAAAGCGAAGGAAATGAGAACTACTCGTAGAGTGAGCAACCACTTTTTTTTTAACTTTTTTACTTTAAATTCAAAAAATAGGTCAGAGGCATTCTGGATTGGGATCCTTATGTGAAATCTAAACTTTTCAAGAAACTACGAATATTTATTAAATGACAGCTGATCGTTCACAATTTAAGAAAATATATCACATCAGGCAAGTTACGAGTATCTGCAGAAATTGGCTTGAGTTACTGCAAGTATTATAACTCTCAACAAACTCAATGAACGAAAACATAATGTTTACAAATAGTTCTTAACACAAAAGCAATAAGCAGTAAGAAATAATTCCGAGTTTTATAACAGGCGATGACATCATTATCGTACTTTTCATGCAGCATATCACCCGTGTAGTGCTTAGATTTTTCATGAAGTGCGAGATTACAAGTTCTTCAAAATCTACGCAGCTGTCTATAGGGTTTCCTTATCAGATTTTCTTTAGAACAAGTTATCGCTAATTGTAAAGTTAACCATTCCATTAAAATGTCAACGGACACAATTTAAAATTGGAACGTGTATACAGCAAGTTCCTACTTCAACACGCGCCTGTGACCTTATTCTTGTCATTGTTATCGTCATGGGTGCCTTCGATTCAGTAGATTGTGTACGACATTGAACCAATGACGCTTATGCGACGCTGCTCTTCTGTAATTGATACCATTGCATTGACCCAGTGTATTTAAGGCGCTTGTTCGTCAGTTAACTCAAACGCATCTCATCAGTGAAAGCGCTTGTGCAGTACGTTACGGAAATGCTATAAATTTACTTACTAGCAGACAATAATTCAAAACAGCGACTTTTAAAGGGTCGTGACTGTGAAATTGGGTCGCCATGATTGGCACGTGGTGTGATGCATAAAAATGTGCATCGTCTGGAATGCAACGAACAAAACATGTTTGTCATATTGATGCTATGTGCGTATTAAGCATAATTGAAGCTGTTTTTAAGACGGAAGCATATCTTTTAATCGAATTGTTGACCCTAATTGAATAAGGGTGGGATAAATAAGTGGGCATACTCGTATGTACATAAATATATTCATTCGCAAATAAACTTGCCAAAAGCTATAAAAAACCTAAGTATCTGTTCACATAAAGGGTTCAGGCGTGTTTGTTTAAATAAAACACAAAGGAATTAACTTGTAACGATATATTAAATTAATTCAAAATATTATTTCATGCCATGCATTATTTGAAATTAGTGTTGAGTACAATTTTCCACTATTTTTTCGAGTAATTAGAGTCATATATCGCGTATTACTCGTACAATGTTTAGCTCCAATCGTTGCTGATTTATTGGCGTAAGATGGTGACATGACGTAGCGGCACAGAAAATAATCCAATGGCGTCGATATTAGTGGCCAAATGACGGCTCCATTTTCTGAAATGACCCTATTGCCAAATCGTGCTTTCAATAAAGTGAAGTTTACGTTGGTAGTATAAGGTGAAGCACCAACCTGTTGAATGTTACGCAAATATGGGAACAAATAATCGTTGATCATCGTATTGTACCGGTGTCTATTCACAATACCTTGTGCTCCTCGACCGATCGATGTCAACGATTTGAAATCGCTGTTGTGACGTCAATCTTTCAAACTATGGTGAAAATAAATAAAGCTTAACAGCTCAACGTAACAATTGATTTTGACATTTAATTCCTATTGGAAAGCCTGCAACTGCAAAAAAAAAACATTATATTTTGATAAGCAAAACACATGCGACCTACATTCACGAAAAAGCATAAATTACTTTCAGGTTAGACCTCCGAAATACGAGTAAGAAATAATCTATCAGAAAGCCCGACCTTTTAAAAAAAAATATTTTCTTGGGCATCTTGACACATACTGCTCACAAGCTTCAAATGAAGTATTTCATCTATTTTTCTATATATAATACATACACTGTTTTTACTTGACTTATTCAAGGGTGTTTTTCTTTGACTGATAGATCTTCCATAGGAATTATAATCAAACCGCTATCCATAAAATAATTTGACTTTTCGACATATGAACAAGGGGCTCAAGACGATTTTTACCAAGGCAAGATTTCGCAACATCAGCTTAACTTACTTGATCCTACAGAGAAGAACGACGACATCAAAGACAGATTCTATGTCTTTCCTACCAATTGGACGTGTCCCAATTTCAATCTCGCTATCGCTTATTGTTTGACATAATCTATTTGATTCATTAATTGTGCTTACCCAACAACCTATTTTTGCTCTCCGGTCACCTATTATTGTTTTTCCCGACATTATGAGTTTGCCGTTTACTGCTACTTATTGCTTTTTCGCCGATTATTTTTCGTTTCCATTTTGACCTACAGTACAACTGACCTACCCCACACTGAATATGTCTAAATACTGCGGTAACTTCGATTTTGCAATTACTAGCGAAACGAATGCTGACCTGGTTATTTGCAGTGGCCTCTGCGGTAAATCTTATCATGCTTTATGTGTTGATTTGAGCAAAATATCGATAATTCATCTCGAAGATTACAGAAACAGCTTCCGCTTTTTCTGCCACGAATGCGAAGAAAACGCAATAGAGTGCCTTAGTGACTCCTTAAGTGACCATCGCACCGAAAATAAAATACATACGTTTCAAAAAGATTGAGAACCAAAGGATTTAAACACCCTTAAAATACTTGCACAAAGCGCGGGCGAAGTAAACCCAGGGAGGAAAGAAAGAGAGGTACTGATGTACGTTGGTTTTATATGATTGAAGGTTAAAGGGTCATTCCATGAAGGATTGACCGACATTCTGAACTACATCCCTCCGATTTGGCTGAAAAGTGGTAGAAATACTCATTGGAGTATTGTTTTGCAGAATTCGATATAGTTTGCGTGTAACGGAACTTCAAAAATTTGCAAAAAGTCAAAATTTTTTATATTTCTTTTATATTTAAAAAAATCATAACTTTAGCTCTGCTAAATTCTGCATCAGAATTTGATAAAATATACCTTGTTGAATTCAGGAAAAGGAGAATTCTCAAAGATTTGGATTTTCAAGGACGAAGGATATTCCAGAATATCCCTTTTACATATATCCTTGAATAACTCAAAAAATGTTTTTTTTTATATATTATAGAGAGATTCGTCCTCTATTTCCATTTCAAATTTCAAGTTGGGATCTCTATGGGTTCGGCCAAAATAATGTTTTATAGGCGGCTAAATATTCTGTAATAAATATTTTCATTTAAAAAAAAAGTCACACCTTTGTATCCCCAAAAAATCATTATTTATTATCTTTTAAGGGTATATACATATTGTTCCGATGAAAGGGAAAAATATTTTCCCCTAATTACTCCTTGTGAAACAGATGAAATACTCGTATGATGAAGTTTTCTTGTTTCCGGCACAATTCTTAAATTAGAAAATCCCAATTCCATCAATACTTTTTCTTCATTATGCTCCTGTGTAGGAGTAGGAGAAATCTATATTCTTTATATTTTCAGTTACCCAGTTATATGACTGTAAGGGAGTTGTTATGTGTTCCCTGTAGGGTCTTTGTAGGCTAGCTCTGGCAGCCAGTCTTTTTATTGTACCACCAAGTCCATCACATGCGCCCTTACCATGAGAGGTCGCATTCAACATTCACTTCAAAATCCAGTTCATGCAATGTTAAAATAAAGAAATTTTTTTTTGTTTTTGTACTGCGCAGCAGATCCATCGGAAAATTAAATAATTTTCTTAAAATGTTGGCATTTCTTGTGCAGGAACTCTAAGAGACGGCGCTGAAGTAAATGTACTGCGATAGACTGCTTTAAGCAGTCACTGATTACAACAAAACTTTCATTTTTAATATCCATCTGGTTCCGGTAATATATTGCGAAAGGGTGAATCGTCGCCTGTTCGTTAATCCAGTGGTATCCCTGCACTGCATCTTGTACAACAAAACCATAATTTTCGGAAAAGTCCAATAAAACAAGCATGTCCGTTTTCGTTAAGAGAGTTTTGACTTCCTTTATGTACCTGTTTTGTTGATCAGTTATAAAAACATGACAAATGAAAACACCAAGCCGTTTCAAAAAGCTCTGAATGAAATCCTCAGAGTTTTCACCACAGATAGTATTTTACGTCTTCTATGAAGTGATTACTAAAAGCAGTGTCAAAGATTCTCCTTAATTTAGAATAGTTTGGACAATTAAGGCACTTGCCCAAGTAAAAATTTATATCAGGAGGGTTGCAAATTACCAAAGCTAAGCTGGTTCTATTGTCATTGAGATGCCTATCTTCGTTTTCTATCATCCTTGATATATTGCTACCCTCAAACATGAGTTTGATATTTTGATGGATGGTGCAAACACACACGGAATGAGTTCCTGATGCCCCAGCCAAAATGGAGTTCTTTGGCCTTAACGACGCGAATTTGGAAAATCCAATCTCAACATTATTATGAACTTCTGTGAACTTATAATATATCTCCCTAAGATTAGCCAGAACCAGGTGTTTTTGAATATGTTTTTTTCTGATTTTCAGTCTAATAAAAAAGCAAAATGTCTTATTTTCTATCTTATTTTTTTTGGAACTTGCGAAAATAAATTTTTGTTGCCTTTATAGATACGTAGTCTTTTTTTCCTGGCATTAAACGGCTGATATTGTCTTCACAGTAAAAACTTTCTACCAATTGCCTTTTCTTCTTCTTTTCCTTTTACTAGCCCTTTCCTCGCTACACGAACTTATGCATAACGAGTTTCCCATTTTTATTGCATCGCTACTGCTCCGCTTATGGGGTTGGCTAATGTCGCAGATCGCAGAACGCGTCTGCATACAGCTCGGTCCTGTATCGCTTCGGCGGTTAGCCCCATCTGAGCAATCCAGGAAATCTTTTTCCTACCTAGTTTTCTTTTAGTAGGAGCGACCGTAGTTGATATTGCCTTCTTAACGGGATTTTCAGGAGATCTTCTTTGAACGTGGCAATACCAGCTAATTCTATCCGACTCAAGTTGTTCGATTACCGAATTCTTTATGTGTAGACTTCCTCTAATGTGCGTAGATCTAATGCAGTCACGTTTCGTAACTCCAGTCGACATCCTAAACATTTTCATCTCTGCTGCCGTCATTTTGTTTTTAAACGCTTCGTATATTGTCCAGCACTGCGAACCATATGTAAGAGCAGGCCGAACATCGTGGTGTAAAGTTTTCAATCAATTTAAGTGGAAATTTTCGGTCACAGAAGATTCCCGAATTTTCTCGCCATTTCATCCACCCCACACTTACTCTGTGCCTTACGTCGTAGTCACATTTCGCTTCAACGTTAACGATTGATCCTAAATACTTGAACCTAGTGGTTTTTGGAAGAACTATTCCGTCCGACATTATATCTGGAATAGGTCGCAGTGGATCCGAAAATGGGCAGGTCAAATGTTCCGTCTTTGATCGACTTATTTTAAACCCGTTTTTCTCTAGCGCGTCTTTCCATTTACTTAGGACGTTTTGTAAATCTACGACATTATCGCTTAGAATAACTGCGTCATCGGCGAAGAGAATCGATGTTACATTTGCTTTGTGCAAGCAATCTTTCAAAAGATAGTCTAGAACCACGTTAAAGAGGAAAGGGCTAAGAACGCTTCCTTGATGCACTCCGACATTTACCGGAAATTCTCTCGTAAGTCCCGCGGTACATTTAACAGCAGTTTTGACATTTCCATACATGTCTTGTATCATTCGTATATACGTTTCCGGTACCTTTTGAGACCTCAACACGGTCCATATGAGATCTCTAGGCACACGATCGAATGCTTTTTCTAGATCAATAAATACCATGTGCAGATCTTTTGACGAATCCCGATGTTTTTCCATTAATATTCGCCAATTTTTGAAGTTCCGTTACACGCAAACTATATCGAATTCTGCAAAACTTTTTTTGCCTTATGCTTCGTACCACTCCAATGAGTATTTCTACCACTTTTCAGCCAAATCGGAAGGTGTCGTTCAGAGCTCCCTATATAAAGGGTTTTCCAATAGGGACTTAACAACTTTGAATTTAATTTGTGAACGCACTCTTTCACTAATCATCAAACTGTCACTGTCAATTTATTCAGTAAACTCAACATTTTCATCATGGTAAAGTACACGGACGAGCAACGTCTGCAGATTATAAAAATTTTCTACCGAAATTCGGAGTCGGTGACTGCAACTTTAAGAGCGTTAATTCAAATTTTTGGTCGTAATTCTCGCCCTAGTAGACAGGCAATAACAAGTTTAGTGCAAAAATTTGAGTCTACATATTCGTTGTGTTATGTTGCCGTGTCAGTGAGACAACGGGTTGGTCGAAGTGTCGAAAATATCGCTGCCGTTCAGGCGTCCGTAGCAAACGATCCAAATCAATCAATTCCACGGTGCTCTCAAGAATTGGGCATCGCTCAGACCACATTATGGCGTATATTGCGTAAAGATCTTGGTTTACACCCATACAAGATCAAGCTCACTCAAAAATTGAAGCCGATAGACCATTTGAAGCTATGTACGTTCTCCGATTGGGTTCTGGAGAAGATGCGCCAAGATGATGAATTTCATCGCAAAATCATCTTCAGAGACGAAGCTCATTTTTGGCTCAATGGGTTCGTTAATAAGCAAAATTTGCGTTATTGGTCGGGTGAAAATCCACATGTGCTTCGTGAATCACCACTTCATCCACAAAAAATAACTGTTTGGTGCGGTTTGCATGGTCAAATCAGCAGACGAAATGGTTTTTTTTTTGGACTGCTTGGGGACAGGTCGTGTTGGATGGGACTTTTTTTTTCTCTTTTTTTTTTTGAGTTTGACTTGAGATAGTTGATGTATGAGCAACAAGGTTGCATTGGATTCGGGTCCCTTTTCGTTTTTTCGCGCAAAATACAATAGTATAAAAAAAATGGACTGCGGCGCGTACAGCTTTCCGCTCCGTGTATACGGGACAGATTCTTGTTTTGATATCCACGAAAAATTCTTCCCGTGCAAAACAAAGAACTAAAACAAAAAACTCAAAGTGACTGCCGCGGTACAAAAAAAAATTTATTGCACTACCCGCATCCTACCACCATTGTACACGGTGCGTAAAAAGAAGAAAAAAAAATGGTGCGAAATACGATCCCCCCACCCCATATAAAGCTACATCGTCTGCAAGAGGTGCTCCGCGGGACACCGCCAACATCAATAGCAACAAAAATCCACAAAACAAAAAAACAGTGGAATCAGTGACATACAGTATATTAAAATACATATACATACATATATATTAAAAATAAAATATAAAGACTCTGAATTTAGTGCATAAGTGTAGTATAGAAACTATTATAATCTTAGATATTAAGATATAGAATTGGTTTTTTTTTTTTAAATTGTTTAGAGTAAGGTTAGGGTTAAGCGAGATTCGTTTTTTCTTCCCTCATTTTCTTCACAGAGCTGATTCCCCAACCAATAAACTTTCACAAAACTCATATTTCCACAAAATCTAATCGTACTAAGCGCGTATCTTACAATCTCACGCCCAACTGCCTCCCTACTAAAAGCTAAACCGTTGTCTTCGGACTCCGTCTCTTATCCGAATTTCGTACACTCCCATGTCCTCAATCCTCCCACGTTCTCGCCGGTTAACGACTTCAACTCATCCATCACTTCTAAAACTTCTGCATCTCCAATCTTAGACCCTATGATTCCACTGCAAATCTTACTAATCAACCAGCCGGTATCGGTGACGACTGCTGCTCTGTCCTTTTTCTCTTAAGAGACCGTAGAATAAACCAAAATTTTCGCCTGTACCTCGTTTATATGCATGATAAGCCCGACAAAAATATCGGCACAACTCGGACGAATATTACGGTTTCAATGCAACAATAAGGACCACCCACCGACCCTAAAAACTTTCGGAAAGCAACAGATGTTTCTAACGACCTCTCCTCATATGTCTCCCATGTTTCTTCTGTGTTGACTTTAGTTGTATACTCGATAAAAAAAACCCTCTGTTATTTGATTGATTGATTGATCTTGCACTATATTATGCAAGCGCTCCTTTACTAACGAAAGAGAAATCTTTCATCATTTACTCCTGGGTATAACAAAGAACTGCTTCTGAATTTGACTATCGGGATTACCTTTAAACTCACTAACACTTCCCCAACTTTGTAGTACTCGCTATAACAAATGCCTCAGCCAAATGCAATCTACCCTAATTTCCGATCCCAAACAATTCTCTCGCTTTATTAATATGAAAAAAAAAAATCCGATAGCTATCCGTCTTGTCTCAAATTCTCCAATAATCTTATTCAAACTCTCGTAAGCATCTTCAGACTCTCGATCTCCCAAGGGGTTTTTCCTCGCCTCTAGAAAAGCGCTTATACAATTCCTATTCATAAAAAGGACTCAAACGGGATATTACCAACTACCGAGCCATTGCTAAATTATCCTGCATTTACTAGATCTTTGAGATCATCAACTTGACCCCAACTGGAGCCTTAAAACCAAAATATTTCCCAATTTTTCCCCTCCTGTCTATATCCCTAAGTAACCCCCTCACGTCACCCCACAAATGCACCAATTGCCTCTCTTCCATTAAGCGCCAACATAACGCGTTTCTTTTAATTTAACCCTTGCCCCTGATACGATCCCTGCTCAACTGACCGCACCCCTTCCTACCAATATTAACAACTGCTTTCCCAAATTCGATCAACTGGATACAACTGGAGCCATATATCTAAACTATATTAGCTTGCATATCTTAAATCCCCCTTCACCGGAACCAAATCCTGTAGATATGAGCAAGGAAATCTATTAGTCGTTTAACCAATCCTCAAGTAGGAGACCCTCTAAGCTGGACCGTAAAGGTCGGAAGCAATCTCACCGAGACCTTTGATGTCCAAGAAGGATTTAGACATGGTGATGCGTTGTCACATGACTTCTTTAACATCATATAACCCAAAACAAGAGGCACAAGAGTCTTTGCAATTACCTGTAGGCGCTAATAATATTAATATTGTGATAACCACTCAAATGTGAGCAGCGACATCTAGCAGAAAATGTCGAAACTCGAAGACTAGAAGGTTTCGATACTGGATTAGCAAAGTCAGTCGAGGAGAGTAGAATCGAATTTTCTAGCAAATTGGAAATTGTATGGAACGCTGGATGACGTGGATTGTTCTCGAAGTATGTCATTCGAGTATAAATACCAGCATCCCAAAGGTATGCAAATCAGTTCCAAAGTTGAATTTGAAGTGTTAATTAGAAGAAGTGATTAAGTGGTTTAAGTAAAAGATAAGAAAAGTATAAGTGGTTGAGAAATTGAATTGTACTGAGAGAAAGAATTAAATAGTGAATTGTAACTGTACTGAATAAAGGGATTTGTATTGAAAATAATAAGTTCTATTATTTGTACCCACACAAACATTCTACATTGGTGTCAGAAGTGGGATAGGACTTATTGTGTGTAAAAAAAAAAAAAAAAGTGTTTTCTGACTATTTGAAAAAGCTAGAATGGGTCGAAAACTATTGCAGTTGACCCTCGTCCAACTCAAATCCGAGTTGAACAAGAGAAGCCTCAGCGCCAGTGGAGGAAAAAGTGACCTGGTGCTCCGTCTTCAGGAGGCTTTGAACAACGAGGGACATGATCCTGATGCATATTCCTTTGATGTTGACGAGGATGAACAGACAAGTACCGGCAATGACATGGCTGCAATGATGCAACTCCTCTTATTAAAAATGGACGAACAAAACAAAAAAATGGACGAACAAAACAAAAAAATGGACGAACAGAAGAACAGTCTGGAACAAAGAATGGACGAGCAGAAGAGCAGCATTGAACAAAAATTCAACGAACAAACCAACAATCTGCACGGTCTTCAACAGAAAATGGATGAACAAAAGAATAATCTGGAAGAACAAAAGAACATTCTCCAGCAAAAATTCGAAGAAATCGATGACAAGTTTGAAAGAATAGAGAAGAACGTTGATGACAAATTTGATAGAATAGAGAAGAACGTTGATGACAGATTTGATACAATAGAGAAGAATGTTGGCGAAAAATTCGAAGAAATGGACAGCAAAGTTCAGCAACTGGCAAAAGAGCTCGACACAGTGCGAAAACAGAAACTGCGAGAATGTTCTTTAAGCGGTCCAAAGAGAAAAGAGTTGAAGCCTCCCTCATTCGATGGCCAGACCTCATGGTCTACCTATAAGAAGCAGTTTGAAATGGCTGCCTGTGCAAACGACTGGGACAATGAGGAAAAGTGCTTTGCCCTAACAATGGCCTTGCACGGTCCTGCAGCAGAATTGTTGCAAACAGTAGACATCGAAAAGCATAAAGATTATGAGACTTTAGTGCAGGCTATCGAGAAACGGTTTGGGGACAGCCACATGCAGGAGGTCTACAAGGTCCAATTGCAAAGCCGAACGCAGCAAAGAGGAGAAACACTGCAGCAGCTCCAAGCAGACGTGAGTAGACTTGCACATCTGTCATACCCCACCGCAGGCCAGGAAATTATCGACGAAATGGCAAAAGATGCATTTATCAGGGGAATTGCAGATTCGAAGCTACAGTCAGCAGTAAGGATGGCCGGGAAAAGAACCCTTGCTGAAGCACTTGCCTTCGCTCTGGCGATGGAAGCAGCCAATCAGGCTTCCAGGGGAACACATTTCGTCAGGGAAGTAGCATCTGTCGAATGCTCCTGTACAAGAATTAGTGCCGAGGAACGAGATACTCGACGGGATAGACGAATAATGCGCTGCTGGAATTGCAATAAAATAGGACACCTTCAAAGGCAGTGTAAAGAACCGTTGCGACGAAAAGACTGCCCTCACTGTGGTGACAAGCAAATAGAGGAAGAAACCCGCAGAAACAGCTATCAAGAAGCCGGTCAACCTTCCCGAAGCCATCAGTCGGGAAATGCTTAAGCACCAACTTCGCGGGGCAGAAGTTGGTAGCAGGAGTCGACGGCCCCAGGACCATCATCCAAGTCTCGCTGGCAAAACGATGCAGCGAAAGCCTTCTAGTAGAAGTAGTCAGTGGAAAAGAAAAATGGATGGCAACAATAGACACCGGTGCCACGGCCTCAATCATCAGGAGGAATCTTGTGCAGAAGTCTTGGCTGCATAACACTAGCAGTTGCAGCTTGCGAACAGCTACAGGAGCAACGATTAAGGTATATGGTGAAGTCCGCATAAAAATCCAACTGGCCGGAATAACATTCACTCACGCGTTTCTGGTTGCTGACATATGTTCTTCATGAGAGAACATGGACTTGTAGTCGACTTGGGGGCACAAACCCTGAAATACGGAAACATGGAGATACCAATGATATACGGAAATGCCAATACCTCAGTCTCAAATGTCGTCATCTGCAGCAATCAGAGTCTAGATCCTTCGTCAGAAGCAATTTTGTGGGCAAAAGTGGAAGGTGGTCCTGGTAGCCACCGATTCTATTTGATGGAGCCAGAAAAGAAAAGAGACTTCATGGTGGGAAAGACCTTAGTGGAGCCAAAGAACAACATGGTCCCTGTAAGGATTCTAAATCCAAAGACATTCAGTGTAAAGGTGAAAAAGGGGGAGATAGTGGGAAAATGCGTACCTGTTGAGGCTATATCGACCACAACGGAAAAACAGGGTGCAAAACCGGTCACAACAGTTCAGAGCATAAAAATCAAGAACAAAATTCTCAGCCTCTGTAATCTGGACGAAGATCAGCGAATCCTGGCAGAAAAACTAATCGGTGAGTACGCTGATATATTTGCTACACAAGACGGAGAATATGGACGTACGCATATTGTTCAACACCACATTGACACCGGAGACGCTCGACCAATCCGTCAACCTGCAAGGCGTCTTCCATTGGCAAAGCAAACAGAAGTTGCCGAAATGATGTCGAAGATGAAAGCTGAGGGAGTGATTGAAGAGTCGCAAAGTCCGTGGGCATCTCCAGTGGTCCTCGTGAAGAAGAAAGATGGCAGCACGAGATTTTGTGTAGACTACCGACGTCTCAATGATGTCACTAAAAAGGACAGCTACCCACTTCCGAGAATCGATGACACTTTGGATATGCTTTCTGGAGCGAAATGGTTTTCAACACTTGACTTGAAGAGCGGTTACTGGCAGGTAGAGATAAATCGTACGGACCGTGAGAAAACTGCCTTCACTACAGGAAGCGGTCTTTGGCAGTTTGCAGTGATGCCGTTTGGACTGTGCAACGCTCCGGCCACCTTCGAGCGACTAATGGAACGAACATTGCAAGGACTCACCTGGAAAACCTGCCTAGTATATTTGGACGATGTTATCGTCATAGGTAAGACGTTCGAGGAGCACCGCGAAAATCTAAAAGAAGTGTTTGAGAGGCTACGAAGTGCTCATTTAAAGCTCAACCCGGAAAAGTGCGCCTTGTTTCGTCCGGAAGTAAAATATCTGGGTCACATTATATCAGCGGAAGGAGTAAGAACGGATCCTGACAAAATCGAAGCCGTGAAAAGTTGGCCTTCTCCAAAAGATAAACACCAACTGAGAAGCTTCTTGGGACTCGCCACGTATTACAGAAGGTTCGTAAAGGATTTTGCTGGCATTGCGAAGAGCCTGCATCAACTTACAAAAAAAGGCCGACAATTCAGGTGGTCTGGAGAATGCGAAAAAGCATTTCAAGAACTGAAGCGACAGCTGTGCAATGCCCCCATCTTGGGTTACCCGACGCCCGGAAAAATGTTCATCGTGGATGCAGACGCTAGCAATGTTGGGGTCGGAGCTGTGATTTCCCAGGTTCATGATGGTCAAGAGAAAGTGGTCGCATATTACAGTAAAGTACTCTCCAGACCTGAACGGAACTACTGTGTAACCCGGCGCGAGCTTCTGGCTTTAATTCTGGCTACGAAGCATTTCCATAAGTACCTCTACGGACAAAAGTTCATTCTCCGGACTGACCACGCAGCTCTGAAATGGCTACTCCAATTTAAGAACCCTGAAGGCCAAGTTGCAAGATGGATCGAGCAGTTGCAGGGCTACGACTTTGAAGTGCAACACCGCAAGGGAACACTCCACTCAAATGCTGATGCTCTCTCTCGTCGACCGTGCGGGGTAAAATGCGAACACTGCAACCGTAAAGAAGCGAAAGAACAGGCAACTATCCAAATGATCAGGACTGAGCCAATAGAGGGTTGGAGTATAGACGAAGTCCGTTCATCCCAACAGGCAGACAATGACATCGAACCAATATTGGCCTGGAAGGAATACGAGGAAAGACCAAGCTGGCAGCAGATATCAGATCGGAGCCAAACTCTGAAGGCATACTGGGCACAGTGGGACTCGCTTTTTGTGCAAGATGGATTGCTGAAGAGAAAATGGGAAACTGCAGATGGGACAACATCTCGTATGCAGCTAATTGTGCCACGGTCCAGAGTCAACCAAGTGCTCCATGAAATACATGGCGGAGTCTCAGGAGGCCATTTGGGAATAAACAAGACGTTGGAAAAGGTAAGGGAACGTTTCTATTGGCTAAGCGCTAAACAAGATGTCGAGAATTGGTGCAAAAAGTGCATAAGATGTGCGGCTACCAAGGGCCCAAAAGTAAAGCCACATGGACAAATGCAACAATACAATGTCGGAGCACCTTTCGAACGAATAGCCATCGACATCGCTGGGCCGTTTCCCGAAACCTTTAAAGGAAACCGATATACTCTCGTAGTCATGGATTACTTCAGTAAGTGGCCGGAAGTGTTTGCCATCCCAAATCAAGAGGCTAAGACCGTAGCCGAACAGATAGTCAACAACTGGGTGAGCAGATTTGGGGTCCCAATGGAGCTGCACTCTGATCAAGGGCGAAACTTTGAATCAAAAGTCTTCCAGGAAATATGCCAATATTTGGGAATAAGAAAGACAAGGACAACGCCACTACACCCTCAATCTGATGGAATGGTCGAGCGATTCAATCGGACCTTGAATGAGCATCTATCTAAGGTTGTCAGCAACTGCCAGCGGGATTGGGATCGACACATACCCTCTTCTTAATGGCCTACCGAAACGCGGTCCATAGCTCAACAGGGCACACACCATCCGAGATCTTATTTGGTCAAACGATTCGGTTGCCAAGTGAAGCAAAATTCGGATCCCCACCGACGGAGCCCAAAGAGGTGAACGAGTACGTGAATGACTTACGCAGCAGGATTCGTAAATTGCATGAAGACACCAGAGAAAAGATGAAGCTAGCAAGCAGCCGCATGAAAACTAGGTACGATATCAAGGCGAAATCTTCCGGTTTCAACGAAGGAGATCTGGTTTGGCTGTATAATCCTCAGCGTAAGAAAGGTAAATCACCAAAATTGCAACAGGACTGGGAAGGTCCATACAAGGTGATAACCCGCATTAATGACGTTGTCTACCGGATCCAGCGTGGGGATCGAGGAAAATTTAAAGTGGTCCATTTGGATAGAGTGTGTCATTTCAACGGGATGCTGAATGACGAAGTTGTTCGGGACGAACAACTGTAGGGAGGGAGCAATGTGATAACCACTCAAATGTGAGCAGCGACATCTAGCAGAAAATGTCGAAACTCGAAGACTAGAAGGTTTCGATACTGGATTAGCAAAGTCAGTCGAGGAGAGTAGAATCGAATTTTCTAGCAAAGTGGAAATTGTATGGAACGCTGGATGACGTGGATTGTTCTCGAAGTATGTCATTCGAGTATAAATACCAGCATCCCAAAGGTATGCAAATCAGTTCCAAAGTTGAATTTGAAGTGTTAATTAGAAGAAGTGATTAAGTGGTTTAAGTAAAAGATAAGAAAAGTATAAGTGGTTGAGAAATTGAATTGTACTGAGAGAAAGAATTAAATAGTGAATTGTAACTGTACTGAATAAAGGGATTTGTATTGAAAATAATAAGTTCTATTATTTGTACCCACACAAACATTCTACAATATCATTAACAGCAGGTAGTGTATACGCTGTCAATAAGAATGAACGCATAACATCGACGAATCGGACAGAATGTCATAATAGACAGCTACGACTTTGGTGATAGTTGGGAATTTTGTCCACCTCGGCTCCGCTATTACCTCTGATAATGACATCTCGTCGAAAACCAAAAGGTGAGTTACATTTGCCAATTGAACCGCGAATGAAGATATGCTTGGGCGTTTTGAATTCGAGTGAACCATTTATTTTGGCGTACTTTGGAGGAGGAGATATGAAACAAAACTCTTCGAAATGTATGAGTATAGTGACATCGACCTGATTTGTGGGCATCAGTTGCTTGAGATGGCTACTAAAGGGTGACCACATAAGAACGATAGGAAAAAAAATTTAAATAAAACAACAACGGTATTATATATATGGTTCCCATACTTGCAGAAAGTACTATTTCTTCGCGTAGACTATAATGACAAATATGTTCTCTGTGAAGTACTCTCTTTTTATGTATTCTCTTTTTTTGTTTATGCATGAATAAATCAGTCTTGAACTCAATCTTAAAAGTGTAACATGGTGTCAAATTTGAATGAGTGTCATAGAAAATAAAAGGTGATTGTAAAATCGGTATTAATCAGAGGCAAAATATTGATTCAAATATGGATAGTGTCAAAATGCCGAAACAATTTAATTTTCAAGCCCCTAATTTATTTGAAGAGTGGTCATTTTGGGAACAAAAAATCCAATTGTATATACTAGCAATCGGGTTAGAATGAGAAGGAACTGATCCCAGAAAAGTTGCTGTATTGCACAATAGCATTAGAGACGATGGCATCAAACTCTATAATACTTTTAAATTGAGTAATAATACACCATTTAACGATGTGCTAAATAAATTTCAAAATCATTTTGAGCTGAAAAAAAATTTGGTATACAACCGTTACAAATTTCTGAGTAATAGACAAAAACCACACCAAACATTGACAATTTCTTGACGGAGTTAAAAGTATTAGTAGCGGCATATGAATACTCAAATGAATCAGAAATGTTAAGAGACGTGTTCATCATTGGTATCGTTGATGAGGTTCTTAAAGAGAAGTTATTAACGCAAGAGAGCCTTACGCTCACGAGATTAGAAGAACTGGTAAAAGCGTATGAAGCCAGCAAACAACGGATTACTGACATGACTCGTGTCGTGATACACATCAGACCAACGAAATGTTAGTCCTCCAACACAAAAAACGCAACCCGGGAGAACAGCGGAGAGCGGATAGCAAGTTCATCAGTAGTAAGAGTTCATAATCGCAACAACGGCTCAGTCAGCACAATAACAACAGCACCAAATCAACATCGTCGTCAACACGAATGTGCTCTAAGTGCGGATACCTACATCAACATTTAGTTTGTCCAGCAATGGGTAAGACTTGCAACCAATGCGGTAAACTGAATCATTTTGCCAACATGTGCCTATCGAAGAAAAATGTGAGGACTGCAGAAACGTCAATTAACAAGAGCTGTGACAGTTCATCAAACGGAGATGTCGATGAGTATTTCTTAGATGCAATAGTAATAAATAAATTCAAAATGCATTTGGACGGAAAAGTTTTTAATGTCAAATAAAATTTTGCAGTGTCAGCTAGACACAATACTTTAAAGAATTTGGCTATATGTGATCAGCAAATCAAAAGCTAAGCTCTTTTGGGAGAGGAAATATTCCTGTTATTGGAAAATGTAACCTACTCGTAGATCTTACTCGTAAATGCATAAAGTCGAATGTAAATTATAATTTGGAATTCGTGGTTACAAATTTAAACGCAAAGCCAATTATTGGCTTAAATGATTGTATACGCCTTGGTTTTATTAATTCTTCACTTGATAATTATTCCATTAATAAAGAAGTTTTGCATGTTGAGGGGGTTTCAACAAGTTATTTGAATGTTTTTAATAAATATAAAATAGTATTTGAAGGTATAGGTTGTGTTAGTATGAAGTGTAAATTGGATTTATTCGAAACAGTTGCTCCAAGTATTGACCCACCTCGTAAAATTCCCTTCAAGTTACAAGCTATAGCTTCTCCTCCAGTTTTATCCTATTTTGACTCAGAGGTGCCAATTGTTTTGTCAGTAGATGCATCTGTAGGCGCAGTGCTGCAACAAAATCAAAAACCGATTGCTTTTGCATCAAAAACGTTCACAGAATGTCAAACAAGGTATGCGCAGATAGAGAAGAAACTATATGCCATTGTTTTCGGATTTAGAAGATTCATCAATATATTTATGGACAGACAATTTATGTAGAAACCGATCATAAACCCTTAATAAGTCTTTTTAAAAAATCTCTTGCAAATGTTCCACCTCGTCTCCAAAGAATGATGCTTTCTATTCGAATATATGATTTACATGTTAGTTATAAACCAGGTAGATTTATGTGGATAGCAGATTCACTTTCTAGAGCCCCACTCCCTGGTACAGAAATTTTGAAAAGTAAAAAAGAAATTTATGTTCATGTCGGGAGCATTTCCATGACACTCTCTATTTCGGAAGAACGGCTTAAGGAAATTCAGGACAGCACCACAAATGATAAGACGTTCCAACTACTTAAAAAAGTATGTTAATGACGGTTGGCCTGAACATAGGCGTCTTATTAATAAATCCTTATTACCATTTTGGCCTATTCGACAGGAAATATATTTTCAAGAATGTTTGTGCTATAAGGGCAACAACGACAATGTGGCCCAAGGATTAAGACACAAAATTTTATCTCTTGTGCATGAGGGGCACGTAGGAATGGAAAACATGAAACGACGAGTCAGATCCTGCATATATTGGCCTGGAATCAGTTACGACATAACAAAATTAATTGATTTGTGTGAAATTTTTCAAAAATTTCGAAATAACAATCCGAATTCCAAAATTATCTTGGGATACCATCGGCATGGATATTTTCCGAATGGATAATGAGAATTTCCTTTTAATTGTTGATTATTACTCCAAATATATAGATTATAGCAAATTAAAAACATGTACCAGTGCAGGAATTATTAAAAAACTAAAAGATATATTTTCCAAGTTTGGAATTCCAAGGATAATTATATCTGATAATGGACCTTCTTTCGTTTCATCTGAAATGCATTCTTTTTTTAAAGATTGGGATATTGGTCTTAAGACAAGCAGCCCCCACTTTCCACAGGCAAATGGATTGGCAGAGAGGTCAATACAAACTGTAGATTACAAAGTGTAGACAATCGAACACTGATCCATATATTGTTTTACTTAACTTACGTAATACACCTAATTCGCTTGGTTTCACACCAGCTCAGTTACTTATGGATAGAACTTTAAGGTCTAAAACACCCCATCATATGGAGCAATTGAAACCAACGCTTGTTAATTGCGACAAATATAGAACAATGATAGAAAATAATCAAAAAAAAAAAAAAATACGACAGAACAGCAAAACTTCTATCTGCTTTGAGAATAGGGGACAAAGTTCTCCTCAAAATCAATCCAATCCATGGTCCAATGATATAGTTGTTAAAGTGTGTAAAGAACCAAGGTCATATATAGTTCGTCACATAAATGGACTTTTATTTAGAAGAAATAGACGTCAACAAATATTATCAAAATTATCAACTAAAAATTATGTTTTGTCACAAATGCAAGATGAGAATATATTGCTCTGGAATAATGTAAATAATAATAAAGATAAAAATCACAATATAAAAGACTTCATGAAATTAAGATCTGGCAAATTAAAAGTATCAGGCTATTGATGTATGAAATAATTTTTGTTAACTTTATAATATCAAGCTATTGAAGTATGAATTAATTTTTTTGTTAACTTTATAAAATGTGGCATGTTATATACATGGTTCCCATACTTGCAGAAAGTACTATATCTTCGCGTAGACTATAATGAATATGTTCTCTGTGAAGTACTCTCTTTTTTTGTTTATGCATGAATAAATCAGTCTTGAACTCAATCTTAAAAGTGTAACAAACGGTGTGAGATACAAAATCGATGCTGGCTTTATTTTGAAGATACGTTCATGTCTAGCTCGTCCAAAATGGTTGGCTTGTTAGCATAGACTAAAGACTTGACGTAGCCCCAGGGAAAATAATCGAGTGGCGTCAAATCGCATGATCACGGCGGCTAATTGTTGAACACTTACCGTGTGATGACCCAATCGCCAAATTACTCCTTCACAACTTCGAGCGTTGCGTCGCTTGAATGGCATGAAGCGCATTCTTGTTGGAATCACAGCTCTGACATATCGATGTTGTCGAGCTCTGACCACAGAAAGCCGGCTAACATCGCTCTATACCTGATACCATTGACGGCAACGGTGTCTCCTTCCTCAATTAGAAAGAAATAAGGTCCGATAATGCCGCCATGGCATAAACCGCACCAAACAGTCAATCGTTGTAGATACATTGATGCTTGATGAAACACTTATGGATTGTATTCGCTCCAATAACGGCAATTTTGCTTGTTGACATAGCCGCTGAGAAAAAAATGGGTCTCGTCCGAGAATATGATTTTTTGGCTAAAATCCGGATCTTCTTCCAACATTTCCAGCGCCTAATTAGCGAACTCACGGCGTTGTCTATGGTTGTCTGGCCTCAATTCTTGCGTAAAGCAAAATCATATACGGATATAGGCACAAATTCAATCACAAAATAAGCCAGGTTGACTCTGGCGATGCTCAATTCAGCTGATCGGCGCGGAATCAACATTTCTGGGTCTTCTTCTTCGATACTGGCCGCTACAGCGGCTATGTTTTCTTCATTTCGCACCAATCTCTTTCTGGTTGGTGGCTTAAGATCCAAAAGAGTGTACTCGCGTTCAAACTTTTCCACGGTGCGACGAATTGCCTGCACACTCAAGACATGATGACGACCGACCTCACGACGAAATTCGCTTTGCGTATTTACAATACAACTGAGCCGAAATTTCGATAATATTTTTTAATAATTTCCGCACGTTCGGCAAGCGTAAAACGATGCATGATAAAATTGTAAACCTTACTGAATTTATTTGACAGCTGGATGTCATTGGTAACTTTGACAGCTGCTGAAACATAACAATTGGAAAAACTATCATTGCTATCTGGTCATCCGTTTTATATATATATACAGGTATGATCGCCTTAGGTGAAGTAGCCATCTTGGTGTGTGTTATGAGAGACAAATTGCCGAAGATCGCGCTAAGTGGATAGGTTAATTGGTCAGGGCTCAAGTCAACCCCGAAATGTCGCGCCATAAATAAGACTATTTTTTCCTACATATGTTAATTTCTTAATCTGCTCCATCTTCCTTAATCTACCGTACTGGTTTTTGTTGAGTGCAATACGTCACGCTGGTATACTTACTCAGCTAATCAGAAGCGAAGCATTCATGGACACATTCATTGTTACGCTAGCACTACGAAGCAGCTCAATATCTAGACAAAATATAGAGTAATTGAATGAAATACCAGCTCAGACCAAGATAAATCATCATAAACGGTTTCAAAACGTGATGCTACATAATTTTCATCATCGGATGCTATGTATGTAATTTTTATTGTAATATAGTAGACCAAATTCATTATAGCAATCCGCATTTCTTGAAATTTTAGCAATATGGATTTTGAAGACACATGCAAACAAGAGCAATTTTGTTACTCTTATGAGCAGAGTATTCAACCAATTAAAGTAACTATTAGCTTGCGCTTTAAAAACTAACTCTGACTAGCGAAGAAAACCAAAACCAAAATCTGTATGTTTTATGACGGTGTATATTATATATGTAGCATCCTGTTAAAATTTGATCTCCAGCAGTAATAGAAATAGAGACCCTGATTCGATGCTGAATTTGGATGCTGTGTTAATTATAAATAGTGCAACTCTCGATACACAAAGAGTAAATTCTTATCATACCATGTTAAAGCTGGTATTTATGCATGTGAACATTTATGATGGTGAACATTTCAGTTCACCATCCTTATTTAATATTAGCATTTCGCTATCAAAGTCAACTGACAGAGCAAATCCAAGAAAAAACCCAACACAAGAGTTCAGAATGTTTCAGGTTTGTGAGCCCTATGCAGAATACTCGTATTATCGGCTCTTATTTTTGATTGCCGATTGTTAACAAACGTGTCACAAATGCAGACAAGTTCATAAAGTTTTTTGACAATATAAGATCAGCTTGCGCGTATCGTACTAGACGAAATGAATATCACAAATAAAACTCAAAATAATTTATTTTTTTAAAAAAAAATATAATAAATCTATTCATTACAAATTTATACGATAATTAACAGATATCAAAATATTTAAATTTAAGTCACAGTTGATCGTTTGTTTAGGTTCTTCTTCCTTGTTTGAGATACAAGACGTTTTCTTTCAAATAATATTATTTTTTTCGTTTAATTTTCTCCTAAATATTTTGATAAATTTAAATGATATAACTTTGCAAAACTAGCTCAAATACTTTTAGCGTATCTATAACAACTATTTGAGATTTTTTTTAATAGAAAACGACACTGTTACAATACTTTCTTCGATAATAGAAAAAAAAATCAAAAGCTAGGAACTCTTCAAGTGATTTTGTGATGTGCATACATTGACAAAAGTCTCTCCAGTACAACGGCACAACAAAATCTGATAAGAGTTTATTTCAACTTTAGTCCCTTAAATGGGAGATAAACTTTGGCGTTGTTGCTCAGTTAAATCTGGATGCCAGACATCAACGATTAAAACAAGACGTAGGCTGGTACCATTATGCCATACTTCATGCTCAAAACTATCATCAAATATCAGAAATTTTCCCTCCTGCCAAGTTCTGCAAGGAAACCAAATTAGGTGGGCACGAATGAAATGGATTAAGTTTAATTAATTATAAATACCTCTCTTCATTAGCGACTCTAAGTAACGTCGCAGGAGGCACTCTAAGTCCTAAATGCGCTCTCAATCGACAATTCGTTGGACCACAATGTGGCCATACATGTGTTCCCGGATGCATGACACTAAACTTCACCTGGCCACGTTTACAAAAACGAGCAGATGGAAACGTCTCAATGATGCCACATGTTATAGGAGTTTTTAAGCAATTATTTCCTCGCCTCTGCCCACGGGCGAACAGTTCAAATTGTTTCCAATCGCCAGATTCACGTAAATTCTCAGCTTCATCCTGAAAATAACCCTTGGCATTAAGTACGCTAAGCCCTTCGTCGCGTATTTTTTGCCAATTACTTTCTATTCTATTCAAATAATCTACATAGCCCGTTTCTTCTTTGGTCCAAAACGTTTGAGCCTTAAGTGAACCAACATTGTACAATGATCTTTGGTATTCAGAGAGAAATAGATTAAGACTGGCACCTCGTTTATAGATTTCTCTTGCTTCTTCTATACGACCCATTCTCTGGAGACTGTCCCCCAAGTTGAAGTAAAAACGTCCGTCTTGGGTACCTTCTGCTTGAGAATCAATGCCGCGCCTCAGATATTCAACGGCAAGTTCAAGATTTCGATCAAGATTTTTCAGAACAAAGCCATAGTGTACCAGAGCAAAGCCATCATTGGGCCAACCATGTAAGATTTCTTCCAAGACAAATTTCGCATCTGAAAGACTGTGTATTTATGACGCGTACTATTATCCTACTCAAGCTGCAGCATAGGGAACTGTGCATGAGACTACCTTAAACTTACCGATTTACTATTAAATACGTGACTGCTAATTGATTTCGATGTGACACTTCATTAGGGAATCTTTCTATCAGCATTTCGTGAACCGGAATTGCTTGCATATTAAATCCTTCAAAGAAAACAACTCATTTAGAAAGCATGAATCAATTAAAATCCACTGACGGCTTACCAATAAATCGCATCTGTTCTATGCATCGCTGGGCAACATTTTTAAATTCATCATCGTCGAGAATATTTTCACCAAAGGCCAAATATCTTTTGTACGCCATAAGAGCTTCGTTTAATTTAGCATTACTACGATGAATCTCGGACAATTTATCGAGTGTTCTGGCCTTTCCAAGGAATGCTTCAGGCTTGTCGGGGAATTTTCGGGATAAGGATTCAAATGTGGTTAGCGCTGAGTTATAGCTCTACATTCAGAGCGCAGCATTTAATAACCAAACACACAGGCACAAAGAGAGCAAACGGTTTTAAGCGGGAGCATTAAAATTGGATTTAAAATCAGGAAGCGGCATACATAAGGGAACATTTTTTAGATGAAAAATACAAAAAAAAAATCACAAGTTATATGTTAGAGAGAGCTTTTGTTAGGCGATTGATTATTTTTTTCTAAATTACATTACGACTAGTATTTTAATTTAAGTCTTCGATCCGATTCACTGAAAATATTTTAGTGTGTGGGTGATTTTCAATTCGGTAATCAGATCGAAAAGTTAAATAAATGATCAATTCAAATAAAACCTTAAACATTTTCTGTCTGGCTTTGTTAATTAAGACAAAATGCAATTTTTTCTCTTAAATAAAAATCAAATTAATGAGAGTTTATAATATATAAAATGTCATTTTCAAAATTAACATTATTAATTAAAACACAAAAATCGTTAAAAAATAAAAATATTAAAACACTATAAAAGGGACTTTTTATTTTATTGGTATCCAAACTAAAATAAATTCGTAAAAATTTTTAATGAAAAGTCGTAGGTCAATAGATTGGTTAAAATATTTTTTTTATTTTTAATGAAACTCACTTCTCGAAGCATTTCCTCGTTAGCCTTTCTTAGTTCTTCCTCAAAGGCGTCATCGTCTAACGACTGTGGGCCACCACCTCTTGATTTGACTTCTATAGATGAAACCGATATATGGTTTTAAACGTTTTAAATTGTAGAGCAATTTAAGTTTATTTTAGAAGAAAACTAAAAAACCTACAAAGGATCTACGAGACATAGATTTGATAAAAATTAGATAAATAATGTTAATATTCAATACATATACAACGGATATACGAATCTCATCATAGCTGGTCTCAAGCCTGGTTGACAAACATCATTTACTGATTTGCAATACGAGTATAATTCAGATGAATGTACAAATGTAAAAGAATACGCGGGCCAGACACAGCTGGATCGACTTCAATGCATGTGTTCTATCTGGACGTTTCAACGGAGGAATGCCCCCAAACAGAAATAACGTAAACGTCAGAGGATATTTCAGCGATAACCTTATTTTAACTACTTCCACAAACTCAGAGTTCAGGTGGTTTGAGAATTTTTCGGCATCCAATCATGGATTACGAAATAGAGTTGGTAAGAGGAGTTTTCCAAACGCATCAGTGGCAGCGTGTAAACTATATATCAACTATCGCAGATGGCAAACTCTCCTAATACTTTTGCAATCCCTTAAACCTATCACAAATACAGTGTAAGTGAATTACCAACGTTAGTCCAAGTCTGTAAACTGCTAGAATTTTCTAGAATGAGAACAATTTACAGGTATAGTTCACTGTGTGTGTAATATGGATGATGTTGTTGTGTAATAGGTGAGGGGAATTGACATTGTTTACAATTCACACATATTCACAGACAGGGTCACGCGAATAGGAGCACTCAATGGAAAGTGATTTATGGAACGGCCAAAATCTGGAAAGTTTTCCATCTATGTTCGTTAGACTATTTGAAGGAAGGCCTGATACAGCCCGCATTACGGCTGACTTCACCAACTTTCACGTCCCCATTCAGGTGGAGGAATGATTTTGAAAATTAATCATATAAGCTATGTCGTAAGAGGATCGTCCTTGGTGATTTATAGCTAAGTTAAGGAAGAGAAGCATCGCATTTAGAATTGATGGAGCTACCTTTTCACATACCTCAACATACAAACAGAAATTTGAAAGTCCATTGGTCAACAAATCGTAAACAAGTTTGGTCGAATTGCGATCCGTTCACCACCCTATGTAGCCAAGTTACAAAATCAGATATCACATACTCCAAAAACCAAGGAAGAACTAACTTGTCGAGTCTCACAAAGCCTCTTAAAAAGTCCAATGCTGCATTAACTATCGCAGATAATTAGTGGCGACTTATCAGCAAGCCAAGAGAGCCACCACAATGATGCATTTAGTTTGATGTAGAGTACCGACAAGCGCATGCAGGGAACAAGAGGAATAGAAGGTCGCACCTCAAAGGACGAGATTGCAAACTATACGAAGTAAAAGAAGAAGCGATAAACAAACGGCTTCTTCATTAGAAAAAGAAAGAGATGAAGGAGCCCTCGATCGAGATAATGAAGGCGTTCTGCTGCAGAAATGTTGTTTGGATGCTTCATCAGGAGAAAAAAAAAGAACACAAAATCCGGACAACAGCAACCAAAGATAGAATGGATACGTAATAGGAGTAGTTGAGTCACGATTGGTGCTGTACATCTGGAAATATTAATTCTGAGTATTGTTTTGCCGTTCAATGTGAATGACGGTGAGAAGTAATTTCGCCCATCTAACCAAGAAGGCGTAAACAGCAATATCCAAACTAAATGATGCAAATAGAGCGAACATTTTAAAGCATAAGAAACTGATTCGGTAAGGGGCATGATAGTGAAGGGTAAATACTTTAAAGACGTTTACTATAAGATGCAAACTGCTTTAAAGATAGTGAATGACATGTGTATTGGAGAAAATCTCCCAATATGCTTGTTCCCTTGACTAAATCTCACTTTACGCTACAGTAATTGGGTACTCCAAGGAAGTAAAATATCTTGGCGGAATGCACACAGTAGCTATAGAATCACATGGATCAAATGAATCTTCCCTCCGAGCTTAACCTGATCTGCGCAGTAAACGACAACCTACCTAAGACTCTGTGCTTCGGCAGAAGGTTCAATATAGGGATCGCAAGCCGAGAAGCATGTAACTACAAAAACCCCACTTCAAACCTTAAAGGTATCAACTGATATACGAATGAATCAAAGATGAACACCGGAGTGCTGGTATATGTTGACTAAATAGCAGAATAATTTTTTTTTTAATTTAGTGGGGGCTAACGCCCCCATTTATTTCGCTTAATGCAAGCTTAAACTAACTTAAAAACTAACAAGGGTTAAGGTTATGAAGTAAGGGAATGGTGGAGGAGATAAAATTTAAGACGAGAAGTGCTCAAGTTAAAATAAAAAAGGAGGAGGTTTGAGTTGACCTTACGGAGCGTGGGAGAGATTGGTTCGTTAGAGCCATAAGAGGTGCGGTGGGTTGGGATATAGAAGAGACGAGGACAGCGTAAATTACGAGAGTTAGTGTTGAAGGAAATAGAATTGTAAAGGGAAGCGCAGTCCACAGAACCGGAGAGCAGTCGATGAATGAAGAGAATGTCAGCTACGTCTCTGCATTTTTCGAGGGTATTCAGGTTAAGAAGTTTGAGGCGGTCGCGATAGGGAGGTAAGATAAATGGGTCATTCCAGGGTAGTCCACGAAGAGCAAATCGAAGAAAACCACGTTGAATGTTCTCGATTCGGTATATATGAATTCGCTGAAAGGGTGACCATACTTGGCTGGCATATTCAAGGAGGGGCCGGACAAGGGTAATGTAAAGTGACCTTGTCACATAAGGGTTGCAAAATTCTTTAGACCAACGTTTGATAAAACCTGGCGATGAGTTGACTTTAAGGATTATCTCATCAATATGCGAACAGAAGTTTAACTCTCTATCGTATAAAATTCCAAGGTCGCGAAGTGATTGAACCTGGGGTACAGGTTGGTCATGCAGAAAATGTAGTCGAGAGGGGGATTGATTTTACTTACGAGACATAGTCATAGATTGGCATTTGGAGACATTAAGCTCAAATCAATTTTTTTAGACACACAGTAGAAAACCTATCGAAGGCTTCTTGAAGAAGAATATAGTCTTGGGGTGTAGAAATAGTTTTGGAGAATTTAGTGTCATCGGCGTAAATAGATACGGAGCAGTGTTTGATAATCTTCTCAAGATCGTTTATAGTTAAAATGAAAAAGAGGGGACCTAGATGGCTTTCATTGTGGGACACCAGAAGTGGCTAAAAACAGGGTTGAGAAGGCTGACCTAAAGCGAACACTATAGTAACGGTTCAGTTTAACAATATGGGGTCAAAAACGAGGAAAGACAATTTGAAAAGGATCAGTTGATGTGATATTTTATCGAAGGCCTTAGCGAAATCTGTAGCAATAACGTCAATTTCGTTGCCATTTTCTAGGGCTGAAAGCGCAAATGATACGAATTCAACTAAGTTTGTAGTAGTTGGTCTACCTTTTAAAAATCCGTGCTGACTGGGTGATATAAGTGACTTGCACTGAAAGCTTAGAACTTCATATAAAAAACTTTCAAACATTTTAGGTATGTGAGAAGGCTTAGCAATGGGACGGTAGTTGGTTACTTCATTCTTTGATTCCTTTTTGTGAACCGGGGTTATGAAAGAGGTCTTCCAAATTTGGGGGAACTCCCCTTGTGTGAGGGACAGATGAAAGAGAGAGGAAAGTGGGTGCGAAAGATTGGAGGCACACTTTTTGAGAAATATTGCTGGGAGCCCATCTTCGCCAGATACAAATTCATCATTGAGATTTTGTAACTTTTCTTCGATAAGGGTGGGATCAAAAGGTTGAGAGAGAGAGGGGCCAATGGAGAAATTGGGAAGGTACTTGAAATAGATGGAGTCGGGTAGAAAGAGGTTGTGTGCAAATGACTTTTTAAAAAAGTTTGCAAAATAGTTGACAATAATATGTGGGTCGGTCGATGATATATTATTGAACGAGAGAGAGGGGGGATAACCGTCTGATTTTCTTTTATAGTTGATGAATTGATAAAATTTCTTAGGATCGTTGATAAGGTTGGTCTCGCTGTGTCGAGAAAGCGCTGATAGAGGCAGTTATAGAGCTGGGTGAATTGCAGGTAAGTTCCAAAATAGTTAGAGAAGTCATAATAAGAATTGGTGAGAAGAAAAGCTGCCCATAATTTGTTTCTTCTGTTTCGTAAAGAGCGAAGTCTCTTCTGACGTAGAGAGAAATGGAATTAAATATTTCACTGTAGACAATGGAGATAGCATCAGATAAGGATAGGTTGGTAAAATCAAAAGAACATTTGCTAAGACATTTGATTTTTCGAAAATTAGCTTTATGGAAGTTGTAAGAAGAGATGGTAGTTGAAGAAGTGGGCTGGGATGGAGAGTTATGGAAAAATGAGAGAAGAAGAGGGGGTGAAAGTTGTCGACAGTTGATAGGATAAAGGGACACAACGTTACTGTGGAGTTAATAGGATCACTAGTGAAAATAAGTCTCGTTGCCTACCTATAGAATAAGGGACGTCACTAACTTGGCACAGGCTTGAGTCAGTTATGCTATCAATGAAAAGACATTCCTTGGATGAACTGGCATTTGACGCGGTATAAAATAAGTGATCATCCGATGGAATCCACTTTAGCAGGGGTAGATTAAAGTCACCAAACATAAGGATATCGTCGATGGAATCACTTAGGTCAATTGCTTTAATAGCAAGGATGTAGGATTCAATAGGTTGAGCTAGGAGAATGTAGTAACACATAACGTACAGGGACCTGTTGGGAAATGTTATTTTAATTGAAACAAAGTCAAGTTTAACAGAAGAAGAGATAGCGATGAGAGAAGAGTTGAGGTTATTGTGAATAGCAAGTAGGAGCCTATGCATGGAGAATCAACTTTAGGGAGGGCAAGATCATTAACCATAGGGAGAGAGTGGTCGTCATCTCATTGTAAGAAGATGGAAATAGCTCCTGGCTCTTTATGTCGGGGATCAGATTGGTTTCTGTAAGAGCATAGACGTCGAAAGAGAGGCCGTGTGATTTAGACAAAAAAGCACGAGTTTTAGAGCGCAAGCCTCTTACGTTTTGGTAGTAAAATGTAAGAGGTAGTTTGTTGCGTGGAGGAGTAGGGGAGTGTAGATGAGATGCACCAATGGCAAAAATTCCCAACGTATTTCAAGCGGAAATACATGCCATTCAGGTTTGGGCCAATCTCATCATCCATAAGGGAATGAAGGGTGTCCCTCCAAATCAGTCTTGCACGGCTTCCATACACTATAAGATCTCTCCCATAAGAACAAAATAAAACTTTAGTGGGTTTCCCATTGGGAAAACATCCCAGCGTTTCGCCAGCCTAAAAAAGACATCAAGCCTATTCACAAAAAATTAAAAGAATCCCTACAAGTCAAAAGGGATGATTTCAGAAGACTGGTTGGATTTCTAACCGGACATTGCCACCTTCGATATCACCTACACAAAATAGGTCTTATTCAGGAAACTGAATGTCGTCTTTGCATTGAAGCCGGAACACATTTTATGTGAATGCATAGCTCTAAGTGCTTCAATGAGACGACTCAAATGCAAGCAGAAAAATCAGTCTCCTTAACATAACGTACAATAAAATATCAACCATACTCTTTGATCGTTTGAAAACTCTTATAATATCAGCAATCCACACTAATATCAGTATAAAACTCACAGGTCAGAATCAGACACATACTCTTAATACTTCAAAAGTCTATAACTTATACAACTGATTGCACACATTTACAAAATACAAAATTCAATGTGACAAAAGATGGAAGGCGAAGGATATGATTTGGATAAGAAAAGACACCCAACATCAATTGTAAACCACACAGAAACAAAACGAAGCTATTTAGTCAACGTGCACTTCGCTGTAAACTCTTTTTTTGGAGATCACAATGGCAACAGCAAACGGTTAATTAATTTTTTTAAAGCATACCCATAAGATCTGCAACAATATGTACTAGGGCCTATCTGATAGATAAAGAACACCGAATTAGAATGATTACGTTGCGATATCATTACACTTTAGAAAGTCCATTCTAGCCGTCCAGTAAAAGGAAACTTTGATCGATATGGTACGCAACTAAAACTACAATAGGTCATGTAGAACCGATGGACATCTTAGTGTAGTAATCCAGTATAGGAAAATGCTGCCTATAGTAGGAACGCGATTAGAAGGGAACCTCAATCAGCGCGGGTAACTAGAGGCAGCTAGCTGGAGATCGAGCTTAATGCAGTACTTTTCTTAACACAATAAGAAGGCTGAATACACTAAATTTTGTCTAGATTCTAAATCACAATAAAATTGTAGGAAATCTGCTCATTGAAAAGGTTGCTAGTCGCAGTCAGAGAAAAACCTTTCGGACCTGAAGCTGCGATAGGATTGTATGCGTCTCTGGTCAGGATTTTTCGAAACATAGCTATTGATGGCATAATTCTCTAGGAATTATGCAGACCAACCTAAAGAATCCTGACGTCTCAAAAAGGTCGGGTACACTCTTAATGTCTCTCAGTAGAGAAAGATTATAGCCTGTTTACCAATGTATTACGGACCTTAATGAGGTGGGAAAAAGTGACGCCACCTATTACGTAGCTTATTGAAAGAGTCAGGACAATTCCACAGTCCAGCTTACGCGTACATTAGGCCTCAAGTACTAACCACGAATGTGATAAGTATTGAACTGATTCAGTAATGGACTTTACCAATGAAGGGATTATCCACCTCTCTATTTCGTATGAACTAACATACTTACATATAAAGAGAACAATGATAAATGTTGTATCATATGTAACGGTAAACTTAAAGTTCAAACTCTACCATAAAATGCGGTGCATGAAATAAAGCGTGTGGGCCGTAAAAACGAGTTGGTTTTTTTCCTCTAACGCGCTCATCTCATTTTTGCAAGATATAAGACAACAAAAAGTATTTGCAAAAGTCCGGGAGTTTTGTAAGGAAATAGATAATACGATTTAACGAACATGAGAACGTTGACGATTTGCCTAGACAAGAAAACAAAGACCATTTCAAAAGCCTTTGAAAGCAAAGTGGTTAAGTTTTTTTTTTTAAATTAACAAAGTTAGCTTCAGGAGAGCCAGGTAAATGTATGATATAAGAAAAAGGCCACGAGGTCGCATTAAAAAAAAAATTGAGTGCACTCACAGTTACAAATACATATATGGACTGGACCGAAATTATTTACACTGGCGAAATTTAATCTTTCTTTGCATTGTCGTCCAATGAACAGTGAAACATCCGGCAAAAGTGCATGTTTATGGCTGTTTCTGTGCAGAGGGCTCAGAAATTGGCGACCTTAACCGGAAACCCGATGCTCAAAGAATGATCGAACTGTACAATGAAGGATTATTTGCATCAATGTGTTTGACTTGGTATTTCCAAATGAAAATGCCTGTTCACTTATAAAGTAGGGGATCAAAGGCAAAAATGTAAGGACACTAAGCCAGCTTAAACTGAAACAAAAAAAATAAATAAATTTACAAGCAATTAACGCAGGCCTATACAGAAAAATTGGCTGAATGTTCTCGACAAAGTTATGAAGTGATGATTAAGAGCAGAGGGTACTGGACAACCTACTCGTATTAGGTACTCTGCGCTTGTTAAAGGGCTTTAAAATTATTAATTGTATTTCCCTAAAGTTATCAGCTATTTTCTTTTAAACATAAACTTGCAGGGCGGCATCGTAGTTCTAAGCGAACGCCTATACTTGAAATCGGGTAAAAAAAATTTCTTAAAATCGTCATATAACAAAGTGCCTCTTCACATTGGCGTGGGCATGAAATTCCTGCCCATGAACGTCATGTTCACATTTTCATGGGGATGAAAGACTTTTTGACATGTAAAACACTTTAATCGGACCATTTTTAATTTTTAAATGTGAGCAGTTGGCTTGAAACATACCTTGTTTCCTCTTCTTTACACTTCCTTGCTCGGTAACAAAAAAAAAAAAACATGTCAGAAATGGAACGGTATGGAAAAAAACGTAATGACTCACCCGAAAATCCACTTTAGAAATGGATTTCCGGTGCAAGTAACCCTTCTGCTTCCCACTTAAATCAAAAGCCTTCCCTCTCTTTGGGACAATTTTCCTGCCCACGCCAATGTAAACAGGCACAATGAGTGGCTGTGAAACGATTGCCTTTATTTGGCTTTTCTACCGAAATACTGAGTTATAACACTTTAATATATCTAAAGTCGACACTACTTAATGAACTAACTTAAACCAATATACGCACTATGTTATAAACTATGATTTACTTGTCCATGATTGATCATCGACATTCTCGTCGCTGTCGTACTCTCTTGCGGGTAAGCGACCATACTTAGCCTCTAAACGATTCATTAAATCTGAATCATCAACATCAGAGAGATCATCTTCATCTCCTTCATCATCGGCGATGTCTTCCTCCTCTTCTTCTAACATTTCTTCGTCATACAACTCATCGTCATCATATTCGATTTCATCTTCATCGGAATAACTACCGAAATTTTTTGCTTCACTTTGCGATTTAGGAGGTGGTGCTGACGATAATTGTGGTGATCTTCTAGTGTCTTCTGGTGGAGGTGTTTTGTCTCTTCGATATTGAGCAAAACGAGACTGTGATGGTTTGGCTGTTGGCACAGGCTCAGATTGTTGAGTAGTCCCAAGACTTTTAGTTACTTTTGATTCAATGGACGGTTCAACAAATGTTTTCGGTGGGCTTGGTTTCTTCTCCTCATCTAATTTCGATCGTTCATATGTTTTTGGTCGATACATTGTGCTTAATTGTTCAAACGTTTCGGGTATATATTTCGATTTTTCGGTCTTTTCTTCATACTCATCGTCGGTGACTTCGATTTCCTCCTCTTCTTCGACTTCTTCTTCGATATATTCTTCCTCAGTTCCTTGCACAGCAATTGGTAAGCCATCTTCAGAATAGTCTGCTTGTCAAGATAAATAAATTCATTTCTTATCTTAGTTCTATTTTTGAATGTATTAATTAAAAACATGTATTCACGAAGTAACATTAACATTCAACGTTTAACATAAATAACAAATAAAAAGAGTTATGAGATACTCGTATAATTGCAAATGGTTACTTCGTAAATAAATTTTGAGTTTAAATTGTTAACCGTATTTCAGTAGCTCATCAGCATCTTCGGGGAAAGTGTCTTCATCCGATGCAATGGTAAGGCGACGTCTCATCAAAACTTCAGCTGGCGGTTCATCTTCAATTTTTATGTGTTGTAGCAGAAATTCACAATAAATTTTTAGTTTTCTTGTTTTTATACGAAACAAAAGATTGGTTTCGTTGTTAAAACTGATTAACAAACATTCAACAAATATACAATGTAAAAACCAAATTTATAAGTTCAGTTTTTAAGTCCTAAGAAAGTGCAAATCAAAAAGAAGTTTTTTTCTGTTTTTTTTTTTTTTACAAATAACATTTACATGCTTTGGCGTGCTACGAAAGCTAAACGACATAAATCAAATCTACGATTATGGTTTTAAACAACAAAAATCAATCAATACGGACTTAAGTATGCTTTAAAATTAAAATGCATATATGTACTACCAAAAATGGAGTTTAGTTTAGAGTTAAAAAATAATATTAAAAAAAAGGCAACTGCAAGCTTGCTAGCACTAGAAACTCGAAACACTAGTTAAAATAGTTAAAAAGAACAGAAAAAAAAACACATTGGAAAACTCACTTGTATTTGGATTTTTCCTAATCAATACAAGGCGTGCAACTAACGCAAGTGCCACACCCACACCAATTTTAACGGCAACTGCAAAATTTATTTGGAAAAAAAGTACGCAGATTAATTTTCTATTTTCATCAAAATTCTCTTCTTGAATTTGCACTTTCTTTCACAAAATACAAGGGCCTCAAGCTAACTTCAATGTAATATTTATACATATAGAATATAAGCAGCTATGCCAGTCTTACCTTCTGAAATAAAGCCAACGTTTTTGGTGATAGACACACAAATATGTACAATAAGAGGAAAAATAAAATAATTATTGCCTACACTTATTCTTATTTAAGCACATATTGCTCGTAGATAAGATCCAGTTTAAGCAACCTTTCTGATACAGACTGATCTTTACAATGCTTTCAGAATTTTTGTTGGTAACATATTTACATCATTCATTTGCTTTGTTGTAAGTGACAAATTTTGAAGTACGATTTTGTGTTCTTCTGTTTTCGACGACCTATTGATGCGATAATGAAATTTTCTTCTTGAGTATGCTTTTTGGTTAATCCTTTCGTCGTCTGATTTACCTTTGCGCCCTCCTGCAGTTTCCACCATTCTCTAGATGCCGTTGTAAGAGTTAATCCTATGGATTAATTTCCCTCTCTTAACCTATCGCAAGAAAGGAGATGTCTCAATTGGTATCACGACTGAAAGTCCATCGCTTTATGCCCCGAAATGTTGACACCGCCAGCAACAATCGAGAGCCCACTCTAATATTGTTTGCTCCCAAGAATCTGAGATTTGTAAAACCTCCAATGGAAAACTATTAAATTGCGCCCTCTTAGTCAAGTCTGCGAGGCGACTTCTGGGTCTCTTTAACTGATTGTTGAGAATTCTTTCTCACCCTACTCGGCAGCCTTGAATTGTTATTCCATTGATAATTTAATACGTGTCCTTTTGCCAAAATGACGAGCAAAAAATTCTAAAATAATCTTGAGGCAACCGCTTGCAAGTCACCACCGAATCTTTCGTGAAGAAATCAGAGTAAAATCAACGTAAATCAGCATCAATAAATAAACTGACAATTGAAACAAGGAAAGAGCGCTAAATTTGCGAGAATAGCTCCAACATGCCAAAACTCAGGAATTAACTAAGCGGGCAAGATACGAGTATGTCAAACAACTTCCAAGAAAAATGTAAATTAGAGCAAAATCTTTGTTCGGTGTTTCAAAAGGCAGGCTCCACATAAAACAAATAAACATGATTGTAAGACGATGACCCGAAAATGGTGGTAAAGTACAAAATGCAAATCTTGATGAATAAGTTAGACTACCAGCTTTGCAAAAAAAGGCAAAAAAGTGGCTAGAGCACATGTGATAGCAGTAGAGGCATTGTATCCGGAATTAAGAGTAATATCGCCGCAACCTAAAACCACAAGCGAAAAGCAATATATAAAGTGCAGTGTTAAAGCACAATATTGATTCTCTGAAAGCACGCATACAATCTTTTGTCAGATATCATATTTTTTTTCCAGATTGTCTACCGGTTGGTCATGGAAAGGTATACGTTTTAATGTTGTTTGCAAATCATCCAAAATTTATTTATTTACCATCTTATCGAAATATGGGATCAGTTACGACGACATTACAAGAGTTAACTCCAATTTTCGGCCTTTATAAATACCCCAATAAGCCAACAATTGAGCGTTTAGTAAAACAAATTCAAATCGACTATAGCAGTAAGTGTTGCTTGTTGGGGAGGTGCACTTCAACTGTTCTCTTCAATTTATTTATAATTTTGCATACATTCTTCAACTCACTCTTCAAGTTTTTAATTGCTTGTTTTTCTTAAAGTGAAGTAACTTCCAAGACCACAATATCATTATGAAGTGTTACTTGTGTCAAACAAAAATCGATAGAGTTGATCTCAAAATTCAATGTGTGGTGTGTAGTGAATATCTTCATGCAAAGTGCGCCAAAATTACTAAAAAAGAGATTGACTTTTATGATAAGAGTACTCAAGCATATAAATGCTCTTTATGCATTTCTTTGCGAAGAAAATCTATTCGTACGGACTCTCCTGTTATTCCTCTCGCTAATGATGCAAGTACATCAAAAAGTCCAACTAATATCAATTGCTCTCATCTTGCCACCAGCATTAATAACGACAGCGCTACACCATCAATGCCCAATCACAGTGTCAACAATGAGGTGGTCACGCAAATGCTGCTAACGGAAATAGTGGATCTTAAGCATGTAATCTTGAATGCTCTAGACAAAATTAAATTTTTGGAAGCAAACAATGATTCTCTTACCAAAAAAGTGATGTCATTGGAAAATAAAATAAACTTTCTAGAGCAGAAAGAGAAACTTTGTGCTGTGGATATCGTTGGCCTTCCTGATGTCGACTCTTCTAATGTTGTAGAGAGATGTAATGAGCTGTTTGAAGTTGTTGATGCACAGACTATCTCTCAAACAATTGTCTCATGCTTTGTGAAAAGAGCTGTAGTTGGACACAATAAGAACAGCATTGTGTGTATTAAGTTTTCTTCACTGGAGCAGAAAAACGATGTAATGAAGAAAATGCGATTGCATCGAAAGGAAATCTCAAATACGTTCTACAGCGACAGTAGAGACGGCAAAAAATCAGACGCTAGCAATAAGATTTCCATGAATGAATCTCCCACAAGATATAATCGATCTCTTTTAAATAAAGCAATGGAACTCAAACGTTTGAACAAATGCAAATTTGTTTGGGTAAGCAATTCGACCGTTCTGGTTCGTGTAAAAGAAGGTGATCACGTCATAAAAATATATTCATTTGAGGATTTGCAAAAAGTTGAGGAAATAAGAAAGTAATTTCCAGTTTTGTTAATTATGTTAAATTCAAATATTTGCTTAGATAATTCTTTTTGTAATTCTTCTCCTAGCTTTAATAATATTGATGTTAACTTTTCTTTTCATTCCAATCATCTCAATTGCTATTGTATAGATCATTCAATTAATGAACAATTTTCTGGTTTCTCAGTAATCCACCAGAACATTTGCAGTATTCGTAAGAATTTCGACACATTTTTCACTCATCTCTCCTCTTTAGATCATTTACCAGACTTAATTTTCGTTTCGGAAATTTGGATTTTTGAAAATGAAGTTTCTGATTTTTGTATTCCAAATTTTTCGTTTAATGCAACATGTAATGATTCATATGCGGCTGGCGGTGTCGGAGTGTTCTTTAAAAACGGTATATCTGGCATACAAATTAAAAAATATAATTTAATAAGTTCTGACATAATCACTTTAAGCTGCGTCATTTCTAGTTCTTACTATTGCTTTATTTGTGTTTACAGACTTTATGGGTGCTCAGTTAAATATTTTCTGGAAGAGTTTCACGAGTTTCTGGAGCTTCAAACTTGTAAAAATATTATTCTAATTGGTGATTTTAACATTAATATATTGTCTCATTCAATTGATGCTGATAATTTCTTAACGACGCTATCTGCGTTCGGTTTCGATTCTTTGCTGACTCAACCTATCCGTTTTAATTCGTGCTTAAACCACATATTTGTTAGGGTTCATCGCAATAATAAAACCGTGTTTAAAACTACATCATTTGATCTCCAAATAACAGACCATTATTTAACATGTATTCAATTCATAAATACTAATGTTCCTCGAGCTGAATCAACTGTGCCCAAAATTGTTGACAAAATAAATTACAATATTCTAAGAACTAGTTTGAATTTTGAATTTTGAATTTTGGTATGATGTTTTTTCCACGTCTGATCCGTCGTCTGCCTTTAACATTTTCTTAAATAAGTTAAAGTATCATATTTGGAATAGCAAACAAATTATAAGATACAGAAATAGCAAAAATAGCTGTATTAAGCCTTGGATGACGTCCACACTTCTGAAAAATGTTAGGAAGAAACATAAACTTGGTATTCTAGTTAAAAAAACATCCGTATAATTCCAGACTCATACAAAATTATAAAAAATTAAATAATGAACTTAAGATTGATATCCCTTTTCACAGAGATACGAGTACTTATTATCGTAGAAAGATAGCATCAAGTCTTGGCAATCCCAAAAAAGAATGGCGTGTTATTGATGAAATACTTAATAGGAAAACTCCGGAAACGGCAATAGTTTTGAACGTGAACAACTTAACTATCTCTAATCCTCTGGATATTGCAAATTCTTTTAATGAATTCTTTTGTAATATCATTTCTTCTCAGAACTTAAGCAATATTAGTTTTCATCCCAGGAGTTATTCTATTGATCTGGAAAATCAATCTGAGAGTTTTTTTTTTGTGATCCATTCAGTCCCTTTGAGATATATAAATTAATTTGCTCTCTTAAAACATCTAAGGTTTCGTCTTATGACACGATCACATGTTGTTTGCTAAACAATATTTCATTTCATATTTCTGAATTTCTGTCTTATGTCATATCTTTAATAGAAGCATATATATGGGAATCTTCCCTCATGCATTAAAAATGGCAATAGTATTACCTCTTCATAAAAAGAACGATAAGACATTGTTGAATAATTATCGACCTACTATATCTCTGCTATCTGTATTTTAAAAAAATTTTGAAAGAGGTATTAAGTAAAGAATGACATCATTTTTAGAAAGAAGGCACTTTTTTAGTGATTGCCAATTTGGATTCAGAAGTGGAATGTCTACTGAAGCTGCTTTATTAAACTTAACTGGAGAGTTATACCAAAGTTTTAATTCTTCTGAGATTCCGGCGTCTCTGTTTATAGATATCACTAAAGCTTTTGACATGGTGGATCATTCAATATTATTAGAAAAACTTTTTCATTCTGGTTTTAGAGGTTTTATAAGTAATACTATTATTTTAGTGCATTTATGTAAAATTTCATACAAATGTGATTTTTAATTTGCGTTTTATCTCTAGTTAAACAGAATCATAATGGCAACTGAGACGATGATGGTGAAAATTGAGCATCGCGCTGTAATTAAATTTCTCACTAAGCAAGGAAAAAGTCAAAAAACTATTCATGAAGATGGTGGCTGTTTATCAGGGTTCCGCACCTTCATTATCAACTGTGCAAAAGTGGTCAAGTGAGTTCAAGAGACGCAGAGAGAGCATTGAAGACGACCCCCGCTCCGGCGCCCCGGCTACTGCTTGTACGGGAGAAAGCATCAAAGAAGTCGAAAAACTTGTTCTTGAGGATGCCCGAATAAAGGTGAAAATGATGGCAGAGATCACCAAGCTTTCAATTGGTACCATTCACACCATTCACACCATTCTTCATGACCATCTTAACCTTTCAAAGGTCAGTGCAAGGTGGCTGCCACGAATGCTCACAGCGCCTCAGAAGAAAGTGAGAATCGCATGCTGTAGAGAGCTTTTGGAGATGTGTAGTGAGAACGCGGACGGTGTTATGGATCGAATTGTTACTGGGGACGAAACATGGGTCCACCACTATGACCCTGAAAGCAAACAAGAGTCCATGCAGTGGCATAAAGAAGGAACAGACCCCCCGAAGAAGTTCAAAGTCACTCCGTCTGCCGGGAAGCTCATGGCCACAGTTTTTTGGGACTCAAAGGGAATCTTGCTCATTGAGTACAAAAAAAAAAGGTGAAAACATCAACGCCACATCCTACGCTTCCACTTTGCATAATTTGCGGCAGCAAATTAAAAAGAAAAGACGGGGTAAACTCGCAGCGGGTGAGTTGCTTCTTCATGACAACGCTCCTGTTCACTCGGCGCGAGTTTCCAAGGCTGCTGCGCGAGATTGTGGTTTCGAAGAAATCCAACACCCACCCTATAGTCCAGACCTTGCCCCTAGTGATTATTTCCTGTTTCCGGATTTGAAAAAATGTCTTCGTGGAAAAAGATTTTCGGATGATGAAGAACTCAAGTCGGCAATAAATGGGTATTTTGCAGAGAAAGAGGAAATTTATTTTTTTGAGGGTTTAAAAAAGCTTATCTCAAGATGTAACAAATGCATTGATGTTAGGGGAGATTATATTGAAAAATAAAAGCAATTTAAATTGAATTCGCATTTTCCTTCATATCGATACCGAGAATATATTGAACGCCCCTCGTATAAAAGAATGATACACGATATGTTTGCTAAAGTTAAAACGAAAGTTAAATATAATATACAGGGTCACCCATTTTGTAGTTCCGAAAGTAAATTTAAATAAAACACATTTATGATTTGGATTTCGATCATATTTTTATTTCAATATATTGTTTGGGCCTAGCCATTATGAATGGAATATAATATCATGCAAATGTCCTCCGCAGGAGTTCTTGCAGGACTTGATTCTAGATTCAATTACCTTGAATGATGACTTAACGACACATATCGGGCAATAACTCAGCCATAACTTGACGAATATTTGTTTTCAAACCGTCAAGAGTTTGCGGAGTGTGTGCATAAACACAAAAAAATAAAAACAAAAACGCTGATGTTCAAACACCCAATCAGCGTATGTGATACGCATTCTGTGATCCTGGCTTGTATACACTATACAAGGGTGTAGATGCAAATCCAAATACAAAATATGCCACAATGTGTCGTAAGAGAAGCCGTGCTATTGATAGATTTGGATCTTCTCCTTAAGAAATCTGTAACACAACCAGTCTTTTCTCTTCTGATGGACGGTTATGTCGACCATAAGCTGCTCGAAATGCGCGAAATTTACCTACTATAGAATCACTATTTTTCTTGTAATTTGTCACAATTTTAACACGTTCAGCGATTATTAAACGATCCATATTGTAAAATGGCAAACAGCGATGTCAAATCCGGACCACGAATTGGATGACCCTATAATAATACAAAGCGGAAATAAACAGAGAATTCGGAGTTAAAGTTGGAGTACGCTAATCCAGTGTACAGTGGCAATTTCATTAACGGGTCCGGAAGAACTTCTCTTCTTTTCGCCGATAATAGCCACGTGGCAGCCCTTCAGCCAATTCTTATTAATTAAATAAAGGTATTGAAAGATAAATGGCTAAGAATCAGTCGTACTAAGAAGGAATATCTGCATTATTGTTTATCCTAACCCGCAAACCTAACTCCTGAAATCTATTTAGAAGGAGTCATCATGCCCAAAGCACGAGCAATTTAAATACTTAGGCTCTGTCGGTAATCATCAAGGAAATTGCGATGAGGATGTAGCAAATAGATCAGTGTGACGTGGCTTATATTTCAAAAAAACGGCTCCGCAATATTTTATGAGAGAAAAATGCGGCTCAAACTTAAATGTTTATTATACACGACACGCGTACGTTCAACTTGAAAATACTCATTGAAATGTTTCGGGACATACGAAAACAATAAAAAGACATGACAGCGTCTAAAATGAAAATATTTACGAACGTCAGATGGTGTAAAAATAAGAAGTATGTACATACATACATACGTCCATTCATGACTGTGGGCAAACTTCAGGCTGAGCAAGGTCAAGGTCCTCTGAAAATATAATTTAGTACAAGTTCCAACCAAGGATGAAAAAGACGAAAGAAAAATTCGATCACTCAAATACAAAAAAACATCTGAAGCCCGTAGAATAGCTTTAGGTTCGCAAACTTAGCCAATCCTTAAAATGGGGCAGAAGCAATGTAGACCCATGAGAGAAATGTAATTATGCACGTTTCTTATTTCAATGGTGGATTACAGAAGAAAAAGGATAATTTTTGTATCACCCTGTAGCAGGCGATTTAATAATCTAGACCAAAATGTTGTTACTCGGTTTCCACAGGCAACAGCACCGTGTACACAGTGTACATTAAAAATGTTTAAGACCCATCAATTTATTCGTTGCCAAAACCTAATTACGATTTGTCTGATTTGTACTATAGTAAAATATGCATGCTGATCGATTGCATTTTTTATGATTATGTATTATGAACAAAATTCAGACTGATACCTTACCTTCCATTATCGACTTTAAAGTCGCCTTTGTCAATCAAGCTTTATCTGTCTTCGTAAGTGTCTTAATGGTTTATCTCCTAGTTAGATACTTTTTCAAGTCCTTTAGTTCGTAATTTGAAAATAATTGTCATTTTAAAAACGAACACGACAAGACAGACAAGACAATTTTCCTACCAATTGATGATATGAGAATGAAAGCTTTGCATTAGATATATCACAGACAGTTAAGGAACGAATCCGGCATACATAGTCCTACGTTATATTAAAAACAAGAATCCTTTCATATGTGATACAATTGAACGATGTTCAAAAATTATTCAACAAATTAGAGGTTCAGGAAGGTTTTTCTTTTACATAAGAATATTTCAGAACAGGAGCACTCAGACACAGAATCATAGTCCATTTAGTCGAGACTAAAAGCGATTTGCTTTCACATATCTAATGGCTCTAATTAACTACAAATAACTATTTTACTAAAAGCCAATACTCACGTGAAGAGGTGTACGATGGTGTTTCCTCTTCGGGCTCAGGTTGTTCTTTTTCTAAAGTAGCTTGTTGTTGACGGGCTTTTTCTTTAAGAAGTTGCAACTCTTCTGCATCGTTGTCGACAACAGATTCTATGGATTCAAATGTTCCATCATCGTCCTCCTAAAAGAAATTTCAAATATGATATAAACGAATAAGTAAACTTGTACTCGATAATTTAACCTCCTCAAATGGATCGTCATCATCATCATCCTTCTTGGAAGAACTCTGCGCATTTACAGTTCGTTGTGTCATCTGCTCTGTGCGAGTGTAAATAGGCTCCACGACTTCTTCTGTATCAACATCATTGTCATCATCTGCATTGTTTTCTTCTTCTTGTGTGTCATTTTCGTTGTTGTCGTCATTATTTGTGGTTTCTTCCTCTTCTTCGTCATCGTCTTCCTGTGTTTCTTCCAAAGTTTTTCCATCATCATCATCATCCTCATCATCATTATCATTTTCTTCCTCTAGAGTTTCGTCTGCCTCTTCTAATGTTTCCGTTTCAACTTCCTCAGTTTCGGTCTCTTTTTCTTCGTCTTCCTCTTCTATCTCTTTAGTGTCTTCATCTTCCTCCTCGTTTTCATTTTCCTCCTCTGTATTATGATCCTCATCCTCGGCATCATCTTCTTCATCTGCTTCATCTGCCTCAGAGTGATCTTCTTCCTCTTCAAAAGGTTCATCGCCGTGTTCATGCTCTTCTATTGAAGCAGACACTACATCATGTTCATCATGCGATTCACGATGCTCATCAACCCAGCCATCAAAATAATTGGAGAACCTGGATTCTGAGAGTGGGGTATCCACTAAAAAAGACAAATAGATAGCAATTGTTACTTATTCAAAGTGACTGATGCGATTTTCTATCTAAACTTACAATCAGCGAGACCTCTGTTTTCTAAGATAATCAACCCAATTAAACCTAGGAGCACAGCTAACAGTGCAAAGAAAAATACCTTAGCGCACCAATGACCGCCGGTTTCGTGATCACCTTGCACATGAAGGTGTACATCATCGCTTCCCATTTTGGAGCCATGGACTCCTTGGTGCTGCTCCCTTGGTTCATCGTCTAAGAAAATATAATTTATTAAAAAACTGTTAAACCGTTGTTTCATGGGACATTTCGGCTGTTAGTATTTGGTTAGGCATTTTTTTTAGCAATTCGGTTGGTCGGACTTAAAGGAAAACACTCTGGAGGGATTGCAGCAACTACCTTGTAAGCTTTGCTTGCGTGAAAATATTAAATCACCTTCAGACCTGCGATCCAATGAATCTGTTAAAATACACATACATACATATATCACTAAGCTTTAAACTTTACAAAAAAACATATAAAAAGTGTTACTTGTTAAATACATTTTTATTTAATAAAGACAACACTAATTCCGGTTGATTGTTTATTATTAAGTAGGCAGCCGACTTCTAACGCATAAGCCAAAAGGAATCTCAAAAAAAGAAGAGTGAATACATATGACAGTTGAACTGAGAGAAAGTCCGAGATCTAGCGGTACTTTTGAAGACCTCGCAAAGACCAATGTACTCCGATATTTTTTTTTTAATATCCTGTAAGAAAATAGCACCCATCATAGAGATCAAGAAGCAAATTATCACCAAATTTTGATTTTGCAGAAGTTAACATATGGGAAGAACCAGAAACAACCTGAATACTGAAATAACCTGACTATAATTAGAAGGCAATAAAAGTTACCTATTAAAGGAGACAATTATTCCCGCCGATGAAGTGTATAAGGGAGAAAAGAAGATCTACACTTCGATATCCATTCTAATTTGAAATATTGTAGATCAGAAAAAATAAAATCGACATAAGTTCAGCGGTAAACTACCAAATCAATGGAGAAAAATAAAAATCGACCCGAGTACCGTTAAAACTCTCCGTGCAACAGCCTCTCTTTTACTTTGAGTTTAAGATTCAGTTAAGCTTTAGACCCATGCAGACCAGCACATAAAGTAAATTAATAAATATAATTCTATTGCTGCAATAACCAACAGTTTTGGATGGCAATAAATAATATATTGCCTACACACGCCGGCGTCTCACATCATCCTTTATATAGAAGGTTTCAAAGTAAAGAGGATAGCGAACCACTGAGCTTCAAAAAAAAAGGATGTGTTGCCTGGGTGTGGCTAAATGAGCTGCATCATAAAGTCCTAATTGTTCCGAAAGGGAGCATGTGAAAGAAAACTCACGACAATAATGCTCACGACAATTGGATATCTTGAAGCAAAGCGATTGGGTGTGGTAAATACCGTTCGCCAACAGGGATCACTGCTTAGTTCATAGATAAACTAACCAAGATATCAACCTTTCCAGATATTGGAAAAAGCAAACCCGGTTTTCTACTGATCGCCACTATCCGTGTGACCCTGTATGTGAATACGTGTGAATTGTCATCAATGGCAATTTCCCTCCCATTTTATACAAACCACGCCTATCTTAATCAAAAAAACGTCATCCACATTCCACACACTCGTGTAAATCTCTCTCATTCTACAATAGCAATTTTACTTGTAAATTGCTCTCATTCTAGCAAATTTTGACAAAGTTATAGATATGTAAAAGTGTTGGAATTCACTTACAGTGTGATTGTGCGAAAGTTCAGGGTTTGCAAAAGCATTAGTATTTAGAGTTGATGAGATGAATGGTTGACTAAAATACAATAGCAAGTCAATTTACACGAATAATTTAGTCTCCCTAGAAAGAAACCTCTTTCTCTCTCTCTCTCTCTCTCTCTATCCAATTTACCAAAAAAAAATCATACGTGCTCTGTCATTGTAAGAGTAGTCATACCATATTGAGTACTAAGTTCTTTTTTATAAAAAAAAAATAATAATAATTAACCCTTTCGCTCCGAATTGTACACAAATGTACCAGCAAAAGTTCAAACATCCCTAAAACCTCTTATTTTTATTAGAAGTGGTTCAAATTTGTACCAAACCGTCCTTGACTATCTTTTAAATAAAAAAACAACGGTACTTTTCCATTTTCATTCCAGTTAAAGTTTTATATTTTTCATTATTTTCAGATGTGTCAGATGTGGTTTATTATTGATTTGAGTCCGATTTTCTTAAATTTGTGGGTAAATAAGTCTAAGAAATAATGATTTTTTATTACGTATAATTCAGAAGAGTGATATATTTGCAGGAGGTAAGCCTTTAGAATCGAGACATTGATTTTATTGTCAGTTTTATATAGGTGGCGCTCATGTGTACCACTCGTCCTTTTTGACGTTGTTTTAGGAACATTATTTTTTTTGGCTTCAAATCAGAATGGCTCTGGAGGAAGATGCGAGATACTCAAGCGAAGAATACTTTTCCTCTAATAGCGGCGAGTTTTACCAGCCCCCCAGACGACAATGAATTTGAAACAGGCTCTGAAAGTGATCCTGATAATTCGGCTTCTGAAGATGAGGTCGATTATGAAGAAACTGCTGCAGAAGGGCTACCTGCTGCAGTCAACCTACAAGATTCCCTAAATGTACAAGAAACACATGTTGAAGGCATTATCTGGACTACTCCAAGTGAAGCATTTACTACAAAAAAAAAATTGTGTTTCCTCCACGAGAATGTAAAATCTCAGAAAATATTAACAGGCTGTCTTCAATATCCGATATCTTCTATAAACTTTTCCCTCGATCTCTTTATATATACATAGCACAGTGTACTAACAAGCGCCTAAACATCAATCGAGCAACTACAAAAGATAATCGTTATAAAAACATCCAACCAACTAATGATGACAAAATTTTAATTATTAATGGATGCATGTTCGTAATGTGCTTCAATCGACTTCCTTGCCTAAAAAATTACTGGTCAGTGCACAAAGCATTAGGAAACCAAACCAGGCAATCAAAAACGCAATTACTCGGGATAGATTTGTTACGATTACTTCAAAAGTGTACATCACTATTCCGGAGAAAACTTCCAATACTCGTAGTTCAACAACGTACTATCTCAATGATTTAGTGGAATGTTTGAAAAAAAACTTTTCAGAAATGCAGGACAGCGTATATCAAAGTATCGATGAGTCAATGAAGAAATACAAGGGGCGCAGTTCATTGAAGCAGTACATACCTCTAAAGCCTATCAAAAGAATAATAAAAATGTGGCTACGTTGTGACGCTAAGAGTGGCTACACCTATGATTTTAACATACCATATACTGTGGGAAGGAGACTCAAAGAGTTGAAGGAACTCTAGGAGAATGAGTTGTGAACAAATTGGCCAGTTCAATCACAGAGCCAGATGTTGTCTTATGTTTTGATCGTTTCTTCCCATCCGTGAATTTATTGAAGACAATTGAATTTCCAGTGGTTGGTACATGATGTCCAACAGAAAAAATGTACCAAAGTTCAACATGTGCCAGTTCCTCTGGTCTCTTATGTGTAAAATGGCAGGATACGAAAGAGGTCTTAGCTTTGAGCAACTTGTGAAATGAAAAATGTCACAAAAATAATAAAGACGGGAGAAAAAATTGTTGTACCATACGCAGATATGATCAAATTTTACCAGACCAAATAATTGGGTTGTAGAATACGATCGAAAGTCTGATAAATGGTGGAAAAAAACTCTTTTCGATCGATTATAATGGCAGTCTGTGACATTAACCGAAACAAATACCATTCAAAACGTTTTTAGTTAATTTATCAGAGGATTTAATCGCGCAAGGTTTGAAGACTACAGCTATTCGTATATCATTCCACCGAGGTGCTCGACCCAAAAAAGATCCAGAAATAAAACATTTGCCTATTGACGGTTCTAGCAGGCGTCGCTTCTATAGTTGCAGTCAAATGAAAAAACAGTCATGCACCAAAATAATGTGCAGGGAGTGCTAAGTATTTTTGTGTAGAAAATGTTTTACGCCTTTCCATTCTTAAAAATATAGTTAAAAATAAAGAAAGCATTTAGATTTTCAAAAGATTTCATACTAATACTTTGGCAACCCTTTTCACTGCTCACAAACTGATTGGTTGGCTGGGTTTGGAAGTTTGCTACAATGACAGCATATTATATGTAACGTATATTAGGTATGTTTAATATGGATGACGTCAATCTTGAAATGAGGGACGAATTGACATTGTTGACAATTCACACGTAGTCGCAGACAAGATCACTCGGATAGGGGCAATGTGTCGTTAGATCATTTATTGTGAAGAGCTAATGCTAAAACCACCAGCGAGTCACTAACCGAATATTACGTGTAAAATCCTGAGTAAAATGGAAAGATCAACTTAATGTAGAATTACGAGAATTACAGCTTTTATTGTCAACTAAGCAATGACTAAAACTAAACGCTATCTCAATTGTGGTTTGGTTGAAGATTACTGTGCAAAAATACGCCTAAACGCGTATCTGCCACCAGAACTGAACTTGTCTCTCGACATCTGAATCTGACAGAGGCCGACATGGGAATGGAATGCAATCACAATTTCTTGGATGTGAAGTACGCACCAACCTTCTAACTATTCTCAAGTGCAATACCAACATACATCGCGATGTGGTAATAAACCAAGAATTCAAGCACCAGAGACCGAAATCGAAGAGAAACCAATCTGCTTACAATTACAAAAGCTCTTTGCTTTCACAACCGTGAAAAAAATAGACTTCTGGGACCAGCTTAGAAGGTAGTGAGAGCATTTAGTGTCAGTAGTAAACTTAAACGGCAGAGCAATGTTTGCAAATGTAAATGAATATTTCAAGTCAACTAATTCTCTAATACCTTTTATGTCTTCTTTCAGCTGTGGCTAAAACAAGGTTCCGAAATACAGGATCCAAAACAAGCTTTTGCCCTGGATCTTTGTGCACCAACCATATAAATTTCTTTCGGACCATTATAAAGCGATACATGCAGTATAAGTAAGCTCGGTACCATTCTTTTATAGACTCCCATCGGGCGATTGACAGTATTAACCGAGAGTTTATATGGAGAGACTTTCACTGGAAGGAAATATGTTACGCATAAATGTGCAAAGTGCCGTGGCGGACAAAGAAATCAAATGGACAGTTTAACCTTTACATGGTGATAATCCAGAATTTATAATCCAAGGCCAACAGAAAAGACTTTTAAATAAATACATACGTCTTAAGTCTACTCGTATGCTATGTATTATTATTCAAATTCTTTCGCTTCATTCTGAAAGTTTTTTGGCCAAAAAGTATCTTATAGAACCACATCAATATGAGAACTGACGCCGAAAGCCAATCACTTTTCTCTTCGGAATATCTTTTCTCCGAAAGAAAAGGCGTGGTGCGAATTGAGCTGTAAAGAGGCTGTTACTGTTAGAGCACTGTTCGGTCTTACAAGAATAACTAACATAAAATTTAAAAAAGCCAGGAATGACTGCAACGCCTTTGTTAACAGTGTGAAATTCCAATATGACAAAAAACTGAAGCAAAAGGTACTCCAGTGTCCCAAAATAGTAGTAAGTCTCCGGTCGTTCTCAAAAAACATAAGAAATTCTCCCCAATCCTCGTTTATAAATTCAAGTTGTCTTGAACGGTTTCAAATGTGATATTCAAAAATGCTGGCGTGCTCCAGGGCCCCCTCTCGTCGCCGTGGCTCAAGTGGTAGTGTATTGACTTCCCATTCGGACGGTTCGGGGTTCAATACCAGCCGTGACCGAAAGACATTTTTCAGGCAACTGAAATCTCGTGAGGTGAATGGTTGCCTAAATACAACATAAGTCAATAATTTAGTCTCCCCATTAAATGTTGGATGCCACCCATGGAGCGACAAGACCACTGAGCCCAAATATCTTTCTCTCTCTCTCTCTCTATCAAATTTTCCGAAAAAGTTAACACGTGCTGCGGCATTTTAAAAGTATGTAGTCATACCCTCTTGAGTGTTGAGTTCTTAAAAAAAAAAAAAAAAAATGTATTTAAACTTATTAAATTCCGATATTAACAGCATTACCAAGTGGGGAATCAGCAACAGAGTAGAATTTAATGTTTCCAAAACACCGTCCTGCCTACTATCGTTAAAGCGAAATTTAGCCATTATGCATGAAACTATTCTTGGTACCTGTTTCAATGAAAACCTAAGTTGAAATGATCACATATTCGATGACGCCAACAATGCTGCAAAATGATTAGATTTCCTCAAGCGATGTAAGAAATACTTTACCACGTCTGATTTGGCGTCAATGTGTAAGGCCTCAGTTTGCCCAAAATTGAAGTAAAATTCCCACATCGAATTTATCAGGTGCTTCTATAACCTCTCTGCACTTGCTGGATAGCATTCAAAATCGTGCAATAAAGCTCATAGGGGATGCTAATACTGAGTAATGAATTGAGAATCTTTAACATCGACATGGTCTTCCGTGTCTTATCTTATTCTATTGTTATTTTCAGCACCAGTGTCGCATCGAAATTAATGCAACATTCCGTCCTTTTAAGTGTTCAACCGCAAAATCTGTTTCGCTATGAATATTCATCAATTTACCCTTAAGTCCACTTTAAGGTGTACTCTTAAATATTGGAATGGGTGAACTGACAAATTTTGCAAAAAGAGGCCATTCTTTGAAAACAGCCAGTCTTGGATCCGGATTATATTACATACATATAATACTAACAAGCTCCGGTGAGCCAAAAAGCCCTTAGCAAGCTTAGTTTTCTTTAAAAAGCCGGCATCAGTACCGGTGTTGAAAAGTAAACAAGAAAAAGGACGCAAATACGTATTAGACTACTCTGTTAAAAATTAGCTTTTCATCGTGGACATGGATAATAACATGTCGTCACCAAATTTATGGCCTCTCTGAACATGTAATTCGAAATTCAAAATTTTCAACCACTTAACATATGCATATTTACACAATTTATACAAATTTTATTTAAAAACTTAATGCCAGAAATGTGTTGTTCTTTCTAAGTCCTTTTTTATTTATCCATTTCAGAAACACGTCATAAATGATAACAAAAGACAAAACCCAATTGATTATGACCTTAAGAGGAAGACAGAAGTAATGAATAGTAAATCATTTTAACTCATAAACCATTTACGTCGGAGAAAGCAAAGCGATTTGTGGCATTCGAAAAAAAAACGCCTTTTCTTTGACTTAATAAGATGGCCACAGGCCAAAAAATTAAATTTAGATTCACTTGGTCGCAAGACTATACATGAAGACAACAACGAACGACAAAGTAGTGTTTTCTGCAAGCAAACCATATGTCACCCAATAATGTCTGAATTAGTTAAACAACATCTGAATTGACTCCCACCGTTAGTTTAACCAGATATATCCGTACTCTTGTATGCGTATTTTTTTCGAAAACAAATATCTGAACTGCAGAAAAGCGAATAATTATAAAAATATAATAAATAAGGAGAGAACAACTGATTTCGAAAGGACGATTATTGAAAGAAAACATCTTGAACAAGACATTGATAAACGATTGTTTGTGACTTTTCGAACACGTTCAAGGAAGGAATTACTTTGTTTGCCGGGAAGTAGAACATTCAGACTAAGAACTTGTCCATCGTGTAGTCGCTTTGAATCAAAATTAACGATCTCTCTCACAAGGATGCATAATCGCTGCAGTGATAAAGTATTTACACTTTCAGCACCCACAAAATAGACATGCTCATATGAGCGTAGACAAAACACTCATCCTTCCAACATATATCGCTTATGTTATGAATATTGTCGTGAATAGTAAAAAAAAATAGTGGCAAAAAGCAGTCTGTAGTCTTTTATGAGTGGTTGGTAGGTGATTGCTAATTCTGTCTGCATAGTGCCATACAGAGGATATAAGGAGTCCCAATGCAGATTCAGTTGCTGGGAAGTTCTTATTTTTTCAGTAGAAAAATGGTAAGTTCCACATGTTTGAACAAGGAGTTGAACCAGCTTGCACTGCTAAACATCTCCACTCATTTGGGTTCTATGATTACGGCATAGAAAACAAAATAAACTAGCAACCGGCTATAAACCTGCACATCCATCCTATCAGATAATGCTATACGATGATGTGTTGCAACGCAACCCCAAAATAAAAGAAGAACCGCTAAAAATCATACCCTACACAATTCTGAATCAACAAACGATAAACCAAATTGACAATATTGCGATCAATGAAAACCAGGCTATGAGAAAATATATCCTCGAAAAACTGCAAACACAGGAGATTAACAAAAACCAATTGCGTACTCGAAAATCATTTTACGATTTCTACTACAGCTAATGCAAATCCTTAACACCATAAGCAACTAGTCCAATAGGATATCAGAAATGCCTAAATAGACCTTCGGAAGCACAAAACGGCCGCTATTACGAAACTTCTGATTCAAGAAGTATAACAAATTTACAACAAGCCAAATAATATGAGTTTAAAGTCGGGCTGCTAATATTGTCGAAAGCTACTCGAGAACTCTAACGAGTTACTTTATATAATCTCCTTTTAAAGAAGAAGAATGAGTACGAAAAGAGCCTAATCAAAAATATGTGGAAACTTTATTTCAATAAAGATGGATCACAATCACACTCGGTGCGGATAATATGAAAGACCACGTCTGAAAGTAGAGCGAATCATTGCATTTAGATAAGACTTACGTCAAGACAAAATGCGAGTAGTAATATATTTACTTTGGCCATAACCACGATTTGTTATTTTTAAAGTTCTATATCTCTAAAACCAAGAAACATGGTCATAGTCTAAAAAATACAAGCAAGTTTGCCTTTGCTTCGACGTGGTTCTTCATCCATTGCTGATCACCTATTTATCGAACAAGAGGGTACATATTCTGAGTCCTTGTATAATACCTTTAATTGTTACTTTTTCTCTCTTTTTTAGAAATTTTTTAGTGTCTTTCAAGACGCACTTAACCGGTATTGATTTTTCCTTTTGACTTGGTCCATGCTTGAAGGACTTGTCTTCGTATCTCATCGTTTTAACACTAAGTTTTTTTTTCGAATTTATGGGGTAAAAGCTTTTCGGAACATGTAACAAAGTTTTGGCACCACTCTTACATTTTTCATCGAAGTGTTTCCACATACCTTGTTTCCATCTCTTTGGAGATTTTGGAACAATTCTGCCAAATTTACAGCTTTAATTTGTGCCAGTTTATTTTCTCGACTGATGACAGTTTTCCGGTTTTCATTTGGTTATACCTAGTTATTTATGTCCTTAGAATCGGTGGTGAGAATGCCTGTGTAGTTCGGCGTTCCTCAAACAGCAATTAGGCCGGGGTTAAACAGAGCATACCTTTGTGAATCGAAGTAACCGCTGCTAAGTTTACCTTAAGTAATAAGATCAATTCGTCGCTCCAAAATCACACTGAACAAAGGATTTACTCTGTTGGCAGAATTTGAGTGATGTACGAAGTGCAACAATCTAAGAAAGTTCCCTTGAATGATAAATCGACCGTTTGGTGTTGTCTGTTGAGAGAATAAATGGAGAATACATAACCATAAACTTAAGGAATTATCTTTGTATATTGTAGAAGGCAACAAATTATTAGTCAAAATCAGTGAAATCAAGAATATAGACGGCAAGCTCCAACTAAAAGACTAAAAGATTTTTCAAAAATTCATGTACAGTTCAGTAGAGTGGAAAATCAAGGGAAACAGTTCGGTCTCTGATCCATGAAGGGCCACCATCCTACGAAAATAAAAGAACAGACACAGTAGACAAAGGAGGACAACTCCAAGGTCGAATGATTCCAAAAGCTTGATAATTTTCCGATTGTGAAAATGCACATAAAAATAGTTGTCGAGATTATTGAAACAGTTCAACGGTGAAGAAATAATCACAAGAAAAAGAGCATAAAGCTTTTTTTTATTTCAAAGGAATGAGCTATAAAACACATTGAAACAATAAATAAGTACGTATACAACAAGGTAACCCAATTCTTTACTGTGAAGAAACGAGTAGGTACACAGTTCAATCCATAATTTTATCAGATGCGATCATTTGTAGCTGGATATCTCAGCACATGCTCACTCTGTATAACGTCCTGCATTTACTTATCTTATCTGCTATCTATGTATATCCAATTAGTTAGCGTTTGTCTCATTTTTAATAAGCTCCATTGATAACAACAGAATCAACAAAATAAACAAACAAACCAAGAAAGTGAAAATCCTCAATTATGATACTACACTCGTACACTTAATTGCGTTTTTGTCGCCTTCATCTGCGTGTTTGCAACGATTCCATGGTTTCACTATTCTCAGCTAGGTTGAGCCAAAAATAAACAAAATTCAATCGTTCAAGTGAACAAACGACCAAGTACCCAATAGAGAGGACCACGTTTCGCTTTCGAAACTATATAAAAGTAGGAAAGCGCTGAGAAGGGAGCAACGGCCAAAATCACACACGCGATGACAACGAAATGTAGAAAAGTTCTACTTATACTAGCTGGCTGGCTGGCTGGCACTCCTCCTGCCCTCTGGACTGAACCATTTCTCGTCAATCTTATGTGCGGTAAAAAGACTATTCTTTAAATAAATCCGAGCCAAATTTTCATTTATGACTATAAATAATAGAAACACAATTTTGATTTCCTCTACACTCTACTCCACACGTTTTATTTCGTTATTTCGTCGTTGTCATCTTTTGTTCCCTATTCTTCGCCTGTTCGTTTCCTTTCTGTTTTTTATATAATTCAGTGGAAGAGCTTTTCTTTGATCAAAACGGAGAAAATAGAAGTTAGATGCTACGATATTTGCTAAATTAATAAGCACAAATAGTTTTTCATAAATCAGAATAATTTAAATTGAACGGTTTTTTGTTGGAATTTCACCTCTTTTCCTCTTTTTATCCTTTCGTTTGCGCGGTTGAACATCGCCTGACATTTTTCACACTACAAATCACTTTCTTTTTAAGGAGCCCGTAAAATAGTTAATTGGATTTTTATTTCCTTTTGATATTGTGACACTTTTTTTGGTATCTTTATACGGTTTTCATCTCAGGGGGAGAAATTAAAAATAAACTTCTTCCCGGACCGGAATGCAATCAACCCGCCCACCGAAACCAGAGATTCTGCTACATAGACTAACTATAGTTAGTCTATGTTCTGCTACTGATGCCGCTTTTCCTGATTTGTTGGTGCAGAACAATTACAGAACAAATGACATTTGCCTATTGTTGTTGCTTTTCGGCATTTTGACAGTTTTCATATGGTTTTAGTTTTAACAGCAAGTTGAAACAAACCTGGCGTTGTACTAGATTGGGAAGCATCTATACAACTTACAGGGTGCTAGCTAAATATTTCTGATAGTCTGAACCAATTCTCTGATTCTTCTTTTGACTTCGAAGCCAAACTCAGTCGATTGCTCGCAAGCAAAAATCAGGTTTGACATACGAAACTATTTGACATTTATACTCTGACATAAAATCCAGAAGATAAATTTTGCTTCCAAAATGAAAACCAGAAGCAACATTTTGTGATTGAGATAAGTGCCAATGAAACAGTTTTATGTCATTTTTTCTATCCAGAATGCTAGAAGAATGCTTTTGTCGGCCAATCGATAACAATATAAGATTCCAACAATGTTACCTTGAATATTTCTCGTATTTAACATATATTTAAATCTAGACATGAATGTCGCTTCACGTCTCAGTATCAATTGTATTCCTCTCACACACCGTTTTATGGTACTCGTAATTAAGTCAACTGGCATTTATCTATATTCCTCAGCAGATACACACATATTTATCATTTTCGAGAACTACCACGTAAAGCCCACGATAATTTGGTATACACTTCTTATTAGTTCCTACCATAGTATCAACATAAGTATGGCGACCAAATCGCCAACCTTATAACGTTTGTCTTCCTTATTCTGATTAAAAAAAATAAGTCAAATTATAGTTATCAATTCCATTGATGCGTCCAATCGAATTTGACACAAATCACCATCTTATTGTCTAAATATTCTGTAATTTCATCTATACTAGGTGAATTCTTCGTGGTGCTATGAATAGAGTTATTAATTACAGGTTCGGTCGGTTTTCCCAGCATAGCTTAAATCACCCGATTAACCCATTGTATTTGTCCATTTGCCTGGGGCGAGGCCATTTCATATGCTACATGTTTCGGTTCTCAAATTCAAAACACGTAAAACGCGTACCTCTATCTGACACAATTCGTCTTGGTCGGATGTAATATCGGAAATATTTTACTAAAGCCCCTCTCACTTCTTTTGTACTGATAGACCAGATAGAACGACAGGGACAAAAAATTAAATAAAACAACAACGGTGTAAGATATAAAATTGATTTTGGCTTTATTTTGAAGCTACGTTCATGCCATTATGTATACAATAGCACAACATTCAAATTACCGCCTCGGCTTCGCTGGCAGTGCTTCAAGCGGTCGGTGCAATTTTTGATGACTCGGCCCAATATGTGCGGCGTTATTCCGACAATAGCGTGTCGAATGTTGGCCTCTAGCTCGTCCAAAGTAGTTGGCTTATTAGGGTAGAAAGTAATCGAGTGGTGTCAAATCGCATGATCACAGCAGCCAATTGATCAACGCTCGCCGAGAGATGACCTAGTCGCCAAATTTTCGTCGAACGTTGCGTCGTTTGAATGGCATGGAGCGCCGTCTTGTTGGAATCTCAGCTCGGGTACATCGATGTTGTCGAGCTCTGACTACAGAAAGTCGGTTGGCATCGCTCTATACCTTATGATGACGGTAACCGTGTCTCCTTCCTCATTTCGACCGAAATAAGAACCGATGATGCCGCCATGCCACAAACTGCACCCACCATTCAATCTTTGTGGATGCATTGATGCTTGGCCGAGCACTTGTAGATTGTGTTCGCTCAATTCTGCCGATTGGCACCGAATCGACATTTCTGGATCTTCTTCGATACTGGCCGCTACGGCGGCTATGTTTTCTTCATTTCGCACCAATCTCTTTCTGGTTGGTGCCTTAAGTTCCAAAAGAATGTACTAATGCTAAAACTTTTGTACGGTACGACGAATTGCCTGCACGCTGAAGCCATGATGACGACCGACCTCACGACGAAATTCACGTTGCGTATTTACAACTTAGCCGGAATTTCGATAATATTTTTTAATAATTTCCGCACGTTCCGCAAGCGTGAAACGATGCATGGTGAAATAGCAATGGTGAATATTTTGACGGCTGGATGTCATTGGTAACTTTGATTGGCTTCCCAATCAGACGGTACGGGATTCAATACCAGCCATGACCGATAGACATGTTTTCAGGCAACTAAAATTTCGTTAGATGAATGGTTGCCTAAATCCAACATCACGTCAATTTACACTAATAATTTAGTCTACCCATTAAATGTTGGAAGCCACACATAGAGCGAAACAGCCACTAAGCACAAACATCTTTCATCCGCTTTCCGTCCCATGTTCCGGAAAACTTAAGACATGCTTTTGCATCATAAGTGTAGCATACCCACTTGAGTGTTAAGTTCTTTTTAAAAAATAAAAAATTGGAAAAACTATCATTGCTATCTGATCACCCGTTAGTCGGATATAATTTTATGAGCTTCGCAAAGGAATCCACCACAACTAAAATATGTTTTCACATTGTACCTATAGACGGTGTGGGACCAAAGTTACCATATGAATCGTATCGAACGGCATTGTATTTTTTAGTGCAGTGACTCCAAAAATTATTCGAGTTATAAAGAGCTGTAAGGAAGCTGTTTCAATGAGCCAGGAATGCAACGAAATGCAACGAAAAAGTTGAGGAAAAAAATACTACAATGTCCCAAAGGTAGTAAAAGCTTTTGGCCGTTGGTCAAAAACATCAGAAATTTTGTCTCATCCTTCATTTCAACGCTCATTTTCAATGGCGTTCCAGCTGTCAGCTCTTTAGACAAGCCTAATCTGCTTGCTGCACACTGCGGCCAGCTCAACAGATGGAAAACAGCATTTGTCCAGCCCGTCCCTAAAAAATGCGAACTTCTTCTCTCTCCCCGTACAGACCCATTGCACTTACGTCGCTTTTTCCCAAGGTCATGGAAACGCTGATAAACCGTCAGATTGTGAAATACCTCGAAACACAAAAATTTCTCTATGTCTGGCAGTATGGTTTCCGTAGCAGTAGGTCTACTGGTGATCTGATGACATGTTTCACCGAAAAGTGGAACCAAAGTGTGCATCAATCTGGCCAAAGCAAGATAGTTGCACTTGATATTTCTAAGCATTTGACAGAGTTTGGCATCATGCTCTGTTGTCGAAACTGTGTGCTTTTAGGATCGATGACTCTCTTCTTCAATGGATTATAAATTACCTTTTGCTCAATTCAAATTGTCTTGGATGGTTTCAAGTCTAATATTCACAACAATTGCTGTGTGCCCCAGGTCTCCGTTCTATCTCCGACACTCTTTTTAATTTTTATCAATGATCTCTTGTCTTCCACTTCTAATTCAATATATTCCTTTGCTGACGGCAGTACTCTTCGGACTCTCGTCCCTGCTTTTCGACTGTAGAACGGGAACGGCAACGTATGTTAAACTCATTAAATTCAGATATTAGAAGTATAACCAATTGGGGAACTATTAAGAGAGTGGAATTTAATGCTTCCAAAATACAATGCTATCTGCTCTCGTTAAAGCGAAATTTAAGTACCGAGCCATTATCCGTGAATGGCACTTGCATCGTCGAAACCGAAAAACTTTCCATTCTCGGTATGTGTGTCAATGACAACCCACGTTATAATGACATATTCGATGTCGCCAAAAATGTAGCGGAATGTTTAGGTTTCCTCAAACGATGTAAGAAATACTTTTCCCCTTCTAATCTGTTCTCAGTATATAAGGCATTTATCCGCTCAAAATTGAAGTACAATGCACACACAGTACAGGTTCGCCTAAAACATCTCTGCACCTGCTAGATATTTTACAAAACCGTGTTTTATTAAACTCATAGGTGATGCTAATATCACCCAGTCAATGGAAATCCTCGAACACCGACGACATGTCCCGTGTCTCACTTTGTTTTATCGCTATTTCCACCATCAGTGCTCCATAGAAATCGCTAGTAGAATTCCGCCCCTTCAAACCTCCAACCGTAACACCCGTCTCGCTAAGAATGCTCATCATTATACCCTCAAGCTCACTTTCGGACGTACTCTGAAATATCGTGATTCGTTCCTAAACCGAACAACTCGCTTGTGGAATGCTCTGCAGAACTCTCTATTTCCTAGTCATTATAACGTTCAAACATTTAAAACCAACGTACATCGCTAACTATCTTTTCTTTCTTTCCTCACCATTATCACGCAGATATCGCCGCCATCCGGGAAGTGTGATGGGATGGGCCGGAGAAAAATTGGATGAAAACCTGATATACATATATATACTATGGTGATTGCTATAGGGAAAAGGAACAGTCTTTTATCGGATGCGGATTTGGCATACGTGGCAGACTTAGGCAAGAAATCCTGAGCTTCCGATAAGTGAGCGAGCATCTTATGGCAATCCGCATCAAGGCTAAATGAGCCTAATATGCGCCCATGCCCCTACGACAGGCAAGGACGAGGCCACCAAAGAATTTTTTACGAGCTCCTCGACAAGTCATATGAGCAATGTTCGAAGTATGAAGTATGGATAGTAAGGCAGGATATATTTGGTGGGACAGTTGGTAAGCATAGTCAACACGACACCATGTCTGGCAACGGAGATGTTTCCTCATCACTATATACACAAGGGGACATGGCGGTTCCCGGATCATCAAACGCTCAATTTAATTGATAATTTTGCGATAGATGCATGCCTTCAGTATTCAGTATTGATAGGAATAATGTACGGAAGTTTTACCAACAGGTAAACATAACTTGTGAAGGCAAGAAAACCCGAACAGAAGCATGGAGGGATGAAGAAGGAAAGCTTGTAGTAGAGTCACAGTCGGTGCTGAGAAATTGAAAAAACTTTTGCTTCAGACTGTATAACGGCGAAGAAGTTAAACACCCCGACGTCAGGCAGAATAGACCATTCAATCCCGTATACCCAATAACCTAAAATCCCGTCAACCTGACCAAAAAGAAGTAAGGATAACAATATCTAAGCTAAGATATAACAAATCAGCTGAACCTGGCGGAAATGGCCTTGTGGAGAGCATACACCAACTCATTTCTCAGATCTGGTCAGAAGAGTGAATACATCGGATACAAGATCTTATCTGCCATATTGTGTGAATGTCTGAAACCATTCACCAACAACCTGATTGGTCCCTATCAGTGCGGTTTCAGGCCACGAAAGTCCACAATCAACCAAATTTTCACACTCCGGCTGATCCCGGAAAAAACTCGAGAAATCCAAATCGACACCCACCATCTTCTCATCGGTTTTAAGGCCGCATATGACACTATTTATAGAGACAAGCTATGTAAAGCCATGTATAGTTTTGGCATCCCTGTAAAACTCGTCTGTCTGTGCAGAATGACGATCGAGAAAGCTCGCTGCTCCGTCAATGTCGGTAACGAATTAACCGAGACCTTGGATGTCAAAAAAGGTTTCAGACAAGGTGACAACAAGGCGTTGTCATGTGATTGCTCTAACATCATACTTGAAAGAATTGTGAGGAACTCACAAGTGAACACTGGAGGCACACTCTCTCAAAAATCTGTGCAACTACTAGCGTACGCAGATTATATCGACATATTTGGGAGAGCTCAGTGGGCTGTCACCGGTGCGTTTACTAGTATTGAAACGGAAACTGGCAAAATGGATTTCGCGATAAATGGGGGCAAAACCAAGTACATCTATGCTGTCAGCAAGAAGGGCCACACAACATTGACGAATTGGACAGAACGTCACTATTGACAGTTATAATTTGGAGGCATAATAGTAAAGGACTTTGTCTTCCTTGGCTCTGATATAAATTCTGCCAACAACACCTCAGCAGAAATAAAACGAAGAATCACTCCTCTTGAAATTGCTATTTCTTTGGGCTTTGAAGGCAATTGAGAAGTAAGGCCCTGTCCCGAAAAACTAAGGAGACTCTATATAAGACCTAAATCATCCGAGTCCTACTTTCTGGCGCAGAAGCATGGATCCTATCGTAAGTGGATGAAGATATATTCAGTTATGTCGAGGGAAAAATCATTCGGAAAATATTCGGTTCCGTTTGCGTATATATAATATTCGGCTTTGAAGGAGAAGATTCAACGACGAATTATATGATCTGAACAGCGACATCGACCTAGTCCTAGATGTGGCTAGGACATGTTAAACGAATGGACACCAGACGGCCCATAGAGTTGTCGAATCTTACCCGGAGGGTCAACGCAGTAGAGGAAGACTTCATCTTAGATGGCGCGCACAAATAGAAGGAGCGCACAACTGGAGGCAGTTAGCTACGAGGGGCGTTCAATATATTCTCGGTATCGATATGAAGGAAAATGCGAATTCAATTTAAATTGTTTTTATTTTTCAATATAATCTCCCCTAACATCAATGCATTTGTTACATCTTGAGATAAGCTTTTTTAAACCCTCAAAAAAATTAATTTCCTCTTTCTCTGCAAAATACCCATTTATTGCCGACTTGAGTTCTTAATCATCCGAAAATCTTTTTCCACGAAGACATTTTTTCAAATCCGGAAACAGGAAATAATCACTAGGGGCAAGGTCTGGACTATAGGGTGGGTGTTGGATTTCTTCGAAACCACAATCTCGCGCAGCAGCCTTGGAAACTCGCGCCGTGTGAACAGGAGCGTTGTCACACCCGCTGCGAGTTTACCCCGTCTTTTCTTTTTAATTTCCTCCCGCAAATTATGCAAAGTGGAAGCGTAGGATGTGGCGTTGATGGTTTCACCTCTTTTTTTTGTACTCAATGAGCAAGATTCCCTTTGAGTCCCAAAAAACTGTGGCCATGAGCTTCCCGGCAGACGGAGTGACTTTGAACTTCTTCGGGGGGTCTGTTTCTTTTTTATGCCACTGCATGGTCTCTTGTTTGCTTTCAGGGTCATAGTGATGGACCCATGTTTCGTCCCCAGTAACAATTCGATCCATAACACCGTCCGCGTTCTCACTACACATCTCCAAAAGCTCTCTACTGCATGCGATTCTCACTTTTTTCTGAGGCGCTGTGAGCATTCGTGGCACCCACCTTGCACTAACCTTTGAAAGGTTAAGATGGTCATGAAAAATGGTGTGAATGGTACCAATTGAAAGCTTGGTGATCTCTGCCATCATTTTCACCTTTATTCGGGCATCCTCAAGAACAAGTTTTTCGACTTCTTTGATGCTTTCTCCCGTACAAGCAGTAGCCGGGCGCCGGAGCGGGGGTCGTCTTCAATGCTCTCTCTGCCTCTCTTGAACTCACTTGACCACTTTTGCACAGTTGATAATGAAGGTGCGGAACCCTGGTAAACAGCCACCATCTCTTCATGAATAGTTTTTTGACTTTTTCCTTGCTTAGTGAGAAATTTAATTACAGCGCGATGCTCAATTTTCACCATCATCGTCTCAGTTGCCATTATGATTCTGTTTAACTAGAGATAAAACGCGAATTAATAATCACATTTATATGAAATTTTACATGAATGCAAAATAATAGTATTACTTGATAAATAAGTCAATTTATATATACAACCACAGCTTCACCCCGATACCGAGAATATGTTGAACGCCCCTCGTAAATACCGGACTAACTGGAGAGGCTTGTTAGTTGAGGCCCAGGATCACATATAAGTAAGTAAGTAAGAACTATTTCCTTCATCAAGTAAAATTCTTGCGTTCTGGGTTCTAAAAGCCACATTTTGTAGAATAATATAACCTGTTTGTTGGGCTTATCAAAAACGATTGGGAGTCAATGTTTATTTGTCCTGATCACTTATCAAATAGGTAAGCGGTCTTATAATAAAAATTCAACCTCTGCCATCAGGCTCAAAAATAACTTCTCAGTTCATGTTTTACTTATCATTATTTCTGCCAATACTTTTTTTTAACACTACGCACAGTTTATGGCAACTACTTCCGTTGCTGCACCATCCGGAAAATCATAGACCCAGTGGTTTTCAAATATGACTTTTGTCGCTCTAGGAAACTCAATAAAAGAAAAACATAAGTCTAACTTGATGAAGCACCTCTATTATATCACCAATGAAGGCAATCTTGGGTTCCCTAAAACGCAAGACAATAGGTTGAAGTGCAGTAACCTCATCTGCTCCAGTTAACAGAGAACAATTTAAACAAGGATCTTCAACTTTAGCATACCAAAAAATGCGAACTCTATTTGGTTTACCTACATATGTTGTATATGAAAAATTTCACAATACCAAATAAGTTTGTTACCATTGATGATCGCATCTAAGCTTAGGTTTTCGCATACCCTTTTGACACATATGATATTATTGAATAAGTTCTTCAAATTTGATAACCAATGCAGGTTCCCTAAACATGTTTTTATTTAAGCAGTTGAGTCGGTTCTCTCCCATGTTCGAAATAAGAGGAATTGTTATTTGGTCAAAATAAGTCAAAAAGTCAAGCCTTCATTGCAAAACTTATCTTTTCTGATTATGTTTCAATACTTACAAGTACACAACTCCCTGCATTCTATCATTAATGTCAGTTTCTCAAGTATTAAGTTAAGGAAATCACATGAGGACGCATGTAATTATCACGAAATTGCTTCCCACCTTTACAAAGAAACGAGCGTTCTCCATCATCACTCTGCATTTTAACAGGAATAGCAAAATTAGATTTGGCTCTGTATATTGCCATATGCACTGTTTAAATGGGTAAAGAGGTTATGAGTATCGATCTAGACTTTTTGCGTTGTTTCTAAAACCTGAGATTCATAGTGCGAATACTTGGTCAATTGTGAACTTACTGGAACCCAAAAATGGACTAAAACGAGTTAATCAAATGGCTGACAAACGGTTTCAGGCGTTCCCATAATATAGCAGACAAGATCTGGTATACGATAATAAGTATTGCAGATTGGTGTGGTAATAGGTGGCCCAGTTTCGTGTTTGGACGAACATTTAAATTTGAGCGACATTTTTCTTCTGCAAAATATTGCGGGATCTTCCTATACCAGACTATTAAGAGTTGCCTGTAGGGCTGCCCAATATTTAGTGATATTGGAGCTATTACTGGGAAAATAAAGAAAAGTCGTTCTGGAATCGTTTCAAGATAAAATCTTACACGACATTATAAAGCAACTGGCTTTCTTACGGTACTCAGACTTTAACTTCGTTTTCTGGAGTTATTCCTACTGTGCATACATAATGCGTATCGTTCTTATTTACGCCTTTGGTATATTTTGAATTCTTAGCGCTGTCCAAATAAGACACTGGGAACACTACCGATAGTTTTTTTTTTTTAAACGGATGAAGACGATATGCACATGTTTCGAAGCCATCATTATACATATAGTTTGAATTACAAAACGGCAGTAATTGCAGCGGAGATTAATAATATTGCGTTGTGGACTTCTTGAACGCTCTCCTGGTCGTGTCGCGTCTGCCTTTATGCAATGGAACATGAAATCTTATCCTCAACTGGTTAGGCATTCGATCGCCTCTCAGCATTTTGTTGGCGAGCCATTTAAACCAATGATTTTTGCACTTTTATTATTTCAAGTTTGGTGTTCCTTTTCAAGCAGGCGCCTCTTCAATACAATTTGGCGATTGAATCTATTACGTGTTTTTTTTTGTGCCGCAATCTTGAAAATGTTAGCTATTTACTTTACACTTATTTTACTGCTTGACGAATATTTACAGATAGATAGATAGATTATATATAGATAGAGTGCTGTTATCACACGTCCTCTACTTTCCTGCAATTATGCTATTCTGGTGTAGTTGGTCCACTCTTGAAAGGCATGTATTTTATTATGTACCACCATATTCGTCTCATAGTTCCACCATCATATACCGGCATGTTGAAACACCAAGTAGAGTTTTTGCACAAACTGTGACTCTTATCCTTGATCATCTCTACAGGTTGCCTTACGTGTTCATTTTATATTTTAAAGCAAATGTGCAATCACATAATTCTATTGCTATTTTTTACAACAGTCATAGTTTTTTATCCTCCGGCCCATCTTACTTTGCTATCGAGAGCAAATATTCAATTAACAGATACAAGGTCTGAAGATTCCATATACAAATCCGAAGGTCGTTATCCATTTTCCGTTTTACAGGTCTTAAACAGTAAGTCCGTCACTATCCGAGGCTATTTGTTATCTCAGGTCGATAGGGTTTTTACGTGTTCGGTAAAATAATTCCTTTCTGAGATTATTTTATAAATCGTGGAATCTTCCATGATGAGTTGTGATGCCAGCGTGGAATTAGACCCTACCAGGCTACTATGAGGACGTAATTATAAACATGATTGTTGTGTATCCATAGATAGAAAATTCAGTTGCATACCCTAATCATTCAATCCGCAACCAAAATCATTCAACCAGAGGCCCATACAATGTAAACAAATATTTTCTACACAGATTAACATCAAATAACAGTTTTTATGATCCCGCTTACCATATCCCCGATTCGATTTTGTTCAACTATCAACAACTATTGTACACCAAACGAACACACCTCGGAAAGCTTCACCAAACCTTATGATTTACATGCTCTCCAAGCAAACAGAACCCTTGGCGTTTTCGAACATCTATCAAACACAACAACAAATTCATGAAACATTCTGCAAACCAGACCATTCGTGTTCCATATCGAGTTTTCTAAAAAGCAATCATTCCACCCCGAAACAGAAAACAATTATTTTTGGTCATTTTCCTGTTCAAAAGAAAACATTTCTACTCCCAAATTACATTGTTCAAAGCTTACAAATTCAAACTTAATCGTTTGTGAATAGATCTTAAATCTCTTCGGCATCAAATTCTCATTTATAAATCGTGAAATTTCCAATTTTTCTCATCATCGAAAATCATTGGGAAAATTCGCACTTAAAAAAAGGAGAAAAAATGACATCGCTGTCAGAAGTCATGAGCAGCAGCACCAGCAGCAAAAGTAGAAACACCAACAGCAGCAGCTGTGTAGACATTTTGTGGAGTAGTGCACGCAATTGAGCTGCGATTTGGCCGATTTTTCCGAATTTTTGTGTTCCGTGCGTTTCGGGTTTTCTTTCCATCGGAGCGAAAAGAGTTTGAAAATTTTATAAAAGACTGTTTAATTGATTTTTCTAAATTGAAGTGCGTGAATTGTGTTATTTGTGTATTTTATATTATTTTGTTGGTAGAAAAGAAGGAACTTGAAGTTTTATACAGTCCAGTGAAGGAAAAGTAATTTTCTTTTGGTTAAGAATTGTTATTGGGATTTGGATCTGTTGAGATGGCAGAGTCGCCAGATGTGGATTTTCGTACAGACTTTAGTCCAACGTATCCGGAAGTGCAATGTCCATCGACACCAGGACCGCAGCTCAATATAAAATCACCGGAATCGAACACTTCGAGTAGTTCCGAGGAGACTGAATTGGCACGAGGTGATGGTGCGTTTTCTCCACCACCGAATTGTGCAATTTGCCTGGGACGATGTAAGAATAAGTGCTTCACCGATTCGTGCAAGCATCAGTTTTGTTTCAAGTGCTTATTGGAGTGGAGTAAGGTATTTAGAGATGCCTTAGACAGCGTATGACAATGGATTTAAATGGATTTGTTTTCTTTTTTTTTTTATAGGTGAAACCCGAGTGTCCATTGTGCAAGCAAACATTTAAAGCAATCATCCATAATGTTAAGTCTAAAGATCAGTTTGAAGAGTATTTGGTGCAACAACCGGTGCCGGTTTCCTCAAATCCAGAAATTTTTCCGCCTTTTACGGCGCACATGCATCCGCGATTACCTTTGATCCACGATGGACGAGTGAACTTTTACATGGAGGATCCATCGATGTAGGGGCCTGTTGTTTTCGTATCTCCAGAATTTTATATTCACAATCTATTCTCTTTATAGAAATACGTTGGATCTGACGGGGACTTCGTCATCAACGTCGAATATCAATCAGGAGACACATCGGTCTGCGGGTTATAGGAGAATGTTACCAGGGCCAGCTCAATTGCTGGATATGTATAGTCAGGAAACTATACAAGGTGAAACAGGGAGTGGCAGTCTAAGTCAACTGTGGCGGCGATATGTTTATGACCGAAAATTGTACGCCCTGCCAGTGCCCGATGTTACCGGAAGGCTACGAGAGAGTAGTGCCAGATATTACAGGTGAGTGAAAGGGTTTGTTGTGCGGGTTCTCTTTATATTGCTTTATAGAAATCAGCAAGTAATTTCATTAAATCATCTGAAGAGGAGAACTCATGAGTTAGTTGCAATGGATGTTCAATTTGGGGTAATGGCACGTGTTGATTTATGGAGATTGCATATTCAGCTGCAAAAGGCGTTACATTTCATAATAGATAGGGTTCTTCCCAATGGCATTTGTGGTCGCAAACGTTTTTATTTTTGATTTCAGTTAAAAATTTGTTGGCCCGACGATCTGTTTTCTGTAAAAGATTAGCATATGAAAGCAATTGGAGCAGATGTAGCAATGCTTTGCCTTTAAATAGGCATTGAATTGTCACTATATTGCGGGTAGGTGCTTTCGATGCTGGATAACTTAAGCTAACATTGTTTAAAGCAATCAAGGCTTAATCTAGGAGAAATGTCCGAAACAATTAATTACGAAGTTAGTCGTGAAACAAATAGGGTATTTCAAAGGACTTTGCAACTATCTACAGATCCATCCTGAGTTTGTGCAGCTGGCTCGTTGTTTTTTCAGATTTGATTACTGAATTCCACTTCATCTTCATAAGTTTTCAATAACCGACACCCAATCCGTAGTGTGTTCCTCGTATGTTTTTGTATAGAAATAATGTTAACTTGAGTAGTTTGTTACAATTTGAATAGACTAGAGACATCATCTACTTAATCGGCTTCTTACTGCTCCTCACCAAAATCATCCCACCAAGCTTGATCCCTAATCCGCTGAATCAAATTTCAAACCCCGAGTTCGTTCAAAACTCCTTACATTTGGGAACATCACCTAGGATACTGTCCTCGTCCGCTAAATCATTTTTCTAGAATCAACAAGTCTCCAGGGAAGACCACCAGAATCCATGCGGTCGATATGTCGTAGCCATCTCAAACGCTGCTCATGGCTCCGTGTCGTCCTGCGATTTCTTACATTAGAAGGTCTGTCCGTCTTGTTAGTCTTGTTGATTTTGAGTCTAGATAAGACTATTTTTGCTTGTTGTCGCCAGTAAGCAGTCTGTAAAACTGTAGCCTCTAAGTTTTTCTTGTTTTGTATTCTTTTTTTTTCGCTTAGTACAACTTCTGAATATGATTCCTGCTGCTGTGGCATCTTTCATTTTCTCCTCGTAGGCATCTGTTTTCGTTTTATTGTACTAGATACCTATATTCGATTTTTATTTCGCTGCATTTGCTTGCAAAAATTCCTCTTCAAATTAGTGATATCGAAGTAGAGCACTAATTGACACCCGGTAAAGTGCTTTCAGCGCCCCTTGGTGGCATTTTTTGTACCTCCACGACTGGACAGATTTTGGCTGGGAGCAAAATCATATGAAAAAGTTTAATTTCGGTGTGGAACAAAATAAATAAATTAGTTAAAGAATTTATTTTTGTCTGATCAGAATAAAGTTGAAATGTCGAGAAAAAATACGCGAGTTTCGAAATAAGTGCTTGTGAAGTGTGTAGATGGGTTAATTTGAATAGAATCGTGCTTTAAAAAATGTAAACAAAGCACTTGTGAAACACGAACAAATCGTTGTGTTGTTACTTTTCTATTAAATATTTAGTGAATACTGTGTAATATAGTGTCTTTTTGTTAAATATATGGTTAAGCAAATCAATAAAATAGTGAAATGCTGCTGAAAATTCGCATAGTTGGAATACTACACATGTGTATGTATATGCATATACTCATAGCAGAATATTTTAAAAGGACTATTTCGTTTGGTGAAAGTGAAAGAATACTGAAAGCTGGTTGCAATTACTCTCTTGCACTTGATCCTGCTTCAATTAAAACTTAAAAACCAAACCAATTTGCACCAACTTTTCAGTTTCACCAGCGGAAACATTCCCCTTGAAATAATATTGCTGTAACATTAATAGGATTCCATCTATGAAAACTTTAAGTTGCATTTCACTGTCTTTATTGACTTGTTTAACAATATATTAAATAAACACTTTATATTATTCACTACGAACTTAATATTGAATAAAGAAATAACAAGAAAAACAATTTCTTCGCGTTTAACAAATGCTTTGTTTACATTTTTTAAAGCACGATTCTATTTAAACTATCCCATCTAAACACTTCACAAGCACTTATTTCGAAACTCGTGTATCTTTTCTCAACATTTTAAGCCAACACGTATCTGAAAACAAAAATTTCTTTAACAAAATTAATAATATTATTCCGTACCGAATTTTCACTTTTCATACGAATTTGCTCGAGCCAACGATCTGTCAGAAATTTATGTAGTCGATATAGTACAAAAAATTTCCGCAAGAATTTTCGTTCCGAGTCTCAATAAGACTCAACATATCAGTGACAAGTAACCTCCTTGACCGCCAGGATGCGCTGCTACTCCAAAAAAGGTTATGGTGTCTTGAAGTCCGTTCATATTTAGGCAGACATGCCAAATTTCAGTGCGGTACTGTCTTTAGTTTTGTTTTGACAGCTGATTGTTGTTGACGTGTTTGTATGGACAAAAACGATTTTCGTTCTCTCATAAAACATAATTTTTTTAGAGGCAAAATGGCGAAGGAAACAAAAGAAAAGTTGGATAAATATTATGGGGCTACTGCTCCGTCAGATTACACCATCAAATATTGGTTTCGAGAGTTTCGTGGTGGCCGTAACTCCGCTACCGATCAAGTCCGCAGCGGCAGGCCCTCCGATGCGGTTACAGAGGACAATTGCTCCAATTGCTGTCGCATCCACCGTATTCGCCCGATTTGGCTCCCTCGGACTATTATCTCTTCCCAAACCTCAAAAGTTGGCTCATCAATAAAATATTCAGCTCGCACGAGGAAATCATCGACGCCACGGAGCAGTATTTTGCAGACAGACCTTCCGGAAAATTACGTTTCGGACGGGATCAAGAAGTTGGAAAATCGCTGGAATAAGTGTATCAAGCTAAATGGGGACTATATTGAATAAAATAAAAGAAAAATTATAAAAAAAAAATTTCATTCCCAAGGAAGTTACTTTTCATCCCACCTAGTACGTTTAAAGCACTTAGCAATAGAGGAAGCGGAGAGATACTCCCAAGCTAATTTTAAGTTCATTACAGCATGTCTTAAGGTTAATTTTTTTTATCCCAGCAGCAATGTCTTCCCTTTCCGTTGCAACAATTTCAGTAAGCAATCTTTTTTTGTAGTATGCCTTGACTAAACTAATGACATTTTGTTCCATGGGTTGGATCAAAGCGGGAACGTTTGGGGAAAAAATAAAACTGTAATGTCCCCATCAGAGCGTTGTCAAGAAGCATTGTTCCTTGGCAAATTATTTTCTCTAAGGTATCGCTTAACCTGGAAAAGCGTACAAAAAAAAAGTGGTAAGTTTAAGGTAGGTAATGGTGTGATTTGGCTAAGACAAAACAAATTTAAAGTCAAAATAAAGTGTTTAACGCTTTAGTAAGATTTTCATTAAACCAATTTTGAAAGATTTCACTCGTAATCTAAGCGTTTTTGCTGAATCTATAAATCAGTGGAACTTTGAAACTCGAAAAAGCTCTGGGGCATTTAGACTTCCCGACAACTAATGGAGTAAGCTTATGCGTTCCAGTTGCATTCGTGCAGGCCAAAAACGTTATCCTTTCCTTGCAAGATTTCCTTCCCGGTGCTGTATGTGCAGTAGACAAATCGAGTGTTTTCCTAGAAGAAGCTTCCAAAATAGGTCGTTTTCATCAGCATTATGGATTTGTTCTGGTGTAAGAGACATCTCTCGAATTGCTTCATGTAATTTTTCAAAAAATGGATCAACTGCACCTTTATTACATGACAGCTTTTCGCCGCATATTTGTAATTTTCTTACACCATGCCTTTGCTTAAATTTGTATACCCAATCTTGACTAGCTCTGACATTTTGAGCTTCTTTGAATTGCAGAGATTTAGGTGGTTTGCTTTTCGACAGTGTAAATTTGTTGAAACTGGACTGTGGTTCTCTCTTTTCTTTTTTAGCCACTCGAACAATGCATTTTCCATTTTAGGCATCTCAGATTTCCTAAGGGTCTTCCTCTTCCGTGGTCCAGTTTTTTGGAAATGGTCCAATAGCTTCGTCGAATTTAATTTTATTCCAGTAATTGTTGAAATGCAAATCCAGTGTCCAGTTTTTATCGATAAAAATCAATGCACTTTTTGTTTAGGTGCCATTACACAAACTGATCATCAAACATCACAACAACAAGCATAACAATGTAAAATGTACCTATACAGCTGGCAGGATACACTCTCTGGACTGCAGCTGCATTCAACACCTTGAAGTATGTATAGATTTTCCAATAGGGACTTGACAACTTTGAATTTAATTTGTGAACGCACTCTTTCACTAATCTTCAAACTGTCACAGTCAATTTATTCAGTAAACTCAACATTTTCATCATGGTAAAGTACACGAACGAGCAACGTCTGCAAATTATAAAAAATTTCTACCGAAATTCGGAGTCGGTGACTGCAACTTTAAGAGCGTTAACTCCAATTTTCGGTCGTAGTTTTCGCCCTAATAGACAGGCAATAATAAGTTTAGTGCAAAATTTTGAGTCTACGTATTCGGTGTGTGATGTTGCCGTGTCAGTGAGACAACGGGTTGGTCGAAGTGTCGAAAATATCGCTGCCGTTCAGGCGTCCGTAGCAAACGATCCAAATCAGTCAATTCCACGGCGTTCTCAAGAATTGGGCATCGCTCAGACCACATTATGGCGTATTTTGCGTAAGGATCTTGGTTTACACCCATATAAGATCAAGATGACTCAAGAATTGAATTCGATGGACCATTGGAAGCGACGTACGTTCTCCGATTGGGTTCTGGAGAAGATGCGCCAAGATGATGAATTTCATCGCAAAATCATCTTCAGTGACGAAGCTCATTTTTGGCTCAATGGGTTCGTCAATAAGCAAAATATGCGTTATTGGTCGGGTGAAAATCCAGATGTGCTTCATGAATCACCACTTCATCCACAAAAAATAACTGCATGCCGGCGGCGTTATTGGGCCATATTTTTTCGTCGACGATAACGATCGTCACGTTAATGTGAATGGTCAGCGTTATCGCGCCGTGATCACCGATTATTTTTGGCCCGAATTGGAAGATATGGACTTGGACGACATGTGGTTTCAACAGGATGGTGCCACAAGCCACACAGCACACGCTACAATCGATTTATTGAAGAGTAAGGACGGTGAGCGTCTTATCTCAAGAAATGGGCCAGTCGATTGGCCGCCTCGTTCGTGCGATTTAACGCCGCTTGACTATTTTCTAGTCAAGCTACGTTAAGTCATTGGTTTATGCCAACACGCCGACGACGTTGGAAGAGCTCAGAGCCAACGTTGAACGCGAAATAGCGGCCGTTTCGGCCGAAATGTGTGGCCGAGTCGTTGAAAATTGCGTCCAACGAATCGACCCTTGAAAACGTGCCCGCGGTGGCCATATGAACGCAGTCGAGTTCCATTCATAAATGTTTTGATTGTACTTCAAGCCGATAATAAATTTTTTGAAATATCTCAAATGGTTTGCGTTTTATTTAAAAAAAAGTTGTCAAGTCCTTATTGGAAAACCCTATACATACAAATAAAGTTGTTTCAGTTGTTATTGCCAAAGTTCCTATTCACATTGGCGTGGACATGAAAGTCCTGCCCATGAACGTCGTGTTCACATTTTCATGGGGATGAAAGACTTTTTAACAAGCGGAACCCTTGAATCGGACAATTTTTAGTTTTCAAATGTGAGCATTTCGCCTGAAACATACATTTTTTCCTCTTCTTTACACTTCCTTGCAAATCAACGATCAAAACTAAAATGAAAAAACATGTCATAAATAGAATGATATGAGGAAAAACGTCATCCTTCACCCGAAAATCCGCTTTAGTGCCTGTCTACATTATTATGGGAATGAAAGTCGTGTCGCGCGAGACGGGTGGATTTTATGTGAGTCAAAAAGAGAGGTGTTGATTGCACCAAAAATCCACCGAAAGTCCACTCTAAAATATAATACTCTGTAGACCATTGAGTGTTCTGTTTTCCGAACGTTTCTCTCCATAGATCTTCTTAAATTTTAGCTTATCGTCGGAGGATGAGCCGTGTGCGAAAGTTTGAAAGTAGAGTGCGAGGGAGATTGAAGGAAATAGCGAATTAAATCTACAGTAGGAAATCGATTCTTGATTAAAACCAGACGTCTTGGACATGCTGCTTATGTTGCTGATGTTGGGTGGTAGATTTTATTAAAGTCATTAAACTGATAATAAATCGTCTTCACAATCATTTTTTATTCATTCACTATAGTTCTTTAAAAAAAATTATCCATGTCAACCTGCCACTTCAACGATATCTTATGTTTTAGATTTCAGCATTCCCCATTTGTCAAAATTGTTTTCATTCTAATGAAGCGATTTTTTGTGTACAGCCACAAAGCTTTCCCTCTCTTTCGGACAATCTTCCTGTCCACGCCAATGGGCGTAGATAATTCATTTCTCGTCTCCAGTTATGATGCGCTTCAAAAATAGATCATTTTCTTGACGTTTGAGAAGCAAATCACAGACATCAACGGCGACGGCACAAATTTCTTTCCGTAAGAAAATGAGGAAAGCCCATATGTCGAGCTTTGAGAATAAATCTAGGCGTTTCAAATGATCATGAATAGTCGAATTCGATAAATTGTATCTCTCAGCTATCTGATGAGTGGTTATTCGCCTGTTTGCATAAATTAATATCTTTATTGTGTCTTCATCAGCTTCATCTGGTATACCAGGACGTGGTGCATCTTCAACATCAAAATTGCCAGATCAAAATTTTGCAAACCAGTGTTGGCACTGATGTTCTGTCAATACATCTTCTCCATACACATCAGATAATTTGTTTCTTGCTTGAACAAGTAGAACACCAGTTCGTTAATAAAAAAAAGTAAAATATGCGGAAACTGCTGCTTTTAACTTTCCATATTAAACAATTAAGTCTTCTGTTGGGAAAAAACGAAATTAATTTCCGAACAACCTAATACTATGTTCCCATTCTTATCTGTGCATGCTACAGTTTGGGGTTTGTCTCCTTGCTTTAATCTTTTTACCTTATGGTAGATCTATGGGATACAATTTCTGAAATAATTAAGCGCTTCTTAATTTACTTAGATGAAGTTAGTCTTGGTCTCAACCAACAATATTTCCTATCTAGTTGCGATAGTTATGCGAGTGTATTAGTTGAATTCCATTTGCGTACCCAAAATGAGTTGAAGTCTTCCTTTGTTAAATTAGTTTCCTTGGAGAATGGATTTGCAATTTGTTTCCGAGCCTGAATGTTGGTGTTTTACAAATACCGCCTTATAAGCCTCAGCCATCGCAGTCGCTGTATTAGGGCAGTTCTGGTTAGGTCGCTTTAATCGCACATACAGTACAACGAATTGAGTCTTGGCCATGTTAACACCGATGAGTGCCTATCATAAGATTACAATATCTCTGATATCTTGCTGATACGAGTAATATCGCCAATGGTTTTCTGCACTTAACGTTGACAGCATAGATTTCTCCTTCAGATTTTGGGAGAAAATAGGACAGTGACCCGCGACAACATTGGAGTCCAGAATATTATAGTTGGTATGAGTGCTAACTTTGACAACAATTCCTTCTGTCGGATAGGCTATGTTCCTTGCCTGTGCCGCTTCGCATTTAAATCATCAAGCAATGGTAAACGATTGGGAAGTTCGTAGAATTAATTTCTGGCAAGTTCATGCCATTAATCCGTGGACACTAACCTGTATCCAAGGAGATGCTGGTCCTTCTATCACCATAATGGATGTCAATTTTTTCATCCACTTTTTGAAAGGTAGGGTGATTCGCTTTGTAATGATCTGTAATTATAGCTTATTCTTCGGCTGTATGGGATCTGTTAACACTTTGTTCCCGGAGGTTTCAATTTTTTAAAATATTTTTATAAAACTTTAAAATTTAGATAAACCCTGTTTTATTAACAATGAACTTTTTTTATTAATGTTTTTAGAAGTGGTTTCGCCACGTAACCAGTAGGAAACTAAGAAAAAGAAAACAAGGAAAAAAGGTTACAATATTTTTTTAATAATTTTTATTAAACAAAAAAAAATTTTTTTGTCATTCGAGCAAAGTCCTCGCAGCAAGAACCTTGTACGGTGAGGCTGTGAGGTGTTTCTAAGTCGTCAAGAATAGTGGAACCTGTTTCTTCTTCAAACTCTTTTTTCGTGCCTTGCAAATAATTTCTTGACGTCGTCCAGATGGTTCGGTTAGCCCTCTCTTTTTATTGAAGAACAGACAGGGGAAGATCATCTTCGCTAATCCATCCTTCGTCATGTTCTTCTTGAGGTTCGTCAACAAAAACGATTTTCGTCGCATTTATGTCGAATAGATCTTCAACATTTGCTTCGGGACCCTCTGGTTCTTCGCCACCACTTTCAGATTCGATATCCGGTGGAATTTCGTCAATCTGAAATTCTTCCGAACCCATTGCCTCTAGGTCAAATCTACGAAAACGATCATTGTCTAAAATTAAAAAAAAAATGTTTATTCCCTACTGGTTTCACAGCGAAACCACATCGAAAAACCATCATGAATGGGTCGCATTTCATAAATTGATACCAACTATATTTTTTATGACAAAAAAATAACAAATTCTTGTATTTACGCACTTTTCTTACTTGCCATTCTTAAAAAAAAACTAACTCATAATAATTTTTCACTACAAAATAAAAACCACTTCAAATGACACGAACCATCAAACTAATGCACAAAAAATCACTTACAACGCACTGAAAATTACCCAAACAATTTTTTTACCGTTATAAAATGAATAACAGTTCGGAGAAATACACTTGGTTTTACCATGAAACCACTAGGAATATAGAGAAAAAATGTTAAGTGCGAAAAAATGCGAAACCACTAGGAAGCAAAGGGTTAAAAATCCGGCTTGATGCCAAACAATTCTCAAATGACTTGATGAACACGTCACGCCAATTGGAATTATTGCTGAATCGGTTTTATTTAGGAGAATTCCCTCGCAGAAGAGTTCGTATGCTCTTTTGTCTAGACTGACCTTATGCACTCAAGTTCTTCGTTTTCAGTCAGACTTAACATACTGCAAGCTGCTGTGAATCTACATTCAGTAGTTCTGCTCCTTTCTCAACTGCGCTTGCGACCAGCTATGCGTCCAGAAAGTTCAGTTTTATTCTTCTTTTTTTCATTAATCTTGATATTATGAAAATGTCTTGTCTACCTGTTGATAGCATTAAAAGAAGTCTAATCTCCTTTAAACGCCATAAGCAATTGATAACTGCATATATGTAGTTCATATCACAGTGCTGACAGAAATTTTAGGGTATGATTTGGCGTATGAGTAGTTGACGTAGCAATTTTTCCTTCCACATCGGACACACTTTCATTAGACCTTCAGAAAGAATTCGGTTTGTGCTGCTTGCCATTTACGAGGGGCGTTCAATATATTCTCGGTATCGATATGAAGGAAAATGCGAATTCAATTTAAATTGTTTTTATTTTTCAATATAATCTCCCCTAACATCAATGCATTTGTTACATCTTGAGATAAGCTTTTTTAAACCCTCAAAAAAATTAATTTCCTCTTTCTCTGCAAAATACCCATTTATTGCCGACTTGAGTTCTTAATCATCCGAAAATCTTTTTCCACGAAGACATTTTTTCAAATCCGGAAACAGGAAATAATCACTAGGGGCAAGGTCTGGACTATAGGGTGGGTGTTGGATTTCTTCGAAACCACAATCTCGCGCAGCAGCCTTGGAAACTCGCGCCGTGTGAACAGGAGCGTTGTCATGAAGAAGCAACACACCCGCTGCTAGTTTACCCCGTCTTTTCTTTTTAATTTCCTCCCGCAAATTATGCAAAGTGGAAGCGTAGGATGTGGCGTTGATGGTTTCACCTTTTTTTTGTATTCAATGAGCAAGATTCCCTTTGAGTCCCAAAAAACTGTGGCCATGAGCTTCCCGGCAGACGGAGTGACTTTGAACTTCTTCGGGGGGTCTGTTCCTTTTTTATGCCACTGCATGGACTCTTGTTTGCTTTCAGGGTCATAGTGGTGGACCCATGTTTCGTCCTCAGTAACAATTCGATCCGTCCGCGTTCTCACTACACATCTCCAAAAGCTCTCTACAGCATTCGATTCTCACTTTTTTCTGAGGCGCTGTGAGCATTCGTGGCACCCACCTTGAAAGGTTAAGATGGTCATGAACTCATGAAGAATGGTGTGAATGGTACCAATTGAAAGCTTGGTGATCTCTGCCATCATTTTCACCTTTATTCGGGCATCCTCAAGAACAAGTTTTTCGACTTCTTTGATGCTTTCTCCCGTACAAGCAGTAGCCGGGCGCCGGAGCGGGGGTCGTCTTCAATGCTCTCTCTGCCTCTCTTAAACTCACTTGACCACTTTTGCACAGTTGATAACGAAGGTGGGGAACCCTGGTAAACAGACACCATCTCTTCATGAATAGTTTTTTGACTTTTTCCTTGCTTAGTGAGAAATTTAATTACAGCGCGATGCTCAATTTTCACCATCATCGTCTCAGTTGCCATTATGATTCTGTTTAACTAGAGATAAAACGCGAATTAATAATCACATTTATATGAAATTTTACATGAATGCACTAAAATAATAGTATCACTTGATAAATAAGTCAATTTATATATACAACCACAGCTTCACCGCGATACCGAGAATATGTTGAACGCCCCTCGTATGTCCATTATGTCCTTTTTCTTTTGTAAAAAAAGGATCACATCACTCTAATTAATTCCTATAACAGTGGCTTACATTTTATTTAGCTAGTATTTGAGAGACTTTTCTTTTCTATTATATTTGTGATGCAATATACACATATATTTACAAATTGGCATTTCTTTGGAATAAAACAAAGCATGGGAGGGATGGAAGAAACTTGCACATTTTAACTTCAACTTAAATTGTCAATTTCCATTTCATCTGTCATAGATTTTCATTTATAGATTTGGTGTTCTTCTTTGTCTTTAAAAAAATAATTCACAATATCTAAAATGTTCGATACTTTTTACCATTTTAGAGATTACCCTGCGCAAGTACATCGTCTAATGCCATGGATCAACCGTGATATTGTGTGCTTACTGCGCAACACAGAGCATGATGTGTCCGCTGTCATGGAACAAATCAACAATATGCTAATGACCTGCAATATATTATCGCCGGAATTTAGGCGGCGTCTGCAACCATTCCTTGGCACAAAAACCTTGCATTTCATACATGAGCTAAATAACTTTGCTCGCAGTCCATTCGATATGATTGGCTATGATCGAGTTGTTCAATATTCAGCACATAACGCTGAAGAAATAATTATAGAATTTTCATCGACATCGTCAGGTGGTTCCGATGTTGAAAGTATTACAAATGATGTACATCATGAGGCAAGCACAAGTAGACGAATAGGTCATCAACAGAGTGCCAATAGTGGTGGTGGTTTTAATCTATATACAACGACATCAACATCGACATCATCACAGGCATCGGCAATTAATCTTTCAACTCACAATCGAGGTGCAAGTAATGAAACAAGAGAAGGAACAACAACTTCCACAATAGAAGTAGTCAATATTCCAACAGTTGAGCGGCCAACAAATATTATTCTATCTTCCACCAGCAGTGATGAATGTGAATTCGTTCTCGAACAAAAGCCACCCCACCTACGCACACCAGAAATGGTAAGTTTAAATTCAGATTCCGACAGCGATGTGGTTTTTGTACAGGAGACAAAAACCACACCGATGTCATCAGGAATGAGCAAATGGGCACGAGCTCGTCGCGTGCAACGTAGGCGTACCAACTCCATGTTAAACAATCAGTCATTTAGTACATCAAACTCTGATACAGATGCATATCAATATGATGATGCTAGTTCAGCCAAAAAGAAAAAATTAGACGAACGTGAATCAAGTTCAACTGCCGATCCGACTACATTAAATACAAATACATCGCAATCCTTTAATGAACCAGTAACCAAGGTCAAAGAGGAATTTAATCAAGGAGCATCCACATCGACGGGCTTACAAAGTCGTTACCGTAGCACACGGCCAAACATTTTTCGTGTTCGCCACTATAGACATACTGAAACCAGTGATAGCGATGAAATGGAAGACAGTGATACATTAACCTCAGAACTATATTTAACGTCCGAGGGTTCCGAATCAAGTTCAGACTCCGACACGTCATGGTCAAAATCCCGACGAAATAGTAACAAGCAATCACTTAAAAGATCCCGCCAGCAAAAAACCAGTGCCAGTAGAAAATCTCGGCGACAATTATCATCTTCGAGAAAATCTAAGCGCAGCAAGCGTTATAAAAACACCAAAAATGCTTCCAACAAATCATCGTCGTCGCTGGGGAAAAAGAAAAAATCATCCAAACGTTCCCGAAGGAAATCAACAAAAAAATCAACATCTCACCGCAGAAAACGACAAGTAAAAGAGGAAACAACAACTGAAGAAGAGCAAGAAGAATATGAACACACAATGACTTCATCATGGTCACGTACCTCACCAGAATCATTTGTCCAGCCTCATCGTGTTGAAGTCGAACTTCCGAAGACACCACCACAAGAGACTAGATCTTCTGCATATTCACCGGCTTCGAATTCCACAACAAGCGATGTTAACGATACAGCCGAAGACGCAAATTCAATTGTTCCCAACATTGCTGACTTATTGACTTCAATCCAACCTAATCTGCCTCCGCCGCGTCTGGAAGCTGACGAAAATCCATACGCAAATTTGGCCATTTACAGCGAAAATGAGTAAAGTTGTTTTCTCTGCTTTTTTTTTGCTCCGCAAAATTTCAGAAAGAAAAACAAAAACGTTTTGCAGCTTTCTTTGGTCACAGGTTGTTTCTAACTAATAGAGAGAGGTAAACATAAGTTTGTTCAAATTAATTTTAAAATAAACAAAACCTAGCTAAACTGTAAGTGTATTTAAGAATAAAACAAAATAAACTACAAGTAATAGTAATAATGATGATGCCTCAAGACAAGACTCAAATTATGAAATGCAATATCAGTCGTTCATTGTTACACATTTTTTCTGTCTATAGTTCGATCTATAACACATATTCCTACTCTTTCTCTATTTCACAAACTCCAACCCCGTTCCGCTCCCTATCTCCATAAAACACCACCCAGGAAAAGGCTGTTTGCATATTTGTATATGTAAAACAAAAGAAAAAAAAAATACAAATATATAAACAAAATACGTCTCTTGTTAGCACGACGAGAACCGTTTTATTTTATAAATAAAATAAGAGTCTTTATTAAAATTTAACAATTGTGAGTTTAATTTATCGTATGCCATCATTTTGTTGTCGTTATGTAGATTCCCCAAATGATGGTAGCTTCATAGAGTGGTGCTGATGCATCGTTGGTATATGAGTTCCTCTTAATTCCTTTCAAGTCTCGAGTGGCATAGGGAGCCAACAATACAAGATGGCGGCCCACATCTTGTTCGGAGTACTGCAACATGTTTGAGATGTCCCCAATTCATACCCAAGTAAGTTGTCCTGCTCCACCTTTGCCGAATGTACCGAATATTTCGAAATGGAATTGTCTTCGCGCCGTAGAGTTTGTTCAATTCGCTTTCTCCATCGAAGGGTAGTGTATCAATTCTTGGCCCATTCTCTGGCAAAGTTGTTCGCTGGAGATACGATTGATCTTAAAAATTGGTTCTTACATATTAGAGAGCTGCATGAATGCATTCAAAATAGCGTTTGAGTGATTCACAACGAAATTGAATGCGTGAGTTTGAGCCACTCTCTCTAAAGAATGTGAATGAATGCGAGTGCTGCCATGAGAGAGAGACATTCACACCATTCAAACGAATAGGGTACGAATTGAATGAATGTGAATATGAATATGATACCACCGAACATGTTGAATTCATTGCATTCATTTGTCGAACTTAATTACCCAGTGTATTCAGTGTACTTTTAAAAGATTTTAAATTTTATTTCAAAAGAGAAAATAATTACAACAATAAGTATTAAAATTTCAAAGGCAAATGTTTAGGTATGTGTTTTTATTTATTTAAATTGTTAACGTTTGAATGTAGAAACATAATTTTATTAATGTTGTCAGAATTTTTAGCGAAAGCGCAACGCTTTTCTGTTATAAGGTTTCTAGCGTCTGAAAATGCTCTTTCAGAAGCAGCGCTGCTTGCTGGGATACATAATATCTTACAACTTGTTTTAAATAAAAGAGGAAAATAATCTTGGCGCAAATTCCACCATTGAATGCAATCAAAGTCCTCGGTAAGAACAATTTTTAGGTTACAATAGCTATTAATTTCTTTGTCAATTTTATCGTCTATACTATTGCCTTCATTTGGTGTTTCAATGAAATCTGCAAAAACGCTGTCCTTTTTTTCAGGCGACTTCTCAATTAGTTCATTAGCCATATCTATGTATGTTTTCCAAATGCATTGCCATGATTTCTTTGCATCCTTTTATAGTATTAAGTTTTTCAAGTGCCGAGAATTGGAGTAATTTATTTGTGGGTGGGAATAGGAAAAGTGCAATTTTATGATATTGTGTCAAATTTTGAATAACTGTTGATGATAGAAGTTCATCTAAAACTGATATTATGATTATTATGTTTTCGTTTGTGTCGGCAACGCATGTTTTCTTTAGTTTATTTATATAGGGAATTACTAAATGAATGGTTGGTAATTTGCTGGATTCAAGTTTTTTTTGAAGCGTTTTCAAATGCAGCTAAAAGCCTAACAATTGAATTTATATATGTAATATTTATGCCTACTATTCTATTGGTTTCTTTTTTTTCTATTAACATATTTGTTATATCAACCCAATTTTGTTCAATGGATTTCAGCAAATAGTATAATGTATTCCAGCGTGTTGGGCAATGGCTTTTTATGTGCTTAAATTGTACGAGTAGTTGGCTCCTGATTTTTTGAAATATTTGACCAGTTTGCTGCATTTGCTCACAATTTCGGCTAATTTGGATACTCTCTTCATAGATTTTTCAATGATGGTATGTACCAAATGATTAACGCAGTGAATGTTGTGACCTTCTCGAAAGGCCGCAATCATGTTCGACCCTCTGTCAGTTACAATAACGGGCTTATCTTCTTCCAGATCGCACCCAAATTGTCTTAATATTTGCGTCATTTTCTCCTTAATCTTAGCACCTTAAAAATAATTTTAAATAATCCCAATAACAAATATTTGGTGCAGGCGTCTCCTTCCATTGATTTTATAGACAAGAGACGATGTATGAGCACACCCTCTTTTATGTAGTGCGCCGTGCAAGATAAATAAGATAATCTCAAGAAATTATCCATCCATATGTCGCTAGTTATCGAGTAACTGAAGCATTTATATTTTAAAATTTCCTCCTTGATTGGACCGAAGTGTGACTCATACAATAAAGTTATGTTACGCGAAATTGTTGTTGGATGTGGCAACAGGTTTTCAACATTGACATTGGGTCCAAACTTTGCTCCTACTTTAATCAAAATCTTAGCTAAATGTTTGAGACCAGAGTCTTCAATCAGTTTAAAAGAACGGCAATTTTTAACCTTTCACTCCGTTACCAATGTTATGCCCTCTTGTTTTGTTTCTGTGTCCACATTACGAGTACCTCCCTTATATTCTTTGGATTGCAGCTAGAATTTATGTAGCATTTGTGCTCCCTGTAAACTTATATATACTATAGCATGTCCTAGAAGCTACAATATCTTTCATCTTCTCTCCGTGATTATTGTTAATTTTACAAAATGTATCCCACACTTTACTACGACCTCTTTTTAAATTGAAACTGTATTCCCCATTCAGAAGCATCTCTTTAATTTTTAAGCTTCTTGAAACTGTAGATTCCGTAGAATCAGATGCCGAATTCTGCATTTTGATAAAATTCCATTAACATTTCTTTTCTTAGCAGGGCAATACGCTCGTACTTACAAAAATATAAAGCAATGACGCAAAAACAAACACTTTTAACGAACATATATAACAATTAGTTAAGGTTCTTAACATCTCAATCACAAAAACAATTGCACATGTATTATTCTTGCAATTTATTGTATGTAGATAGATATGTACATTGTACATATATATTATATATAAATACTTACGTGCTTAAAAGAACTTAGTGAATCCATTTTTAACTAATGTATGTAATAAATAAAAAATGGAAATATTGCAAATATATAAATTATTTTGCTATTGCAGCAAACGCATAAATAAAGTTAGTACACTGAATGTTTTTTCGGTCTACCATGTGCTCTCTTAAATACTCACTCATTCAAACCGATCATTCACTCACCTTCATTCATTTCTCTTTGAATGTTCAAAACATTCAAACACTGCTCACTCAAAATAAGGTGTACTCAATATTCATTGCATTCTGCACTCGAATTTTCGTGTAGGTATCACTGATGAGTATACTAAAAGCCGAAGTATTTGAGTGCATTCATGCAGCTCTATATTACATATCTATCATATTTATGATGATCTGTCTGCAACTTGCGTGTTTTAATTGTATCCACTTTCAAAACACTGCACCTATAAACCAGTACTGATTCTTATTGAGAGAAATAGTCGCAGCTTGCTTCTCATTTCTTTTGCATACTTTGGATAGCATTCCGAACGCAGCTTTTTCTTTTCCCATTCTGCTGCACGCATTCAATTAGGTATCATGCGACCAAGATATGGAAAGTTGTCTACTTTCTCGACAATGTTGAGTTGATCGCGTTTGTTAAAAGTACTCAGGTCGTCTGTCTGTGTTTATTGTAGGCCTAGACAAAGCTTCCAAATTTTTGGCCATCATCATTTTAGTCGAGGTGTTAAAGGTAAGTCGATAGATCGAATTCCATTCTTATTTTTCGTCGGAGCTGCAAGGAGTACGTGGTTGATGACCACCAAGAACAGCAGCGGTGAACGCATATGTACATTCCTAGCCTACTATACTTTGGACTTTAAAATCCTCCGATACCTTACCATTGCGTAAGACGTGACACTAACTACAGTCTAATGTATCAATGATACATTAATTATTTTCGGATGACTTCCGACGTACGGCTGTAGGGATTGCATCTTGATTCAAGCTGCGGAAATCTCAAAATCGATAAATATTAGAAGACCTTTGCTTGACGCATTGCTCTGTTATGATTCGTAATCTGTTAATGCGGTCGGTGTAGGAGAATCTAATGCAAAAGTCTCCCTGTTTGCCGTCCGAAAGTGAATCTAAATGTTCCTTAATACGTTCTAATATGATTCTAGCTATTATCCTGGTTACAGCTTGGAGAACGCATATACCTCTCTAATTTCACAATCCATTACATTTCCCTTATTTGCAAACTTGTTGATGATAATCCTCTCCCATTCCTTTGGAAAATGTTCGCATGTCTTACTTTGAGTGGCAGTCCGGCCGATGTACGAATATGTACATCCACTGGCTGTAACGAACTGTTCTCTCCACCTGAGCTGATCCGCGTCACAAAGTTTCAAATTCAAGATTGTAATCTCCTATTAAGCATAGTGTAGTCGTTTCCTACCTCTTTCACAATAACAGTGTCCCCATTGATCTGCGCTTAAGTGGCTAGAAATTGTTTTTATGATACTCAATCGCGTTTTCGATCAGAGTATAACATTGTATGATAGTAGTCTTTTATATTCTGCTCTGGAATTTATCTGTTAGTATCCGGTTACTGCAAGGGTTTCCAGGATACGAGTGAATCGAGGATAGTCTAATTTTACGCCAACATTTACTTTGAAACAATTAAAGTATTCATAATTACAAGTTACCATAAACGCATAAATTTAAAAGATGGTATTTTCAACATGCGTCAAAATAGAGAAGCGTAATGCCTGAAACAAATGTGCAGCAGTACGTGCAGTAACACCAGTGACATTTCATCGCATTGAATTTTAATCTTTTATAAACAAATTTTTATAGATTTTGCGATCTTTTGCAGCAACTCATGGGGTGTAGTCAGCACGTGTGTTTGCTTGTATAGAAAACAATGTTCTCTAATTTTGCTGCATGGGTTTTACTGCACATATGTATGTTTAACTCTGTCAGTAGAAATTCCAAAGGGTCTTAGTATAATAATATTTCAGTTGCAACGAAAGACTTTTTCAAAATTCGAAACAATTTGGCTGAGAAAATTAAAACGAATATTTCGTAAACATTTAACTAGAGTTAGTAGAGAGTATCAGGCGCTTTACTCACAGATAAAGTGCCTAGATGAAATTATTAAGCAGAGAGTATAATAGATCTAGATAATGATCTGAGGTTACGCGTGAATAAAATTATGTCTTCTACTCATTCAAGCTTTTAAGGAAATCGGAACTAATGTCATAGGAAATATCTTTAACTGCAATGCGCTAGAATTACGAGTATATGACACGGAAACAAAACACAAGCCTTTATGCCGGCTTACATTGGCCACGGGATGAAAGTCCTCACCATTAACGTCGTGTTCACATTGTCATGGGGTTGAAAGACTTTTTGACAAGTGGAACACTTGAATCGAAGCATTTTTAATTTTAAATTTGCGCAGCTGGCCTGAAACATACCTTTTTCCCTATTCTTCACACTTCCTTTCTCATCAACGATCAAAACTAAAAAATATGTCAGAAATGGAACGATATGGAAAAAAACGATGTGCTGGAAGTAACCCTTCTTCTTCCCACTTCAATAAAAAGCGTTCCCTCTCTTTCGGAGGATCTTCCTGCCCTCGCCAATGTTACCAACGAAGTCATTCAAACTGTCGAAGATTTTCGAGGTTCGCAAAAATATAGTTGCCCTACAACCTCTTCGCCTCAAAATAGGGTATTTAATCAAGATATTCAATTCACCTCACTATCTATGATCAAATCTTAATAGCACGAAATCACATGACCCTAATCAGATTTCAAACTTTATTCCTCAGAAATATTCTCCCTGCATAATGGCTATTTTCCAGAAATATGGAAAAAATCTATTCTATTGCCTACAGAAAAGAACAAAGGATATTAGAGACTTCCACCCTGTATCATTATTACCGATATATTATTATACGAGTATGTATGTACTCGTATATATCATTATTTCAAAACGCTGGATAGTTTCTGCATGAATTTGAACTTAATTCCAAACAACCAATTTGGATTTAGTGGCGTTTTCCGTTGGTTTCTCTCCAGAAGTCCGATTCGTATTCCAACGGAACACTAAAATCTTCTTATGACTTTGCTGTCAAAATTTGTACATGGATTGGCTAAATGTCAAATTTTCATTTTGAAATTTAATTGTTTGCCGAAATAGCAGAATCCAATAAAATATTTATTTCCGCTTCTGCTTCTTCTTGATGAAAGTTGAAACTTTCAAAATAAATTATTCAAGCACCGTCTATAATTCAAAAACAAAAATCTGGTTTGGCACACAATACTATTTGACTTTTATATTTACACATATGCGTTAGAACATTCTGACATAAAATGCAAAGTGAAAAGTGAGTGTCAATGGATCAGTTTCAGGGCCCCTATTCCGGTTCTATGATAAAATTCTTTTCACAAAACTTTTCATAGGACTTTTTCATTTTATCATTTCATTTTATTCAGCAAGTTGATTTTCGTTTCAATATGATAAACTCAGCTGACTTTTTTTGCTGAATTTCAATTTATCATTTGACATGTAATTTTTATGTCATATTTTTTTCATACTTGAAGAAGATAACATAAGATATTTCAAATTTTTGCATTTCAGATTTAGGATGAGAACTTTCCGAAGAAGTTTAAGGGACGCTCAAAACCCTTTCGAAGTTTTATCCGAAGAAAGGTTTATAGAACTGTTTCATTTTCCTAAACAATTGAAACAGTGTCTCCATTTTTGAAGAAAACAAGTCGCATTCATGCCTTGCCGCCATATTTAAAAATACTTGCTGCACTTACATTCTTTGCAAGTGGAAGCTATCAGCGATGTGTAGGACAAGATCCACTCTTGGCATTATCCCAAACTTCTGTTAGCCGTTGTGTTACTGAAGTAGCAGAAGCACTTGGGATTATTGCAGTTCAATTCGTCAAATTTCCAAATGATAAAGAGCTTACTAGAGTGAAGCAGAAGTTTTTTGAAGTTGCTTCCTTTCCGGGTGTTATTGGACTGATAGATGGAACCCTCATTAAGATAACTTGCCCCAATAAAGATATCGAGCACGTCTATTATTGCAGGAAAGGAGGTCACTCAAAAAATGTGCAAATTGTTTATGATAGCAATTTTATTATATTGAATGCATAAATGCACGATTCGGTGGAACTTCGCACGATGCATATATTTGGCGACGCTCGATTTTAAAAAGACATTTGGAAGGAAAATATCAGTCGGGACAAAGAAATTTTTGGTTACTTGGAGATAGTGGATATCCTCTGCAACCATGGCTGATGACACCAATTTTAACGCCCACACGTGAGGCTGAACAAAAATACAACGTGTCACATAAAAACACGAGAAATATTGTTGAGAGGTGTATCGGTATCCTCAAGGGCAGGTTTCGTTGTTTACTGAAAGATAGAGTTCTGCATTATAGTCATGAAAAAGCTGGAAAAATAAAAATGCATGTGCAGTGCTGCATAACATTTTAATGAAGGTTCGAGTTCCTTTACCTGAATATGTTGAAGAGATAGAGGACAGTGAAACGAACTCGAATTCAACAAGTTTTAATTCCTTACTAAGTGAAGGTCGAAGAATTCAATCAGCTATATTAAACCATAATTTTCAGTAAATATTTAAAAAAAAAAAACATTTATATTACAAATTTTTATTAATGAATAAACACTTAGTTCACCAAGTTTACCAAGACTTCACTTCTTCGATACTCTGGTCGATTTATAACAAAGCTTTCAAATTCCTATAGGTACTTTGTCCAGCTACCCAAATTCTAGAAATTCCTAGCTGTGGAGAATTTCAAAACGCTTAACTTTCAGCGGTGCTCTTTTTGTTTCACCACAACACAGATCCTACTCATTGCATACCTCAAGGGGTTTTACCTAAATTTCTACCGTTTATGTTTTTTTTTTTCGAGATGGGAAAAGGATTTGCGTTTCTATTGGTCTCAACCACCTTGGCCTTGTGAGCTTGCTAACATTGGTAACATAAATAAATGAAATTTTAAAAAAAGTTTATTTATTTTAATTTATTTTTTATTTCTTTTAATATTTCGGAAATAGAAGCAAGAACTTCTGTGTTTTGTTTTATTAATAATAATTTTTCTTTTTTCAGTTCAAGTTTTTCTTCTATCTTAATTTTTTTTCTTCAATTTCCAAATATTTGCTCAAACTGTTGTCAGATTGACGCTTGGCCTTTCTTTTTGGATTACGGGTTGAGGTTGATGTTGTTGGCAATTCATCTTGTGGCACGTTATTAGTTTCCACCGTTGTGTCTTCTAGGTAAACGATATCCTTAGATATGTAGATAAACATACATAGAAAGAAAATCTTTTTTTAGATTTTTTTGAAAATATAAAAAATGTGTTTAACAAACCTCATACAACTCGGCTTGAAAGCCTAGTTCGTCAACCTCTATGTCACCGTCAACCGCCTGGGGTGTCATCAACGTTATTACACGCTTTTCCACTTCCGTTAACGGTTTAACAACTTTGGTACCGTTAACACAACTCCTCGAGATACTGTCTAGGATTTGGCAATTACGCTCTTTGGTATATTGCCTAGAGGATGGAAAACAATATTAAAATGATCAAAAACGAATAAATGTTAATATATGTATGTATGCAAATTACTTTAAATCCTGCCAAAATTTTCTCCATTTGCTTCCATCCTTGTTGGCTCCACCTAGCCCGTTTAATTCTTCGGCTAGCGCTTTCCACATAGCCTCTCTATTTCTTCCCCCATCGATGCAATCCAATCTAAAAAGAAACATGCAAATTTTAAGAAATTATACATTACATACATAATATTTGAATACTTACCTATCGTGAGCCAAATCAATATTATTTTCCAAATAATCGATTTTGTTCTTCGCTCGCACGCTTTCCGCGGTTGAGTTTATTGTTTTCCATTTTTTTAATGTTTTAAATTCAAAATCGTTCTATTAGTTAACACACTTTTCAGCTGAAAATCAACGATGATAAATAACTTTTCATATGATAATTTTTTGACATTAGATTCTATGTTTTCAAAGAACAGGAATCGCAAAATTACGCTTATCAGTGAAAAGTGTTTTCATAGCTCTTTTCATAGAACCGGAATAGGGGCCCAGAAGACCTTTTTCTGTCCGGTGTGTAAGAAGAAGGCTTCTGGTCGGCCAATGGAAAACGCCATAAGAGAGAGCACTCAACGGAAGCTCGAGTAAAATGTTTACGTGGGTACATTTGTACAAATTATAGAACTTATTTCTTTCAACACAATCGCTTTATTCAATACAGTTACAATTTCCAATTAAATCGCTTTTCTCAACCGCTTTCACTTTACTTTATCGTTTACTTAAACCACTTTATCACTACTTGTAATTCACATTTCAAATGCCATTTTAAAACTGACTTGCACTTCTTTTGGGACGCTGATATTTATACTCACCTGAGATCTTTCGAGTATGTTCTGTTCTCTACAGCGTTCCATACAACTTCCATTTTACTAGAATATTCACTAAAAGTTTCCATTCTCCAATGGTTCAGTCTTCTGCTAATATCAAATATATACCCAGTTTATCCGACAGCTCAATTTGCGTTGAAGCAATCCGCATTGGTTCAATACCCGTAGAAATGCTGGTGTTTATATGAAATTATCCAAAATGAGCGAGAGAAAATTGAGAGAAGTTTAACAAACAGCTGGTTGAACTGACACTGATACATTGTTCTTATTTCTTTCTCTTTTCAAATAATTCGTTTGCAATCCCACATTTTAAATACACAATTGATTACCTGCCCGATAATGGAAGAATACATTCTTTTTATTTCTTTGTCTATCCAAATATTCCATTTGCAACCCCTTATTTTAAATACACAACTAATACCTGCCCGATGATGACAGCGTGAGAGAGTAAAATGTCTCAATGCGATTTGAAAAGGTTTATATGATATTTCAAAGCAGTTACATATTTTCAATGCGTTTTATAAGCAGGAATGAACGTATGCGTGTTGAATATTTCAAAGCGGTTTGAAATGGTGTTTATTCGAACGTATTGAACCAATGCGGATTGCTTCAACGCAAATTGAACTGTCGGATAAACTGGGTAATAGACGTTGTTAACATTTTAAATGGTTATCACACTACTCCCTCCCTAAAGTTGTTATCCCGAACAACTTCGTCATTCATCGTTCCGTTGAAATGACACATTCATTCAATCATTCCACATCGACCATTTTCAAATTTCCTCGATCCCCACGCTGAATCCGGTAGACAACTCTACTTTTGGGCCCTTGGTAGCCGCACACCTTATGCACTTCTTGCACAAATTCTCGATATCTTGTTTGCACTTAACCAATAGAAACGTTCTTTTACATTTTCCAACGTCTTGTTTGTTCCGTCATGTATTTCATGGAGCACTTGGCTGACTCTGGCACGATTAGCTACATACGAGATGTTCAATCTGAATTTTCCCATTTTCTCTTCAGCAAAACATCTCGCACACAAGGCGAGTCCCACTATGCCTAGTATGCCTTCAGAGTTTAGCTCCGTTCCGATATCTCCTGGCCAATATTGGTTCGATGTCATTATTATCTGCCTGTTGGGAGGAAAGGATTTTGTCTGTACCCCAACCCTCTACTGGCATAGTCCTGATCATTTGGATAGTGGCCGCACGGTCGACGGAGTCAGCATTTGAATGGAATTTTCCCTTGCGGTGATGCACTTCAAAGTCATAGCCTTGCAACTGCTCGATCCAGCTCGCAACTTGGCCTTTAGGGTTCTTAAATTGTAGTAGTCATTTCAGAGCTGTGTGGTCTGTGCGAAGAATGAACTTTTGTCCATAGAGCTACTTATGGAAATACTTCGTAGCCATAATTAAAGCCAGAAGTTCAGTTACGCAGTAGTTCCGTTTAGTTTATTTTTGGGGGCAGGCCAACTTTTCACCGCTTCGATTTTGTCGGGATCCATTCTTACTCCTTCCGCTGATATAATATGACTCAGATATTTTACTTCCGGACTGAACAAGGCACACATTTCTGTGCCACTGTAGATGCCCACGGATTCTGGGATTTTTCATCTTCGACACCATTTCGGCAACAGGATATGCTGCTATTGATCCAGATTACAGAGACTGAGAATTTTGTTCTTGATTTTCATGCCCTGAACTGTTGGGACCGGTGTTGCACGACTCGTTTCCGTTGTGGCCGAAATAAACTCAATAGGTGCACATTTTCCCACTATCTCTCCCTTCACACTGAATGTCTTTGGATTTAGAATCCTTACAGGAATCACATTGTTGTTTTGGTTCCACTAAGGTCTCTGCCACCTAAAGTCAATCTTATTTTCTGGCTCCATCCCTCCTCCAATGCTCCTATTCTTGATCCCCTTTTTCCCCCCTCTGTTAAACTAACACAGCAAACCAATGGCACTACAGAAAGTCGATATGCTCTCTCTAGGCTCAGAGAAAGAAAGATATATGAAAACATTCGTTTCTTTGTTGCCTATCTACATAACAAATCGGACTCGGTCTGCTACGAAGGGAAAACCAAAACCAGCGTCATGGTTTCCATTGAGCAGGAAGGCCTCCCTACCGACCCTATCAGTCTCAGGAACCTTTATGTCAGGTACCACGAGATTTTTAACATGTCCCCTCAGAAAGTAGCAGACGAACTCACTGCATCCGGCAACTATGTTCACTCTAAACGAGTATCACACCTACAGCGAAGCCGAGCCGACCACGACAAATTTTTTCGTCCATAACGTGCCTCCCTTGCCAGCTCTTAAACCATCCTGTCTCACACCTCCACCCCACAACATCCCTCTTACATTTTACTACCAGAATGTAAGGGGTCTTCGCTCTAAAACCAATGCTGTCCTACGTCAATCGCATGCTCTTTGATATCTACGCCTTGACCGAAACTAATTTGCTTCCCGACATAAAGAAACAGGAATTGTTCCCTCCTACTTTTAATGTTTTCCGCGACGACGATCCTACCCGCACAAATAAAGATTCCCCCTGTCGAGGCGTCCTACTGGCGATCGACAACAGCCTTAACTCTTCTCCCATTACAATTTCTTCATTTTAAATTTCTTCTAAAGCCGACTTTGTCGCAATAAAAATATCACTCCCTCTCAAGTCCCTTTACGTTATATGTTGCTACATCCTACCAGCTCAACCTATCGAATCTTACCGATTTGTTATTGATGCGATCGATCATTTAATTGACCTGTCAGACCCTATTGATAATATCCTTATTTTCGGCGACTTTAATCTTCCTCAGCTACAGTGGACTCCATCAGATGATCAATCGTTTTTCATCGCTTCAAATGCCATCTCAGCTAAGGAATGTCTCTTCTTAGATCGCTTAACAGACTCAAGTCTATGCCAAATCAGTGGTATATCCAATTATATGGGCAGGCAATTAGACCTTATTTTCACAACAGATCCAATTAACTCCTCAGTCTCACTTTGTCCCCTATCTCTCTCAACAATCGATAACTACCATCACCTTCTACTTTCATTTTTTCATAACTCTTCATTCCAGTCCACTCCCCCCACAACTCTCTCATCCCACGACTTTCATAAAGCAAACTTTCACAAAATCAGTGAATATCTCAGCAGATCCCTCTTTAACTTTCACAACCTAAGTATAAATGATGCCTTATCCATTTTTTATAAAGAAATATTTAATTCTATTTCCCTTTACGTTCCGTTTTCCCGCCTCAAAACATCATCTACTAGTCCTCCCTGGTATAATCGCAAGCTTCGTTCCTTACGAAATCAGAGAAATAAGTTATGGGCTGTTTTCCTGCGTACCAGATCCTTTACCGACTATTCCAACTATCTTGGTGCTTGTCTTCATTTCACCGAACTTTACGATTCCCTTTACCAGCGCTACCTTAACAATGCGCAATTCAACCTTATAAACCACCCTAAGTCCTTTTTCCAATTTGTTAACTACAAAAGAAAGTCCGATGGTTACCCTCCTTCCCTCTCTTTCAACAACAGGTCATCAACCGATCCACTCACAATTGCCAACCTATTTGCCACCTATTTTAGTTACCTACTGAACTTCTCCAATGGCTCACTTCTTTCTCATATTTTGGACCCGTCTTATATCGAATATAAATTACACCAACTCAATGACGAATTCACACCCGGCCCAGATGGCGTCCCTGCCATATTTAAAAAAAAAATGTTCTTCCTCTCTTTCCCTTGCCCTTTCTAATCTCTTCCGTCTATCCCTTTCACAAGGAGAATTTCCTCAGGCTTGGAAATCCTCCTTCATAACCCCGATCCACAAGAAAGGATCAAAAAATGAAATAACCAACTATCGTCTCATCTCTAAACTCTCCCATATACCCAATCTCTTCGAAAGTATTTTGTATGAAGCTCTAAGCTTCTAGCTCTGGCTTCCTAAGGGGTAGGTCAACCACCACAAATCTCGTTGAATTCGTATCCTTTGCCCTCTCTGCCCTAGAAAATGGCAATGAAGTCGATGTAGTTGCAACCGATTTTAGCAAAGCCTTCGATAAAATCTCTCCTCGGTTAATCATCTTTAAATTGTTTGCCCTCGACTTTGAACCCATACTGTTGAAATGGATATCCTCTTACCTCAAAAACCGTTTTTACAGTGTTCGTTTTAGGTCAGCCTACTCAGCTCCATTTTTGGCCACCTCTGGAGTTCCACAAGGCAGCCATCTCTGTCCCCTTCTTTTTATATTAACCATAAATGATCTCGATATGATCATGAAACACTCGTCTGTCTCCCTTTACGCCGACGATACCACATTTTTCCTCTCCCCATGACTCTTTCCTACTTCAACAAGATCTCTCCCTATCAAAACCGTCCCAACATTATCAACTTAAACACCCTTGAAGATCGCAGAGATGCAGCGGACTTTCTCTTTATTCATCGACTCCTTTCAGGTCACGTTGAATGCGCGTCCCTTCACAACTCCATTTTCCTCAACACTAACCCTCGTAATCTACGTACCCCTCGACTCTTCTATCTACCAACCCACCACACCTCCTACGGCGCGAACGAACCAATCTCCCGTATGCTACGTCAAATCAACTCAAACCCTACCGTCTTTGACTTCCACCGCACCACTCCCTACCTCAAATCCGTTCTCCTTCACCACTCCAACCAACCTTAGTTTTAAGTTTTAGTTTAAGTTTAATTTGTAAGCTATAGCTTGTATTAAGCCGAATAAATGGGGGCGTTCGCCCCCACCAAAATTAAAGCCTCTAGGACCTGATTTCGGCAGATCAGTGGTATCTCCACGTTTCTGTGTTACAGGGTTTGTCCCCCAAAGTCCATGTTCTTTCATGAAATCTGAACCAATGATGCACTTGTCGCATATATCAGCCACCATTAAAAAAAAGAGAGGCCAGGTTGATTTTTATACGGACATCACAATATATCGCAGCCATTTCTCCCGTAGATGTTCTCAAGCTACTACTGCTGATGTTATGTAACCAGGATTTATGCAGCAGATCCCTCCGGATGATTGAGGCCGTGGCACCGGTGTCTACTGTTGCCAATCATTTTTTCACTTATACCAGGAGGATTTCATTTCATCGTTTTGCCAGCAAGACTTGGATGATGGTCATGGGGCCGTCGACTCCGCTACCAACTTCTGAAGTGCGAAATTGGTGCTTAAGCATTTCTCGACTGATGGCTTTGCGAAGGTTGAGCGGCTTCTTGATAGCCGTTTCTTCCACTATTTGCTTGTTACTGCATTGGGGCAACTTTTTCGTTGTACCGGTTCTTTGCACTGCCTTTAAAGATATCCTATTTTATTGCAATTCCAGCAGCGCATTCTTTGTGGAGTATCTCGTTCCTCAGGAGCATTCAACAGGTGCTACTTCCCTGACGAAATGTGTTCCTTTGAAGCCTGATTGGCTGCTTCCATTGCCAGAGTGAAAGCAAGTGCTTTAGCAAGGGTTCTTTTCCCGACCATCTGCTGACTGTTCTTAGTTTTGAATCTGTGATTCCCCTGATGAATGCGCCTTTGCCATTTCGTCGATAATTTCCTATCCTGCTGTAGAGTATGACAAATTACCAGTCTATTCACGTCTGCTGCAATTGAACCTTGTAAACCTCCTGCAAGTGGCTGCCCCCAAACTGTTTCTCGATAGCCTGTGCTAAAGCCATATAGTCTTTATGCTTTTCTACATCAATTGTTGTTTGCAGTAGTTCTGCTGCAGGGTCGTGCAAGGTCATTGTTGTGGCAAAGCAGTTTTCCTCATTGTCCCAGTTGTTCGCACACGCAGCTATTTCCCACTGCTTCTTATAAGTAGACCATGATGTGGGGCCGTCAAATGACGGAGGCTTCAGCTTTGTTCTCCTTGAACCGCTTAAACAACATTCTCGAAGTTTCTATTTTCGCGTCGTGTCGAGCTCTTTTGCCAGTTGCTTAACTTTGTTGTCCATTTTTTCGAATTTGTCCTCTACATTCTTCTCAATTGGTTCAAATTTGTCATCGATTTCTTCGGACTTTTGTTGTAGCATGTTCTTTCGCTCTTCCAGATTATTCTTTTGTTCGTCGACAATGTTCTTCTGTTCGTCCAGTTTCGACAAGAGGAGTTGCGTCATGGCAACCATGTCGTTGCCTTTTCAGAGCGTCCTAAAGTCGGGAGAACTAAGTCATTTTTTACTCAATTAAAAACACTTTGTTCTTTAAAAAAAAACACTCAATAAGTCCTATTCCATTTCTGACACCAATTCCGGTTAATGTGTTAAAGACTTTAATAAGGTGTCTCCACTAGCTATGAAATCAGAACTTCCTACATAGTATGGTATTGTAAAATGTTTGTGTGGGTACAAATGATAGAACTTATTCTTTTCAATACAAATCCCTTTATTCAGTACAGTTACATTTCACTATTTAATTGTTTCTCTCAGTACAATTCCATTTCTCAACCGCTTATACTTTTCTTATCTTTTACTTAAACCACTTAATCACTTCTCCTAATTAACACTTCAAATTTCACTTTAGAACTGATTTGCATACCTTGGGGATGCTGGTATTTATACTCGAATGACATACTTCGAGAATAATCCTCGCCATCCAGCGTCCCATACAATTTCCAATTTGCTAGAAAATTCAATTCCACTCTCCAATCATCAATGGTCGGGACTTTGTTATTCAAGCATCGAAATCTTCTGGTCTTCTAGTATCGACATCTTCTGTTCTGTAAATGTCGCTGCTCACATTTAAGTGGTTATCACAGTATATTTATCGCTAATGGAGACCACCAAGCTGATATAAATCTATAGCCTGCGATAAGGGTAAGCCTTTATCGCTTACTTTTTATAGCATGCGATAATAGCAGACAGAACTGTTATTTACTGGCAAATCTCATTTTTCGGCCATTTGCAATAGCCATTTTGACTAAAAAAGTATGCTATGACAGCTGTTCTGCTTTGTGCTTTCTGTTTCTGCTATTTCTGTGTGCTATGAGTTTATGGCTAGTGGAGACGCAGTGTTAGGAGAAAATTCCTTGACATATTTTGAGAAAAAAATCGTACGGATTGTGGCGGGGTGGAATTGGAAATGCATTTCCATTGTTATCTCGCTTAGTTTTAAATACCCACTTATTATTGATCACCTTTTTCTTTTTGTTCACTGGTAAATCAACGAACTGAAAGGTATTGTTTTTTTTTTCAAGGAATCGAGATCTTCTAATATAGCTTCCCGCCAGAGTTCTTATTCAGCTCTGTTTTGTTTTGTACTTCGATCAAAATTGGATTATAAAGATCATCTGTCTTTGCTGCATATGATAATAGTCATCTCTTTTCAAAGGTTTCGGATCCAAGCAACTGGATACCAGGAGAAACTATTTCGGACACCGAATGTGGAATTATATACTCCTTCTCACTACCTTGAGGAGGTACGTCGGATACTTCTTCAAAAGTATTAATTCGCTCGATACTGGAACCTTCACAGATTGAATCACCTGCACTCGCATCACAGTTGTTTGAATCGTTAATGTTTAACCAATCAGAAACAGATCCACTGTACCATTGCCCGATGATGCTGACACCGAGATCTGAGAATAATTCATAAAAATTAGTTAAGTCATAATTTTCAGTTACCATTTTTGGAAACTGGTATTGATTCTCTTAAAAATACCACGTCACGACTAATTATGGCTCTTTTCTTCACATGGGTTTCATCGTATTACACAACAAAAATGCACTTTTCGGACTTTGCGTCTTCTAATTTCTTTCCCCATTGCCTTGCATTCAAATATTCTCAAGTGATTCATATTTGGAGGCTTTTACCACCGGGTACATTTTGTGTCGATGAATTGCTTAGAGATCTGTTGATGATGTGGACTGGTACCACTCCAGCTTCTGCCCAAAACACTGTAGTCAAGTTTGAGTCCAATTGTAAATATCCCGCACGCTCCACAATCATCCTGTTCATGCCCTCCACTAAGCCGTTGTGTTCTGGTATGTATGGTGCGGATGTCTGATGACGCATACCACTCTTAGTGCCTGTTCACATTGGCGCGGGCAGGAAGATTGTCCGAAAGAGATTGAACGCTTTTTATTGAAGTCTGAAGAAAAAGGGTTACTTCCACCGAAATTCCATTTCTAAAGTGTGTTTCGGGTGAAGCACGTCGTTTTTTCCATATCGTTCTACTCGTATATCTGACATATTTTTTCATTTTAGTTTTAATCGTTGATGAACAAGGAAGTGTGAAAAATAGAAAAAAAGGTATCTTTCAGGCCAACTGCTCAAATTTAAAAAATAAAAATGATCCGATTCAAGTGTTCCACTTGGCAAAAAGTCGTTCAACACCATTAAAATGTGAACACGGCGTACATAGTGAGCACTTTTATCCCCTCGCCAATGTGAACTGACACTTACGCAATAATGTCTGAAACACCTCATTGCAGTATTCAGAGCCATTGTTAGTGCGTATAATTTTAATAAATTTGCTTCTCAATTAAAGCTTTAAAATTACTAAAATCAACCGTGCTCTGGTGTCATCCTTTGACCGTAGAAAATATGCAAATACTTACTTCTCTAGTATAGGCATCCACAAATACACAAGTGAGCGTATCAGCTCCAACACTACACGCGTTCTGGTACGTTGATCCGCACTGCTTGCCTGCCACACTGCACAACAAGTTAATGCCAACGTTCCAAAATTAGGAAGGCTATCAATAATAATCCCCTCTAAACTCTGTTTACTTATGTAAAAAAAGACTACCAATAAAAAGTGTTAAAAAGGCAGACGAAATAATTCAATGGGCAATTTATTTTACGAAAAAGATATGAATAGGTTATAAATGACACGTTAGGGTCAAAGTAAAATACATGACTGACAAGTGATCTATTTCAAAAGCGAATTTTATTAACAGTTATTTAGTGAATACTTTAAGAGAGAATTCAAGTTACTGTATATTGTGATAACCACTTAAATGTGAGCAGCGACATCTAGCAGAAAATGTCGATAGTCGAAGCCCAGAAGATTTCGACTGGAGAGTGGAATCGAATTTTCTAGCAAATGGAAATTGTATGGGACGCTGGATGGCGAGGATTGTTCTCGAAGTATGTCATTCGAGTATAAATACCAGCATCCCAAAGGTATGCAAGTCAGTTCCAAAGTTGAATTTGAAGTGTTAATTAGAAGAAGTGATTAAGTGGTTTAAGTAAAAGATAAGAAAAGTATAAGTGGTTGAGAAATTGAATTGTACTGAGAGAAAGAATTAAATAGTGAAATGTAACTGTACTGAATAAAGGGATTTGTATTGAAAAGAATAAGTTCTATTATTTGTACCCACACAAACATTTTACATTGGTGTCAGAAGTGGGATAGGACTTATTGTGTGTAAAAAAAAAAGTGTTTTTTTTTGACTATTTGAAAAAGCTAGAATGGGTCGAAAACTATTGCAGTTAACCCTCGTCCAACTCAAATCCGAGTTGAACAAGAGAAGCCTCAGCGCCAGTGGAGGAAAAAGTGACTTGGTGCTCCGTCTTCAGGAGGCTTTGAACAACGAGGGACATCATCCTGATGCATACTCGTTTGATGTTGACGAGGATGAACAGACAAGTACCGGCCGTGACATGTCTGCGATGATGCAACTCCTCTTATTAAAAATGGACGAACAAAAGAAAAATCTGGAAGAACAAAAGAATAGCCTCGAACAAAAGCTGGATGAATAAAAGAAAAATCTAGACGAGCAGAAGAGCAGCATTGAACAAAAATTCAACGAACAAACCAACAATCTGCACGGTCTTCAACAGAAAATGGATAAACAAAAGAATAATCTGGAAGAACAAAAGAACATTCTCCAGCAAAAATTCGAAGAAATCGATGACAAATTTGAAAGAATAGAGAAGAATGTTGGCGAAAAATTCGAACAAATGGACAGCAAAGTTGAACAACTGGCAAAAGAGCTCGACACAGTGCGAAAACAGAAACTGCGAGAATGTTCTTTAAGCGGTCCAAGGAGAAAAGATTTGAAGCCTCCCTCATTCGATAGTCAGAACTCATGGTCTACTTATAAGAAGCAGTTTGAAATGGCTGCCTGTGCAAACGGCTGGGACAATGAGGGAAAGTGCTTTGCCCTAACAATGGCCTTGCACGGTCCTGCAGCAGAATTGTTGCAAACAGTAGACATCGAAAAGCATAAAGATTATGTGACTTTAGTGCAGGCTATCGAGAAACGGTTTGGAGACAGCCACATGCAGGAGGTCTACAAGGTCCAATTGCAAAGCCGAACGCAGCAAAGAGGAGAAACACTGCAGCAGCTCCAAGCAGACGTGAGTAGACTTGCACATCTGTCATACCCCACCGCAGGCCAGGAAATTATCGACGAAATGGCAAAAGATGCATTTATCAGGGGAATTGCAGGTTCGAAGCTACAGTCAGCAGTAAGGATGGCCGGGAAAAGAACCCTTGCTGAAGCACTTGCCTTCGCTCTGGCGATGGAAGCAGCCAATCAGGCTTCCAGGGGAACACATTTCGTCAGGGAAGTAGCATCTGTCGAATGCTCCTGCACATGAATTAGTGCCGAGGAACGAGATACTCGACGGGATAGACGATAATGCGATGCTGGAATTGCAATAAAATAGGACACCTTCAAAGGCAGTGTAAAGAACCGGTGCGACGAAAAGACTGCCCTCACTGTGGTGACAAGCAAATAGAGGAAGAAACCCGCAGAAACAGCTATCAAGAAGCCGGTCAACTTTCCCGAAGTCATCAGTCGGGAAATGCTTAAGCACCAACTTCGCGGGGCAGAAGTTGGTAGCAGGAGTCGACGGCCCCAGGACCATCATCCAAGTCTCGCTGGCAAAACGATGCAGCGAAAGCCTTCTAGTAGAAGTAGTCAGTGGAAAAGAAAAATGGATGGCAACAATAGACACCGGTGCCACGGCCTCAATCATCAGGAGGAATCTTGTGCAGAAGTCTTGGCTGCATAACACTAGCAGTTGCAGCTTGCGAACAGCTACAGGAGCAACGATTAAGGTATATGGTGAAGTTCGCATAAAAATCCAACTGGCCGGAATAACATTCACTCACGCGTTTCTGGTTGCTGACATATGTGACGAGTGCATCATTGGTACAGACTTCATGAGAGAACATGGACTTGTAGTCGACTTGGGGGCACAAACCCTGAAATACGGAAACATGGAGATACCAATGATATACGGAAATGCCAATACCTCAGTCTCAAATGTCGTCATCTGCAGCAATCAGAGTCTAGATCCTTCGTCAGAAGCAATTTTGTGGGCAAAAGTGGAAGGTGGTCCTGGTAGCCACCGATTCTATTTGATGGAGCCAGAAAAGAAAAGAGACTTCATGGTGGGAAAGACCTTAGTGGAGCCAAAGAACAACATGGTCCCTGTAAGGATTCTAAATCCAAAGACATTCAGTGTAAAGGTGAAAAAGGGGGAGATAGTGGGAAAATGTGTACCTGTTGAGGCTATATCGACCACAACGGATAAAAAGGGTGCAACACCGGTCACAACAGTTCAGAGCATAAAAATCGAGAACAAAATTCTCAGCCTCTGTAATCTGGACGAAGATCAGCGAATTCTGGCAGAAAAACTAATCGGTGAGTACTCTGATATATTTGCTACACAAGACGGAGAATATGGACGTACGCATATTGTTCAACACCACATTGACACCGGAGACGCTCGACCAATCCGTCAACCTGCAAGGCGTCTTCCATTGGCAAAGCAAACAGAAGTTGCCGAAATGATGTCGAAGATGAAAGCTGAGGGAGTGATTGAAGGATCGCAAAGTCCGTGGGCATCTCCAGTGGTCCTCGTGAAGAAGAAAGATGGCAGCACGAGATTTTGTGTAGACTACCGACGTCTCAATGATGTCACTAAAAAGGACAGCTACCCACTTCCGAGAATCGATGACACTTTGGATATGCTTTCTGGAGCGAAATGGTTTTCAACGCTTGACTTGAAGAGCGGTTACTGGCAGGTAGAGATAAATCGTGCGGATCGTGAGAAAACTGCCTTCACTACAGGAAGCGCTCTTTGGCAGTTTGCAGTGATGCCGTTTGGACTGTGCAACGCTCCGGCCACCTTCGAGCGACTAATGGAACGAACATTGCAAGGACTCACCTGGAAAACCTGCCTAGTATATTTGGACGATGTTATCGTCATAGGTAAGACGTACGAGGAGCACCGCGAAAATCTAAAAGAAGTGTTTGAGAGGCTACGAAGTGCTCATTTAAAGCTCAACCCAGAAAAGTGCGCCTTGTTCCGTCCGGAAGTAAAATATCTGGGTCACATTATATCAGCGGAAGGAGTAAGAACGGATCCTGACAAAATCGAAGCCGTGAAAAGTTGGCCCTCTCCAAAAGATAAACACCAACTGAGAAGCTTTTTGGGACTCGCCACGTATTACAGAAGGTTCGTAAAAGATTTTGCTGGCATTGCAAAGAGCCTGCATCAACTTACGGAAAAAGGCCGACAGTTCAGGTGGTCTGGAGAATGCGAAAAAGCATTTCAAGAACTGAAGCGACAGCTGTGCAATGCCCCCATCTTGGGTTACCCGACGCCCGGAAAAATGTTCATCGTGGACGCAGACGCTAGCAATGTTGGGGTCGGAGCTGTGATTTCCCAGGTTCATGATGGTCAAGAGAAAGTGGTCGCATATTACAGCAAAGTACTCTCCAGACCTGAACGGAACTACTGTGTAACCCGGCGCGAGCTTCTGGCTTTAATTCTGGCTACGAAGCATTTCCATAAGTACCTCTACGGACAAAAGTTCATTCTCCGGACAGACCACGCAGCTCTGAAATGGCTACTCCAATTTAAGAACCCTGAAGGCCAAGTTGCAAGATGGATCGAGCAGTTGCAGGGCTACGACTTTGAAGTGCAATAACGCAAGGGAACACTCCACTCAAATGCTGATGCTCTCTCTCGTCGACCGTGCGGAGTAAAATGCGAACACTGCAATCGTAAAGAAGCAAAAGAACAGGCAGCTATCCAAATGATCAGGACTGAGCCAATAGAGGGTTGGAGTATAGACGAAATCCGTTCCTCCCAACAGGCAGACAATGACATCGAACCAATATTGGCCTGGAAAGAACACGAGGAAAGACCAAGCTGGCAGCAGATATCAGATCGGAGCCAAACTCTGAAGGCTTTTTGTGCAAGATGGATTGCTGAAGAGAAAATGGGAAAGTGCAGATGGGACAACATCTCGTATGCAGCTAATTGTGCCACGGTCCAGAGTCAACCAGGTGCTCCATGAAATACATGACGGAATCTCAGGAGGCCATTTGGGAATAAATAAGACGTTGGAAAAGGTAAGGGAACGTTGCTATTGGCTAAGCGCTAAACAAGATGTCGAGAATTGGTGCAAAAAGTGCATAAGATGTGCGGCTACCAAGGGTCCAAAAGTAAAGCCACATGGACAAATGCAACAATACAATGTCGGAGCACCTTTCGAACGAATAGCCATCGACATCGCTGGGCCGTTTCCCGAAACCTTTAATGGAAACCGATATACTCTCGTAGTCATGGATTACTTCAGTAAGTGGCCGGAAGTGTTTGCCATCCCAAATCAAGAGGCTAAGACCGTAGCCGAACAGATAGTCAACAACTGGGTGAGCAGATTTGGGGTCCCAATGGAGCTGCACTCTGATCAAGGGCGAAACTTTGAATCAAAAGTCTTCCAAGAAATATGTCAATATTTGGGAATAAGAAAGACAAGGACAACGCCACTACACCCTCAATCTGATGGAATGGTCGAGCGATTCAATCGGACTTTGAATGAGCATCTATCTAAGGTTGTCAGCAACTGCCAGCGGGATTGGGATCGACACATACCCCTCTTCTTAATGGCCTACCGAAACGCGGTCCATAGCTCAACAGGGCACACACCATCCGAGATCTTATTTGGTCAAACAATTCGGTTGCCAAGTGAAGCAAAATTCGGATCCCCACCGACAGAGCCCAAAGAGGTGAACGACTACGTGAATGACTTACGCAGCAGGATTCGTAAATTGCATGAAGACACCAGAGAAAAGATGAAGCTAGCAAGCAGCCGCATGAAAACTAGGTACGATATCAAGGCGAAATCTTCCGGTTTCAACGAAAGAGATCTGGTTTGGCTGTATAAGCCTCAGCGTAAGAAAGGCAAATCACCAAAATTGCAACAGGACTGGGAAGGTCCATACAAGGTGATAACCCGCATTAATGACGTTGTCTACCGGATCCAGCGTGGGGATCGAGGAAAATTGAAAGTGGTCCATTTGGATAGAATGTGTCATTTCAACGGGATGCTGAATGACGAAGTTGTTCGGGACGAACAACTGTAGGGAGGGAGCAATGTGATAACCACTTAAATGTGAGCAGCGACATCTAGCAGAAAATGTCGATAGTCGAAGCCCAGAAGATTTCGATACTGGAATAACAAAGTCTCGACTGCAGAGTGGAATCGAATTTTCTAGCAAATTGGAAATTGTATGGGACGCTGGATGGCGAGGATTGTTCTCGAAGTATGTCATTCGAGTATAAATACCAGCATCCCCAAGGTATGCAAGTTAGTTCTAAAGTGTAATTTGAAGTGATTAAGTGGTTTAAGTAAAAGATAAGAAAAGTATAAGTGGTTGAGAAATTGAATTGTACTGAGAGAAAGAATTAAATAGTGAATTGTAACTGTACTGAATAAAGGGATTTGTATTGAAAAGAATAAGTTCTATTATTTGTACCCACACAAACATTTTACAATATCATTGAAATGTTAATGCAATATTAAGTTAAGAACATGTAAGAATGATTTATTTCAACAACTATAGCTCCCATATGTCAAAGCATAGTATTAACTTCCAAGTCCTGAACTACGCGAGCTTCTTGACTAACAGTTGTTACGACAACATAATTACGGTAATAAATTGTACAGCCTTGCGAATTGGATAATAACGTATGTACATTTTGGACTATGTTGCTCACTGAAAGCAAATTCGTGCACAAATCCGCTGTAACTAGTAGATATAGGCTGCCTATACCCCCCACATCAATCCTAGCGTTATTGGTTATTACCACTTGTCTATTTAGAGGTTGACTTATATCTGACAAAATCTGCCTGCTACTACAGATATAAGCAGAAGCGCCGGAATCAATATATCAAGCACATGGTTGAATTGAATTGACTGCAAATGACGTATAAAACACCATTTCGTTCTTACCATCTCGGCAATTCTTCGCAAAATGTCCAACTTTGTTGCACTCATAACATCGTGCTAAACCTTTATTGCTATCGCTGCCAGTTCCACTGTTGTTACTTCTGCTATGGGTCTTAGGTTTGCTTTTCCTCTGCCCATTGCCTCCATAGAATGTCATTGTGCTGCCCTCAGAAAATGCATCCCCTTCGAGATATAGAGGTTTTAGAGGTTTTCAGGAAACATCTATTACGCTGACCTGTTTTGACTCCTATTGAAAATAACATCATTCATATTTATGTGTGTATGCTAACAAATGGAGTATCGTTGAACTCGTTATTATGAGTACTTTAATTATTTCAAAGCAGATATTGCCCTAAAAGTAGTTTCTCAAAAGTTATTGCAAATGCAAAATGATTTTTTTGTGTAAAATAGCATAAAATGTAATTTAAATGGACCTTCCAACACAAGAATACGCAGACCTAGTTTATGCGATGGTAACCGTCAACGAGTTAGATTGGGATATCAGACATCAGATACGACCTTGATAGGTGGTAGGCTGCCAAATGGGAACACATTCATTGGAACATTTTTCAGGATGAGGAAGACAGGAAGAGTGCGGAAATCGTCGCGATACTCTTACGTCAGAAATCATCCAAATACCAGGTTTAGGCAACTAAGCAGACAATTTAATCCAAGCATGGCTTATGTCTGGAGAATACTACATTCAGAAGACATGTATGAATAGCATCATATACCAGTACAGGAGCTACAATCCTGGGACTCAGAGAAGCATTTGGAATACTGCCGTTACATTCTGGAAAAAACACTGCGTAAGATAATTTCATTTACCGGATTCTATGGACGTGTGACTTCCAATTCACCAGGGATAGAATCACTAATTTCCACAATTTACATACCTATATAAAGCAACCCCACTTTCTATGAAACGCAGAGCTTTTCAGCATAAACTTAACGTCAATGTGTGGGCAGTCATATTAGGTAATATGCAGATCGGACCATATCGGTTTCCTCCACGACTTTACTCGAATCTCTATCTGGAATTTTAGCGAAACAAATTACCAGAACTATTAGGGTATAATATATACCATTGCAACAAAGAACAGCCATTGCGTACTAGCGGTATGGCGCCCCCGCACTAGGTCATGCGGTTAGATGGATTGGGCGTGTGGACCCATTCTGTGGGTCTCCGGATTTGAATCCAATGGTCTTTTATTTATGGGGACGGATAAATAAGAATAAAACTAGGATTAATATTCCTATTTATTTTCCTAAATTGTTTAATAATTTTTAATTTAACGTTTTACCTGTCTCAATAAGTTGGGTCCGTATTTTGAAAACTACTGACTTGAGATGAAATGACCAGACTGTTTTTGGTTTCTTTTAAAATGTTAAGTTTCTTAAAATAAATAAAACTCACATTTGGTCTTCAATAACTTTGGACACATTAATTTTAGTGCAAAATTTACTTTAAAACAATTAAAGTATTCATAATTACAAGTTCAACGATACCCCATTTGTTACAATGCACGCATAAATTTGAAAGATATTATTTTAGATAGCAGTCAAAACAGTGCAGTGTAAGGCTTTATTTAGAACTTTTGTATCTCGGTGGGGATGCATTTCCAACGCACTCATACGATTGTTTTCTCAAAATATGCCAAAGAATTTCATCTTAAAATCTTTGTCACATTATCCGGAACACACTGTATATTGTTTTGAATTCAAGAAATATGAAACTTTTACTCCGCAATATAAACCCATTTTTGCCGCTTGTGCTTTATGGGCGCAAACACTTCATTAGAGTTGAGTCGTTCCGAACCTACATAGTTCCTGGAACTATGTATGTCCGCTTTCGGAACTAGTTCCAATCGTTCCACATACTCTACCTAAACATGTTCGATAGTTCCGACATGTCCGATACTCCGATAGTTCACACACAAGGAGTTCACTTCGCAAAATCTTTATTTTGTTCTGATTCACAAGTCTGACTGTACACTGTACAGAGCCGCGTATACCTTCTTCGGCTATTGCATTCGTTCATATTCACATGCGTATGTAGTTTAGCGTTGACGTTGTCGTATGTGTTGGTATTTTCGCAGTATTGGAACTGTTATGGAACTGGAACTACCAATCCAACTACAATGAAAATGGGACATTTTGTGTTTGCCTCTGCTGTGTAACTACAAATGCACCCGTACATAAAAAATTTTCAAAATTTCGTTATTGTTTTGATACCGTTTTTTAAAAAAAATATTTTTTTACTATGTATTTATAAAATGTTGAAATATTTGAACTATGTATGTAATGGAGAAAAACTTTTTTTATTATTTCAGATTAACATAGATTTGACATACATATTTGTACTCATTTATTTAATTCATTTAAAAAATTTCAAACGAATACGAATATATTAATACATAGAAATCATCAATATCAAGATGAGATAATCTTCCTTACACCATAGCATAAATCCACGCTTTCCTGCAAAGCGAATGTTCATGTAGATCGGCATCTACATTTCCACACATATGTATTTGTCATTCAACTTCAACTACGCAGTTCTGTGGACATGTATCATTCCATCTATCCGAACATGTTTGTGGAACTACTTAAATCCGCGGACATGAACCTCTTTTAATTCTGATACATCGTTGGAACTACATAGTTCCACGGAACTAGTTCCTTTCATGAAAGGAACCGTTCCATGTTCGTTCCGGCAAAGGAACGTTTTAGCACAACTCTACACTTCATTGACATGTCGATGTGCTCTTAGCATTATGACAATGCAGACGCGAGGATTGATTTTTAAAAGATCATAGATAAACTAACCTAGATGTCAAACTTACCAGATATTGGAAAATCAAAACCGGTTTTCTTCTGATCGATACTATCCATGTGACCCTGTCTGTGAATTGTCCCAATGGCAATTTCCCTCCCATTTTATACAAACCGCACTCATTTCAATAAAAAAAAACGTTATTCACATTACACACACTCATGCAAATCGTTCTCATTCTAGCAATTTTACTTGTAAATTGCTTTCCTTCTGGCAAATTTTGACAAAGTTATAGAGATGTAAAACTGTTGGAATTCACTTACAGCGAAAGTTAAGGGTTTATAAAAGCATTAGTAGAGTTTGCCATCTAGGTTAGTTTAACTATATAAAAGATGGTTGCTCTGGAGTTCACTTGGCAGTTTCGCACAATTCCTTCAATAACGATGTTGAAAAAATCAAATGACAAGCATCGCCTTGTTTAATCGCTCTTTTGACATTGAAGATAGCATACAATTCATCAGGCATCGTCTACCCCGATTTTAGATAAGTTAATGAATACTACGTTTATTCCTGGTGCTTTAAACAGCTCCCCAGTTAAGCCATCCGGTCCAGCAACTTTATTGAAAATTCTGACGGATGTTTCTTGTACTCAAAATCCCATATTAATTTCTGAGAGTTTGTTGGCTGGAACAAATTCGTATGAGAAGTTGAAATTCATTACGGAATAAGATTAATAAAATTCATTACGGAATAAGATTAACAAATTTGTTAAAGAAATGTTTGTGTTCAGTTAAAATGTCGAGAAAAGCTACGCAAGTTTTGAAATAAGAGTTTGAAATAAGTGAAATGTTTTGATGGCTTAGTTTAAATAGAATCGTGCTTTAAACAATGTAAACAAAGCACATGTGAATGACGAAGAAATTGTTTTTGTTATTATTTTTTTATTCAATATTAAGTCCATTGTGAATACCTAATATAAAGTGTTTATTTAATATATTGTTAAACAAGTTAATAAAGACAGCGAAATGCAACTTAAAATTTTCATAGATGGAATCCTATTAATATTACAGCAATATTATTTCAAGGGGAATACATCAGTTGGTGAAAGTGAAAAGTTGGTAGAAATTTCAAATTGGCTTGGTTCTTAAGTTGTAATTGAAGCAGGATCAAGTACAAGAGAGTATTTGCAACTAGATCGCAGCATTCTTTAACTTCTCCATTACATCTATGCGAATTTCCCGTTGGATTTCACTATCTTTATTGATTTGTTTAACCATATATTTAACAAAAAGACACAGTATTCACTAAATATTTAATTGAAAAGTAACAACACAACAATTTTTTCGTATTTCACAAGAGCTTTGTTTACACTTTTTGCAGCACGTTTCTATTTAAACTAAGGCATTAAACACTTCTCAAGCACTTATTTCGAAACTCGCGTATTTTTTCTCGACATTTTAGCTTTATACTTATCACACCAAAATAAATTCTTTAACAAATTTATTTATTTTATTCCACACCGAAATTAAACTTTGTATATGAATTTGTTCCCACCAACGAGCTGTCAAAAATCAATCTATGAATGTTGGTAGTAAAAACGCCACCAAGGGGCGCTGAAAGCACTATAGTGTCAATTAGACTTATGTCGTTTTCGTTGAGCTTTTCTCCGCGTTCCGAAGAGAAAAGTGATGTAAAACCATTTCCCCTCATTTTTTCAGAATCAAAATCTCGCTTCTCGTTTTCACTTGAGAATCGAAATCTATCTCATTGATTTTATGTCAAAATGTATAAACGTCAAATAGTATTGTGTTTCAAACTAGGTTTCTGATTTCGTGCAATCGGCTGTATTTGGCCAATTTATTATTCTGAGTGTTTAAATTGATTCGCATGCAAATATATTTACATTATAGAAGTCTGAAGAAGTTTTTAGTGTTCCATTTAAATAAAAGTCAGGGTACACAACAAAAAAGCCTTCTGACAGCCCAAACAAAAACGCTATTAAACTTTGAAATCGCCGTTATGACTATAAATGAACTAACATAAATGGCAAACTTTCCAGATATTGGAAAACCAAAACCCGATTTCTACTGATCGCCTCTATCCGTGAGACCCTGTCTGTGAATACGTGTGAATTGTCTCTCCCATTTTACACAAAACCCGCCCATTTTACTCAAAAAACGTCATCCACATTACACATACGCCTGCAAATCGCTCTCATTCTAGCAACTTTACTTGTAAATTGCTCTCTTTCTAGCAAATTCTGTCAGGTTATGGAGATGTGCAGTGTTGGCAATTCAATTACAGGGTGTCTGTGCGAAAGTTAAAGGGTTTGCAAAAGGATTAGTAGAGTTTGGTAACTATGTTAGTTTATCTATGGTCCTGACTCCATCTTGTTCGAATGGACGGAAATATTATCTCACCTCGTCTAGGTTGAATGGTTCGCGCACATCATTACAAGATTAGACGTCATTAGTTGAAAAACTTTCTAGGAAGGGCAGACATCTGAAAAGCGTGCAATCTATGTCCGTTCGAACAATATATTTAAACTAATTTCAACAATACTTCCATTTGATATGTCACATATATCAAAGTTATCAAAGCTGTCAAATATTCTAATGTGCACTTGCCCTAAATGTTTGCTTAAATGAAGTAAATGGTATAACAAAATGGCTGCCATCACCCTTTAGACATTTTACAAATATCTTTGACGTTTACTGATTGTGTTTACTTCTCCATTCCGCTCAATTATATTTATGGGTAATTTGCCTTTGTAAACAAGTGAACTATTTTCATTTGATGAAAATTACAGATTCAGCTGAAATAAGGGACCACCCTTGAGTAAATCGTATCGAAAATAATCCAAGCGATTACTAAAACAATGGATAAGCGAAAAAAGCGTACGTCCATCAATCAATATCTAATGTACATTGAACTGCTGGAGAAAGACAAAATATTTAGGACAGGTATTACACCCCGTGATGCAGAGCCCAACTATTTAGGCAATAAATGGAGGGAGCTAGCTGGAAAATTAAACACTTGTCCAAATGGTCCACAACTCTCCCCCGAGGAGTGGAAAAAGGTAAATAGTGAGGGTTCTCGTCTAACTAGTTTGTCTGACATGTGTATCTGTTGTTTTAGCGTTTGAATGATTGGAAGAACAGCACACGCTGCAAGTATCGTCGCAGTATATCAGGCGAAAAAGATATTTCAATGTCTCCACTTGAAGTGAAGGCTCTTAGTTTGTTTGGCAAGACGCCAGTACTGCTAAGATCGCCACAAACACTAGAATTTAAGTCAGAGGCGAAGGCATTATACGAAGCTGAGAAGAAACATCAGGCAGCAACTAAAGCGAAGGATCTGAAACGAAACGAAAATAATTATTCACTTGATGGAGAGATTGAGGGCATATATATTGACGAAGATGATTTTAACGATGATGACTCTGTAGAGGAAATCGAAGTAAAGCAAAGTAAAATCAACACAAACGATCAAACAAATGGTGGATCTCCAAAATCAAAACGACGACGTACTATCGAGACAACTGTATATCAAAGTGTGTGGAAGTTTGTCAGCTTTATATTATTGTTATGAATTTTTTTTATTTCTTTTTTTCAGTTAAGTCGCTTTCTCCAAAGAATACACTCTCAACCACTCTGCAAACAATAGCAGCTCCTTCAGCTGATAGTTCTAACAATGATTCTGCTGCAGTACAACAAACTGCCATTCCTGTGGCAGCACCAATACAGCCTGTTCAAAGTCACATTACGGTAGACACAAGCGCGTTGGAGTTTCAGCTTAAACGGATAGCTGACATCAAAGCAGCCAAGTTAGAGTTTGAAATTGCAAAGTACAAGTACAATAATCCGGGATTTATTTACTCTAGCACTCCTTTATAGTACAATAGTGTAGGAGCATAAGTTAAGGTGTTTTTTATCTTTCTTTATTTTTTATTTTTTGTATGTATAAGAAGTAAAGATCGGTCATACCTGCGCATCTTGTTAGATTAATGTAAAGTCTAGGGCAATAGTTATGTCGTGTTGCATTTGTTTTGTTAAATTTTTCCACGTTTTTCCTTTTATTTCTTGATTGTTTATTTCGTTTCGTTTTTAATGTTTTAGCCAGTCAAAAGTACACTCTCCTCGAAATTCAAAGTCCATTCCTCGTAAATGAATGAATACTTTGTACAGAGTTGTACATCCCTCTGTTTGTAGGGAGCAATTACTTAAATGAGTTTTTCATCGTCATGAACGTGGATAGACGCAGCATTCTGAAGCTTTAACGGACGACTTCATATTATTTCCGTGAAAAGATCATCCTTTCTAAGGCGCCTTCGGAAAAAGAGATTTTACACTCCGAATGCTTGAAATGGTAATGTTTTCTTTTTCCCTAAATGGTGTACGGTCCAGGAAATTTTATTGATCACTTTATATTTTCGAATAGCCTAGTTAGTAATTCTTTGCTTTTGCACTTTTATTGAACCCAAACGAGTAACCGTTATATGTATTTGTAAATGTCCATATTTGTATTATCGAAATAAAGAAAAGTTTGTTAGTATACAACGTATGCATTTGAATCTGTTCCGACACAAAAAAAAGTACATAGAGCCAGTTGTAATGCCTGGAGCACTCTGTGTAAGGGTAGACAGTCATACACCAGCACCAACAACCACACAATCATTTGTAATGTAGAGGAGAAAATGTAAAAATATTAAAATACGAATGGATAAAAATGTAGAGGCTACATTTAAATGAATATCCTTCATGTAACCGGGGAGATGTGTTATTCAGAAAAGGGGGAACTCCCAGATCTCAAAAATTTCCGAATTTTCGGGGTAATTAGAGGAAGGCATGCGTGTGAGTTCCATCTAACTAACGGGCATTGTACATTTACATCTAACATTATCTGCGCTATAACAGATGGCCTGAGAGCCCAGAGTCGCTCCGCACTTCTACATATAAATCAGAGCAATAACTGTGACATGAAGTCCTACCTTTTCAATTGGGCGTGCTATAATTTCGCTCCCGCTTATTGCGTTAAATAATTTATTAAATTGTGTTTACCTAACAACCTGCTTTTGCACTCCGGGGAATCTCAGGGAAACGGAGGATGATTATATATATATACTTAGAATTCTGAACTCAACACTGAAAAGTGGAGAATATACTCTCACAAGCGGAGAGTATATCGGGAAAACAAGGACGGCTTTTCTCTATTTGTGGAGTTAAGCAAAAGCTTATATCGAAACCATCAAACCTAGTTATAACTCACGTCCCTATCTGAACCTTGGAAGGGTTTATTTCGACTTTGTTTTCAGTGCCGAAAAGAGACGTCCACCACATTAGTTATCAATCACATTATACTCGTACGTATTTACTCAGGTCAACCTTCAACATTCCATTTTTGATACTGCATCCGTATGTAGAGATAATACAAAACCTCACATAATATCTTTACAGGAACCATAGGTGCACTTAGTGAAACACAGGTAGATCCCCGCCCACACCTCTCAGATTATTATTCTTTTCTCACCGCGGCCTCGCCATTTACGTGTGTAGTGATGTAGCTGAACAAACTCCACCACAATGTAGTGCATGTTCCAATCCGGAATTAAATTTCCTGTGGTTAAAATTCCGTCTACACAAACAAATTATCCACATTTACAGAAGCCCCAAACCGGACAGCAATTGGACCTTTAAATAGTTTGATGCGCTGTATGACTCCATTCAAAGAATTGTATCCTCACACTTAAATCATTATTACATAATTCTGGGTGGATTCAACATTCCTGACAGACAACACCCGGAGGACGATGCGTTGATGTTTTCGCTGTGTAAAACAACTTGACGCAGCTCGTAAATGAGCCCATGCGATAGTTATACCGCCAACACCTTGGACTTCTTTTTAACTTCTCAGCCTGATATTCTTTAGGAATTGTAACTGGTCGTTATGTTTCCTCGATAACGACGTGGATGCTGCTGCATCGAACGAAAAGGCATGGTACGAGGCTGTCAGGGTTAGAGAAATGTTTTTTCGGTCCTTCAACACCAACCCGACAGAGGAAAACCGAAAAAATGCAAACGAGCCAGGAATGACTACAACGCCTTTCTTAAACGTGTGAAATTCTAATACTACCAAAAACTGAGTCAAAAAATACTACAATGTCCCAAAGGTAGTAAACATTTAGAAATTCTGCCTCATCTTCCTTTCCAACTCTCATTTATAATGACATTCCAGCTGTCAGCTCTTTGGACAAGAGAAGTCTGTTGAGCTGCAGCTCAACACTTCCAGATTGTGCTTTGTCTCCGCCTACACTTGACTGCGTCGAATCTTCAATGGGACGAATCCATTTTCGCACTCGTGTAGTAGCAAGAGTACTTAAAGATCTTAATATACACAAATCCACTGGTCCATATGGTATATCTCCCCTTCTTCTTCTACGCTGGCAAAATCACTGCCTAAGCTTTTTCATGAATCCTACCCTTTAGGATTCTTTCCGAGCAGATGGAAAACAGCATTTATCCAGCCCGTCCTTAAAAAAGGCAGTTCTTCTTCTCTTTCCTCCTACAGACCCATTGAACTTACGTCCTTTTTTTCCAAGGTCATGTAAACGCTGATAAACCGTCAGCTCATAAAATATCTTGAAATACGAAAACTTCTCAATGACCGGCAGTATGGTTTTCATAGCTACAGATCCACTGGTGATTTGATGGCAAATCTCACCGAAAAGTGGGACCAAAGCGTACATCAATCTGGCGAAAGCAAGATAGCTGCACTTGATATTTCTAAGGTTGTTGACAGAGTTTGGCATCAGGCTCTTTTGTCGATTCTCTTCTTCAATGGATCGACGATTCTCTTCTTCAATGGATTAGAAACTACCTTTCGGAACATTAAATTCAAGTTGCCTTGGATGGTTTCAAGTCTAATATTCACAAAATAAATGCTGGTGTGCCCCAGTGCTCCGTGCTGTCTCAGACACTCTTTTTTATTTTCTCCTACTTCTAATCCAATATATTCCTTTTCTGATGACAGTACTCTCTGCTTCTCATATTCGTTCCCGGACTCACATCCCTGCTCTTCGGCTGTCGAACGGGAACGTCAGCGTATGTTAAGCGCATTAAATTCTGATATTAGCAGCATAACCAATTGGGGAACTACAATATCAACAGAGTGGAATTTAATGTCTCCAAAGCACAATTCTGTCTGCTGTCGTTATAGCGAAATTTAGCTTCCGGAAAACCTTCTGCCGGCAATATTAATCCAGATTGCGGAAAAGATTGCAATCCGTTAGGGAAATATTGGGAGAGTATGGTGGATGCGGAAGAATTTCAAATCCCAACTGCAACAGTTTTTGCACCATCACTTGTGAAGCATGGGGCTAGCATTGTGATACAAAAGGATCGGACCGTGCCTATTGACCAATGCAGGTTGCTTTTCAGCCAATATGCCATGCAATATGTCGATTTCCCCACAATATTTGATAGCGTTTATCGTTTATTCCGATAAGAGATTGGTCCTTTTGACGTCCACCAAATTGTCACCGTAACATTTTTTGGGTGAAGATCGGGCTTGGGGGTGTGTTTTCGTTTTTAATTTGCATCCAACCACTGCCCAGATCTTTTATGATTATCAGAGAGTGTTCACTTTTAATCACAGGAAATTATACGGTGCAAAAACGTTCAGTTTGGTTTCTTAATATAAGCGATGCGCAGATTTCCAGGCGCCGTAGTTTTTGGGATTCGTTCATTGCATGGGGTACCCACTTATCGGGTTTCTTTACCTTTCCTAGGAGAGAAAGGTGTCGACTTATTGTCATTGGGGATACTCCCATGCATTTTCGAGGCTGAAATCTCCCGAACGGAACTTTCCAAACCAAAGTCGTAAAGTGCGTTCGTTTACCGCTATATCCTAAAATGCGTCATTAATGATTTTATGTCCCATTTTAAATGCGTTCAAATTTGAACTGTCGACAGCATAGTAAGTAATTCATAGAAAAAAAATAACGGTACTTGTAACGAATCCTAAAATTCTCACACGTCAAGAACACGTACCACTTAATTTTATAAAAAAAGAAAATTTAACGTTCTGGCACAGATGTTCACTCGAGAACTTCTTATTTCCGACTGAGCGAAAATCGGACATTCCATGTGGTACAACCCAATAGAAGCTAATTACCATTTTGAAGAATGTCTGTTACAAAGACTTTTGCAAAAAATCGAAACGGTCGGTGAAACTAGTGAAATGGGGAAAATTTACTAGGCTGGAATTACTCATGTTACGCCAGCAGAAAAGCTATTAAAAAAGACAAACTTCGCTTTTGATAATTCAAGAAGAACTAAACAATATTTCATAATTACAGTACTGAATACATAATTGAGGTATCTATTATTACATAAGACGAATAAGTATTATACATAGGAAAGAATGGAATACGTTAAAACTCACACTATGATTAATGGTTTAAAAACAAACTCAATTTTTGCTAATTATAATTACAATTCAATATTTAATATTATTACATAAAGCTATGTACTATCTGTACTAGGCTTGATTGGCATTCTCTTCACACTCAGCGTTTGCCTAACAAGCGCTGAGTGTGTATGAAGTTTCGCTCATTCCAACTCTCTTCTCTCACCTGATCTTGTAGGAGATCAGGCTGATGAGAAAGACGGGCTGGGCAACAGTTCAGATTTGGAAGCGAAAAGCAAAGGACTTAATTAGAGTAAAATAAAAATAAAATTGTTAACTGAATGAGCACCTTGTTTGAATTCTACATATTATTATATACATATATGTACGAGGGTTGTCTGAAAAGTTTCCGATCGCAACGTAAAGATAGCGGAAATCGTCAATAAAACCGAGTAAATACTATACTTTATCCAACAAAACATGTCAGTACAGGGCTTACGGGAAAGCTTTTTTTCTAACAGTGGTGCCTGTAGGTGGACTCAATGGCACATTACGACTGAAACACAAAGGCAGCCACTGAACTTTGTGTACAATTGTTGTTGTAATTATTTTCAGATTTAACCACAACCACCCTATTACTTGCTTGCCCGATAGCTGTGGGCAGAATGATCATAAAATCACCATTCACCACTACTGCTGGCTGTGCATTGAAAATAATCTCATCAAAGCAGTGTTACCATTCTCAAATGTTAGCACATCGTTACTGATTTTTCAGTGTTATTGTTATTCGATTTGATATTGATATTGATGTGATATTGTGTTAAATAATAGTTGTTGGCGATCAAGTTAAAAGACGCTGAATAATAACAAAATGTTTTTTTCTTCTGGTACGGCAGCGACCAGTTGGCGACAAATGATTCTTTACCGACGACTCCGATCTTCTACATATATTTCCTTTACTGAGCAAAACAACAAAACGAATCTGATTAAATCACGATGGGTTTATTATCTAACAAAAAAAGGTATTATTAAAAAACAAAAAAATTATTCAATTTTACTCACTTATTTGCTCCCTTTTCCGGCACGCAGTCGTCGATGAATAATGACTCAACGAACAAGCCAAACTTTAGTTAAATTTAACGAGTCCATCATCGCCACAACGCAAACGGGTGGAAGCACAATGAGCGTTTTGCTGGTGTTCATTTAAGCAGCAACATTCGATGTGCGAGATTCACTCAATACGTCGAGTCTCGCTAACTTGGTTGCTGGTCTTCTAAGGATACCCGTTGACGTTTTTATTACAGCAGACCGGACTTGTCCATCAGGAGCCAGCGCCACTTCTATAATTCTTCCACGTTTCCACTCACCTCTGCCATCGCCGCTGTCACATATAACTACAATATCACCAACTTTAAGCGGATTGACTCGCTGATGCCACTTTGTGCGACGCGTAAGTGTTGGAAGATATTCTGCGATCCACCTCTTCCAAAACGTTTGTTTCATTTGCGTTAATATGTGCCACTGTTTTCGAAGATGCGGACCGTTTTTTACCTCAGGCGTTTGTACATAGTTTGGGCAACCTAGCAAAAAATGATTAGGTGTCAACGGTTCGGTTTCATTGTGTTCGATTGGCAAATGTGTTAATGGTCTAGAGTTGATCAGGTTTTCAGCGTCAATTAACAAACTTTGTCTCTAACTGCGGAGTCCTTTGCTTAAGCGTTACTGACAGTGCGTTCTTCACACACCTGCGTTCCCAAACTCCTCCGGCTGACGGATTTCATGGTGTATTGAAAATCCATTCAACTCCACGCCGCGTACATTCATTTTGCAAACCCTTTTCAACAACCAACCATTCTTCTTTAGTCGCTCCCACAAAATTTGCACCCCTGTCACTTCTGAATCGCACTGGAACACCTCGTCGATTAATGAAGTTACGCAGACATAAAATTAATGCATCAGTCGTTAAGTTCTTTGCAAGTTCCAGATGTATTGCACGTACAGATAGACATGTGAAAAGTGCTACCCATCTTTTTTCGCATCTGCGTCCGATAAAAATGTCGATAGGCCCGAAGTAGTCCAATCCTGTGTAAGAAAAGGGTCGAACATAAGGGGTCAGTCGATCGACGGGCAATTGACCCATTAAAGGCGGTTCCGGGACTGCATAGGCATTTTTGCAATGTTGACATGATGACCTAATTGACCTCACTAGTCTTCGGAGATTCGGAATCCAAAACTTAGATCGAATTGCGCATATGATGGCTTCTTGATTTTGATGATGAAACATTTCGTGATAGTACTGTGCAATTATTCTTGATATAATATGACATTTAGGTAGGATAATTGGTCTTTTCACATTCAAAGGGACACATGCAGCATTGTCAATGCGCCCACCAAGTCGAATAACGTGGTCATCATCTATAACAGGAGTCAATTTATATATGGAACTACTTTTCGGGATTTGCTTCTTCAATAGAAGGACCTTTAATTCGCTTGAAAATACCTCTTTCTGAACTAGTCGACAAACAATTATTTCTGCTATTCTTATCTCCTTTGCTGTCAGTTGTAGGTCTGCTGTTAATGATTCACATATCTCTTCGCTTTGATGCCTCCGCAAAAATTTCAAAGCCGCACGCCGAACCCAACACACTACCCTCAGCAACTTATAATACTTTGAGAAATTCTCAAATGGAATTAATTCCGATGTCTCAACATTAATATTAAGAATGGTATTGGAACGTTCTTCGCTCAATTCTTGGTGAGCAGCAATGTCAAGTGGTTCTTTTGGCCATTGTTCCATCGGGAGTTTCAAGAACGAGGGGCCTTTTATCCATGAAGACCTCATAGATGCATTTGTTCTTATCTGTGGTCTCGTAGCATCGTCAGCGGGATTTAAACTTCCAGGAACCCATCTCCAATCGTTCACTTCTGTTGATTCGAGCACTTCAGATATTCTATGCGCCACAAATTGCCGATAACGGCGGCTGTCGGATCTAATCCAATCTAGAACGGTCTTTGAATCAGACCACAACATGACTGTCCTTGGTTGTACTTCATGGCCGTTAAGTATAGTTTCTTTTAAATGAACGCCTAAAACTGTAGCTTGAAGCTCGAGCCTCGGGATGGATAGGGCTTTAATTGGACTGCATCTAGTCTTTCCCATAACAAATACAACATCGACATCGCTTTCATGACTTATACGCCAATAGCCTACCGCGGAAAATGCAACTTCACTGGCGTCAACAAATAAATGGAGTTGAATATCAGCAAACGCATTGGCAAAGTGTAAATGGTAGCACCTCGGTATTCTAAACTCTCTTACGCTGTCAAGTTGCCTATACCAATTATACCATTTGCTATAAATATCTTCTGGGATTTGTTCACTCCATCCAGTTTTTATTCTCCATAATTCCTGTAAGAGTAACTTCGATTTGATGACGACGTTAGCTAGAAATCCAAATGGATCAAATATCGACATCGTGAGACTTAACACTTGACTTTTTGTCGGCCTTATTCTGCCCTCAAGAATATCTTTAGGCATTCTACCAAAATTCAAAATAAAACAGAACTGATCGGCCTTTGGGTCCCAATACATACCCAGAATCTTCTCCGTTGTTGCGTTACTATGGCACATATCTGTCAGATCTGGCAAAGATGATAGCGATGAAGTGTCATTGATGGCCTCAATGAACTCAGACGAATTTGATACAAAACCCCTTAACTTAAATCCGGCTTCGCTATGGATATTTTTTACAACCTTTACTACTGAGATTGCTTCAGCGATTGTATCAAAGCTATCGACATAGTCATCCACATAATGGCACTCTACAATAGCTTTAAAGGCTCTCGGATGTGTATTCTCATAAGTCTTCGCGTTTAAATTTTTTATGTACTGAGCGGAACACGGCGAACTTGTGGAACCGAATATCATTGCACTCATCACATATATATTTGGCGAATGTGATGAATTTCCGTCCCTCCATAAGAAACGTTGAGAGTTCTGATCCTCTTCCCGTATATTTATGCGGTGAAACATTTCCTCAATATCCGCACATATGCCTACCGATCTTTGTCTGAAACCAAGCAAAACTGAGAGGAGCGGTCTTGGTTGATAAGTATCAGGCCCCTTTAACAACTTGGAGTTTAGTGACATCCCATTGACTGTGGCAGCCGCATCAAAAACGAGTCTCAACTTATTTCCTTTATTAATGTTACATATTGCAAAGTGTGGCAAGTACCATGTACGATCGTTTACTTCGGCGGCTTCTTCCATTGGCAATTTTCTGGCATACTTTTTTGTTATGTATTCGTTTATTTTTGATTTGTACCACTCAGCTAATTTGGGGTCCCTCTTTAATTTTATTTCTACTCTCTCTAGTCGTCTTAAGGCCATGATGTAACTTTTCTCAAATTTAAAATGATCTTCTTTCCAGAGAAGACCGGTTTTATACTGGCCGTTAACCCTTTTTGTTGTTTCGATAAGAAGTTTCTCTGCTCTTTTATCTGCTTCAGAAACTATCGGCTTGACTGCTCTTGAGACTAGATTTTCGACGGCGAAATATTCGGCAACTTGTATTTGTAAATCTCTTAAAACATTTTCGTCGTAGCCAATATAGCTAACAAATGCATCCGAAACGTTATGTTCGTCTTACTAAATTTGTATGTGGGATTCCAATTAGAATTCTAGGCACTGCGTCAGAATAATCATCAATGGGAATTCCTTCTAATTCACCATACTGTTTTTTCATTTCAACCAGATTTATGCTCTGAGATGGTAATAATAGTTTCTTTACAGTGCGGACATTTCGCATTTGGTATGTTGGCGCGTTTTTATACACTCCAGATATCTCCAGGTCTACACGTTGCGAAACTGCACTTGATGTTGTATCACCTATCCATCTTAGTGATAATACGTCAGATACTCCCTTGACACCGATTAAATTTGTCACACCTTCCTCAATTAGCGAAATTTTTGCCCCATCATCAATAAATGCCATCACTATACAAGATCCTCTCGGACCATTCAAACGCACAGGAAAAACTTAAATAGTGTCGTTTTATTTTGTTGTTGGGAATGAAGATTAATATTATCTTCTCTGTCTATTCCCCCGGACGATGTAATTTTGATAGCATCTACAGTAGCTACGTGGGCGGTAGCGGTATGATCAGTAGAAGGGTTGTCTGTCAATGTAACAACATCGTGTTTGCCCCTGTCATAATCATGGAGAAGACGATTGTGGCATTTACGACATGATGAAATTCCACATTCTCGACGATAAGGACATTTAGAAAGGAGATGACCTGTGCGAAGACAACAAAAACAAACACGACTCGTCTTACATATTTTCCAACGATCGGAAATGGAAAGGCCTTTGAACTGTGTGCACTGATACAGCTGATGATTTTGGTAGCAAGATATACACTTTGGTTTATATTTTCTGTTTTCTGTTTCTGATACAGTGTAGAGATTATTTGTTTGCTTCGACCTTTTCTCACACAAAGAGGACAATGCATGTGGCGTTGCAGACTTATCTGGTTTTACATCTATAGCTAAAGAAACATACATGGCAATTTGTTTTAACCATATGCTGAAATCTCGTACGCTCGGGTAAGATGATAAAATTGCTAACCTGTGCTGTACCCATTGTTCCCTTTTACTTAACGGTAATTTGCATACCAACTCATCAAGAAGTGATGGATCAAATAAATGTGGAGTGGCACCTGCATTTTCCAGAAAAACCGTTAAGTTCGAAACTAGTGTACTGAAGTTTATGATTTCGCTTATCCTTGTATCGCATATAGTTGGAAATCCTCTCACTTTAGCTATTTGGCTTCTGACTAATATTTCTGGTCGCCCAAAATGAAACTCCAAAGTACTCATGATGGCATTCACGCTACTTGGATGTATAAGGAGGGATTCGACCAGTTGCCTTGCGGTGCTCTTTGGACGAAGCGCCTTTTGCAGCCGAGATAAATTTTCTAAGTCCGTGTAACGATGAGCAGCTGTCGTTTCTCTAAAAGAAACGGAAAACATTGGCCATTCTTCAGGTGAACCAGAGAATTCCGGTAGATCCTGTAATTTACGAATCGGTGGCTGATAGAATGGGGTTGGTTGTGGCGGCGTATTTTGTGTGGGTTGAAACGGCGGTGCGGCAATGTTATTTATGCATGGTATAAAGACATTTGGTAAATTATTTCTGTACGTACCTTGTAAATGATGACCCCAAGAGTAACTTGTTGCATTCGCAGATGCACAGTATGGTGTGTTATTCGCAATCGATGTTTTGGTGTTCGCAGGCACGGTGACGTTGTGGCTAGTTGGGATATTGTAGCTTGGCTGGCTGTGACTGTAGATGGAAACAACCTCGGAAGTTTCGGCAGCAGTTGAAACGGCGATTGTAGTTTCGGCAGTAACGTCGACTGGAGTTTCATTGGCAGAAACGGCAGCTGCAGCCTCGTTGGCGACTGAAACGTTGTCTGGTGTTTTGGCGATAGCGTCTAACGGTGCTCTCGATGTTAATAGCAGCTGTAATTGAATCCTTTCTTTCTCTAACTTGGCAAACGATTGTTGCAGTTGTCTAATTTGATGATGTAAGTCCGAAAGCGTTGGCGAAATCATTTCCACCACCGTATTATCGTCATCATTAGGGGTTGAACTGTCATTTTCTGATGATGGCGAGGACGGCGACATGTCAGAACAAGATGGCGGTTTTGTCTGGCTTCTCGTTAACATGCTTGTTAAATATGTATGCTGTTTTACAGCGGCGCGAATGAATTCAAAATATTAAAATCTTGTGACGACAATTCAAATGAATAATAAAAAATGTTGGCGATCAAGTTAAAAGACGCTGAATAATAACAAAATGTTTTTTTCTTCTGGTACGGCAGCGACCAGTTGGCGACAAATGATTCTTTACCGACGACTCCGATCTTCTACATATATTTCCTTTACTGAGCAAAACAACAAAACGAATCTGATTAAATCACAATGGGTTTATTATCTAACAAAAAAAAGGTATTATTAAAAAACAAAAAAATTATTCAATTTTACTCACTCATTTGCTCTCTTTTCCGGCACGCAGTTGTCGATGAATAATGACTCAACGAACAAGCCAAACTTTAGTTAAATTTAACGAAATTTTGGTGATGTTCGCTGAGTCCATCATCGTCACAACGCAAACGGGTGGAAGCACAATGAGCGTTTTGCTGGTGTTCATTTAAGCAGCAACAATAGTGATTCAAATTACTGTGTTGTGTCGGTGTTAATGTTGTGTTTAAGAAAAAAGGATCATTTTCGCGGTGTTTTGAAATTAGAATTCATTGACTCTGCAATTAGTGATCATATTTAATAGCGTAAGTATTAGTAGTGATATTGTGTCAAATTAAAGTGATTAATTAGTTTTAAGCAACTGTATTGTGGCTAAATAGAAAAATGGCTACAAGTCTTCAAAGGAATTAAGTGCAGAAAAGAAACAACAAATTGTTAATGCAACTAACAAATTTTATGGCCTTCTTAAAAATAAAACGGAATCCGTGAGAAAAGCAGCTGATGTCTTTTCTGTTACGGAACGAACTGTATATAGGCTTTTAAAGGAAAATGAAATTAAAGGCCACAATTCGCCTTCAAAGAAGAAAAATAATTCTGGTCGCAAAAGCAGGGTCGACGATTTTGACAAATGTGACGTTAGGCGCATAGTCCATCAGTTTTTCATGGATAATGATTTACCAACGCTCGATAAGATATTGCATGAAGCCCAACAAAATGCAAATATTACAAAAATAAGCAGATCAACTTTACATACAATCTTAAAAGAAGATCTTAAATTTAAATTCGTCAGATGTGGGAGATGGACGTTTTCGTCGAGGAAGCAGTCGAAAGATTAAATAATGGGTCCGCCATCTAACGTTTTTTTTTTTCAACTAGTGCTTATTTCGTGAATGGTAACACTTAGCTCATGTCTGATTTGACAGATAATTAGTTTTATCCCTCCGCTGAATGAATATGGTTGTGTATATGCTTGAACTACGCTTCGCTAAGTGGGTCTGCGATCGACTTAGAGAAGATGCCGATTTTGCCAAAAAAATCATCTTTTCAGATGAAGCTCATTTTGATCTTGGCGCGTATGTAAACAAGCAAAATTGTCGCATTTGGGGCACAGAAAACCCGCACGCATACATTGAAAAGCCGATACACGCAAAACGAGTCATTGTTTGGTGCGGATTTTGGTCCAGAGGCATAATTGGGCCATTTTTCTTCGAAAATGAGCAAGGAGTGGCCGTTACAGTCAATGGCGATCGTTATCGGGCCATGTTGAACGAATTTTTGTTCACAAAAATTGAAGAGGAGGATATTGGCAACATTTGGTTTCAACATGACGGTGCTACGTGCCACACAGCCGAAGCTACACTCGATGTTTTGCGCAATGTTTCTGAAGATCGCATTATCAGCCGCAGAGCTGATGTCGTTTGGCCACCTCGGAGCAGCGATTTGACAATGTTGGACTATTATTTGTGGGGTGCCGTAAAAGATAATTGTTACGCCGACAAGCCAGAGACAATTGACGCTTTAAAGGACAAAATTCGTGAAGCCATTGGTGAAATACAGCTGCACACAATCGATAATGTGCTTAAAAATTGGACCGATCGTGTAGGCTACTGCATGCCCAGCCGAGGCAGCCATTTGAATGAAATTATTTTCCATTATTAACCGGAAGGACAAAACTAATTACCTGTCAAATCAGATATGAGCTAAGTGTTACCATTCACGAAGTAAGCACTAGTTGAAAAAAAAAAAACGTTAGATGGCGGACCCTTTATAAATGCCGATAGTAGCAGCACTAACTTTTCATCAGACTAATAGATTTTAATATTATAAATTAATGCAATTTTATATTTTTACATTATACTTTACTATATTTATTATGAATTTTGTTTACTATATTTATCATGAATAAATGAAAATACATATATTTTTTAGTTCTTTTTTCTGTTTTCGGAAATTTTTTCTTTTTTAAACAAACTAAAAAGGGGTTAGGCCTACTGGGGATACCCTTAAAAAACGCGCCACCCTTTGGTGGTGAGGAAAAAGATAAATGAAATTTATATCGTTCAGGAATATTTTTATTTGTTTATTTTAAATGGGGAGATGGTAACCCTATGCGAAATGCTCTTTCTCTTTGTGGTGATTCATCATATACACCATGGCAACCCTATGAGAGCTTTAAAGAGGGACACATTTATGCATGTTATTGCAACCAGACTACGAGGTAAATGTCCTAACTTCCCTGTACTAACATTTTTTCTTGGATAAACTATAGTTGCACTCTTTTCATGTTAACCGTTATATAACCCGTTGCTTTTATGCTTCTTTCTCACAGAAAAGATTTTTGTTTTTAGTCGTTTACAATCATGAAATAGGGTGATATCGTAAATCGTGTCGTCATGATCGGCTTATACAAGTGTAATGTGGCAAAAGGTGAGGTCTTTCGGACCTTGCGACCGCTTGCAATCACTCGCTGTTTTGTTTATCGTACTATTAAATTGTTCGAGGATACTGGTGGAGTACGTGACCGCGAAAGATCCAGCCGTCCACACAGTGTTATGACTCCGGGAGCCATCAAAGCTGTGCAGCCTCGAATACGACGCAAACCACTGAGAAAGCAGAAGATCTTGTAGCGGTAAATGAACATTTCGCAAAAATCCATGTCTCGCATCATCAAAGAAGACTTGGAACTTAGTGCGTACAAAAGACATACTGGACACCAGCTAAGAGCTAATAAAAATTAAAAGCTCTTTTAAGGCGATACGCTAAAAATGCTCACTGACGAGAAATATTTTACCGTCGAAGAAACTTTTAATAAGCAAAATGATCGAGTGTATGGTCGGTTTTCCAGGGTTTTCTAAATTCTCAAAATTAAAGCACAATTTTAAAATTATCCAAAAACAAATCTGTGCAGAAATAAAACATAATGCAATTTTAACATAACAAGCGCGTACCTACTGTGGAATATGCATACATGTAATATACAACTCAATGCCATTGAAGCTAACAACACGTTCCCTTCTACCTTCTACATTGAACACGACTGACTGAGTTTGTTGGAACCAATTTTTTTTGTTGTAAATAACTTGCATTTGACGCAGATCCGAAACTCTGCTCAATTGGAAGTTTAATGTGTTAGTGTTTTCTGTGATTGAGGGTTGAACAACTATGGCGTTATGGCGCAGATTTTGTGACGTATGGAGCGGCATGATACTGTGATAACCACTTAAATGTGAGCAGCGACATCTAGATTCACAGAGCAGAAAATGTCGATACTCGAAGACCAGAAGATTTCGATACTGGAATAACAAAGTCTCGACTGGAGAGTGGAATCGAATTTTCTAGCAAATTGGAAATTGTATGGGACGCTGGATGGTTTGTTCTTCTGGATTGTTCTCGAAGTATGTCATTCGAGTATAAATACCAGCATCCCAAAGGTATGCAAGTCAGTTCTAAAGTGTAATTTGAAGTGTTAATTAGGAGAAGTGATTAAGTGGTTTAAGTAAAAGATAAGAAAAGTGTAAGCGGTTGAGAAATTGGATTGTACTGAGAGAAACAATTAAATAGTGAATTGTAACTGTACTGAATAAAGGGATTTGTATTGAAAAGAATAAGTTCTATCATTTGTACCCACACAAACATCTTACATTGGTGTCAGAAGTGGGATAGGACTTATTCTGTGTAAAAAAAAAAAAGTGTTTTCTGACTATTTGAAAAAGCTAGAATGGGTCGAAAACTATTGCAGTTGACCCTCGTCCAACTCAAATCCGAGTTGAACAAGAGAAGCCTCAGCGCCAGTGGAGAAAAAAGTGACCTGGTGCTCAGTCTTCAGGAGGCTTTGAACAACGAGGGACATGATCCTGATGCATATTCCTTTGATGTTGACTAGGATGAACAGACAAGTACCGGCAATGACATGGCTGCGATGATGCAACTCCTCTTATTAAAAATGGACGAACAGAAGAACAGTCTGGAACAAAAAATGGACGAACAGAAGAGCAGTCTCGACGAACAAAAGAAAAATCTGGAAGAACAAAGGAATAGTCTCGAGCAAAAGCTGGATGAACAAAAGAAAAATCTAGACGAGCAGAAGAGCAGCATTGAACAAAAATTCAACGAACAAACCAACAATCTGCACGGTCTTCAACAGAAAATGGATGAACAAAAGAATAATCTGGAAGAACAAAAGAACATTCTCCATCAAAAATTCGAAGAAATCGATGACAAATTTGAAAGAATAGAGAAGAACGTTGATGACAAATTTGATAGAATAGAGAAGAACGTTGATGACAAATTTGATACAATAGAGAAGAATGTTGGCGAAAAATTCGAAGAAATGGACAGCAAAGTTCAACAACTGACAAAAGAGCTTGAAACAGTGCGAAAACAGAAACTGCGAGAATGTTCTTTAAGCGGACCAAGGGGAAAAGAGTTGAAGCCTCCCTCATTGATGGCTAGACCTCATGGTCTACTTATAAGAAGCAGTTTGAAAAGGCTGCATGTGCAAACGACTGGGACAATGAGGAAAAGTGCTTTGCTCTAACAATGGTCTTACGCGGTTCTGCGGCAGAATTGTTACAAACAATCGATATCGAAAAGAATAGAGACTATATGGCTTTAGTGCAGGCTATCGAGAAACGGTTTGAGGATAGCCACATGCGGGAAGTTTACAAGGTTCAATTGCATGGCCGTATGCAGCAACGGGGAGAAACACTGCAACAGCTCCAAGCAGACGTGAGTAGACTGGCACATTTGTCATATCCCACCGCATGCCAAGAAATAATCAACGAAATGGCAAAGGACGCATTCATCAGGGGAATTGCAGATTTGAAGCTACAATCAGCAGTAAGGATGGCCGGGAAAAGAACCCTTGCTGAAGCACTTGCCTTCGCTCTGGCGATGGAAGCATCCAATCAGGCTTCCAAAGGAATGCATTTCGTAAGGGAAATAGTATCTGGTGAATGCTCCTGCTCAAGACCATCTACCATGCAACGAAATATCCCGCGGGAGAGACGAAGGATGCGCTGCTGGAACTGCGATAAAGTAGGACATTTGCAAGGGCATTATAAAGAACCGGTACGACGAGAAGGCTGCCTGCACTGGGGATACAGGCAAATAGAAAGAAAAACCGACAGTAATGGCTACCAAGAAACCGGTCAAATTTCCAGAAGCCATCAGTTAGGAAATGCTTACTTCGCGGGGCAGAAGTCTGTAGCAGGAGTCGACTCCAGGGTAATTATCCCAGTCTCACATGTAAAACAATGCAATGAAAGCCTCCCAGCAGAAGTAGTCAGTGGTAAGGAAGCGAAAGAACAGGCAACTATCCAAATGATCAGGACTGAGCCAATAGAGGGTTGGAGTGTAGACGAAATCCGTTCCTCCCAACAGGCAGACAATGACATCGAACCAATATTGGCCTGGAAAGAACACGAGGAAAGACCAAGCTGGCAGCACATATCAGATCGGAGCCAAACTCTGAAGGCATACTGGGCACAGTGGGACTCGCTTTTTGTGCAAGATGGATTGCTGAAGAGAAAATGGGAAAGTGAGATGGGACAACATCTCGTGTGCAGCTAATTGTGCCACGGTCCAGAGTCAACCAAGTACTCCATGAAATACATGACGAAATCTCAGGAGGCCATTTGGGAATAAACAAGACGTTGGAAAAGGTAAGGGAACGTTTCTATTGGCTAAGCGCTAAACAAGATGTCGAGAATTGGTGCAAAAAGTGCATAAGATGTGCGGCTACCAAGGGCCCAAAAGTAAAGCCACATGGACAAATGCAACAATACAATGTCGGAGCACCTTTCGAACGAATAGCCATCGACATCGCTGGGCCGTTTCCCGAAACCTTTAATGGAAACCGATATACTCTCGTAGTCATGGATTACTTCAGTAAGTGGCCGGAAGTGTTTGCCATCCCAAATCAAGAGGCTAAGACCGTAGCCGAACAGATAGTCAACAACTGGGTGAGCAGATTTGGGGTCCCAATGGAGCTGCACTCTGATCAAGGGCGAAACTTTGAATCAAAAGTCTTCCAGGAAATATGCCAATATTTGGGAATAAGAAAGACAAGGACAACGCCACTACACCCTCAATCTGATGGAATGGTCGAGCGATTCAATCGGACCTTGAATGAGCATCTATCTAAGGTTGTCAGCAACTGCCAGCGTGATTGGGATCGACACATACCCCTCTTCTTAATGGCCTACCGAAACGCGGTCCATAGCTCAACAGGGCACACACCATCCGAGATCTTATTTGGTCAAACAATTCGGTTGCCAAGTGAAGCAAAATTCGGATCCCCACCGACGGAGCCCAAAGAGGTGAACGAATACGTGAATGACTTACGCAGCAGGATTCGTAAATTGCATGAAGACACCAGAGAAAAGATGAAGCTAGCAAGCAAGCTAGGTACGATATCAAGGCGAAATCTTCCGGTTTCAACGAAGGAGATCTGGTTTGGCTATATAATCCTCAGCGTAAGAAAGGCAAATCACCAAAATTGCAACAGGACTGGGAAGGTCCATACAAGGTGATAACCCGCATTAATGACGTTGTCTACCGGATCCAGCGTGGGGATCGAGGAAAATTGAAAGTGGTCCATTTGGATAGAATGTGTCATTTCAACGGGATGCTGAATGACGAAGTTGTTCGGGACGAACAACTGTAGGGAGGGAGCAATGTGATAACCACTTAAATGTGAGCAGCGACATCTAGATTCACAGAGCAGAAAATGTCGATACTCGAAGACCAGAAGATTTCGATACTGGAATAACAAAGTCTCGACTGGAGAGTGGAATCGAATTTTCTAGCAAATTGGAAATTGTATGGGACGCTGGATGGCGAGGATTGTTCTCGAAGTATGTCATTCGAGTATAAATACCAGCATCCCCAAGGTATGCAAATGAGTTCTAAAGTGAAATTTGAAGTGTTAATTAGGAGAAGTGATTAAGTGGTTTAAGTAAAAGATAAGAAAAGTGTAAGCGGTTTCGAAATTGGATTGTATTGAGAGAAACAATTAAATAGTGAATTGTAACTGTACTGAATAAAGGGATTTGTATTGAAAAGAATAAGTTCTATCATTTGTACCCACACAAACCTTTTACAATACGATACGATGAAAGAGGTACAGACGCAGGCTTTAAGCCGATGTTAGGTATCAATCAGCACAGATAATAAATTTATTATTTATTATCTGTGGTATCAGTGTACATTTGGTGTGTGTATTATTATTATGAGGATGTAAACTATGAAGTGTTGCCGCGTTGCGATTAGGTTAGTCGGAAAAACATTTTCTGTTAATTTTGAAATGTATTTAAAAACGATGTTTGCAAAGCACTATTTAACGAATCTATGTATATAATCTTGCGCCAGGTGCGGCTGTTCCACTTGCTCCAATGCAAGGTCCGGCCCTGCTTAGACTCTATTTGTCTGAGTTTTCACGATTTGTTGTATGGGTATCAGAATGAATTGTATTGGAAACAGATACAGCCCCCTCAAGAATCGTTCTATTATGCTAATCACAAATATTGGACCATTGGTTTTGTTCTAATTGGAAACTGCGACAGAAAAGTACGGGCTGTGTCCGCTTTTACGCGGCGCATGAGTTTGATGCGCATGTTTTGGTTATTCTCTTTAGAACTGTCCTTCTGTAATACGCGCATTTTTAAACTAAGCCTTTTTCCCATTCTTTGGTTTTTCATGTTATTTGACAGCTCTCTATCATTTCATCTTTGGCGTTCAGTGTTTCATAATTGAAAATGAGCCCGCTTGTTAATTCTTTGGTCTATTTAAATTCATCCGCCATGCTGAAATATTGTGCTCGTAACAAAAGTAAAAAAGTAATGAAGCAAATGCGAAAAAGAAAGAAGAAGGAGAAAAAGAAATGTCAAAAAGATGCAATGAAAATCTTACCACATGCAGTGGGAATTTGGTTAATTAGGTATTTTTCGTTTCATTATCCCTCTCTTTTACACTCATTTGAATCTTTCAAAACATGCGCAGTGTAAAAGAGGACTATGCGATGTCACGTATTCCTAACACATTTAAGCACATTTAAGCAATTTAAGCAATTTAAGCGAAGGTCTATTGTCCCGTCAAGATCGTAGCAAAAAGTCTACAGATTTCTATTTTCATTTTGCATTTATTACATTTAATTGTTTTGTACGTAAAGATGTAATCTTCTTTAGTATTTTGTACTTGGGTTCATATGTACTCGTATGATTTTAATAAATTTAATATTAATAAATACTCGTAGTACCATACACTTTCTTCTACCGCGAGCATCGAACTTGTCGAGTTGTAGAGGCTGAGTAGGGTCAATGCATCTCGAGAAGAAATTCTCCAGACGAGTCCTGAAACCAAAGGATGCTCCCCCCGCCCAAAGCACTCCATCATTCCCCTGGGCTGGATCAAGGTGTTATACGACCCGTGCCGAAGATCAACCTGGCTGAGGGCCCAGTATCTCCAAAAATAGTTCAGTCGCGAACGGAGTATCCGGATACCTGGTGACCTCCGGATTAGCTAGCCTTATCTGTATACGGCGGCTCTCTGTACAGATGGACACCCCTTTCTCCGCTACTCGTGGGACCATTAATGGATAATAACCAAAAAAACAAAAACCGAGGCCGGTACTCCTTCATTACCGGGCGGTGGAACGGTGACTACACCGACTACCGGCAAGGCTCCTACATTGCCGATAGGAGGCAAAACTGTGGCAGGCCATGGTGCGCCATCCTCTAAAGGCAAAAGGAACGAGCCAAAAAATAAGAATTCAGGAAGTGTTAGGACTGTGGCAAGCCATGGTCGGTAAGCTCCATCTAAGGCGCTCTACATAAGACGTCGAAATGCTTCACGCATCATCAAAACCCTCGGATCCATTCCGGAGGTTGAGAGAAGTGCGGAAATAAAGAGCAAGGTTGAGTGGGCTAAAAACATCCTAAAAGACGGATTTCCCACTGCTTCCACTGCTCCCAAAACGTCAAAAGACTCCTCTAAGCGCCAGAGATCGTTGGAGGAAACCGTACCGGTTTCCAAGAGGCCCAAAACACACAGTTCTACAACCCCTGGGCCATCCAACAGCAGATCTCTGAGGTCTTATAATGAAGTCCTAAAGGACGCATTGGTGATCGCGGTGATCGACAGGAGCGATACCGACGGTTCCATTACACCGGAACGGTGGCAATTGGTCAAGTTGAAGCTCTCGAGCAACTTCTTGGCCATCATGCGGGAAAACCCAGGACCACCTCCTATCACAAGCGACGCTGGCTGGCACCAAGGCCATGTCAAGCTCATCGCTTGCTCCAACCAGAGATCTCTCGATCTCTTCACCAAGGCCATCGATGGTTTAGGAGAGGTTTGGCCAGGTGCAAAACTCGAGGTCGTATCTAAGGAAGACATTCCTAGTAGACCTCGAACTCGTACCTGGATTCCAGCCGAACCCTCCTCTCCAGAAAGTATCCTGGAAATCATCCTGCTCAGCAACCCGACTCTTCCGACTCATGACTGGAAAGTCGCGAAACTGATCAATAAGGAATCCCTTAATCCTCTGGCGCAGACGAAAGGCATGATTCGGTTCGGATTCGAGTCCATTCATTTAAGGGTGTACAAAAAGTGAGCTGGATGCTGATAAGCACCCTCCTCCTCCTTTAACACCTGACATCACAACCTTGGATCTTGGAGCGTCGATATCCTTTCCAGAATTGGATAGCGACGACTCCAATCTGTCCGAGGTGACTACCAAGCCGTCGGTCTCCTCTTCTGACACACTGTCGGAAATGGAAACCGATGACGAAGCAATTAGAGGTTCTACACGATCAGAGATAGAAGATGAGCTCTTGGGCACATCTTCAGAATCGGAGGACCTCAACAACACCGTGGTGGAGGCGACTCTGGAAGACTGTAGCAATGATACGGTTTCTCCAGATTAATCTCCACCACTCAAAAAAGGATTCGGCCGCACTCAATCTGCGTCTTTCCAAAAACGCAGAAGACATAATTCTAATCCAATCGTGGACTTAGGACACCCACATACGCTCCGCTCTATACAAGAGACAAAGGTAAGATTAGAACTTGTATATTAGTGAAACGTAGCCTTAATGTATTTCTACCTCCCAACCTCAGTGACCCCGACCTAACCGTTGCCAGATTAGAGACTGCCAAAGGCTCTTACTGGCTGGCATCGGCTTACCTTGGCCACGACCAAGTGGGCCCTCTCCCTGGTGATAACCTAGAAAGGGTGGTACTGGAAGCGGGAAAGCAAAAAACTGGCCTCATAATCGGATGCGACGCTAACGCACATCATACGGTATGGGGCAGTACCGACATCAATGATAGAGGTGAGTCACTTTTAGACTATATTTTAAGTACTAACCTCTTAATTTGCAATATTGGCAATGATCCCACTTTTATAACAAAAAACCGACAAGAAGTGTTAGATATTATTCTTGTCTCCGACAGCATCACCCAAAGGCTAACAAACTGGATGGTATCGTCTGAACACTCCTTTTCAGACCATAGATACATCCAATTCAGTCTGAGTGATGCTCCCCCCCGCCAACCAGCTTTCCGGAACTACCGGAAAACTGATTGGACAAAATACAGAGGAATACTGTCGAAAACGATATCATCTTTTTTTTTTTTTTTTTTTTTTTTTTATAATGAGCGCGCGCTCAAGGGGTTTGAGTACCCTTAAAGTGATTGTACACAGCGCGGGCAAAGGAAATTTAGGGAGGAAGAAAAGAGAGGTACCGATGTACATTGTTTTTAAATGTTTGCAAGTTATAACGACCAGGAAATACAGAGATCGGCAGGGCATTCCATAAGCGAGATGTACGGCTTAGGAACGAATCACGATATTTTAGAGTACGTCCGAAAATGGGCTTGAGGGTATACTGATGAGCATTCATAGCGAGACGGGTGTTACGGTTGAAAGTTTGAATGGGCGGAATGCTACTGGCGATTTCAGTGGAGCACTGGTGGTGGAAGTAGCGATAAAACAAAGTGAGACACGAGACATTTCGTCGGTGTTCGAGGGTGTCCATTGATTGACTGATATTAGTATCGTCAATAAGTTTTATCGCACGGTTTTGAATCCTATCTAGCAGGTGCAGAGATGTTTTAGGAGCACCTGACCAGATGTGGGAGTTGTACTCCAATTTTGGGCGGATGAATGCCTTATATATTGAGGCCAGATCAGAGGGGGTAAAATATTTCTTACATCGCTTGAGGAAACCTAGACATTTCGCAGCATTTTTGGCGACATCAAATATGTGGTCATTCCAACGTAAGTTGTCATTAACACACATACCGAGAATGGAAAGTTTTTCGGTTTCGACGATGCAAGTGCCATTCATAGATAATGGCTGGGTGTTTAAATTTCGCTTTAAAGACAGCAGACAGCATTGTGTTTTGGAAGCATTAAATTCCACTCTATTGATAGTTCCCCAATTGGTTATGCTGTTGATATCGGAATTTAATGAGCTTAGCATACGCTGCCGTTCTCGTACTACAGCCGAAGAGCAGGGCCGTGAGTCCGGGAACGAATATGAAAAGCAGAGAGTACTGTCATCAGCAAAGGAATATATTGGATTCGAAGTAGCAGACAAGAGATCGTTAATGAAAATTAAAAAGAGTGTCGGTGACAGAACAGAGCCCTGAGGCACACCAGCATTTATTTTGTGAATATCAGACTTGAAACCGTCCAAGACAACTTGAATTGAACGTTCCGAAAGGTAATTTCTAATCCATTGAAGAAGAGAGTCGTCGATCCCAAATGCACGCATTTTCGACAAAAGAGCCTGATGCCAAACTCTGTCAAATGCCTTAGAAATATCAAGTGCAACTATCTTGCTGTCGCCAGATTGATGTACGCTTTGGTTCCACTTTTCGGTGAGACATGCCATCAAATCACCAGTGGACCTGTTGCTACGAAAACCGTACTGCCGGTCATTGAGAAGTTTTCGTGTTTCGAGATATTTCATGAGCTGACGATTTATCAGTGTTTCCATGACCTTGGAAAGAAGGGACGTAAGTGCAATGGGTCTGTAGGAGGAGAGAGAAGATGATTCGCCTTTTTTAGGGACGGGCTGGACAAATGCTGTTTTCCATCTGCTCGGGAAGAGTCCTAAAGTGTAGGATTGATGGAAAAGCTTACGCAGTGGTTTTGCCAGCGAGGAAGAACACCTCTTCAGAAGAAGGGGAGATATACCATCTGGACCAGCGGATTTATGTATGTTGAGATCTTTAAGTACTCTTGCTACTACACGAGTGCGAAAGTAGATTCGTCCCATTGAAGATTCGACGCACTCAAGTGTAGGCGGAGACAAAGCACAATCTGGTAGTGTTGAGCTGGCCGCAAAGTGTGCAGCAAGCAGATTGGCCTTATCCAAAGAGCTGACAGCTGGAATGTCATTGTAAATGAGCGTTGGGATGGAGGATGAGGCGGAATTTCTAATGTTTTTGACGAACGACCAAAAATGTTTACTGCCTTTGGGACATTGCAGTATTTTTTGCCTCAGTTTTTGGTCGTATAGGAATTTCACACGCTTAAGAAAGGCGTTGCAGTCATTTCTGGCTCGTTTGAACTTTTTTCGGTTTTCCTCTGTCGGGTTGGTCTTGTAGGACCGAAAAAACATTTCTCTAACCCTGACGGCCTCTTTACAGCTCGAGTCGTACCATGCCTTTTCTTTTGGTTTGATACTCTTCATCCGATGAGGAATAAAGGATCTTATTCCAAAGAGAATGGTGTAATCATATCAGCAGCGGCATCCACGTCGTTATAGAGGAAACATAACGACCAGTTAAAATTCCTAAAGAAGCTGTTAAGACCGCTCCAGTTGGCTTTCTCGTATTGCCATACGGTTCTTTTAGGAATTTTTTCTCTAACTGTGTGGTCGGTGTACGAGAAATTAGCTGATATGACACAATGGTCCGACGAGCCTAGAGGGGAGAGCACATCAATGGTGTACTTATCAGGGTGAGAAGTTAAAAACAAGTCCAGGGTGTTGGCGGTATGACTATCAACGTCTGGTATTCGCGTGGGCTCATTTACAAGCTGCGTTAGGTTGTTTTCCGCAGCGAAGATCTCAACACACCGTCCTTCGGGTGTTGTCTGTCCAGAATGTCGAAGCCACCCAGAATTGTGTATATTGAAGTCGCCCGTAATAACGATTTCAGTATGAGGATACAGGGATACAATTCTTTGAATGGAGTCAGACAGCGCATCAAACTCGTTAAAGGTTGAATTGCTGTCCAGTTTGGGGCTTCTATAAATAAAGCAGTAGTGTATAATTTGCTTACGGAGATGGAATTTTAACCACATGAAGTTGAATTCCGGATTGGAACATGGATCACATTGTGGTGGAGTTTGGTAAGCTACATCACTACGCACATAAATGGCGAGACCGCGGTGAGAGAAGAATAATGGCACTAGTTCGTAGCCAGGTAGCTTCAGATCAGAATGATCTGAGAGGTGTGGGCGGGGATCTACCTGTGTTTCACTAAGTGCCAAAACAGCTGGTCTGTACTTACAGACGTGGACGTACGCAGAAAAGTGATTGCTTTTTAGCCCGCGTATATTGGCTACGTCTACCCTGAATTCCCTAGTCATAATCACAGACAAACACAGAAAACACAAACACCGACGATACTAAGCAAGGCTGCGAAGTGGAAATTCTGACGTTGGCTTACCGAATCAAATTGTTGTAGGTGTTATGCCCTTACAACAATATGAAACAGTGCACCAACAAAATTTTCACTCACAACCCCGCTATCCATCAGTTGTTACATACACTCAGCCACTGCCCGTACCGTATGGTAAATACAGTAACGGCAGTGACTGAGTGCAAGCAACAGTACTTCGACGAGGAGCGGGTGAGGTGGGATACCCGCACTGTGTGATATTCACTGTCACTGCACTGCACTTCTTTTTGTTTTTTATATATTTTTATTTTTTTATTTTTTTGCACGCGCGCTTTTTTTTTTTTTTTTTTTTTTTTTTTTTTTGTTGCTGCACAGCACACAACAGTATTGCGAGTGCACTGGTGGAGCTGTGCACTCGACGGTGGTCGACTCGGGTACCTAAACTATCTAAACTATCAAGTCCCCCGCGTGACACCAATGAGCTCGACATGAAAGTCAGGGAATTTACTCTGACTCTCAATAAGGCTATGGCCGCTTCCTGCCCTCTTATTCAACCAAGAGGCAAGAAAAAGCCACATTGGTGGACATCGGCACTAGGACTGCTCAGAAACACCTGCAGAAAACTTTTCAACGCAGCAAAAAGCACAAGAAAAGTGACCGACTGGGACTCATATAAAGAATCCCTCAAATTATACAAAAAAGAATTGAGGAAGGCAAAGCGAAAATCCTGGAGGTCATTCTGCGACAAAATTACAGAAACCTCTGAGGCATCGCGGCTAAGAAATATCCTCTCCACAAATCCTATGATGCCCAGCTGTTTGAAAAAAACCGATGGCTCTTGGACAACCTCAAGTGATGAATCACTCAACCTGCTTCTGGACACCCACTTTCCAGGTAGCTCCCAACTCGCGGCCAGTAGCAGCCCAAACAAGCCTACTGCAACCGTGACCAAAATTCATGGTCTGATTACGAGAGACAAACTGCTCTGGGCGCTGCATAGCTTCAAACCATACAAGTCTGCTGGTCCGGACGGTATTATACCTGCCGAGCTACAGAGATCCTCAGATATTATTCTACCAGTGTTGGAAAATATTATGAGGAGCTGTGTAGAACTTATCCACATTCCACTGTTATGGAGAGAAGTCAATGTAGTATTCATTCCCAAAGCTGGAAAATGTTCTCATGTAGTCCCAAAGGACCTCAGACCTATAAGTCTATCATCATTCCTTCTGAAAACTTTAGAACGACTGATTGATATCCATATTCGAGCTAAAGTTGATCCAAGACTTCTGTCTACGGCTCAACATGCCTACTGTAAAGGAAAGTCGGTAGAAACGGCTTTGCACTCTCTGACTAGCCACATCGAACGATCCATACAATATAAGGAGTACACAATGGTTGCTTTCCTAGACATAGAGGGCGCCTTTAACAACGTCAACACATCCGCAATCACGACTGCGCTGTCAACTCTGCAGGTAGACGGCTCACTTGGGGAGCTGATTAATCTAATGCTAACAAGCAGGATAATCAACTCCAAACTGGGTGAGACTTCTGCTAAAAGATATGTCAGTAGGGGTACGCCGCAAGGCGGTGTCCTCTCTCCCCTTCTCTGGAACTTAGTAGTTAACGAACTACTGATATACCTGGAAGCGGGTGGTAGCAGAGTGATTGCCTATGCGGATGAAGCTGCCATAGACGTCTGAGGAAAACATCAGGAAAGGCGGAGCCTTGCGGTCGACCCCCTCTGCGGCATTAGATATTCTGCTTCACTTGACACCCCTCGACATTTTTAGCAAGCAAGTAGCTGCAACTGCAGCCATTCGCCTTAAAGCGACTAAATAGTGGACAAATAATTCATTTGCCCACGCCAATATTCTTAATACATTAGGAATCCTCACAGAGAACACTAATTACACCATACCTGAACTTTGGTTTGACAAAAACTTCCATGTAAGCTTCCTCTCTATGTAAGCTTCCTCTGGGAGGAGGATGCTTTCATGGAGGACAAGTCAATCCATCTCTACACAGATGGATCTAAAACCAACAGCGGAGTTGGTGGCGGTGTTTTCTCAGATAAGCTAAATCTAAGCCTCTCTTTCCGCCTTCCAAATCACTGTAGCGTGTTCCAGGCGGAAATTTTGGCGATTAAAGAAGCTCTGTCCTGGCTGAAGAAAAACGTGATATCTGCAAAGGATATCCGCATATTTTCGGATAGTCAGGCCGCCATCAAGTCCCTGGACTCGGTCTCATTATATTCTAAAACTGCCCTTGAATGCCGATCATCTCTCATGGAGATGGCAGAGCAGTTCAACATTCACCTTTGTTGGGTGCCGGGCCACAGAGACATTCCAGGGAACTGCAGAGCCGATGAACTCGCCAAAATTGGAACCACTCTACCTATCCTACCGGACAAAGGTAGTATAGGTATACCAATCGCTACGTGCAAACTAACACTAAAGCTAGATGCCAATAAAAGAACAGACCTTAGGTGGACTGCTGGACAAATATGTCTAGCCAAACAGATCTGGCCAAGGCTGGATCTGAGTCGATCTAAGTGTCTGATCCTTTTAGATAGGAAACATCTCAGCGCCATAATAGGTGTCATTACCGGACACTGCCTCATAGGCAAGCACGCAAGAAGGCTTGGCGCTTTTACTAACGATTTCTGTAGAAGCTGCATGGACGAGGAAGAGGAGGAGACAATCCCCCACCTACTCTGCACATGCCCAGCTCTCTCTCAGAGAAGGAAGCTTCATCTAGGAGCTTTCTTCTACAACAACCTAAACGATCTAGAAAAAATAGACGTTAACAGTCTCCTACGCTTTATTATAAGCTCAAACTGGTTCCAGTAGTAAGAAGATCATAGATCCACGTGGCATCACAATGGGCCAATAGGCCTAAGTGGGTTGGTATTTCCAACAGCCACTCTTACCTAACCTAACCTAACCATACACTTTCTTAAAACTTGGTTGTAGAGGGAATAGTAAGGAGGAAATAAATTTGGAGTTAGTGTGTGAAAAAATATAATAGAATTGCACTTTTAAACTTTGATTGGTTGGATATATCTTTTATTTGTGAGCGTAAGGAGTTCCATAGTCTCACAGTGTGAATGAAAAACAAGTGCGAAGGCTAAGAAAATTACAGCGGCAGAGCATAAGAGTGAAATTAGGCCAATTATACAAATAAGGCGGATCTTGGTTATTAATAATTTATAGTAAGAATATACAGTTCTTAGCGTTAATATACTGTTGCAAATTATATCTTAGCAAAATCCTAGAGTAAACGGAGACATGATCATACATCCGAATGCCATAGATCTAACGAACTGCTTCATTAAAAGCTGTTTGTAATTTATGCTGACAAACGAGTCTAGACGACTATATACAGCCTCAGCATTAGTTACCAGATTTTATCGTGTTTCCAGCGGAGTAAAATCAACACTAAGCGACAACTTCCGAAGGCATTGGTGTGATTGTAACGAGACAGATTCTGATTTATAGTATAGCCAAAACTAGTTGCTAATTTTACAGCTTTGATCTTTGATTGAGGTGTAAATCTGGTAGAAAATTAAAATTGAATTCTTTCTTGTATATTGAAATTATGATTTTGTTGCATTTAGTAGTAATCCATTTGCTACTGATCAAGAATAGATGGATTTCACGTCATCATTAATGAGCAAAGTGTGTTTATTAAGATTGCCGTATGGTTTCGCAAAGTGTAATTGAACGTTGTCTGCATATACATGAACTGAGGTATGCTTACACACCTGCGCAGAGAATGTCAGTGCATTCGACGATTCTCTCAGAGGCATAGAAAATGTGGGCATGGGGAAGAAAAAAAAACCTGTCGAGGGCGATCAGAACGAGCAAAAGGCGCTGTTGGTAAGAGCTTCTTGCCGAGGTAGATAAGGACATGTGTAGTCACTGGTATCGAATGGTGCCCTGGAAGCCTCCGTTGCTTTGGCCCTGTCGTCCTGATGGAATCGCTCTTCATGGCGGAGGTGGTATCCACCCTGTTCCCGGATCGCCCTGGAGAACTGAGAAGAACAACCCGAAGAATTGAGGAGGGTAACAACCGGGCTGCCGGGCCGTAAAGTTCCTGGCCCAAACGGGATGGCCTCAAGATCGTGGCTACGGAGTAACCTAACCACATGTGTTCCTGTCTTCAACAGGCTTGGCAGGCTTGTCAGGCCCCACCCAAGACAAGGAGTGACGGCATGTTTGTCATGCCATTTAACTCTGCGAGATGGGCCGATATCCGAAAAGCCTTGAGGCGGCAAAGTGCACCGGGCTACCTTAGAAAAATACTAGGTAGCTTTCTCCACTATAGAGTACTCCGGTATGACACGACGCTTACGCTTACGACACGGTCTCCACAGCAGCATTATGGTGATCGAGAGAACCGTGCCTGTCGTGTTACTCCCAGCGCAGAGATAAATTTTTGTCCCCGGAATCCGAACGAGATAGCGACAGGACAAACAGGACATTGGCGTACTGGCAGCACGAATGGGAAGAAGATGTTGTGGGAAGGTAGACACATCGACTCATTCTGGTGATGAGCTCGTGGCTGGAGTGAAGTCATGGTGAGTTGAATTACTATTTTAATCAGTTTCTCGCTGGACACGGGCGGTTCAACGCACATATGCACCGCATGGCAGTAGTAGCATCATCCAGATGCGGTATACTCCTGCCCTCCCTCCCTCCCGTACGCGTTCTTTGTTTGCGGAAGGTGGGATCAGCAACGACAGCTGTTAAGGGACCGAAAATATCGTTTGGAGGACCGTGTGCCCCCCTCGACCCAGTCGGTGATAACGAAAAAAAAGGGAGGATCAGGCGGTGGGTGGATCTGCGTCTCCTCATGCGTAGATATGATTGATACGGAGCCAAGCTACGCTCGCTGTACATATCCCTAACTCCTCCTTTTTTCGGATCAACTCTTAAGTGGCATTGCTCTCAGGGAGCAGAAAAAGTAGCAATTTGAATGGATAAATTCACATCATATGTACAGAAAAGTAGATCATAATCAGGACAAGCGATGGGTTAGAAATAACTACTAAATCAAAATGCCAGATTTAACAATTATTAGCAAAACTTGTACGGTAAGTGTTTCTATTCCTGCTGAAGAAACTAAATCCTTCATTTGAAAGGCAAGGGAGTCATTAAGTTTTTTTTATTAAAATTAACACAGTTGATTAAGTGCTACGAGTAGTAGAGTGCACGGTATTCAGAAGTGACTGAGAAGAAGGGCGCAGAGGAGCAGTTTCTATTGTTATTGTATCCGCATCAACCAACCATATTGTGTTGAGATCGCGTATGTCGACTATGATGTATTCGATTTCATTACCATAAGACTTTGTGATAATTTTACACCACAGATCCGATTTATAATAAATCGCTACCCCGTCACTCGTTGAGTTAGTTAAGCTGTCATTCCTACAAATTTCATAACTAGGTATCTTATACAGATCAGATACCTTCGACTTAAACGAGGTTTCGCTTACACAAATCATATCAATACCGAAACAAGAAAACAAATAAGTTAAATAATCTAATTTGCATTCATTTAAGCTACGCGCGTTTAAATAACATACTTTTAGTCCCGCAACACTCCTAGATAGAACATTTACCATGGTGTACGTTGATTTTATATTCACACTGTATTGGTTTGCATCCATCCATCGAAGCAGACCTGTAAAGTAATGAAATACATTTGTACTGCAGTACGGTGAAAGTACTAAGTAGCCTGTAATTGTAGTTGTGCTTAAAAATTTCAAGTACAATGTACTCCGTACTTAAAAATAAATAAGTACCAGTATTTACCTAAGTACACTATTCCAAGTACATTTACTAGGTACTTGAATACACCTCAGTACATTTTCAAGTACATACAAATCCTTCATACCTATGTTCCTCGTCAATACTCTCATTCTGCTTTTATTGGAAAAGGATATTTACTATACATAACTGATACTCATTAAGGAAGCGGAATGAAAATATTGGACAAATATCCGATATTTAAGAACCTTTCAATCAAACTTAATACTCCTTTGACGTCATCGGGCCCTGTGGAAAGGTTGGTTTCCTTTGCAGGCCTAATTAACACTCCAAAACGCAGCACGCTGTCTGACCAGCATTTCGAGGAATTAGTTTTATTGAAAGCTAACTCTAATTTTCTTAAGTCTTTCGAAAAAAAAAATAAAAAAAAATAAAAAAAAATTTGTTTTTCTTGCAAAACCACAACGTTAGGAACCGTAATTTGTTAGCAAAAGTTGGTTCAAAAATTACAAATTGAGTATAAACTTGTAAAAGGTAAGTACTTGAAAAGTACTTGAAAAGTACTTGAAAATGTACTGAGGTGTATTCAAGTACCTAGTAAATGTTCTTGGAACAGAATACTTAGGTAAATACTGGTACTTATTTATTTTTAAGTACGGAGTACATTGTACTGGAAATTTGTAAGTACAAGTACAAGTACAGGGTATTGGGTACTGGACTCGTACTGGTACTTCAAAGTATACAGCTCTGCATCGAAGGAAGAAAAACAAAGGAATTTGACAACAGTATTACAAAGCATAAATAGGCTTACGTACAGTATGTGAACAATAATCACCCGACAGAGTCATGCTACCTACAGTTGTGCTTATAGAAAACTCGATTCACATTGAAACTCTTAAATGAGTCAAACATAATTTATTCGAATTCAATCCGTAAGTAGTACTCTTCTGCAAAATTAAGTCCAAGGTTGTCGCCTTATAGAAAGAACCGTTGAATAATTACAGAGCCATCGAAAATATTTCTTTCCTGGTTTACATCTTGACCGACGTTGACACTAAGTACAGTGGAAGATTAACGCTGTTTTAAAGTCGAGAAAATAAGGCAACATGGAGACCCGTACTCGACAGATTGCTTTCTAATAATCGGGGAGCTATTTTTATTGTAAACTCATAAGCATCTAAAATAGAAGCCTGTCGCTCAACAAAGAGAGTTAAATCCAGGTGTTTTATGTCGACTATATCTTGGATTTTACTTGATATTATATTAGCACAGCCCTTCCGGCTGAATTCTACCAGTTTCTCCTGAATTTGTTACTTGGACACACTGATTTAAATTCGTACCATTTGCTCTCAAGTCCAAATTTCTTAATACCGTAATCCCTTAATTTCTGATGTGGCGTAAAAACCGCACTTTCCTGAATTTAAATATGGCTCACCAATAACAGTGCAAGGGTTTTTTTTTTTTAATTTAAGGAAAGCTTTGTGCCTTCTAACATTTGGGCTCGCCTTTCCTTTTGTATTTGTGAGTGTCATTAGTCGAAGCTGTGGTAATGTCCTTATAGATCACAATAGGTATTCTTAAGGAAGATACAGCTTTGTAAGTATTAGAGAACCCCACAGTCACATAGTAATGAGTTTTCTCGTTACTATGACATGACGTTACGTTTGACAGTGTATTTAAGTTTATGGTTTTTTACTTTTACTTACTTTTTCGATTAAGAACTGTATTTGTTTACTTCTAATCATTCTTAAGATTTCGTTTCATTTCATATCATTCCTCCGGCAGATGAGTTGACGAATTCTCTTCCACTTTTTAGTTGTTATTGTTGAAATTTCAATGATTTTAGAACTTGTTTTTTTCACAAATATTAAGATGTTGAATGTTTTTTAAAAATAATATAAGGTTGGTGGTGGTAGTGATTGCTAGTCTGTTGACGAACACACTTTAAAAAGCGAAGAACAGCAAGAAGGCCATCATAAGACAGAGGAGACCCATAGCTTCAGAAAGGGCGAAACCCAAGATAGCGTGTGAAAACAACTGCTGTTTAAGGGATGGATTCCTGGCATAACCGATGATAAGGGAACTGAATACTGTTCCGATACCGGCACCGGAACCAGCTACACCGACTGTTGCAGCGCCAGCACCAATGAATTTGGCAGCCGAATCAATGTTTGGAATGACCTGACTTGTGGCAGTAACGCAACTGGAGTTGTGTTTTGGGCAGCCAAGGTTTGGCTCTGGCTGATAACTGCATTGCTGAGTGGTCGCAAGTAAGCCCTTGGTCCAGCAAGCATGGCGCTCCTGACAATTGGTGCAATGCGGGATACTGTTTACACGAAAATCTTAGAATGTATTGTTTTTTGTTAGTTTTGAGGTTTGCTAGCGCCACAACTATCAAACGAACCCTTACAACAGTCAGTCGTTCACAGACCACGTTTGTGTATAGACCTGTTTCGGCTTTCCCTCGGTGAACCAATATATTATAATAGTAAATCAACGTACAAATTTGCATTGCCACAGTTGGCGTAGTGCAGTAGTGCGCGGGTACGAAATTGTATAACTTCTAAGAAGTGCGGGTTCAATCCCAGCCCGTGGAAAAAAAAGCCATTTCTCGTTTTTATTCTTTTTTTTTAATTGAAAACAAATAAGAAAACCAGATAATTGGACACAAAAAGACACGCGATGAGTGACAAAGACCGTCCCGTTATCCCCATTGTGGGATTAGTGGACGGCACTGTAACAAGCGATATCGAATCGGCCCACCGAACAGAAAGAACTATTAAACGGAGGAAAAAATTAAGTGCAACGTCTAACTTAGCAAAACGCCCCTCCCTTTGGGGGGGGGGGGGCGTCAACGTCTGCGGCAGCAATAGCGGCGCAAAAAGGAAGACACCATGAGTCGGTTGATAAATCCACATACGTCTCCGATATAACGAGACATTATAAAGGGGGTAAGAACAACTTTGTCTCGTTGGCTACCTCTGAGTCCGAAGATGAAGAAGAGGAACTAAATGCAATTAGTAGCAGCATCTTGCAATTACAAAAAAAGGTGCTTACTATTAAAGCTAAGCAAACCGCCCGAAGACAAAGGGTGCAAGAAGCTAAAGCGAGCTCCCTACAGCAACAGCAACAACAACTGCACGAAAATAATGTGCAGAAAAAAGACCCAGTGCAAAAGCAGCAGAACAATAAAAAAATGCAACATCAAAAGCAACAACCTCAGCAGCAACAACAGCAACAGCAGCTGAAAAAGAAAAAAGAAAAAGTGCCTCCAATCAACACCTACAACATGGAGGTCCAGGACACCAAGGACTTGTGTAAGTCGGCCATAGGTAAGAACTTTATCATTAAAAGATTAGGCTCAGACAGGCATGTCATCCACTGTAATTCAGTGGAGGGCTATAAAAAAATGCAAAACCTGTTGAAGGAAACGACGACGGAGCACTTCACGTATACACCAAAAGGTGAAAAATTTAAAACGGTCCTATTGAAAGGACTGGAACCGTCCACTGATCCCGAGGAGCTCTTAAAACTGCTTCAAGAGAAAGAGTGCGAAGATCTCACATTTGTGGGGGTTAAGCCTTTTACCACTTCAAGAGCAAAAAGGGAAAAGCGGAAACTACCGTTCTTCCTAGTACAGCTCACTCCCAACAGCAAACTGGATAGTCTAAGAAGTATCAAAGTTCTGGACTACCAGGTTGTTCACTGGGAGAAATTAAAAAGGAGCGAAGGCGTTATACAATGCGTTCGCTGCCAGAGGTTCGGGCACGCCGCGTCGAACTGCCAAATGCAGCCTCGATGCGTTAAGTGTGGAAAGAACCACAATTCTCAGGAATGTGCTTTGGGTCAGGAGAAAGAGTCAGACAAAAGCCAACTCTCATGCGCTTTATGCAAGAACTCGGGACACACCGCTAACTATCGGGGTTGTCCCAAGTTCCAAGATATAAAGAAAGTAAATATGGCTCGTCAGCAGAAAGCGGAGGTTAAGCGTCCATCCACTCAGCCTCAAACTCTAGCCGTCACGCCCCGAATTACCTTCGCCCAAATGGCGGCAGGTAGGAGTAGAATGGTACAAAAAGCCACGGTTGCTTCCTCGGCCCCAGCGCCAAGAGCACCGGAAGCTGCACCTGACATGTTAGCTATCTTGCTCTCTATTCAAGGGCAGATGGCTCAGCTTCAACGTCAAGTACAGGAACAGGCCAAGAGGGTGGATCAATTCTACGCGCTGCTGCCGGGTCTAACGCAATTCATGTCATAATGGGTACGCATATGGTGGAGCAAACCCTGAAGGTCCTTGCAGTGAATGTCAATTCACTGATCAGGATCGAGCGAAGAGCGGCGCTGTTTAAGTTGCTGGAAGACCAAGCTCCTGATGTGCTTTTTGCTAGCGAAACTAAGCTTACCGATAAGCACAATGTGGAACACAGTAAATACAATAGTAGAAGAAGAAACCGACCCAACTCAACACAAGGAGGTGGTGTCGCGATCTTTATTAGAAAAAAATTTAAATTTAGAAGAATGTACAGGGGTGTTTTTCATGGGTTTCGGGTGCTGGAGGCATGTGTCGTGCGCATCCCTCTCCGTAGTGGAAAGTGGCTGTTCACGGTATCTGTCTACGCGCCTGATGCTTCCCAATCCACAATATTCATCTCAGAGCTCGATAGACTCTTTAGACTACTTAGGCTGGAATCGGAGGAGAATTATTATATAATCGGTGGAGATTTTAATGCCAAACATAGAGATTGGGGAAATCATGTACCAAATACTAGAGCGAACCTGCTACTCAATTGGTGGGCACAGCACAGTGTTATGTATATACTTGGTTTGAAGGCGACGGACAGTCCGTCGTTTCCCAGATACGGCTCTTATTTGGACCTATTGCTATACGACGTACGGATACAACTGACTGGGAGTAATCTCCAAACGTTAAACTGTCTGCATACATTCGTGTACGACAGTGACCATTGCGGTTGTAGTACCGAAATAACAATTCCTAATGAAATTGCGGAGTTGGAAGAGTTTGTTCCTAAATTTTCTTACAATTATAGTAAAACTCGCTGGACACGCTTCTCAAGAACCTTGACAAGAGCACTAGCCTCGAATTCGCTCTACCCACCATCCAATAGGAATCTGTCTAACGAGGAGCTTGACAGATACCTAAAACAAATGGACCAAACAATTAAACAAACGATGGACATTACAATACCTCGGTATGAACACACACCCAACGAAAACCTATTCCGCAATGCTACCATCGACGCACTGCATCGACACAAAAGTAGACTGCTATCAAGACTCAAAACCTTGTACAGGCGGTTTACTGACAGACAGAACGTGGAGGTTAGGACACTGAAGTCGTCAATTAAAAACCTCCAAATATTGTTAAGAGAGAATTACAGAACATCTGTAAGTTTGTACTGGAACAACAGAATTCGGGCTGTAAATTCGAGCAACCCGAGTATGTACCCGCAAATAAACAAAATATTTAGGAGAAAAAACCAAAACGACCTGCAGTGTCTTAAAATTCCTAGAACTACGGACAACGAACGAATACTGACTACTGCAGGCATAGATCCAAGTGAAGCCGCAGATGATGATAATTTCTTTGTGATCGAGGATCCTCAGGAGAAGGTTGAGGCTCTAGGAGCGACTTTTCGGGAAGTGTATGGAACCAATAACGTCATTGGTTCTAATCACGATCTGGAGAATCGAGTCCTTCTGCACAATTTCTACCTGCGAAATGACATACAGAACTGGCGATTCGAGAGCTCGGGTTTCACCCAGTTCAGTGACGAGAATATGGCAAATAATGTCATCGCCAATGAAGGGGACCTACCCCCGTTCATTTCAAAGGAAGAACTCCACGAAATCTTCGACACAATAAGAAGTAAAAAATCAGTGGGAATCGATGGAATACCGAACATTGTGCTTCGACATCTCCCTCTAGAAGCGGTAGACATTTACACCACCCTGTTTAACAATGCATTGAATAATGTACATTATCCAGAGCATTGGAAAACTGCGGTGGTTTATCCCATCCCTAAGAGAGGTAAAGATACATCCAATCCGGCGAATCTCCGGTCGATAAGTCTCCTTCCGAATATCAGTAAGGTGTTCGAAAAGGTAATCAATAGAGTCCTGACTAAGTGGGTTGAGGACAAAAATATAGTTCCGGACAATTAATTCGGTTTCAAGGCGGGGCATGATGTCATACATGCCGCGTCTAAGCTGGTGTCAGATATCCAATGGAATAAAAGCAAAAACCAGTGTACTGGGGCCTGTCTGGTTGACTTGGAAAGGGCCTTCGACACCGTATGGTTAGAGAGTCTTTTCTACAGGCTGACCAGACTGGGCATCAGTAAACCACTTTTGTATATTCTTCATAATATGCTCAGCAGCAGACAGTTCATCGTGAAAAATGGCGATGTGACTTCTGTTGGAATATTTCAAATTAAAAATGGTCTTCAGCAAAGTGCGGTCAATTCGCCGATCCTATTCAACATTTACACAAGCGATTTGATAGGTTCACTTCCCCATAGCATAGCGTATGCAGATGACTTGATAGCGTACAGAACAGGTCCAAAGGTTGAGGTCATTAACATGCTTTTGCAACGTGACTTCGAGCAAATTAGGCGATTTTGCGATGACTGGAAGTTGAAAATCAACTTCCAGAAGTCTGAAACCATTCTATTTAGAACGCCGTTGTCTGGTGCCTCTAGGGACACCAGAAAGAATTGGCGAAAATTCTCGATCATTGGACAACGCGGCCAGCCATTTGCTTGTCGAAATGTAGTCAGATACCTTGGGATCTGGCTAGACCAATATCTATATTTTAACAAGAATGTAGATGCTGCTCTGGCCAGGGCCAGAAGTGCTTTTGCCCTTACAAGGAGGCTGTTTTATAGCAGCCAACTCGATGCGAAGGTGAAAGTTATCTGCTACATGGCCCTCATCCGGCCCATGCTGGTATATGGGTGTCCCGTGTGGTTCAACGTGAGAGCGAGCTTAATGGAAAAGATTCGGGTGTTTGAGAGGGCTTGCCTTAGGGTTTGTCTTCACCTTTACAGAACACCAGAATCGGAATACATAAAATTCTATCCCAATGAGGTTCTATACAACAGGGCGAGTCTAATAAGAGTGGACAACTTCGCTATTAAGTTGACTCGAGGGCATATTGCGAGAGCAATGACCTCGTCCAATAACCTGATATCTGGGGCCTACTACCCCAACTACTTATATCATGAGAGTGTGCGCTTGAAAGGCTTCGTGCCCCCTGAAGCGTTCCTCTATTTAGACATGAAAGGGCTGATCCAGGATAGGTTTGCGGTGCCGCTAATTTTCCACGTAGCTCGTGCAGTGGGTGAGGGGCGACTAAACTACAACAGAGACGTCGCACACGGCAGTACTGAACGTCTTAGGTTTAGCAGGGCAGTTTCAAAACGCGATAAAAAAGATGTTGTCTTGCAGCACCAAAATATTTGGTGGTTGAATGAAGAAGACCCGACTTCTTCGTCGTTTCCTTCAAGTCCAGGTTAGCCTAGTCAGAAGGCAAAGTGGGCCATATTTCCTATACTATGTTTAGAAAATGGCCGGCTTACATAGGTTAGGGTAGTTTTAAGGCATGAAGGTTGGCAACCTTGGGTTAGCAAGCTGTTAGGTTAGCAACTTGAAGTTTGCTAACAATTAGGTTAGATTAGATTGTATATTTAGACTAAGTAGTTTAAGGTTTAGTATAAGTTAGCAAAAATAGTTAGTTTAAGTAGTTTAAGTATTTATACCTTTAGTATAAGTTTTATGTAAACACAAAAAAATGCTCAGTTACTAAGTTTTTTCTTAAACAATAAATTTTTCTTAGTTTAACTTTAATAGATGTTAATCAACAGTAATTAAGATTGAAAATTGTAAATTAGACGTCGAAAGACATAAAATAAAAAATATATTATAGTTTAGCTTAGAGCGCCCGTTTTTTGGGCCAGTAAGTTAGAATAAGTTAATTAAGTTATAATAAGCTAGCATTTAAGCATTTTTTCTGTTAGCATGTAAGTTCAGTAAATTTAAGATGAATAAAATAAAATGCATTAAAAACGAAAAAAAAAAAACGAAACGAACCCTTACAACAGTGGTCGCTTTGCTGAATTGGCGGCCATGTTAGAGAGGCTACAGCTGTCAAATTTACTGTATAGTAAAATGTTAAGAAAATCATTATAAGAAATTTGTGTTGAGTAATGCGTGTTAGTTCTTATTAAACCTTACAAAATGCGTGCTTAGTTTGATCTACGTTCCATGCGCTACGTGTTTTTTACCGTGCATACAATCGTCCTGTTGCGTCGACTATTGGCCGTTTGGTGGACGAATTCGAATCAAATATTTCAGTAAACAATCGTATAACATCCTTAGGATGTTGAATCTCTGTGAGATCTACAGACAACATAGCTGCGTTGAACGAGAGTGTGCAGGATAACCCGAGGTAGTCAGTTTTTTGTCGCGCTCAAGAACTTGTCTTTTCGCAGTCCTCAACTTGAGGGATTTTGCATCGGGACTTAGGACTGCACTCGAACAAAATTCAATTGACCTAGGACCTAAAAAAAAACGACTATAGACACCGTCGAGCATTTGTGGACTAGTCTCTGGAGCAGCTGGCCGCGACCAGGACAATTTTTGGATGAATGGCTATGTCAATAAGAAAAATTACCGCATTTGGGGAGTTAACTATCGATATCAGTTGCAAATGAATCTGTCACCCTCATAACTATCACCTTCGAGAGGTACGAATTGGAAGATATGAATTTCAATGACATGCGGTTCCAATAAGATGGTGCTAAGTACTGTGTTTTCGTCATTATACATACGTTGTTATATAAGTAAAGTTGATACGTAGTTTGGGAGAGGTTAATTTTATGCATTATAAATTATAGATATCTTACACGCATTGTCGTAAGAGGACGTTTGAGTGCCTGCTGATATCATTACTGTTGGATATCAGTGCGTCTACGCGTGCCATAAAAACCTCTTATGTAGCCGAGACAAGGCAAATATGACATCCAGGTACTAAAGTGCGTTTAAAAAACATCTGTCTGTGCTTAAGAGCAAATCTGGCGTTAGACATGATTCGACAGGTTTCTGCAATATCTGAACGTACACGTTAGAGCTGTTGAAAGTGACAAGCAGAAGGCTAAGTAAAAGTCAGCGTAGCAGTGGAGATAGGACTGAGATTTACAACCACGGCATTTTTATCGGCAATGTTGGGGTCGTTGACAACACAGTTTTTTGACGGCATGTGTTCATGGCGTTCTTGTTAAGTGGGCATTTAATTCTGCATACTAGATCTTGACGCGTTTCTCACAAGATCTTCCGCGTTGGATCTTAGACTTAGGCTGAATTCACTAAGTACATTTGCGAACATCAGACTTTGCGAACATCAGACCCTCCATGCTCTGGTCTAGCCTTTATCTTACTGCAACATAGTTAGACGTATGCCATGTAAGTACTGAATAACTTAAATATTTTAAAGCATGTTCTATTGCAGTTCCAATGATACGAGATGACTTTGAGTATTCCGTGCCTGACTGATTTGCCCTTTTTGCTGACTTAACCAAATTTTCCGCAAGTCTTCATATCTGATTTATTCTCTACAAAATCCGAATAAGCAGTTTGTAGCACTTTTCTTTGATCTTTGTCTTCTCTCAAATTTGCACTCTACCAGGTCTTCCTCTACACTGCGTTGTCATCTCGCCTATAATGTCTCAGACGATTGATGCGCATTCTTCAGACTATCTCAATGTCACTGTATGGCTCGTAGAGTCCGCTGTTATATCTCCTCCTCCAAAGCCCGTCAGCACAAACAGGACCAAAAGAATCTCGCGTTCAAAAGGACGAACGATATCATCCGCCATCGCTAACGTTCAAGCTTCTGCCCGATAGATCAGGACTGGTACGATTATAGTCTTGTATAGAGCCTCTTGATGTCTTTTTTTTTGACAAGGTCTTATTTATCAATAGTTTTTTTAGGGCAATGAAACAGATTCGCCCATCATTTTTTTTTTCATATCCTCATCACCGACTATGACTCCATTATTAAAAATCTTTGCTCATCTCTGCATATTGCAGTTCGAGTCTTGTTAGCTTGACACTCCGTTTTTACCTTTTGTTCCGTACGATGTTCCTAGAGTAGCAACATTCCATTTCCTCGATCAATCGCTTTTCATGTTGTTTTTTATCCGGAAAAGCCGATTTCCCTTCTCCTTTCCTTCAAATTGCAACGAGCCGTTCTCGTTCTTCTATACAATGTCGCTTCATAGATGAGGGGTGGCTTACTACATATGCTTGATTGTACTCCTTATCAAACCATGGGTTGTACCATTTCTCAGGGATTCTTGACATCGATGCTCGAAAGATCCGGGCTTGAACAAATCTGCACTCAAATATGCCGTGCCTCTGTCCTCTGTAGGAGACACAATAGTGCGAGTATATGTCACAGTTTTTCGTCTTCCTTTTGTTCGCCACATCACATTGCACTTCTTAGTTGGCGGTATAATTTACTTTGGAATACAATAGTATAGAGCCTGCGCTAATGATCAGCTGTACGTGGTCTGTTCAAGGTCCGAGGCCTCTATGTGCAAATCTGAACGTCATTGTACTCTTTTCGTTTTGCAGGTTCGTAAATGATGATACTCGTACCAACAGTAAATGACGTAATTGTATGTGTTCTTTTTCTTCCAGTTTTTCTCTGTAAAATTTAATATTCGGTTTTTTCGTCACTCCTCCTAGAGCTCAAGTATCCGTATAAAGGACAAAGTTAAGCGATATTAAGTTGGAAGAATGGAACATGGAAGATAAAGAACAAAAATAAATATAATTGTAGTTTACTTAACTGAAAGCTTTTCAGCCCCCAAAAAGGAAAATATGAATGAAAAACCTCGTAACAGTCACTGAATGGCACGAGCAACTACCCTTAAATTCGTTTAGATTCATTCTGATGGAATTGCCTCAAATAAGTGAAATCTTTAAATATACACCTGAGACTTAAATATAGGCGGAAGCTATAAATGCAAATGTTTCAAAAGCGTAATGATGAAATGTTCATAAGGAATCCTTCCAACTAAAAGAGTACGAGTATAATGGCCATTAAATCAGAAATCTCAGCCTTCTAAGCTGTTTATGTCGACAAGGAATCCTTGTACTCGTAAAAATGTTGCGTGTTGTTCATTTACCTACACTCAATTCGGCTTCGTTTTGTTTACAATTGAAAGCGAACATGAACAATTACCAGAGGAGTGGCGCTTTGTTGTTGGTCTCATTTTGGGAGGTGGAGACTAGGAACAAATTAACTCATTAACGTGATTATATTAATCACGAACAAGGGATTTGGGATATGTAATTAACGATGCAACACATTAGAAGGTAAATAGATGCAATAATAATTTATTTTTGTAATGCGACTACATACATATTCATTTTGGCAGTGAGGACGTTATTATGAGGGGCAGTTAATAAGTTTTAATTAGTCAAATATTATATTAAAAGCTTGCCTAATGTAATTGGCTTTCTAACTCGTTGATCGCGTTACTTTTGAGTACATACGTACGATGGTTCTGAAAATATGGATTTATTTATATACATCATTCCGTTTGTTTGGTGGTATCTTTCTCCCTTATTTCGATCCAAAACGTAATTAGCCCTCAAAGGAAAAGCTTAGATTTATCCACTGCGTCATATTTTGAATTATTTAAAAATGACTAATACTCGTCCTGGCGGTCCAAAATGAGCTTGTGTAAATTAGACCGCTATTTAGGAAGTTTAATAATATGATTCGGGCACATATTTACTCGAACAATCAGATAGTATAGCTCTCATAGCACTACCTCGGGCAGCAGGTTTAATCGAATTAGCAATTTTGAACGAAGCGAACGCACTGTAACAATCCAAATCGCAGTTAAGCTCACTAACATCATGGTGATATGAGTTCACGGCCCTATAGGGAGCCCCAAAAATACCTTAAAAATGGCAATCAATAAAGTCTGCAAACAGACAAAAAGTAATTGATTTTGTTGCCGGACGAAATATCACAACTGTTTCTTCACATCAATATTCACAAACGAGCATGTACGTCTCCTAATTATAAGCCTGCCAACCAAATTGATCATATTGTAATTGGCGCAAGGCACTCCTCAACTACGAGTATAGTAGACTTGGACCACTGCCTTCATACTTCATACGCAACAACAATAAAAAAAACTGTGAGATTTAATGTTAAACGGCTGCAATTGCAACAGACTACCAGAACCGTTGCCAATCGCGAATCTCTCAATCTCTTGTTAGCACCCTTACAACATTCATGGTAGTGTCGAAGATAGTAGCATCTATGCCAAGAAATCGTCAGATATGCCGCATCTGGTACGCTGGGTTCTAACCGACCACGATCGTGATCCAAATTATGAAATGATGATCAAATGATGAAGAAAAATAATTTGCATTTGGAAAAAGAAAGAGTATAATAAGCAAGGGAACAAACAGAGAGGTGCTACCCCAGGAACATCCATTTTTGCGTACCTTGTCCATTCACTGTTCAATTCGGCAAGTCGACCACTGTTGTAAGGGTTCGTTTGATAGTTGTTGCGCTAGCTCCTCAAAACTAACTAAAAAAAATACATTCTAAGATGTTCGTGTCAACAGTATCCCGCATTGCCCCAATTGCCAGGAGCGCCATGCTTGCTGGACCAAGGGCTTACTTGCGACCACTCAGCAGTGCAGTTATCAGCCAGCGCCAAACCTTGGCTGCCCAAAACACAACTCCAGTTGCGTTACTGCCACAAGTCAGGTCATTCCAAACATTAATTCGGCTGCCAAATTCATTGGTGCTGGCGCTGCAACAGTCGGTGTAGCTGGCTCCGGTGCCGGTATCGGAACAGTATTCGGTTCCCTTATCATCGGTTATGCCAGGAATCCATCCCTTAAACAACAGTTGTTCTCATACGCTATCTTGGGTTTCGCCCTTTCTGAAGCTATGGGTCTCTTCTGTCTTATGATGGCCTTCTTGCTGCTCTTCGCTTTCTAAAGTGTGTTTGTCAACAGACTAGCAATCACTACCACCACCAACCTTATATTATTTTTAAAAAACATTCAACATCTTTAATATTTGCAACAACACTACTCAAATATTAAGTTCTAAAATCATTGAAATTTCAACAATAACAACTAAAAAGTGGAAGAGAATTTGTCAGATGAGTTGACAATGAAATGATACGAAAAAAATCTTAAGAATGACTAGAAGTAAACAAATACAGTTCTTAATCGAAAAAGTACAGAATATTAAGTAAAAATAAAAAATACACTGGACGTCCAGTATAACGAAAGATATAATGTTTAACCAATTCGTTATATCGAAAGATTCGTTATATCGAAACCATTCTTTTCGACCCCTAATAAACATGTTGTTTACGGTTGAAGTTGAAAAAGTTTTTATTAATATTATGTTTTAAAAATTACATGAATTAACTCAATTTTGAGTTGAAAAAAAGCTATTTATTTGGGTTTGTCTCAAATTCTTTTTTTGGTCATAACGCCTATGGACAGCTTCCTCCTTCAACTGTCGAAGAGTTAAGATCTTGGAGCAATCTTGTTGGTTTTCTTCCGCCCATTTTATACATATTTGGAAGCTTTCAATTGCTTGTTGGTGATTTATCATTTGAACAGATCTATCAGCATCTATGTCTTCACCTACAGCTTCATTTTCATTGATGCTAATTATTGTCGTGTCCTCAACATCTGGAACTGTTGGGCCTTCTCCCTCTTCGGCTCTATTCCACTCATCCAGGTCATCAGCAGTAAAAGATGACTATAAAAACAACCTAAATAAGCGAATTTTTGTTAAAAAAGTCTATAAAAACTACCTCCGGAAAAATTTCATTTATAAGGCTGACTGTTTGAGATGTAGAAACCATTTCTTCGTTTCTCAGAAGAGCAGCCAACGGGATGTCATCTTCTTCTTCAAATTCTGGTGTTTTTTCAGTTAAGATTTTTCGCCAACACTTTTGGAGAGAAACCGGTGACAACTTTTTCCATGACAGTGCGATAAGTGATACAGCTTCGAATAAACTGATGTCCTTCAGTGATTGTATAACATCTGTAACACTCGAGCTAGCAATCTTAGCCAGCAAACTATTCCTGTAAAATAATTTGGCCAGACGGATTGCATTCTGATCCATTGGTTGAATCAGGGCTGTCACGTTTGGTGGCATGAAAAGAACCCAAATTCGGCCATCCCTTGTTTGCTTTATCAAATCTTGTGCTGGAGGATGGCTTGGTGCATTGTCCAGCAAAAGAAGAGCTCTTATTGGTAAGTTCATTGAATCCAGAAAGTTCTCAACCTCTGGAACAAAATGCATAAAAAACCACTCCTTAAAAAGCGAGGTCGTCATCCAAGCGGTTTTAGTATGCCCATAATTGACTGGCAAGGGTTTGTTTTTAAACGAGCGCGGGTTCTTTGATTTGCCAATGATAAATGGCTTAATTTTTTTTGAGCCCGATGCATTGGAACATGCTAAAAATGTTATTCGTTCCTTTGAAATTTTCCTTCCTGGAGCTGTATCTTCTTTGGAGTGGACGTAGGTGGAATTCGGCAGCATTTTCCAGTAGAGCGCTGTTTCGTCAGCATTAAAAACCGCATCCAAAGAAAGTTGATGTCGGTCAATTATTTCCGCCAAATGCTTTTTACAGGGTTCCACAAGGTCAGCTTGTGAGGATAACTTTTCCCCCGTAGTCTTAAGCAAACGAACTCCAAATCTCTTTTTGAATTTAGTAAGCCATCCATCACTTGCAAAAAAATTTTCGTTCGAATATTTTTTGTAAATGACTTGAGCCTTAGCCTTGAGTATGGAGCCACTTATAGGAATATGATTTTCACGCTGCTGGAGAAACCATTCGAAAAGTTTTTTTTCCATTCTTGGATATTCACCCTTTCTTAGTGACCGCTTTTCAAAATTTCCACTTTTGGTTTCATTGAGACTTCTTAAAAGCACACTTTTTTGGGTTCTTATGGTACAGATGCTAGACTTCGGAATTTTATATTTCTCAGATATTATTTTAAGGGAAACGCCAGCACTGCATTCATCAATGATTTTTAATTTTTCTCTAATAGAGAGACGCTTCCGGGCTACCTTCATTTTGTACAATAAACTCTATTTTTAAGGGAAACACTAACTTCGCACTCGCACTGCATCTACACAAAAACTAAACAATTGCGAAAAATTTTTAAGTCGTAAAAGCCAAAAACCCCCAACTTATCGCATGTACCGTTATGTTGAACCAACAACTCCAGACGCAGATGTTTTATGTTTTAAGTTGTTTCTTTTCCTCGCAACCGACTAGCATTCGTAATATAGTGTAGTAAAATTTTTCATCATTCGTTATTTAGAGATGTCAATGGAATTCAAATGGTGATTCGATATACTGGACGTTCGTAATATCGGCATTCGTTATACTGGACGTCCAGTGTAAAATAAAAATAAAACAACGTTTGAAAGTTTCACCAGAAGGTGAAAAGGACGTATAAAGCCAACAACACTCAAACTGAAATCTGTAGAGATGAGAGAAAATTTAATATAAGAGTCGCAGTCTGAGGACTGTCAGCCACAATGAACCATTTAATTCGAGCTATGAAAACTAAGGGTTTTCACCCACCGGACTAATAAGAAGGAAGACAGCAATATTTAAATTTCAGTAAGCTAAAAAAAAAAAAACGGGTGGTTTACCGGCAGAGCTATCTAAGGCTGGTGGAGAGGATGCACAAACTTATTGGCCGAGGGAAAGTATGCCTGAAGAATGGAATCTCGGTATGGATTGCCTAATCCACAAGGAACAGGACTAAATTATGGCAATCTTAGAGACACCAGTCTCCTTGACATGGCGTACAAAATTTTGTCTTCCGTACTGTCTGGATGAATGAAACTATTTGTCAACAATCTATAAAGATCTATCTATCTATGGGATAGAGACTTCCCGAAAAAATGTATTCGCATTATCTTGTGAGTTTCCTGACCAAACCATATCTCATTCAGACATTCATAAAGACATCTCTAAACAACCAGAGAAATATCAGTGGATAGGCTAAATTTTCAAGCACAAAGAAAATTGTATTACAAAGTATGCGTTGCAGATAATGGAATTATTTTAATCGATCGTCTTGGTAGCAAGTGCTGTATCTAATTCGAGTATATTAAGATGTAAATTAATTTGTGTTTTAATAAACAAAAATTAATAATTGAACTATAATAGAAGGCGTGCAGGCATTGTTGACATATCGAGGGGCGTTCAACATATTCTCGGTATCGGGGTGAAGCTGTGGTTGTATATATAAATTGACTTATTTATCAAGTAATACTATTATGTTAGTGCATTCATGTAAAACTTCATATAATTGTGATTATTAATTCGCGTTTTATCTCTAGTTAAACAGAATCATAATGGCAACTGAGACGATGATGGTGAAAATTGAGCATCGCGCTGTAATTAAATTTCTCACTAAGCAAGGAAAAAGTCAAAAAACTATTCATGAAGAGATGGTGGCTGTTTACCAGGGTTCCGCACCTTCATTATCAACTGTGCAAAAGTGGTCAAGTGAGTTCAAGAGAGGCAGAGAGAGCATTGAAGACGACCCCCGCTCCGGCGCCCCGGCTATTGCTTGTACGGGAGAAAGCATCAAAGAAGTCGAAAAACTTGTTCTTAAGGATGCCCGAATAAAGGTGAAAATGATGGCAGAGATCACTAAGCTTTCAATTGGTACCATTCACACCATTCTTCATGACCATCTTAACCTTTCAAAGGTCAGTGCAAGGTGGGTGCCACGAATGCTCACAGCGCCTCAGAAAAAAGTGAGAATCGCATGCTGTAGAGAGCTTTTGGAGATGTGTAGTGAGAACGCGGACGGTGTTATGGATCGAATTGTTACTGGGGACGAAACATGGGTCCACTACAATGACCCTGAAAGCAAACAAGAGTCCTTGCAGTGGCATAAAAAAGGAACAGACCCCCCGAAGAAGTTCAAAGTCACTCCGTCTGCCGGGAAGCTCATGGCCACAGTTTTTTGGGACTCAAAGGGAATCTTGCTCATTGAGTACAAAAAAAAAGGTGAAACCATCAACGCCACATCCTACACTTCCACTTTGCATAATTTGCGGGAGGAAATTAAAAAGAAAAGACGGGGTAAGCTCGCAGCGGGTGTGTTGCTTCTTCATGAAAACGCTCCTGTTCACACGGCGCGAGTTTCCAAGGATGCTGCGCGAGATTGTGGTTTCGGAGAAATCCAACACCCACCCTGTAGTCCAGACCTTGCCCCTAGTGATTATTTCCTGTTTCCGGATTTGAAAAAATGTCTTCGTGGAAAAAGATTTTCGGATGATGAAGAACTCAAGTCGGCAATAAATGGGTATTTTGCAGAGAAAGAGGAAATTTATTTTTTTGAGGGTTTAAAAAAGCTTATCTCAAGATGTAACAAATGCATTGATGTTAGGGGAGATTACGAGTATATTGAAAAATAAAAACAATTTAAATTGAATTCGCATTTTCCTTCATATAGATACCGAGAATATATTGAACGCCCCTCGTATTATGGTCCACAAAATCAACCAGTAATTACGTAGTAAACTACCTGGCTCGAGAACGTAAGCCTATTCTGAGTGGGGCTTATCTAGATCTAGGGTTATTGTCGGACTGTGAAAAATGAAATTGCCTGACGTCATCGACTGTTATTTATTTTTCTAATAAAGGCAGATCAAAGAGCGCCTTCCGCATCACTTCGCTGAAAAGTCTGTGACATTTCTACTGTTTCGCCGCAAAATAAATTGCCAATAGATAACTGCCACAAGTTTTTGTTGAGGTTGGCCGCAAAATTGTATTTGGATGCACACACTTCTTAAATCATTGATAAATTCCATTAAAATGAGCATATAATGGACTTGTTTAAGAAAAAATTAATAATGTTCATGTCATTAGACATTTGTTTTTGTTTTTATACGTATATCTATATACATATGTATATAATAGAATGGGACTCCTGAAATTCATTTTTACAGTTCGCCCTCGACCGTTTTGCAAAATCAGCTTATACTACAATAGTACGAAAATGTGCTGTAGCATTCACAAGGAGATGGTTATTGGTAAGGGAGAGTGAGATCCTATATTGTTTTCCGTCTATAAAGGTTGCTAGCATTCCGGATAGGTATGAAAGTATCGAATCGAAATGAGAGTATCAGCTAGACAAAATATAGTACGAAGTTAACATCTAAAAGCACTTTTCTCCCTACGCTCCTATGAATAACAAATACCACCGCCATTACTCTACTTTGTAGAGCTTAGCAAACCTCAGGTAAGTCACACGTACAACTCATGAAAATAAAACCACAAAGGATACTCCTAAGGCTTTCTTATTGCCCAAATGAAACAGTAATATGACTTTAGCTCTAACTCATTATTACAAATGCAATTTTAATTAGTTTTTCTACACGTCACCAACATAAAACGAAAATCGTAATAGACCGCATGTCACATCCTAGCTACATCTCTATCATAACATGATCAAAACCACTAAAGAAACATCTCACTCGCATATCCCGGAACATAATGTATACAAACACATACATATGTATTGGATATGCCTGGACAATAGCAAGTCGAGCCGTTAAATTACCATATATATGTATGTATCTCTATTCCCGTCCCGGTACATAATCCAACTGACTGCACTGTAAAATTTGCTGACGTACATGCGGAGGAAATCTTGGAGTCATCCTCGATGGATTGAAATAAAACCTTTGTGGTTCGGTTTTGTTAACCCACCCGCAATTAAGAGCCCTTCAGTTATCTCATACTCCCACAACTTCTTTCCGTTGGCAGTTTTATCGTGTTCAACTTTCTAATGTCATGTTTTTCGCTTTCAGATAACAATCAAAAAAAAAATCCCATATGACAATGTTCTTGCCCTACCCGACCAAAAGCATTTGTAAGTAAGTCGTACGGCGGTGGTACGTAGTAGTAACATCGAACGACGAAAAATGTGCCCTAACCTAAACGTTACATTACATCAATGGGAAACTGTTATACTATTATACTAAAAGGAGGGAAGGACTAACGAAATCTTTGCGCATTTCCCAAAAACAAAAAAAAAAAAAAGCTCTTACTCTCTGACTTCCCATTTAGTGTTGCTACATCGGAGGATATTTCCATCGTTGCGATTATTTTTCTTTAAATTTTTGCTCCTAGCAGGTTGAATGTTTTTTCTCATTTTTTATACAAAAAAAAAAAAAATTAATACTCCAGTGGGATGGAATACACTTATAATGCCTCGGCATGTTTTAAGTTTTTCGGAAAATGGAATAGAAAGAGAATAGTTTGGACACGGTGGTTATTTCGCTCCATGGGTGCATGCACAATTTAATGGAGAGACTAAATTGTTAGTGGTAGCTGGTTTGCTGTTATTTTCTAGTCAACTACTTATCTTGCTTGATATCAGTTAAATGGAAAAAAAAAGAATGTCTTTCGGGCGCGATTGGGATTCGAACACCGAACCTTCCGACTTTGCAGACAGTTCCCTGCCACTTGAGCCACGGCCATCCACCCATTGGTATTAATGAGTGCCAAAGTGTATGTATTGTATTGTGCAAATAGAAAGTAGCAACTCAATGTATAATAGATTGTTGTAAATGGAAGACAAGACGTATGGGAGATGAATTCACGAGATTAAATCAACAAACAGAGATATCTTATAGGAGTTGTTTTAACGTACTTCGATAACGAATTCCAGGACAATTCAGGGTGAACTAGAGATGGTGGCGGATGAATCCTAAAAGGTTAACGGCAGCTCTAATTTCCCCGATGAGGATAACTGACACCGTAATATACTTTGGTCCAAGATATTTTAGAAAAAATCCAGGCTCTAGGTTGAGAGTTGTACGGGAGGTCAACTAGTAGACACCTTAAAACTGTTGCGAAGCAGATAAGAAATCAAATAAGGAGGTATTCACTGGTGACATTTTCTGATACTAAATACTGCACGGCTAGCCGAACAACAAACGGATGCCCTAGACTGCTATAAAATAGATGTCTCTGTTATTTAAGAGCTGTGGTGGGGTAGCCGGCGGATTGCTATAGAAAACAAAAGCAGTGTCTTTTTGCTACTAAGCTACAAAACAATACAAGTAGCCTTGAGCTTTCGACAATTGGGCTAACCCAGCTTAATAATGCGCATTAGGACTGAATTCACCAACACCAGCTTGATATGGGCTAGTGCTCATAGGTTTCTACAAGCTCTTCAGCCAAATCTATGTGCAATGTCTTAGGCATCACCTTTAAACTATTTTAGGTGTTTTTAAAACCAAAGATGGAAGGGACGACATCTCGATTGTACTGGCAGAAGTGCACTACAACGTCTTGAACCGAACTTTAACTAAGTGACTTTTCATCCAGCATAACCTTAATATTCACTAAGGAACATCGCGGTCAACAGATTATCATCACCATGAACTAAATTGATCATGTTCCCATAGACGCAGTATACAAGACGAGTGGTCAATCTTCAAGGGTTACATTTTGGTGGAAATTCCAGTCAAACAAATGTCTTGTGTACCATACAAGTAAAAGGCCGTAATTTCGGAAAGAAAATTTCCACGATGTACAATTAAAAAAAATTCTACGGGTATATCAAAGTGAGGTATTTCTCGTAAAAATCGAAAGGACTTTATTTCATAATACTGGGGAAATTTCGTTATACAACGCTGAAAACACTATTCTTAGTTTTCGCGAAATTGAGAGAACGTCGATTGCTTGCACTACGTAGTTGGAAATTCATTTGTCCATCTTTCAGTCACACTTCGAATGTCATACTATTCAAATCATAATTCCTCGTGTAAAAGGTGAACAACATAACTCTTCCCAAACTCAAGCTCTGTTTGTGTGGCAAAGTGCACTATTCAATATATATTCAATACTACACACACACCCACCCATTTACGGTAATTGCATAAATTACATAAAATCAGTGCAACATCCTTTTTTACCTCCAAATCTCATTCCACTTCTTAAAATAGAAACAAACGCATTGACACCCAGCGTTCCTTTTTGGTGCATTTTCCCCATTTGAAGAGAAAAAAAAAATAAACAATTACAAAATGTGAATTTCCTTTTACCAAAAAAGCGATATAAAAATTTATTTGTGTTTAGAAAATACCCGCGCTAGTTTTTGCTAGGATACACGTACTCGTATCCTTTTCTCCAAAAAGAAAATCACAAAGAGATAAAAAGAAAAAAAAATCCGCGATTCCATTTGTGCGATTTTGAAGGAAAACAAAAAGGAGTTCATTTTTCCCAGTTCCGGTGTTTGTGTTCGTTGACGTGTGATAAGGATTTACCAAATCAAATTTCCTCGAATAGCATCTGCACGGAAGCAACAACTCTAACAACAAGAGCAACAACAAATGGCAAGGATGAGTGACAGTCGAAGGAATACTGCAACAGAATTTAGTTACATCCTCCAGAGACAGGTGAGTGAGTAATGAATGTGTGGGTGAGTAAGGTGAATGGGTGGATAGGCTGGTAATTTTTCCATTGAAATTTTTTCGAATCCTCTTTTTTTTTGTGAACCCTTTTTCGGTTCTTCGTTTTTTTGGTTCTTCAGTACTTTGGTACTTTGATCCTTTGCCGTAAGCTATTTACCTTTTGATTTGTAACTGTTGTTAGGGTCTGATGATAATTAAAAGGATTTGATCCTTAATTTGTATATCCAGCTGGAAAGCATGGAGACTTGGACGGACTGGCAGAGGAAGGAATTAAAATTAGTGCCACTTAGATTAAGGACGCTTTATATCGGTGTACCATGCTCCATTTATAGTGTCCGGATACAAAAGGACATTTCGTAAATTTTTTCTACAAACTGTGCTCCCCCAGAACAAGGCCAAATTTAGATCGACTCATGTTTTGGTTGTTGTAATAGTTGTTTGTGGTTGGTAAGAGAAGATGGTGGAAACGAAGGATATCTCCTTACAAAGACAACTCAAATTAGTCATAGCTCCGACAAGCACCTACGCGAGAGGAAAGGTTGCCCAAGTTGATTTTGGTTATCATATATATTTAAGTAACATCAGCCACACCGTTGTGGTTCGGGACTTTCGAAGTTTTTTTGCTACCAAAGGAAGGTAAATTTAAGACTGTTTTTTCATAAAATAAACACATACTTGTACATGTACCTATATTGAAATAAAAGAGGATTTTCAGGGAATTTGAAATAGAATTGATAATAGGGTTTGTCTGCTGTTTATCGGCATTCAAAATGTCCTAATTAGCCTCTGAGGTTTTGAACCAGTCTTCGGTTAATTTTGATTAATTTTTGATTAGTTTTTAGGTTAACTGGTAAATCTTATGTGGAACCTTAAAAATTCTCCAAACTTTAAGGTCATACAAGTCATGTCCGTGACTTTTATCTTGGATTTGATGTACGGTATCTTTAGAACATACTTTTGCATTAGAATCGGACAAATACGTCTGTACAAAAGTGATATAACTGACACCGAAAATCTGTATTTGTCATTTGTTCAACTTCTCTTGTATATTAATGGCGTTTTCCATTGCCCGACAGAAGCCTTCTTTTTGCACTCCGGAGAGGAAAATTACATAAAACTGTTCCATTAGCAGGCACTCTTTTCACTTATTCAGAAGCAAAATTGTGTTTCTAGTTTTCTCTAGTTTAAGCAACATTTTTTCTCTGGATTTACTGTCAGAATTTACTAAATAAATATAAATATAAACGTCAAATAATATTGTGTGTCAAGCCAGATTTTTGTTCGAATGTCCAAATTGATTATTAAGGAAACATAAAAAATAAAAGAAGATGGAAGCAGTATGTATTCTGCATTCTGCTATTTTGCCAAACAAGTAAATTACGAAATAAAAATTTGACATTTAACCCATTGCATGTACAAATTTTGGCACTAAAGTCAGAAGAAGTTTTTAATGTTCCATTGGAGTCCAAATTGCTTAATTATCGTAGAGAAACCAATAGAAAACACTATAAGAGTGTGTCCAGTTTCCATTTACCTAAAATGATGGCTTACGAAGAAATATGACAATATAATATAGATAATTTGATTTTAAATTTGAGAGCTTACTCAATTCGGTTAAAATATTTTAAGAATCTAAACGGCCTCGGCGTCTTAGATGTAGAAGATAGTGACATATAATACCCCTCCGTACAGAATATCTGCACCAAACAATCGGAGTAAGACCAGGAACAAGATTAGCACACGATGCACCGGAAAGTGGAGCAGTTCCGAATGTACTTCATAAGCACATTCCTGCACGTACTTCGACTGTCTCCAGATGTACGCAGGTTTTCATCACTCTCGCTACTGTGCAGTTCATCTCTTAGTGTCATTTAGAACAGATGTAGTATAAATAAAAATAAAAAGGATATTTTAGAAGTAACCGACGAAAAGTATCTTACTACGAGTATATGCTGCTAATATGAAAACCGAGTATGACATTAACATACGTGTAGCTAATCTTAACAACAATATTTCCTGAGGGCCATTTTTTCTTCGCACAGAGCCTGGCTTAGTGTTTCATGCAGCACATCCTGGTTCATTATTTAGTTGTGGGAGGCATATAGTACATACGTATGTCGCGTAGAGTTTTCCTTTTGAAGTGGGATCTCGTCCGGATCCATATTTTCAAAGTAATTTTTTCCGTAATAAGTTCGACTCTCTTTCCCCATTAATTTCTTCGATGCTTCTTCTTATTTAGGTTGGACCGCATGAAACGAAACAGGTTCAATGTTTTTCACAATTGCGTGTGGAACGTTAGGTTCTAATAGACAATGCGCAATCGGAAAATGTAACGGAAGCTCTAGACTACGAAGAATACTGAAAGAAGAAGTTACATAGATACATTGTTGTGCAAAACAAAACAGAAACAAACTGATTTTCAATTTTTAATTATTTGTATTAATTTTTCTTAACAACATACACCAAATTGTATCTAATGATACGTATTAGATATTAATTATAAAAATAGATTTTTGAAAATCACATCTTTTACGAATGAATTTTTTTTTTCACATTGGTTTTTTGGCTGGTCTGTAACTTTTTAGATCGTTCTCTATGGATGGGCATGGATCAGCTTTTAATTCCAATGAACTCACAATTTTATTCGAGATGATAAAAGGATTGTCTGTGATTAAATTTTAAATTGGTCGGGCCATTCTCTTCGTAGTCATAACACTTCCCGTTTTATTCAACTTTTGTATTAATCGACAGGCCATACATCGATTTATACCATATTTGTTAGCGATAATACTTTTTGCCTTTCTGCTACGGAACTCTTTTATTAAATCTGATTTCAATTCATTGCTGTATCATGTTCTTGTGACCACCGCAGCTCCGCAGGTTAGCATTCGAAAGTCAACCCTTTGGATGACTTTTTGGAATTTTTGTAAAATTAGCGGGCCGACGGCTTCAATCTTAGTTCGAATGTTGTGTTTTATGTCTTGAATTCTTCCTAAATTGTTGGCGTAAACTTTTTTTCAAACAACCACACAAAAAGAAGTCGGGGGCCATCCAACTTCTCCTTCTAGCGAAATAATCTACGAAATTCATTCGCAATAAGTCGGTCGTTTGACAAGATGTGCGTTACGACTATGTGTCATTCAATGGCTTTAATTCTCGAGCCAATTGGATCTGATTGGGTTTAAAAGAAGGCCAACGTTCAAATTTCTGAGTAGAGTGGTGTAAGCAATGCGAAATTCTTGACAACGGCGAAAAAATCGAGGTGCTTGGCTCATTGATTGACCTGCGACTAAATCAATTTTTTCGAAGCACTTACCCATTCCGAAAATTCCGGACTTAAATTGGCGTTTGTGTTAAGTTCAAAAATAGCCAGACTTATGAAATATTACTTTCACAGAAGGCATATTTCCATAATAAATTTGGATAACAAAAATTCGCTCATGTGTGGTAGACGACTGCTTTAATTTGCACTTGGCATCTGTCATAAGGATTAGCCATTATGAATTCAGTAAATGTCATTTAATGACATTCAAAATCTACACCATCTGCTGTCTCAACTTTTGCCTTGATATAATTGTCATTGAATAAAAGTAGCGTCTGCTTTTTACACGTGTGATAGTCTTATAGGTACCATATGTGAACACGCAATAATAAAGAACTAAAAATATTGAACAGATCAAGGGACAGCTTGTCACTTTATTCAGAATCACATATCACACCGTCAATAGATTGCATTTAGGTTTGTTTGCGTACTCCCCGAAAATATGAAACACAAAATGAGTTTTTGACAGTTTTAGGGTGTTTTTCTTAGTTTTGTACCAGTGTTTGGTGACAGATATTTTGTCTTTCTCTTGGTGACAGTGACGATGTCAAGATTACATTTCTTGTTGTTGTCTTCAAACATAAAATTAAATTTGAAGTATTTTTTGTTATAAAAACAACATCAAAAATAGTATTATATATACGAGCTAATGCGAATGCCTAATATCTTAGGAAAAGAACTGCTGCTTATGTTGGGCCAGGTATAAAAATGTACAGAGAATGTATGCGTATGTAGTAAATTTGCATCTACAAAGTGCAGACACAAAGAAAAACAAGAGTCGCTTGAGTTACGCTAGAAAAATGGAATAAAGAAAGAGCATATAAAGTGCACGACACTTATTTGGTTGACTATATCTTGTTTGGACCCTCAATAATCAGAGACGATATTTGAAATATATTGGAAACACTTTTCCGCGTCTACTAGTTGTCTTCTTATGCCACATAATATATCTTGTGAGGTTCTTTGATTCAACGACGCTTGCTTTCTTCTTCACACCCGCTTGTGGTCAATAATACTATGGTACCTTAAGCAAATAAACGTCATCACCATTGTCACGGTGCATGTTGCAGTTTTGAGACTTCAAACCATAGAGCAGAGCGGAGCATATCGCTTATCACAAATATAAACAATATTAGGGAAAAGAAATTAATGTAAATATTATTAGCTCACCCTGCTCCTGAGTTCGTTTTTTTCGACAGCTTCCCTTTATGCGAACATATCATTTAGGCCCGTTTGCTTTTATTATTGATGTTATTTATCTGGTATGCACAAAAGAAGCCAGACAAGATCTATGTTATTGCTATCGGACGTCTATTTAAAAAAAAAGGTGTTTCAACAAGAGAAATAGGATTTGTTTCTTCGAATAAAACGAACAATTGGACACATGGGAATTATTTATGGAACATAATATCTTCCAAATGACTGCCTCGGTTGTGTTTGCATACCCTCATTGTTTTCTCGAAATGTTCAATCCCTCTCACATAATTGGGGCTATAACTCGTCGATAGCGGCCGCAATGTTCGCTTTCAGAGTTAGAATTTTTTGCGGATGGTGGTCGTATAGCCTCAAAAAAGAAGTCTAATGGTGTTAAGTCACACGATATTGGCGAATTGAAGTCTTTCCGAAACGCGAAATTTCGCGGCCAGGACACTTCGTGCTACACGTACTCGTAGTACCATCCTGCTGAAAATAGAGACCGTCCGGATCCATATCCTCGAGCTCCGGACACAAAAAAGTGTTTATCATTTTTCGGTACCGGGCTCTATTGACTGTAATGGGTTTTGCGGCCCTATGACATCTCTGATCTGATCTAGCAGAATTCAATGTCAGCATGCATATTTTCCAAGAACCAATCCGGGATCGTACGGCGCTGCTGGTGGCTTTAGATCTTGATTTTATTGGATCTTGTACGCATGGTAAGCTAAGCAAAATTCGGTGAACGTGGTTGTGGAGAAGTCAAACTACTGAGAACGGTGACAAATGGAGGTGTTTGGGACGATTTCGACACTTTCCTTTACTGCGGCGATGTTTTCCATTGAACGCTCATATTGAACACGTGCCGGCGTCTTGGTCAGTCCAAGCCCGTCCTTTCGAATTTTCTGACTATGTTGCGCACACAATGATATCTGTCGCTGTAAAGTAGTAGGCCTTTTAAATACTACACCTCTTGTTGAAACACCAGTGCAATTGTTCGTTAATTATTAGCTGATCTTATTCGGCGTCTAGTGTAACCACAAGATGATGCTTATTTGCTTCAGTATTTCTTTAACAACTATAGATGGCACACTAACTTCTTTCCAAGTTTTTTTACATAAGACTTCCGAAAAAAGATATCTTCCTGAACATATTGGCTTTACTAGGCTCTCTCTATTAGCGGATGCAAGAGCTCTGACCATATGTTTGACGCTGATATTAAGAACTTCAATAGAATAATATAAAACTTTACCGCTTTGTTGGTTTTCAGTGCTTTATATGAAAAGGTGCCAAAATGAGCACCTCTTCTTTCGGGCAGCTAATCCTGACTTGTTTCTATATTTCTTGCGAGTACTCGTACAGGAAACAAAACGAGATATTCCCTACTATAAAAGGTTTTATATGTGCCAAGTGTACATAGTTGCATTGGTCACGTTGCACGCTACGTTGTATCATTTTCATACCTATCCGGCATAATGATATAAGTTGCAAGGAGTTTCTCGATTTTTCTTCAGGTATCCTCAGAAAACGCGTGCTCTGTTTTCCTTACCATCTCCAGACAATATTTTCTGCTTAGCAAGTGAAAACACTTTTTACAGCGATCCAATGTTCTTAAATGTTTGGCAAATCCATGCTGTTGATTGCTTCCACTCCTTCTGAATGATGTTTTCTTAGTTGTTGCCGTACATAAGGTACCTGCGATGTTCTGGAGTCTTGTTATTGAAACAGTTATTAGATTGTGTGTGATTACCATAAGGTTCTGATCAAGTAAAATCCTTTTTTCTTAAAGAACTTAATACTTTAAGACTACTTTTATCATCCAAAACTAAACCAAACTAAAGGGCATATTTCTTAGAAATAATCGTACAGAAAATGGAACATATTCAAATAATGGCAATGACCATGGGATTGGTTTTACTGAATATTTATGCCATTAGTGCTTAAACATAAATTCGGATATATGGGCGTTGCATAGGCGGCGCACATTTACGAGCAGCTAGGACCATATATCAGTAATAACACGGCTAATGTTGGCTTGCAAGTGGACCATCGCCTCTGCTTTATTGATGTAGACCAGCATCTTCACATGTCTCCACAATACGAGTAGGATGTTAAATCACACGATTTTGGAAGCTCATCGAATGCATCTTTCAATATTGAAAACACAGCATGTTTCAGCAGCTCTCAAAGCTACAATGATATTCAGCTGTAGTAAAGTTTGCCATTTCATCATGCGTCGACGCTTATGTCGTGAGGTGGGTCGTCATCATGTCTTCAGTGTGCAAGCAATTCGTCGCACCGTGGAAAAGTTTGAGCATGAGTACACTATTTTGGGTCAGACAGAATGAAGAATACATAGCCGCCGTAGCGGACAGTATCAAGAAATACCAAGAAATGCCGATTCGGCGCCGATCATCTGAATTGGGCATCGCCAGAGAGTCAACCCGGCTTCTTTTGCAGTTGGATTTGGGCCTACATCCGTATAAGATTGTGCTGACAATGACAATCGACAATGCCGCGAGGTCCCTAATTTGGCGCTGGAAATGATGGCGGGAGATCCGGATTTTGGCCAAAAAATCAGCTTTTCGGACAAGGCTCAGCGGTTGTATCAACAAGCAAAATTGCCGTTATTTGAGTGAACGCAATCCACAAGTTTTCGGCCAAGCATCAAGGCATCCACAAAGATTGTCTGTTCGGTGCGGTTTATGGCAGTGCGCCATCATCGGACCTTATTGCTTTTGAAATGAGGAAGGAGACACGGTTACCGTCAATTGTTTCAGGTATAGAGCGATAACTTTCTGTGATCAGAGCTCGACAACATCGATATATCCGAGCTGTGGTTCCAACAAGATGGTGCTACATGCCATACATGCGACGCAACGTTCGAAGTTGTGTATCGTTTTCATCCGGTCTTTTCATTGACTGTAACATTTTAGCCGAAATCATTTTAGAAGACATAAATTAAATAGTGTCTTTTTGTGGATATACGGGCGTCTTAGTAATAGCTTATAGATTTTCTGCAGTCCTAATGCAGCAATTTTGCTTGTCGTTGTTGCAATTCAATCAAAAATGAACTTCACTACTAAAAAAAATGGTTTGTTGTTGATGAAGAGGGGGAAAAGCAATCTCGGCCCGTTCACCGAACGTATGACGCACATGATGGTCAAGCAGATTCATTTCTTGCACGAAGTGGTCTGAAGCTCGTAAACCAAGATATGTCCGCAGTTCCATTTGCTGATGCCGAATTGATTCATTCGGGGGCACTTCAATACTGTGCTCCACAGCAGCAATAGATGTGGCGCGGATGCGTATTATACACTAGTTATTCGAATTACTTGCTTAGAGATAAATTTGCAAGCGTACATAGTTCTGGCGTCAGCTGTCAAATTGGCTGCCGCTGTTACCTACACCAAACGATAAATCATTGGCTTACTTGCAGCAAGTTAATTGTAGTAATTATTTTTTGAATTGTATTTTTGATGTCTCGTAGGATAAGCGAGTAGTTCCATGTCTCGTTAGTCCTTGACAACAATTCAAATTGACTCCATCACAGTAGTATATCTAACTACGATTATTACTGCCCAATATTTACACTCCGCTAATGGGGTTTCTACATAGATTACTGTGTGCATGCAACTTTTCGATTTTTCGCTAAATTGATATAAACCAGTTTTCAAATTGGCAATCATAGGTTGGGTTGTGGAATATGGACACATACATGTGTACATGTATATGTCCGTATTTTGCGGTGGACACACGCCCACAATAATAACCAATTTTTAGAATTACAAGTAGACTGCTTTCTTTACTGTCAAACTTACTATCATGGTTGCCATAAAAAAATACTTTAATTATTCTCTATTATCATTGAATCAGAAATGAATCATTGTCTTGTCGTAAAAGGATCTATGACTGTGCCACCGTCGGCTCTATGTATCTATTTACATACATATATATAACCTTGTGTCATTTTGCAGCTTTGATCTACTACAGCCAATTCCGAAATTGCCTTCGCGTCTAACTCTGGCTGAGAATTGGTCACTCCTGAAATCTACGAAAGATATTTTCATTTTCAGTAAAAATATAGTACATATTGTATGTACATCTATCATCTGATGTATGTATTGCCTCATTGCAATCTTAATTATTGTTTCGATGGAAAAATCCAGAAATTAATTTGACATTCGGAATAAATTTCTATAGACTTGGTTAATTGAATTACAGTGTTAATACTCGTAGATACATACAATAAATAAGCCAGAAGCCTCTCAATATTAATTATGAGTTAGTTCTTCGGTTGAGGGTTAAATATGATTATAATAATTTATGTAATTATAAGTCTGGTTAGCATACAAAACTGATGACTGCTAATCATAGAGAATGAAGCAATAAATATTTATGTATCATATTCCCTTCCTATGGTAAAGTGTTGCTATTACGCCTACTCGTATACGTACCTGCGTGAGGATATTGGGGTCTAATGCGGTATTTCTCATTCATTTGAAGCATGTATTCCACAGCATTAGTGAGAGTTCTTTAGAAGGAAAATATAAGTTACAGTTTGTAAGAAACACCTTGAAAAAGTTACACTGCTATCCTCATAGGTAGCCAAGCCGACATCAATGCTATTGACTCGGCTACTATATCCTTCAAACCCTCCAGGGCATAGTGATATAAAAGGAAACCGTGGCAAGGCAGGGTTCAGCTCTTCTTATCCCGCTAGGAGCTGTTAAAGGACAAATCCGCTCGTACTTCATGCAGAAGGCCAGCCTCGAATGGTGGGGGTTAACCAACTGTGCTATATCAATAATGAAACGGCCGACCTACGATAAGAGTACAAGAACCCGTTACCCATACAACCCCCACAGCCGCAGTTGCGAGAATGGATATGAGAAGGAAACTCTCTTTCATTTCATCGGAAAATGTCAAGCACTACCAAGAGCCAGACCGCGTGCACAAAACCAAACATTCTTCGATGACCTTAATGACATCTCGGATAAAGGGATACGAGATCTAATCCGTTTTCAGGCTTTGATCTAGGCACCGACTATCTCACGTCTTCAACAACACAAATCAAGTCACACCACTCTGACGATGTCAGATGACGCCCAGTTGGCCTTAGAATGTGTCGTGATTGTGATGCGCCTTTGTCCGTTCTGGAATCTGTCTTCAAAATACTAGCTGCCAGAAAATTGAGCTCCTGCATGCTCATTGTTTCCCGTGTATGGTTATCCGGAATAGTATAGTACCGAGCTGACCACCGACCAGTACACTTGTAATTAACTGAACAGTGTGGTTTCGTGCAAAAAAGTAATAATAACAAAGCAAGCACATTCCAACTTTCCAACCATCAATGTTCCTATGAAGAAGTGAAAAAAAAATAAAACAAAAAAGCGTGAAGTGCAGTAGAAAAAAATAAAAAATAGATAAATAAAAACATTGTGCGGGCATCCCACATCTCCTGCCCCTGGTAATAGTGCTGTTCTTTGCACTGAGTCACTGTAGTTGCCGTACAACATCATCGCACGGCAATAACAATGACTGAGTGCATGTAACAACTGATGGATAGCGGGTTGTGAGTGTGAATTTGGTTGGTGCACAGTTTCTTACTGTTGTAAGGGCGTAACACCTATAACAATTTGATTCGGTAAACCAGCGTTTGAATTTTCATTTTCACTTCACAGCCTTGCTTAACATCGTCCGTGTCAGTGTTTTTTGGTGTTTGATTTTTTGGCATGACTAGCGAATTTAGAGTAGACATAGAAAATATACGTTGGCTAAGAAATAATCACTTTTCTACGTACATCCACAACTGTAAATACAGACCAGCTGTTTTGGCACTTAGTGAAATACAGGTAGATCCCCGCGCACACCTCTCAGATAACTCTGATCTGAAGCTGCCTGGCTATGAACTAGTGACATTGTTCTTTTCTCACCGCGGTCTCGCCATTTACGTGCTTAGTGATGTTGCTTACCAATTTCCACCACAGTGTAATCCATGTTCCAATCCGGAATTCAACTTCATGTGCTTCAAATTCCATCTCCCTAAGCAAATTATCCACTATTGCTTTATTTACAGAAGCCCCAAAATGGACAGCAATTCCACCTTTAACGAGTTCGATGCGCTATCTGACTCCATACAAAGAATTGTATACTTGTCTCCTCACAATAAAATCGTTATTGCGGGCGATTTCAATATACACAATTCTGGGTGGCTTCGACATTCTGGACAGACAACACCCGAAGGACCTAACCCAGCTTGTAAATGAGCCCACGCGAATACCAGACGTTGATAATCATACAGCCAACACCCTGGACTTGTTTTTAACTTCTCGCCATGATTAGTGCACTGTTGAAGTGCTTTTCTCTCTAGGCTCGTCGGACCACAGTGTTATATCTGTTAATTTTTCGTATACCGACCACACAGTTAGAGAAAAGATTCCTAAAAGAACCATGTGGCAATACGAGAAAGCCAATTGGAGCGGACTTAACACCTTCTTTAGGAATTTTAACTGGTCGTTATGTTTCCTCGATAACGACGTGGAAGCCGCTGCTGATATGATCACAGACACTGTTCTCTTTGGAATGAGATCCTTTATCCCTCATCGGATGAAGAGTATCAAACCAAAAGAAAAGGCATGGTACGACTCGAGCTGTAAAGAGGCAGTCAGGGTTAGAGAAATGTTTTTTCGGTCCTTCAAGACTAACCCAACAGAGTAAAACCGAAAAAAGTTTAAACTAGCCAGGAATGACTGCAACGTCATTCTTAAGCGAGTGAAATTTCAATACGACTTTTTGCCTCAAAAAGTACTACAATGACCCAAAGGTAGTAAAAGCTTTTGGTCGTTTGTCAAAAACATCAGAAATTCTGCCTCATCCTCCATCCCAACGCTCATCTACAATGACATTCCTGCTGTCAGCTTTTTAGACAAAGCCAATCTGCTAGCTGCACACTTTGTGGCCAACTCAATACTTCCAGATTGTGCTTTGTCTCCGCCTACATTTGAGTGCGTCGAATCTTCAATGGGACAAATCCACTTTCGCACTCATGTAGTAGCAAAAGTACTTAAAGATCTTAATATACACAAATCCACTGGTCCAGATGGTATATCTCCCCTTCTTCTTCTACGCTGGCAAAATCACTGCCTAAGCTTTTTCATCAATCCTACTCTTTAGGATTCTTTCCGAGCAGATGAAAAACAGCATTTGTCCAGCCGGTCCCTAAAAAAGGCGAATCTTCTTCTCTCTCCTCCTACAGGTCCATTGCACTTACGTCCCTTCTTTCTAAGGTCATGGAAACGCTGATAAATCGTCAGCTCATGAAATATTTCGAAACACGAAAACTTCTCAATTACTGGCAGTACGGTTGTCGTAGTAACAGGTCCACTGTTGATTTGATGGCATGCCTCACCGAAAAGTGGAACCAAAGTGTACATTAATCTGGCGAAGGCAAGATAATTGCACTTAATATTTCTAAGGCATTTGACAGAGTTAGGCATCCAGTTCTTTTGTCGAAAATGCGTGCATTTGGGATCGATGACTCTTCAATGGGTTAGAAACTACCTTTCGCAACGTTCCATTCAAGTCTAATATCCACAAAATAAATGCTGGTGTGCCCCAGGGCTCCGTTCTGTCTTCGACATTCTTCTTAATTTGTATCAATCATCTCTTGTCTGCCACTTCAAATCCAATATGTTCCTTTGCTGACGACAGTACTCTCTGCTTTTCATATTCGTTTCCGGACTCACGTCCCTGCTCTTCGGATGTAGAACGGGAACGGCAGCATATGTTAAGCTCATTAAATTCCGATATTGACAGCATAACCAATTGGAGGACTATCAACAGAGTGGAATTTAATGCTTCCAAAGCACAATGCTGTCTGCTGTCGTTAACGCGAAATTTAAACACCCAGCCATTATTAATGAATCGGTTGCATCATCGAAACCGAAAAACTTTCAATCCTCGGTATGTGTGTCAATGACAACTTACGTTGGAATGACCACATATTCGATGTCGCCAAAAATTCTGCGAAATGTCTATGTTTCCTCAAGCGATGTAAGAGATATTTCACCCCCTCTGAACTGGCTTCAATATATAATGCGTTTATCCGCCCAAAAATGGAGTACAACGCCCACAACTGGTAAGGTTCCCCTAAGACCTCTTTGCGCCTGTTAGATAGGAGCCAAAATCGTGCGATAAAACTCATAGGTGATGCCAGTATTACACAGTCATTTGTCACCCTCGAACACCGGCGTAATGTCTTCCGTCTTACCTTGTTATATCCATTTCACCACCAATGCTCCACTGAAATTGCCAGTAGCATTCCGCCCCTTCATGTTTTTAACCGTGACACCCGTCTCGCTATGAATGCTCCTCATCAGTTCACCCTCAAGCCCATCTTCGGACGTACTCTGAAATATCGTGATTCTTTGCGTGATAACTTGCAAACATTTAAAACCAACGCACATCGGTATCTCTCCCTAACTTTCTTTCGCCCGAATAACATAAACGGGGTTTGAGCGGATTATAAAAAAAACAACAAAATCACTGGTAACTAGGAACGTTTATTATCAAAAAAAAAACTTATTGTAAGACTTAACACGGGATACTACACACATTTCGTGTAGTTCGCCTCTATTTATTACATTCAATTTTCTGGGTTGTTAATCGACAGACGCAATGTCAGCGATTTTGCAATTGCACATATTTTCTGGGAATACACCGACCGAATTGAGGTGTTTCCAGGAAATTGTGAAATAATTAATTATTTTTTTGTAATCGACCGGATAAACGTGTCAAATTCATCGCCTGGTGCTGGCAATGGTGCTGGTGTTTGCACATATGTAACTTCTCCCTCCTTAAGAGTGAAATTCTCCTGAATTTTATTACTAAAGTTCATTTGTATACTTTTTTGTTGTATACATAAACATGATAATATTAAAAACATAATTAGTATTGTTACAATGCAAGTTACATTTATTTTATAGGATACATCTTTCTTAAATTCTATTTCTTCTATTGCTTTGATATTTTCAAAGTTTTTTAAGATAATTTTGTCAAACTTTATTGTTTCAGTAAAATTAAATTTTTCTTTATAATTCGGATAATAAAATCGTTGCTTTTGTATATGTTTTACATTAGAATATTTTAGATCTAAGAAATACAAGGTGCAATTGACGAAATTGATTAAATAATTTCCTGTGAGTTTTATATCTCTATCATCACATGTTTGGTTTATCTTTAAGTTTACATTTTTAATGAATAGTGTTTCGTCATCTAAAGATTCAATTTCGGTTTGATCATTTTTGATTAGTTTACAATTTTGTTTTATTACACAATGTTTACTTTCGATTAATTCGTTTAGATTTTTGTCTTCTTCATATTTGTACGTTTTATTTCTATACTCTATAATGAATTCTTTTTCGGCATCAATTTCTAGAAAATTTGTATTAGGAACTGGAGTTAAAAGTTTAAGGGGCATAGTTACATAATTTTTTGGAATTTTAATGGCGAACATTAACATGTTTTCTTTGTATTTTGCAACTCCAAGTCTTATTTGTTTTAATTTGAAAAAATCTATTTTATATGCTTCGATTTCATCATTTGTAAGGATATTGGGGTGTAAAATGTTACTTCTTGCTGATACAATATTATCCTGAATATGTTCTATTTTTGACTCGATATACTTAAGTTTAAATAATTGATCAAAATAAATTTGCTTCATTACTAATTCTCTTTCTACTCTCTGTATAGTGTTAACCTGTTTTAAAATTGTTACTCTATCGTTACTAATGGTATCTCTAAGCATGTTAAAAGTACTGTTAAAATATTCGTTAATTTTAATTTGATTATTGGATGCTACGATTGCATTATGACTGTTCTTTGCTACTGTATCTAGGTGTTCTTCTATAGTCTGTCTGTCGTCGTCGTCCATGGTTCCGAATAGCCATTTTTGTGTCGTACCTATAATGTTAATTAGACCTCGTCTTTGTCTATGTTGTAAGGGTACTAAAGTCCTAATCTTGTATATGATATTTGAAATTTCTTCGTTTAACATTTGTCTTTGTTCGAGTTGTAATGGGGCTAGATTAATAGAAATGTTTTTTACTAATGCTATTATTTCAGCTGGGTTTATAATATGTAGTATAATGTCTGTCTCATTTGTAATGCTTATGTCAGTCAATTGAAGTTTAACGTATCCGTTCTGTTCGTTTATCGTCTGTACGTCAAGGAGGTGTTGGCAATTAATCTGAGTAGTCAGTGTCAGAAGTACTATCCATGCTATTACCTGTAAATTTTAATGGTCGCTTAATATTTGTATAATGGATATTTTTCAAATTTGCTTTCTTATATTTTGGCTCATGCTTGTGTCTAACTGCCTTGTAATTTTTAATAAAACCCGTTGACCTCTGTTCTTCATAATCTTCTCTAATCTTATTTAATTTTCCTAATTTTCTTTCTTTTACTTTCTCTATATTCTGGCGAATTCTTTCTAAATCAATCTTATGAGTATGTGCGTCAAAAGGATTGCATTTAATGGTAGAGTGGAATCTATGATTATAATTTCTTACAGCTTTTTGTATAATTCTTTTTACTGAAAGTTTATTTTTATTGAATGAAATAATTCTAAATTTTTCTGCTATAGTGTTATGGAAACGTTCAATGTCTGCATTGCCGGTATGACTATTTGGCTTTGTTAAATGTAGAGAAATTCCCTCTTCTTCTAAGAATTCCTTTATCTGAACAGCTTTGAATTCATTATTTGCTATTATTTTATTTGGTTTTCCTATTTTTGTAAAATGCTCTTCTAGTTGCTCAATTATTGTAGAGTGGTTTCTGTCTGTTAAATGGTACGCTGAACCGAATTTAGAAAATTTATCTATTATGGTTAGAAAACTTATTTTTCTTATTACGTATGTATCAATATGGATTATTTGATTGATATCTGTAGGTGTTTCCGTTTTCTTAAATTTAGCTTTTATGGGATTGCGGTCATATTTGACTGCTTGGCATACGTCGCATTGGTTTATAACAATATGGATAAATTCCATTAGCTTGGGATAGTATATTTTATACTTAATTTGGTTATATGTTTCCTGTATACCAGAATGTTGGCTTTCCTTAATATGGTACAGAGCTATTTGCTTCACAACTTCTACCTCTGTTTCGATGTCTTGTGCCCTAAATGAACACTTGACGAATCTTACCGAGTTGTCATTCGAATACATCTCTCTTATTTTTTCTTGGAGAATATTGTATACGTTATCCGCTAGTTCTGAGAATATGCCTACTTTTCCTTTTTTTATAAATCTCCTTAGTATGTCTCCTAACCTGTCAAAGTCATACTCTGCTATGTAGATAATTCTTTTACTGTGCAGGATCTCAATTTCCCTAATTTTGTTATTTGTTAGTATTAGCTGAGTTTTGAACTTATTGACGATGTCTTCGACAATTGGAATGTGATCCATTAGTTCTTCCTCTGCCGAATGTACAGTTTCATTGTCCTCGTCTTCTTCTACATTAAATACAAGTTCTGAATCACTTTGATTACCTTTAAGCGAAAAATTTTCTGTTAGTGTGGGATTCTCTCCCTCCTTAGATTTAACGTCCTCGTTAACCTCTATTCTGCTAAGAAAATCTGCTACCCTGTTTTCTTTACCTTTAAGGTACTCTATTTCAAACTGATATTCTCCTAGTTTAAGAAGCCATCGTTGATGTCTAGGTGAAAGATCTTTTCCTCTATATTTTGCATGAAGATACTTAATTGGCTGGTGATCTGTAAAGATCTTAAACTTATTACCGTAAAGGTAAGGTCTAAAATAATTTATTGACCACATTATCGCTAGGAATTCTTTGTCTGTAGCGGAGTAATTAAGTTCGTGCTTGTTGAGAGTACGTGATGCATAGCATATCGGGTGTCCTTCTTGAGAGATTACCGCTCCAATCGCATAATTGGATGCGTCAGTTGTCAGTGTAAATTGTTTTTTAAAGTTGGGGTATCTTAATATTGGGTGACTACTTATTAGTCCTTTCAATTTTTCAAATGCTTCTATGTAGTTTGGATCGTTTGCATTTATTTTGGCATTTTTCTTCAAGTATTTGGTAATAGGTTGTGCTACTTTAGCATAATCTCGGATAAATTTCCTATAGTATCCGGTTATTCCTAAAAAGCTCTTTATTTGTTTCTGGGACTTTGGAAGTTCTAATTTTTCAATACAAGCTATCTTATCCGGATTAGGTTTTAAACCGTCTTTAGTGAGAATATGACCTAAGAATTCGGTCTCTCGCTTCATAAAATTACACTTATCTACCTGTATCTTAAGTCGTTTAGATTCTAATATTTTAAAAATGTTTGTTATAGCTCTGACGTGTTCTTTCAATGACGTACTAAAGATAAGTATGTCATCCAGATAAACTACGCACGTCTTATTTATATGGTCTCTAAGAATATCATTCATCAGCCTTTGGAATGTCGCAGGTGCATTCTTCAAACCGAATGGCATTCTTATAAACTCATATAATCCGTGGGGGGTGACAAAAGCTGTCTTTTTGCGATCTTCTTCTTTGATTAATATCTGGTGATATCCTTTGGCAAGATCTATTGTGGTGAAGTATTGTGATTTCCCAAGTTTGTCTAATATTGAATCAATATTTGGCAAAGGGAATTTGTCGTCAACTGTGATTTCGTTCAACTTTCGATAATCGATTACGATACGAAATTTCTTTTTCCCTGAGTTGTCCATTTTCTTTGGAACAACTATAAGTGGACTCGAGTATTTAGAATTACTCTTTCGAATAATTCCCTGAGATTCCATTTCTGTAATTTAACGTTTTACTTCTTCGTCATGCATAGGGGGGTATCTGTATAATTTAGCGTTCACTTGTTGATCAGTGGTTGTAACAATTTCATGCTCAATTTCTGGGGTACTTGATAATTTGTCACCTTCTTTGAAGAATAGATTACCAAATCTGTTTAACAGGTTATCTACTTCTTGGCGTTCTTCTTTGTTAAGATGATCTAATTTTATATGATTGATGCTAGTATCAGTAGTTTCTAGGGAACATATTTGATTTAATACATATGGGGGGTTAGTGAACTTTAAGCACTGATTGTTTAGATAAATATTTCCTTCTTCGAAGTTTATTAAAGTGTTTAATTTGTTTAGTAAATCCATACCAATTATAAACTGATATCCTCTATTGCAAAGTCTTTTGACTTTCCATCTAATAAGGGTGTTGGGTGACGCTTTGAATTCTTCTGGTACAGGTGTATGTATTTCATACGATATTGTGTCCCTACCTGTCACTGTAGTAAAGTGAATTGGCTCAATACGGAATTTTTCAAATTCATTCAACCTATCGTCTGCTATACTTAGGGTTGAGCCCGTATCTACTAATGCTATAAAGTTTTTTGAGCAAATAGTTATCCTAATTTGTGGTAATTCGTCCGAGGCTAGTTCATAAAAAACGCGGGACATTGTTCGTTTTGATTTCTTACATTTTCGTTACTTATTTCCTGAGGCATTACCATTCTTTGTCCAGATCTCTCCTGTTGATGGCTATTTTGGCCCGGAGATGATCTGAAGTGTCCTGAATTTGGGTTTTGACCTTGGGAGTTATTTATCTGTCTCCTATCGTTGTTTCCCTGAATATTATCAACCTCCATGTTTTCTGCTGGTGGATTTTGTCTATCAGGCTGCCTATGCTGCCCTGACAAGTTCCTTTGTTGTCCCTGATAATTATTTTGCCTATACTGACCCGAGTGGTTTCGTTGCTGTCCCTGATAGTTATTCTGCCTGAACTGTCCTGAAAAATGTCTTTGTTGGCCCTGATTATTTTGTCGATGCTGTCCTGATCTATTATGATACTCATCAGCATAATTTGGTCTTCTTTGCTTTTCTGGTGGAACAATTGTCTTTGGCCTAACTACTCTTCTAAATTCCGGCCTAATGCAGGAATCCTCGAATCTTCTCTTTCTCATTACTGAGATTATTTTGCTTAAATCGTTTTCTTCATATATCCTGTCTAATAATGTGCCTTGCGCTATTTCTTTAGCGGTATTTATTAATATTACACCAATATTGCTTAAGTCTATATAGTTTTCTTCTTTATAATATACAATAAGTTCGTCAGTTTTATATTTAATACTTTGCAATTCTACTGCTAATTCGCTTACCGTATTGACCTTTAGACTTGTAATTCTTTTGTATATTTCGTGCGGCTCTGTGTCCGGTTTGTATCTAAGCTTCAATGTTTCCTTGATGGTAGTCCAATTGTCAGTCTCTGGTGTGTTGATCACGGCGTTCTTCGCTTCACCTTGAATCTTCTCGTGGAAAACAGCTCTCACTACAATCTTCCTTAGTTCTGGATCTTCTACTTGATTGAGGTAGTATTCTACGCAACTGAAGAATGAGTTGATCGTAACATCTCCTTGTCCGGTGAATATTGACATGTAACGGACATCTTTTAAAATCCTTTCCCTTTCCTCTCGGTTTTCTCGTTGTTGGAGTTGTACGTACGCTGACCTTACTTGTTCTAGCTGCTGAGTTCTTAGCTCTAATTCAGCAATAAGTTGATTTTGATTTTCCATGTTCCTGTTGTTATCGTGTATTTGATGTCTTTTCATAGACTTCTGTTTTTGCACTTCACTTGTGATTTTTCTTTTGCTTTTAGGTACACACACTAATCTTTGTCGATTTTATGGTATGTATTGCAAATTTTAATTCGAATTTTCACTGGGTAACGTGTTTATTAATTGAAATGTTTCATTTAGGAACACTTATATTTAATTAATTTCACACGACGTAAATTCGTTTCGCTGGACTCTTATTTTATAAGAATCCTACCGACTGCGCCAATAACATAAACGGGGTTTGAGCGGATTATAAAAAAAACAACAAAATCACTGGTAACTAGGAACGTTTATTATCAAAAAAAAAACTTATTGTAAGACTTAACACGGGATATACTACACACATTTCGTGTAGTTCGCCTCTATTTATTACATTCAATTTTCTGGGTTGTTAATCGACAGACGCAATGTCAGCGATTTTGCAATTGCACATATTTTCTGGGAATACACCGACCGAATTGAGGTGTTTCCAGGAAATTGTGAAATAATTAATTATTTTTTGTAATCGACCGGATAAACGTGTCAAATTCATCGCCTGGTGCTGGCAATGGTGCTGGTGTTTGCACATATGTAACTCCCGCGCTATGTGCAAACATCTTAAGGGTACATAAATCCCTTGTGCGCGCGTCAATTATACAAAAAAAAAAAAAAAAACCGTACAGTTTTGCATTAAGACTCGTAATCTCGCACTAAACTCATCTGTGATTTCTTTGCCAGGTTCACCGACTCTGTATACTATCTTAAACTCTTAGCATATTACGAGTAGTTAGGGAAGGAGGATTGGCTAGCTGTGAACTGTCGATGTTTATTGCTATTGATCTTGTGGGTTTCTTTGTTCTATACTGGTTACGCAGTTGACGTAGTTCAAGTAAGCTTCATGAATAAATATTTTCAAGGAAAGACTATTCTGACGTCAGTTTCTTCATACCTGCATATCTCGCTTCAAATATAAAATTCGTATTTTAAATATAACAGACAATATTAAAGCAATAAAACGGACAATCAATTCAAAAAGGATGTGTAAAAATGAAATGTAAAATGATAAAAAAAATCCTTTCCCTAAGGACAGCTGCCACATCTGAATGTATAAATTTTCCCAAAGGACAGGCATTCACATTTCACACGTACGAATACTCCATGGTCGTACCTCATGAATCTCAGAAAACCGTCACTCTCAAGAGTGTAACCCCATTTGAACTACATACTGTGCTTCCTACATGGTCCCAAGCCAACTTCATCACAGGGGATACAGACCCTCAAAAACGGTTTATAAAAAAAGCTAACATTTTCCCTTTCCATTGGCAAAGATCCCAGCCACCCGGTCCCTGGCAATTGCGGCGCTGTAAAATCCTGGTAATACAACATTTAGATGTACGCAGGCAAAAAGGACTAATTAAGCGGAAAATCTGATCAAAAATTACCCAGCACCAGATGTGGGTAGTGTGTGGGTGAATAGGTAGGGTGTGGCGAAGATGAAGTTGCCAGTAAAATCATGTAACACAGAACGGATGTCATGCAGCACACAATAAGGAGGATATGAAGTCATGATGGCATCGACATCAGCAGGACTGGGTTCTCAGCATTAGAAATCCATTTAGGCGTGAAATTAAAACGAAGCATCAGAGGAGGCCGCCGCACCGCTGCGTTTGATGATTTCATAAAAAGGATGAAATGAATCGTTTAACTCGTATATGGCCCGCAAAAGTAATCCGTACTCCAGCTGCTTCTAGGGACTTCAATGCGGATGGGTTGGTATGACATGTTTTTTGGAAGTGATTTCTTTTCCAAAACTGCTTCTTTGGAGGCGTACTGCCGTTGGCAGATAGTGGCTTTCTTTATACGGTAGACAAGCTACAGATTTTTTGCTGGAATGACTATGCCTATCTGCTTATACTCGTAAATTTACGAGTAACCATAAAGGCATCATCGGTTTATATAGTATAATTACACAAATATGCGGAATAGATAATTCTGACCGATTGGCCATGGTCAGTGGCTCTTTCCAAGATACTCCTTCGCATTTTCAATTGATAGTACCTTTAATGGTGGTGTAGGATCCGTGAGGCTTAGGAAGGTCCCTTTCGCAGTTTTGATTTGTATGGACTTGATTTTGCCTGCTTTGTACTTGGTCTTTTCGTCAGCTTTCTGCTAAGGATCATTAATTATTAACATTTGCGGTTTTGTCGGAGGTAGGCCTTTGTAATTCTCGTTTAAACAACAAAAGGACGACAAGAACTACAATGTTTTAATGGATTTTTGATGTTGTGGTAGATTATACGTAGGAGTAGAGATAGAGAATATTATCGCAAAACAAATACAACTGGGACTGAGTAATGTTTCATGGGATTTTCCTCTGTGCATTGCGTTGAGGGGGATACAGTTCTTTGAAAGCATTCTGAGCCTTTAGAAGGTTTTAGAATCCGGAAAGCAAACATAACATATCTCAGTATGGCTGGAATGGAGACAGTGGGGATTTTATTACACAACAATAAATTGATTGACTGGATAAATTGACCAGAGAAAATTGCTTGCCGAGATGTGAGCATAAATTATTAACTACACGTTAAGCTATGTTGAAGGATTTATGAGCATGCTGACGCCCGGGTTTATACTCCAAGGTTCTGAAATTTTTATTTTTATTTGCTCTTGTTACTTATTTACGGATTTGTTTACGATATAGAACTGTTGTTGACTATTGTTTTACTTCTACAATTAGTGCTTATATGGTGAAAATTAGTTGCACCATTTGTATTACATAATTGGCTTGCTCTTTTATTGGAAAAGTTCTCACAAACTGTTCGAAATTGTTAGTTTATTTGTAATTGTTAATTTTATGGTTTATTTTCAAATTTAAGGACAACACAAACGCAGCTAACAACTGTAGAATAATGGAATAATGGAATAATGGAATAATGGAATTCCAGGAGCAATCACTTCAGTGATAAAGTGCCCACATTACCAGCACCGGTCATATCGGAAACCGAAGCGAGCGTTGGCCGAACATTCACAAAAGTAATGTTCCACGGTGCCGTCATCATTCTCGCAGCTAGAGTTCTAGGAGGTAATGTCAGACATAAGCTTGACACAATTTGGTACTTAGAAAAATTGTAGTGCCCTTTCAAGACGCCAACGCATTCTACAGCATATTTTGCTGAGAGATAGCAAAAAGACAGCTAATTTTAGTGGAAAATATTGGTTTGGTATCCCTGCACTCTGCAAAGTCACGATAAGTCGAATATAACGAAAAGTCGTCTTATAACTCTTGGCTAAGAAGTGTATTGGAGTTCTCATTAGGCGTAATACCACTGTTATTATCTGGGATCCATGCATTCTGCCCTTGATTAGAATTGAGGGCTCTCACCAGCTAATAAGGTCTTAGGTGCAGTTAAGCTGATACTTTGCCCCTTCCATATGTTTCTAAGAATTCATTTATATAGTGCATTGCGGTAAAGATAGTGTGTGAGGTCGAGGAAAAGTTGACTTCGTATTCCCGCAGCTACCGGAATTCCTATGTCATCGAGTCGGAAATGGTGATATAAGATCGAGGTCAAATAACAGTTAACGAAACTCGACTGCTACCTATAGCAAAGAAATCGCTTTGAGAGTATTAAGAGGAGCAAGATTCAATAGTATATCCAAGACAGAGCAAAACGTCTTATAAATAGCTCCGAAGCAGCATATACATAGTCTAGTCTAGTAAAAGCCACACTTACGTTTCTGCGTGAAAGCTTATTCGAAAAACAATGCCTTATCAAAGGCTTCCTAATGGTGACAGAAAGTCGATAGTGCCTTGAAGCCTTTCGACGCGATTTGTTTGTTAAAAATGGAAGGTGGTGCCTTTCAGCATTAGATGAGTAAAGCCAGTAAGCTTTCTCTTTCCCTTGAAATTAACAACCCTAGTTTTGAGAGCATTTACTGAAATCTTATTTCTGGTGCGGCGTCGATTACTTTTAAGGCTGCCTGCGCTTTAAAGCAAATAGTCGCTAGACATAATTTGGGATACAGTACTGCTACATATACCTGTGAGCAGACGGTTAAGCTGATGAGAGAATTAAGTAGAGAATCGATCAACATGCATCATAGCAAATGGGTCTTCTGGATTTTCTGCTTCAATTCTGATTAATTGACTTTGAACAATCAGTCTCGCAAGACCTTCGCAGTAGGTATGAGTGTTGCATTCTGGAGAGTGGGAGAGACAATGCATTTACAAAGCAGTGCTCTTCTGCAGAAGAGACTGCCTTTGATAGTTCTGAACTTCTTAACGAGTGACTGGACTCTCCGAGTGAGAAGCGATTGCTAGTACCACTACATCACGGCCACCACCTGTATTGATAGGATCGCCTTTCCCCAAACCAAGATGGAGTTCGAAAAAAATTTAATTTGTTCAATACCACTTGGTACGTTATCCTTTAAGGCTTTCTTCCACTTTATTACACAGTTCGACGAAGATGAAGAGTACTTTTCAACCTAATCCACACCACTGCTGGAATTACCGACACAACAATCTCAACGAATTAGAAAGTATCGGTTGGATCAATACTAAAGGAAGATTTCTAATATTCACTCTGCATACAACGTTACCACTCCAAGTACAAGTATTAGTCGTAAAGGAAAAGTGAGCAGAAACATTTTTTTAATTCCATACCAGCTAGCAAGTGTAAATTACGATGCAATTTTCTCACGAAATCAAAAAACTAAGTAGGCCGTTTGTCGGTCTTACCACAGCTCTTGCTGACCAACACATTGGCAGCCTAATGATAACCGATGGGTAGACGAAGTACATCTTTTTAATCAATACAGGAGCAAAGGTTTTCCTCATTCCTCTCAGATATACTGGCCGAAACAACACGTTTTTATCTCACTTTCTGTTGCTCAAAGAACGCGTATTAAAACGTATGGTCGAAGGCAGTTTACTTAAAAATTTATGACCGCCGAAGTGCCATCTTCATAAAAGGATTATATTTCGTTGGAAATTATGGATTATTGATTGATACGAAGAGAAATAGACGCATCGACGAGTAAACCAATTTGAAAGCTCAATAAGCATATACAATTTTAGGCCAAATACCTACAAATATTTTTGTTCCACATTTCATTTATGTTAAGCCCAGCGGTTTTCACGAAACGAGAGGCCTGTCGACAGAGAAACATAACGCGGTGCGATACTTTATGGAGAACGGCTTTTATGTTCTCGAACAATTTGCATAGGAAAAATTGACTACAACATGCACATCACCATCCAGTGAACATTGAAAATATGGTAATCATAACCAGAATTGGTCTTTACGACTATTGGGCTCAGAAATGCGACACAAACCTTTCGAAGATACAGGCATGACTTTAACTTTGTTTTTCCATGTGCTGATGAAACTTTTATCGCTTCAGATTCATTGGATCTACACATGAACGACATTTGCAAGTAATATCGAGCAACTACGAGCGTGTGTGTATGAATTTTGTTGGTACCATCGCTCTCCGTCATTCCATTGATACCAATTCGAAACTGTGTTAGTGGAACAAGTTCCACTCTTTGTATGAGTCGATGCCGACCGAAAACCTCTTACTGCTCTTAGGGTCACAGCACCCAGTACTTATTGCAACTCTACATTGGGTCAAAGCAACAGTTTAAACCCTTCCCGCGATTTAGGGTTTAACCACAGCCACCTTGACGCTCCCACAAGGGGGCCTACCTCTATCAAGTCAGGCCCGGACCAAGATCCGGGGGGCTCCTGATTCCCATGGTACCGTGATTTAAGTCCTGGTAGGGACTACCGGCGGTCCAGCCGCCAACAAAACCTATGACCGGCAACTTGTGACTGATCAAATCGTAGCAACCTTCGGTAGCGTCATCTGCAGATGTTTACGATAAGACCAGTACTTTGCTCTGCTCCCGTTTATTATTAGACAACGTCATTGATGCGAGAAGCCTTGATAATTGGGCGGGGGCACTGACATTCTGGACACATAACACCCGAAGGATCGTGTGTTGAGATCTTCTCTGCGGAAAACAACGAGCCCACACGAATACTGGACACTGATAGTCATACCGCCGACACTCTGGAGGCGACTTAATAGCCTCTGATATAATTACAGACACTATTCTCTTTGGAATGATATCCTTTATCCCTCATCGGATGAAGAGTATCAAACCAAAACAAAAAGCATAGTATGACTCAAGCTGTATGGAGGCTGTCAGAGTTAGAGAAATGTTTGTTTTCGGTCTTTCAAGACCCATCCGACAGAGAAAAACCGATAAAAAAGTTCAAACGAAACAGGAATGACTGCAAAGTCGACCAAATTTTTGGTCGTTCGTCAAAAACATTGGAAATTCTGCATAACCCTCCATCCCAACTTTCATTTTTAATGACATTCCACCTGTCAGCTCTTTGAACATGGCCAATCTGCTTGGTGTACATATTGCGGCCAGCTCAACACTTAAAGATTGAGCGCGTCGAATCTTTAATGGGGCGAATCCACTTTCGCACTCGTGTAGTAGCAAGAGTACTTAAAGATCTTAAAATTCACAAATCCGCCGGTAAAGATGGTATTTTTCCCCTTCTTTTGACGAGGTGTTCTTCTACGTTGGCAAAACCACTGTGTAAGCTTTTTCATCAATCCCACCCTTCAGGACTTTTTCCGAGCAGATGGAAAAAAGCATTTGTTCAGCCCGGCCCTAAAAAAGACAAATCTTCTTCTCTTTCCTCTTACAGGCCCATTGCAATTACGTCTCTAATTTCCAAGGTCATGGAAACGCTGATAAACCGTCAGCTCGTGAAATACCTCGAAACACAAAAACTTCTCTATGTCTGGCAGTATGGTTTCCGTAGCAGTAGGTCCACTGGTATGTTTCACCGAAAAGTGTAACCAAAGCGTACATCAATCTGGCCAAAGCAAGATAGTTGCACATGATATTTCTAAGTATTTGATAGAGTTTGTCATCACGTTGTATAGTCGAAAATGGGTGTTTTCGGGACCGGTGACTCTCTTCTTCAATGAATTAGAAATTAGCTTTCGGAATGTTCAATTCAAGTTTTCTTGGATGGTTTCAAGTCTAATATTCACAAAATAATTGCTGGTGTGTACCAGGGCTCCGTTCTGTCTCCGACACTCTTTTTAATTTTTATCAACGATCTCTTTACTGCTACTTCTTGTACAATATATTCCTTTGCTGACGACAGTACTTTCTGCTTTTCAAATTCCTTGCCGGGATCTCGTCCGTGCTCTTCGGCTGTAGAACGGGAACGGCAGCGTATGCTAAGCTCATTAAATTTCGATATCAACAGCATAACCAATTGGGGAACTATCAACAGAGTGGAATTTAATGCTTTCAAAATACAATCCTGTCTGCTGTCGTTAAGTCGAAATTTAAACACTGATAAATCGTCAGCTCATGAAATATCTCGAAACACGAAAACTTCTCAATGACCGACAGTACGGTTTTCGTAGCAACAGGTCCACTGGTGATTTGATGGCATGTCTCACCGAAAAGTGGAACCAAAGCGTACATCAATCTGGCGAAAGCAAGATAGTTGCACTTGATATTTCTAAGGCATTTGACAGAGTTTGGCATCAGGCTCTTTTGTCGAAAATGCGTGCATTTGGGATCGACGACTCTCTTCTTCAATGGATTAGAAATTACCTTTCGGAACGTTCAATTCAAGTTGTCTTGGACGGTTTCAAGTCTGATATTCACAAAATAAATGCTGGTGTGCCCCAGGGCTCTGTTCTGTCACCGACACTCTTTTTAATTTTCATTAACGATCTCTTGTCTACTACTTCTAATCCAATATATTCCTTTGCTGATGACAGTACTCTCTGCTTTTCATATTCGTTCCCGGACTCACGGCCCTGCTCTTCGGCTGTAGTACGAGAACGGCAGCGTATGCTAAGCTCATTAAATTCCGATATCAACAGCATAACCAATTGGGGAACTATCAATAGAGTGGAATTTAATGCTTCCAAAACACAATGCTGTCTGCTGTCTTTAAAGCGAAATTTAAACACCCAGCCATTATCTATGAATGGCACTTGCATCGTCGAAACCGAAAAACTTTCCATTCTCGGTATGTGTGTCAATGACAACTTACGTTGGAATGACCACATATTTGATGTCGCCAAAAATGCTGCGAAATGTCTAGGTTTCCTCAAGCGATGTAAGAAATATTTTACCCCCTCTGATCTGGCCTCAATATATAAGGCATTCATCCGCCCAAAATTGGAGTACAACTCCCACATCTGGTCAGGTGCTCCTAAAACATCTCTGCACCTGCTAGATAGGATTCAAAACCGTGCGATAAAACTTATTGACGATACTAATATCAGTCAATCAATGGACACCCTCGAACACCGACGAAATGTCTCGTGTCTCACTTTGTTTTATCGCTACTTCCACCACCAGTGCTCCACTGAAATCGCCAGTAGCATTCCGCCCATTCAAACTTTCAACCGTAACACCCGTCTCGCTATGAATGCTCATCAGTATACCCTCAAGCCCATTTTCGGACGTACTCTAAAATATCGTGATTCGTTCCTAAGCCGTACAACTCGCTTATGGAATGCCCTGCCGATCTCTGTATTTCCTGGTCGTTATAACATGCAAACATTTAAAAACAATGTACATCGGTACCTCTCTTTTCTTCCTCCCTAAATTTCCTTTGCCCGCGCTGTGTACAATCACCTTAAGGGTACTCAAACCCCTTGAGCGCGCGCTCATTATAAAAAAAAAAAAAAAAAAAAAAACACACAATCATTGTCCATAAATGACACTTGCTTTATCGAAACCGAAATCCTTTCAACTCTTGGCATGTGTGACCGTGGTTCAAGTGATAGTGTATTGGCTTCCCAATCGGACGGTTCAGGGTTCAATAACAGCCGTGACCGAAAGACTGTTCCCAGGCAACTAAAATCTCATGAGTTGAATGGTTGCCGAAATACAACATCAAGTCAATTTACACTAATAATTTAGTCTCCCCATTAAATGTTGGATGCCACCCATGGAGCAAAATAACCACTGAGCCCAAACGTCGTTCTCTCTCTCTCTATCCAATTTTCCGGAAAACTTAACACGTGCTCCGGCATTTTAAGGATAGCCATATCATACTACTTACGTTCGAATGACCACATATTCGGTGTCTAGCTTTCCTCAAGCGATGTAAGGAATACTTCACCCCCTCTCATCGCTATTTCCACCACCAGTGCTCCATAGAAATCTCCAGTAATAATCCGCCCTTCAAACTTTTAACACCTTCAAGTCCACTTTCGCGCGTACTCTAAAATATCGTGATTCGTTCCTAAGCCGTACAATTCGCTTATGGAATGCCCTGACGAGCTCTTTATTTCCTATTCATTATAATCATCAGACATTAAAAACCAACGTTCATCGGTACCTCTTTTTCTTTCCTCCCTGATTTTCCTTCGCCTGCGCTGTGTTCAAGCATTTTAAGGGTACTCAAATCCCTTGAGCGCGCGGAAATTATATAAAAAAAAAAATTTAAATCATTATAACGGTTAGACAGTAGATAACGAAAATAGATTGCTAATCGCGTAACGACGATTTCACCTTAACCAGCCTGAATGTGATAGCCTTGCTGTATCTTGTAAATGTGATAGACGTTGACATTATTACAAAAATCTATTCTTTTTGAAATGAGACCACTAATCCCTCACCGAATGAAGATTATCAAACCAAAATAAAAGGAGTGGTATGACTTGAGCTGTAAAGAGGCTGTCAGGGTTAGAGTATGGTTTTTGTAGAAATATGTCCACTTGTGATTCGATGCCATGTTTCACCGGAAAGTGGTTCCGCTTTTAGTTTGGACCAATTTGGAGAAAGTAAGGTTATTATATTTATTTGGTATTTGAAGAGCATTTGACAGACAGTCTGCTTTGTCGAAAATGTGTGCATTTAGGACCGACACAGCTCTTCTTCAATGGATTAGAAATTACCTTTAAAAACGTGTAATTCAATTGTCTTGGACGGTGTTAAGTCTATTATTAACAAAGTTGATGCTCGTGTTCCCCAAGGGTTCGTTTTTTCTCCAACACTATTTTTGTTTTTCATTGATAACCTCTTGTCAGCAACTTCTGATTCAGTGTATTCCTTTCCTGATACAATACTGCTTTTGACATTCGTTCGAGGACTTACGTACCTGTTCTTCGGCTGTAGAATGCGGACGTCAAAATGTTTTAAAGTCAATAAATTTTAATATTAACGACATAATTAATTTGGGGTTCACCAATCTAGTGGAATTTAATTCCTCGAAAACACAATTTTATCTGTTCTGGATCTGCTCAATCCTTTCAAAATAATAAGAACTGTCGAGGCTCTCAAAATAAGCGTGATGTTTTCATCGTTTCCCATAAGTTTCTCCGCGAAACCATTTTCTCCGATGTGAAAAGAGGAAATAGTCACAAGGGCCTAAATCGGAGCAATTCGCATCCTAATTCATGAAAATGGCGATTACGCTGGTATGAACGCGTGCATTGCCTTAATGGAAGAGCAGTGCTTTTTGGCAAAATGTTGTAATTTTTCACTTGGAGTAAATAAGTGTTTTGACTGCTGTTCTGATGTCCGGTATATTGTGGTGGAATCGGTTATGAAATGGTACAAAAACTTGTTCGGAATGCGATTGAACAATGAACAAACAGTCCTTGGAAGTTGAAACGCGAAATTAACTTTGTTCAAATTTTGCCAAAATTCACTCTGCTGACTGCTTTGATTGGCTTTCATAAAAACTAAATGATGTACAATAACGTTCTCAAAATTTTTCCGTAAGCTACTGAGAGATGGCAGTGTTGGTTTTGAATTTACAAAAAGTCACTATTCACTCTCATTTCAAGCAGAGTAGTTGCAGCGGAAGTGCAAGACATATTCCCCATCTTCCTCGTCCCTACAACTTCTGAAGAAACAGTTGCGCATGGCATGCAAAGCACAGTGGCTCCTCATAATATTTATGAGATAGGAGATATCATATCTCTTTTGCTGAGGTTGATCAAACGATCTTGATTTTAGAAAAATGTCTCACACTTATTCCTATACCTATGTATCATATATTGGCGACGCCATATTTCCACTAAGGCCACAATTATGTGCCCAAGCGAAAAGTATGCCTAAGGCATATTGAAAAATGTTGGAGAGTGTCTGGTAGTGTTTGTCCGACATATAAAGAGCGACGTCGCACAGTGTTTCGACTATATGGATTTAGGTGGAAAAAAGTCATGCCGCAGACTAGTAAAAACAGCTTATTGAGCTTCCAAAGAAGAAGGCAAAGATCTCAAATCTATAATATTTCCATGGTTTTCTCGCTCTTTGTCTAAACTAACGGTATATTTACAATGAAGCAGTAGCATTTTGTTTACCGATGCCTCATTTGACACGTAGCATTTGTAGTTGGCGTTGTAATATTGAGTCAAATTTTTTTCAACTTTAATCAATTGTTCCTGTATCATGGACATTTCTTCTGAAGGTATTTATGGTTTACTTCGTAATTTTTCTCTTTTTCATAAAAAAAAAATGCTATAGAAAAACAATTATTTTGAATTTATCAGGTTTAATTTAAATCATCAGTAAAAAAAGGCATGAGTACCAGTTTATCAGGACTTAAAATTATATGCATCTTTTAGAGAATTTAATCCTCTTTCCGAAAATACAAACTGAATTTTGCGCACGACTTTGCAAATATTTTTATTTTTTAATTTTCAGATTCACTTTGCGTGATTTCGCGAACAGAATTTGTCGAGCAATGGATAAAATATCCCAAAAAAGTGAGGAATGGAAAAATTTACAGCTACATAGTTTTGAAGGACAATCTTCTTGTTTCTAATAATGAAAAACAGAGGCTAAAAAACAGTATTAGGTTGTGGTCGGAAAAGATTTTTTATAAGTGGGGTAAAGCAGGCCGTCGAGTTGAGCGATTTTTTTGTACGTATGAAGAATGGCTGAATGGAGATGATATTATTTGATTCCAAAGATCTTTATCTTGCCGCTGATCAAGCTCCCCAAACACCTCAATATTTTGGTCGTCCTCCAAAATCATTTAATGATTGTTGCCAAAAAACTAAAATACAAAGGGTACAAAGGATACTCAATAATTTTACCTTGGAAGAAATTTTGTTTGCTGCTGAACATTTTCTAAGGCTCGTGAGAAAGAAAGATGCTGCAAACATAATAAAAGGCTTGAGTGATAACCTAAATGGCGCTAAACAAATAAAAAATGCTCAGTTGTTAACTTCAAAAGAGAAATGCCGTTCCGATGATGAGGCACTAGGCCTTTATCTTGATGCAAAATTGACCACCAATAGTTACAAACTATTGAGGAATGTAGCTCTTGGTGTAGGCCATGAACTGGTTCCTTCATTTTACTGTTTGACGAAAGCCAAGAAAAAATGCTTTCCACCTGAAGAACGTATTCAAGTTGATGAGGTTTCTGCTAGTTTTACACTACAGTCCTTGCTAGATATAACTACCCAGCGGATTTTAGAAGCATTGCATTTTTCAGGGACAGACAAAACAGAATCAGCAACGTTGATAAGTAAATGGGGATTTGATGGAAGTTCAGGGCATAGCCAGTAAAAGCAGAAATTCGACGACAAAACTGCTAGTGACGAATACCTATTTTTGTTTCGTGCCTTTGAAATTAGTTTTGGATGATAATTTTAATACCACGCTTTGGGTAAACGCCAAACCGTCATCCACGCGTTATTGTCGTGCAATTAAATTTATTTAAAAAAAAGAGACTTCGGCTTTAGTGCATCAAAAAGCAGAAAATATAAAAAGTCAAATCGAAAAACTAAACCCAACTGAATCTTCAAACCTTCTCGTCAAACATGTCCTTCTCTCAACAATGGTTGATGGAAAAATATGCAACATATTATCGGGTACAAAGGGGAATCAGAATTGTTATATTTGTGGTGCTAAGCCCAGTCAAATGAATTCGCCAATTACTTGTGGCAATGTAAAAACACAAAATTTTGTTTATGGATTGTCTCCACTTCACGCACTTATAAAAACTTTCGAATGTTTATTACACATTTCTTACAGATTGCCTCTAAAAGTATGGCAAGTCCGAAGAGAGAATCAAACCGTTTTCCAGGAAAGGAAAAATGTTATCCAACGAAGATTCAAATCTGAATTAGGTTTGAACATAGACTTGGTAAAACTTGGGTTTGGTACGACTAATGATGGGAACACTGCCAGAAAATTTGTTGAAGATTATGAAAAAAACTGCCGAAATAACTAACCTTGATAGAGAGCTAATATATAAATTCCATATCTTACTTACTGCACTTACGTCTGGGTGTGAAATTAATACAGACGGATTTAAAAAGTTTTCGGAGAACATAGCAGCATCGTATCTCAGTCTATATCCGTGGTATTACATGCCCGTTACAGTACACAAAATTTTATTTCATAGCCTTGATATATATATAGCCCATTTTTTCGAGCAGTCGCAACAAGAGTTGAATTTGAAACACTTTTAGTTGGTTTTGACTTTTTTCCACCTAATCCCATATAATCGAAACACTGTGCGTCGTCTGTGTAAACTACCAGACCACTTGCTGAAGTGCAGCCAGTGGGGTGAGTGTTCAAAACCAAACCCAAAAATTCTTCCTTAGAGCAAATCCAAGTATCATCCAAGTGCTAAATTGGGCTCGAAATACATGGCATTCTGAACCATACATGCCGAAGTCTTAAATATTCACTCGTGGTGACGATCTTTTCTCTGGCACCACACTAAGATCTGCCTTGGACCTTTTTTACTTTGGCACAATATAAAGTTCTTCCTAATCTTGTAGGTAAGATTTTGGAAATACATGGTCTACCACTGCTGCGAGGAAGTGAGTTCGTTGTTATGTTCGTCAAGTTCTAGCTGAGATATCGAAGTATGATTTCCGCATCCAGCCATTTTGGCGTAAGCGATCTTCTTGCGATTCTCATAGTTTTTCTTCCGATGGTTGCATTGGATGATAGCCAGAGGCAATTGCTTACTCTATGTACTGATCTGTAACTACCGGTGATCAGATTGTAGTAATTCATCTGACACTTTCCAGTTGTGTATCGAACTATGAGAGACAAAGCTGATGTCAAGAACTTCTTGGCGTTTTCCAGTAATGAGAGCAGTACTATTACTTATGTTAGAGATTACCCTTTTAAAGTCAAATCTATAAAGAGTAAGCTGACCTTTGTAGTACGTGTAGTCTTATTCATTAAGAATGCTCTCTGGATCGTCATCTCCTACAAACGTCCTGTTAAATTTATGTTGAAAACTACAAACCTCCTTCGGCAATATGAGACCTAATCATATTGGAGAACTCATATTTCAGCAAAGAATATTTTCTTGATCCTTAAGACTTCACCTGCCTTTACCTTCACGCAATTCCGAGTTCTTTCAAATTTAAACTCAAGCATTCACCCCATTCCGGTAGTACATATGTAATTACTTATTTCTTTATCACTCTGTACGTTCGAAAACGATAACAGTAAAAGTCATTCAGTACGTCGTTCATCAACCTGTCGGAGCTATAAAATGCCGCACAAAAGGGACTTGGAAATGGAATTGACAAATCCAATCAGCATACATAAACCTATACCTGGATATAGATGAACATCATTTCTCCCATGTTTGTCCGTTTCTATGCATACGGTGTTTGTATTTTTGTGTTGGTGGCAAGATTTTATTGCCATATTTATTACTTGTATGAGGGGATGTAGGGCCGCACATCCCTAAATGCATGTTTTATCCTCAATACGACTGCCATTGAATTGCAAATTTTGCGGTTGATACTTTAAAGCGAGCAATTAATTGGTAGCTAAATTTTGTGAAATGGATATTTTGCCAATCGGTAGTTAATTTGAAACGCATCATACATATCATATATGAATATGCATATGTACACGTGTACATAGGTTTGTCAAGGAACGTTAACATGCCCATATCTGCAATTATTTTTTTATAATGAAAGGGCAATCGTCCTACAAACGTCAGTAATATCAGCAGTTAATCCTATCTTGTACTACATATATGTATGTTAACATATGTATGCAAATGGAAAAATAAATTTTTATTTTAATTGCTTTGTATAAAATGTGGTTAACTTGAAGAGCCGAAAATGTCAGCGAACTGTAATGGGCTAAAGTTATTGCCAACGTATGTATAATAAAGACATTTTTATGGTTGCTTTTAATTGGTGTAGGGCAAAATGGCCTTTTGAGATTGAATACAGTTATGTTCTTGACCAGAATGCGAAGGGAAAGTACGTTGGAAGCGCGGTGGCCATGAACAGCCTTTAAAACATCACACCCACCAACTTTCACAAGTTGTTAAGTTTTGCAGGTGTTACGTGCATTTCACGCCCCAAAAATCCTCCATTCCCTTTGGTCCTGCTGTTGTCTGTTTCACCCCTCTGCCCTCCTGCCTTTTCTTGTTTCGTCCCTGTTCTTTTCTTTCCGTCATGCTCTGGATGCCACGGTAGAGATGGGATTTACTGGATTCTTTGTATCCAGTTCCTTCCCTCGGCTTACCGCTCCAGACAAAAAAGAAACTAAGTTTTGATTATTTATTTAATGTTAACGGTACGAAAGATGATTTACAACTAACTGAAGATGCGCAAGATGCACATGATGCCCATGAACCTGTTGCTGTTGTTGATAAAAGTCCCGCTGCCCACGCAGTGGAAGCATATCTGGTGATAGTGGAGTTATTATGTACACATTGTATATAAGGCAGGGCACACACGATTGTACGGACTAAATATGTATGTATGTATGTAATTCCTTTTGTATATGAGAAAGATCCTAACATACCGGCCCCCTTGAAACTCTACAGAGTTTTAATGTCCAGAATTTGAGGTATCAATTACAGGAAGTATAGCCACTTTGTTTAAAGGGCGCTTGACGAAGTTTCCATTCACGCGTACTGAAACTACCCGAACCTTACCATCATTACCTGGGTAAACGTTAACTATCCTCCCCATTCTCTACGTAAGTGGCGGAAAGTTGTCTTCGTGGATCAGCACCAAATCACCAACTTTGATATTCGGCGATTCAGTTGTCCATGGCAATGTGTCAGGCGATTTATTTTCGATCCTAAACTCGGTTGTAGTTGGTCAGTAAGTGGTCCACCCATTAAAAAATGTGCAGGTGTTAGTGCTTCTTCATCGTTCGGGTCATTTGACATCGGAGATATTGCTCGAGAGTTCATTACTGCTTTCATCCACCTGGCATAAAAGGGTTGTCACACCGTCATAGGTGAACGCGCAATTTCCCATCGTAGCAATGACATTTTGGATGTAACCTTTAGCAATCTTGACTGCTGGCTCCCACAAGCCACCAAAATGGGGTGCTCTAGGTGGTATGAAAGCCTATGATATTTCAGACTTTTGGCAAATCTGTTGAACAGCATCGGATTTAACACTAGACAGTATTCTGCGACCAATTTTCTCTAACTCGTTTTTGGCGCCTACAAAATTAAAGCCATTATCGGAAAATATCTTTGAACAATTATCTCTTCGAGATAAAAATCGCCGCAACGCAGATAAAAATGCTTCAATGCAAGCTCCATATGCCCTCAAACCAGCATCGCAAAAACCGTGTAGTTGTACTCTTGATCCAGGTGTGATACATAATCTGCGTATCTTGAGGCCTTGAAGATCTTGATGCTGATCATAAAGTTCCCTCCACCGATAATCCAAGTCCTGGGGCAAGCTTTCACCCCAGTCCACCCCTGTTGTCAAGACATGACGAAGAAAGAGTTTGCCGCTGACGATCACTGGGTTTATATATCCTAGGGGATCAAACAAACTGGCGATTTGAGAGAAAACAATGCATTTAGTAATAGAATTGTTTTTTACAATTTTATCGAAACAGCTGTACGAGAAACTATCTGCGGAAGGATTCCAAAATAAACCTAACAAAATAAACCAAATCAGCTAGTACTTCGTGTGCATTTGAACACCACTTTCTTAATGGAAACTGTCCCTTTAGAAGAAGGCTCCTTACCTCTTTCTTAATCTTCGAAAGTTCCCGTATAGAATTGGCTATTTATAACGTGATGAGCCCCAATAGGATAGTTCTTAGCTTCATTAATTGCCAATTTCTTCATATTACGTATTGCCAGAAACGAAGCTGAAGCCATATCATACGTCAGTGTTCGTAGGCGATACATTTTTATGGGTTGATCCGGGTTGTCTCGCCAAAGAAAGCAGTGCATATTCCGATCCTTTTCATCCAGCAATACAATGTCGGCAGTTATAGTATAGACATGTAAACGAAACCGTAGCACAATCTCAAAAATATCTTCTTGAATCTTCGGCCCAACCATCAATACGTCATTAAGGGAAACATTACGATCACTCTTCCAGGATCCCTCAAAGACTACACGTAACTTCGTAGTCGTGCTTTCGGATTTTAGAACAGGGTGGTGAGGGAGCATAACATGAGGATTATTTAGCTGTTCCTTAGCGATATCCTCCACATGATACAACAAATTCAGTATATGCTTGTTTACTTAAGGTTAATATCTTTTGTAAGTTTTCTTTCTAGACAAAGGAATCTCTTATAAGCAGTATTATAGGACTCACCAATATCTTTAGGATTTCTTCGGAAATGTAGCCGTACAATGAACCTTCCATTTTCTGAGCGATGACGAGATTCACGAAAATGTCTTGCACACTGCTTTTCTTCAAAAGTCATTGAATCCGGTTGCTGGTTGCAGGTTTCCAACTCCCAGAACCATGTCACGAGTTGATTAAGATGTGCGTCTCTTATGAACTGCTTTTTGTCTAGAGCTGTAAGGCCACATGCACTATCTTTAGTCTCCCGCTACCACCCATCGTAGAAGCGTTTTTTGAAGAATTGCTGACGATTGGTTGAGACGAATATGACCTACTGAAAGAAGATTATAAAACATACTAGCTCCAAGTAATATGTCGATTCTGTGAGGTTGGTTAAATGATGGATCTGCTAACTTTATATTGTTGGGTATGTTTAACTGGTTTATATCAAAACAGTAAACAGGTATATTTCCGGTGATGCTAGGTAAAATGTGAGCTTCCAATGTAGTAGCGAAGTCATTTGCCCTTGATCTTATATGAATTTGTGTCTTAAAACGAGAAATTGTATTCGAGGTTCCAATGCCAGCTATGTTGGAATGTAAATTCTTGAGTCCAAGAAGCTGCGCCAAGCGGTTAGTGACGAAATTTAGTTGCGAGCGGCTATCGGGAAATGCTCGGCACGTAACGAAAGAGCTGTTGGAAGATTTTTCCTCGAACACGCTCCACCCACCGTCCAATAGGAATTTGTCAAACGACAATTACCGAAAACAAATGGACGAGACAATTAAACAAACTATGGACACTACAATACCGCGGTATCGACGTACAACTAACGAAGACCTGTTCCGCAATCCTACTATTGACGCACTGCACCGACAGAAAAGTAGGCTTCTGACAAGACTCAAAAACTTGTACATACAGTTAACTGACCGACAAGACCCGGAGATTAGGACACTGAAGTCGTCGATTAAAAATGTGCAAACGTTAATAAAAGAGAATTACAGAATTGCTGTAAGTTTGTATTGGAACAACAAGGTTCGGGCTGTAAACACCAGCAACCCGAATATGTTTCCGCAAATAAATAAACTATATCGAAGAAAAAAATCAAAACGACCTTCAGTGTCTTAAAATAGCCCGGACAACAGACAACGAACGGTTACTGACAATAGCAGGTATTGATCCAAATGAGGCCGCTGATGATGACGACTTTTTTGCCATAGGGGCGACTTTCCAGGAAGTATACAAGGCCACTGATACCATTGGCCCTAATTATGACCTGGACAATCGCGTCTTGGTGCACGACTTCTGCATTCGAAATGAAATAGGGAATTGGTGATCCGAGGGCTCTAGTTTCAAATAACGTCATTGCCAGAGAGGGTGGCCTACCACCGTTCATTTCGAAGGAAGGACTCCATGAGATCTTCGACACAATCAGAGTTAAGAAATCAGTGGGGACCGATGGTATTCTGAACATCGTGCTTCAAAATCTTCCTCTAGAAGCGGTGGACATTCACACCACCCTGTTTAATAATGCAATGAATAATGCACATTAACCAGCGGATTGGAAAACGGCGGTGGTTCAACCTATCCCCAAAAAGGGAAAGGATATATCCAATCCAGCGAATCTCCGGTCGATAAGTCTCCTTCCAAATATCAGTAAGGTTTTTGAAAAGGTAATCAATAGAGCTCTGTCTAGGTGGGTTGAGGACAAACATATAGTTCCGGATAATCAATTCGGTTTTAAGGCGGGACATGATATCTCACATGCTCTGTTTAATAGCAGCCAACTCGATGCGAGGGTAAAAGTAATCTGCTACATGGCCCTTATCAGGCCCATGCTGGTATTTGGTTGTCCCGTGTGGTCCAATGTACGAGCAACCTTAATGGAAAAGATTCGGGTGTTTGAGAGGGCTTGCCTTAGGGCTTGTCTTCGCTTGTACACAACACCAGAGTCGGAGTACAAGAAATTTTATCCTAATGAGGTCCTTTACAACAGGGCGAAGCTAATGCGGGTAAACAACTTCGTAATTAAGCTGACTCGAAGGCACATTGCAAGAGCAATGACCTCGACCAATAACCTGATATCTGGGGCTTACTACCCCAATTACCTTTACCACGAGAGTGTGCGCTCTAGATCAGCGGTGCCGTTAATCTTCCATGTCGCTCGGACAGCTGGGGACAGGCGACTCAACTACAACAGAGACGTCGCACACGGCAGTGTGGATCGCCTCAGGTTCAGTAGGGCGTTGGGAAATCGCGATAAGAGGGATGTCGTTCGGCACCACCAGCATTTCTGGTGGTTGAATGATGGAGAAGATGTTCCGTCGTCGTTTCCGTCAATTAATATAATTTATAAGAATTTAGAGTAGCTTAGAGTGCCTGTGTGAGGCCAGTAAGTTAGTATAAGATTGTTAAGTAATTGTAAGCTAGCATTTAAGCATTTTTTGTTAGAATGTAAGAGTTAGTGTTAAGAAAATAAAATGCATTTAAAACTGAAAAAAAAAACTGAACCGTTGGAAGATTTGGCATCAATATGAGCGGTTGACAAAATTACCTGATTTTTGGATATTTCATTTATTGATTTTGTTGTTGACTGCATCGCGACTTGTTGCAAAAATGGCTGTGCTGTATTCCTAGTCGTGAAGGACAAATGCGATGATGGCTGAGCTGCATCAGCTGTAGGAGCTATATTTGTAGAAGTTAATTTGTCATAATGTAGGAGTGTATGAAGATTTCGATGACAAGTGCGACACTTGCTCTAGTTGCAACTACGACAGCTGTGACCAGGCCTTATGCAGTTGATACATAATTTGAGAGGTTTTACCATCTCAAATCTCTCATGGGGTAACTTTGTTAAAAATGGTGAACACTTATAAGCGCTTGGACAATAATTCGTGCAAAAGGGGTATTTGGCTTCTTGAGTGACAGAGAGTGATATGGCTTTGCGTTACAGAGTATGAAATCTTTGAGTATGTTTTTGCTGGTTAATAGATTGTTGCTTGTTGTTGAATTCGATGAGCTCCAATGTTCTGCATCTCTTCTGAATAAACTCAGAAAAATCATCCCAAGTTGGTAGATACGTTGAATTTTTGCCGCCTTGATTTACCTGCTTCCTTTCAGCAATTAAAGTTGCATGCTCCTCCCATAAAGCTGAAGTTAACGAATCAAGTTTTGTAGTTACCAAAGCCAAAAGTATACTTAATTTTCTTTACCTAGTTTTGTTTCTAATTCGAAAACGTTAAACGATGCGATTTTGTCTGCTGGTAATGCAGCAGTCATGCGAGTGAGATAACCCTTTACAACATCACTCTTTGTCGTGAGCCTTTTTGCAGCTTCCATTTTGAGATAAGAAACTTGATTGCGATAATAATCAGTAAATAAATCAAATTGCAATGATGACTAATTATTTAATCTGTTAAATTAATTAATTAAATCAAAACCGAGTATTGTAATTAATTATTAAAACGATTCCCGGGTTTCGGCACCAAATGTTGAGAACCAAAGAATTTGATGGTTCTGTTTAACAGAAGCAACGAAAAAAAATTACAAAAAAGAAACTAAATTTTTATTATTTTTTTAATGTTAATGGTACGAAAGATTACTTACAACTAACTGAAGATGCACAATCGTGGATGACTACTTGCCCATGAACCTGTTGCTGTTGTTGATAAAAGTTCCGCTGCACACGATAAAAGTCGCGCTGCCCACGCAGTGAAAGCATATCTGGTTATAGTGGCGTTATTATGTAAACATTGTATACTCGTATAAGGCAGGGCACACACGATTGTATGGACTAAATAGGTATGTATGTATGTAATTCCTTTTGTATATGAGAAAGATTCTAACACATATAGGTACCCTAGCGGACGAACGGTTTGCCTTCTGATGCCCGAAGATGTCGACACCACAGCAATGACCGAGAGCTCACCCTAATTCCTATATTGTTTGCTTCCAGCTACATAAATTGTAAAACCCCCAAAACCCCCAAATTCAAAGTAACAATTGTGAGAGAAATCTCACGATTCTCCACGATCCACCCCCCTCACTCTTGTCTGCAAGGAGACTTAATTGTTCCCCAAAAGTGTTCCAGGCTCGAGGGTGTAATATGTATCTAAGGAGTCACTCGATAGAACCGAACAGGACTAACACGACAAAACATCGACTGGTGTGATTAGGTAGTTCCACAGGGGAGCTGTCAGAACTCTGTAAGTGAGTCCCTTTGTTCTGACAGCTGAATTAGTGTAACCATGTATGAATGTGTGTGTGGGTGCCAACTAGCCGAATTGCGACGTCTATAGAGATTAATTAACTAGCCGTCATAGCGGAGAGTACACCAAAAAAGACTATAGCAGAACGAAAAAAAGTAAAACAGAGAATGAAATTCAACCTACACAACGAACGAACAAAAGAAACCAACAAGAGGAAAAACTAAAGGAAAACCACACAACGAACGAGCAAAAAAGAAAAAAACCAACAAGCAGGAAAACTAAGGGAAAATTACACAACGAACGGACAGTAAACAATAAGACACTCCCCTCACCAACCCCCCGACAATCAGACGGGAGCGACCCCAAGTAGGCAGGAAAACAGCTAAGTACCCCTTGTATGAGTATTTTTCATATATTTTTGTGATCTTCCCCTAGTTGGGATTATTTGTGATTCATAGATTCATAGTAAGGCTCCTTACTATTTTCTCGGCAAACCCTGTAACACTTTAGCGGTTACTTTTAAACCGTTCGCTACTCCGTTGACTCCCAGTGGTGAGTCACCCAGTTTTGTGATCGTACGAAATCGTGGGCCTTCCCTTAGGCCATCAAATTAAGTGTAAATTTTCCTTGGCCAAACCTTAAGGTGGGCCACCCCTTTGGTGTCCCACAATTGTGATTTCTTTTTGCATCATATACGGCCTTTGTCATCCCCTCCTTAAAAAAAAAAATACATACTTGTACACTTAAATTCCCTATCAGGGAAAAGTTTATAATCGGTGTTTGTTTTATCTTGTTTTCCCAGTTTCTTCATACAAATCGAGTGGCATCCTATTACATATTGTTTTATAAAAATGTTCACTACCTTAGGTACTGCACCTCTCCCCACCCATTCCCCGTATTAGCAACTGTTTGTACACTTAGCGTTTGCAAGCAAACGTTGAGTGGATTTAGTTCAAAAACAGCCACCACAACCATCGAACTCAAACAAGCATGATTTCAGGTCAATGTATGCGTGGTTCCGAAGTTTGAACCATACCCGCACGAAGAGCTCCATTTAACATACAACAAGGAACGGAAAGCCTACAACACCAGGGCCCAACAACATAAAACAAAAGAAGAAACATAAAAGCGGAGCACCGGTAAGCTCCTATACAATCAACGCTGTGCATGCTATTGAAAAATTTAGACTAGTTTTAGATTTAATTAATAAGATACCCCAGTATGATGGGGACTAAACATGAACGGTGGATTTTCTGGAAAGGGTAGAATCACTAGCGCTTATGTTAAATGAATTCGACCAAATTTCTAAAGCGATTCTGATTGGGTACATTAAGGATAGGATAGTTGGTGGGGCCAAGTGCGAACTTCATAAATATGGTAGATTAGATACATGGGCACAGATAAAGGAAGTAATAAAAAATTATTTTGGAGAAATAAATTAATCGATGAGATAAAAACAGCTAGGGTTAAGAGGACAATCGGAAATTACTATGACGAGATAAGTAGTTTCCTGAGTAAAATTAACAAGGCGTACACTTTAAATAATAAGGGATATAATGCAGATATGATAGACTCGAATAATAGAATAGCGTTAGAATCTTTCAAAAATAACCTTCCCGAACCAACTAAAACAATTATTTTGAGTAGGAATCCTCAGACCCTAGGCAAATCGCTGAAATGCTAAAACAGTGAATAATTGCCCCCAGTAGCAGCCCCTACAATTCGTCCATTTGGGTAGTCCCCAAAAAAGATGGTAAAAATGGCCAAAAACTGTGGCGAATTATAATCGATTACAGGAAGCTAAACGAGCAGACGATAGAGGATAGATTCCCTATGCCGAATGCTGATGACCTGTTCGATAAACTGGGGAAGTGCAGTTACTTCTAAATGATTGACCTAGTAAAGAGCTTCCACCAAATCGAAGTGGAACCGCGTGATAGACCGAAAACAGCTAGAATAGTCACTTTGAGTTTCATAGAATGCCATTCGGGCTGAAAAATGCCCCTGCGACGTTTCAGAGACTTTTGCATTCGGTCCTAAAAGATTTCGTCAACAAAATCTGCGTCGTGTATTTAGACGACATTCTAGTGTTCTCTACCAGCTTCGGGGAACACTTAGACTCATTAAAAAAAATTCTGCAACAATTAAAATAATCCAATTTGAAAATTCAAATAAATAAATGCAACTTTGTTGGCTTATCTACAAAATAACTAGGACACAAATATAGTAAATAATGGCATAACACAGGACGATAACAAAATAAAAGCGATTCTTGCTATAAAAATTCCTAAAGATAAGAAGGGCAGGGCATCCGCAATTTTTTTTTATATAATTTACTAGCGCCTAAGGGGTTAGATACCCTTTTACAGTTGCCAGGGCGCGGGCGGAAAGGTAGAAGGAGGAGAAAGAAAAATTGGAGTGGTTTGAAAAACTCAGGTGTTTTTGGTTTCGATATTCGCTCTCCAGGGGTGGGAGTCCGAATAGGATGGAGAGTTTTTTCTTCACTCATTCGAAGGTTATAATTCACTCTATTTTTTTTTTGTGCTTGAAACTCTACAACAGCCAAATCTACGTGTCAGTGTTATGCCTTCACACGCAGAAGTTTTCTGTCTGAGTTCCTATTACACAAATGAGGAAATTGAAAAACTTGTCAATGGGTAGGATTCGAACCTTGACCCTCCGAGTGAGAAGCGATTGCTAGTACTACTACACAACGGCCACCATCAAGCAATTCTTGGGTATAACGGGCTATTACCGTAAATTTATGAAAGATTATGCTAAAGTCGCATACCCCCTAATAAAATATTTAAAGAAATTGGAAAAAGTTAACCTGTCTGACCCAGAATACATAAGGGCTTTTAAAATTTTTAAAACTTTACTAACAACAGAGCCCATCCTTAAAGACTTTTACAAACAATTTGTGCTAACTACGGATGCTTCCAACTACGCTTTAGGCGCCGTACTTAGCCAAAACAACCTCCCAATTTGTTATGCCTCGCGCACTCTCAATTGTCACGAAAAAAACTATTCGACAATGGAAAGAGAATTACTTGCAGTTGTATGGCCAATTAAATATTTTCGAACATACTTGTACATCATAAGCCACTTGTTTGGCTCAACATCATCAAAGAGCCAAACATGAATCTCCAAAGATGGAAAATCTTTCTAAATGAATACGATTTCGATGTTATATTTCTGAAAGGAAAAGAAAATCATGTAGCAGATGGGCTCAGCAGATACATTGATGGCAATAAAAATGTCGGCGGACCGATTCCCAAGAATACTCGTAATATGGAAGGAAACAACATTTCATCGACAAGCGCAACCGTTCACAGTGCAACAGAAAATCCAACACTTCACATTTATATTTATGAAAAAACCAAATATACTTGTCCTATGGAACTAAAGAAAAATTTTTCATAAAAATCGTTCATAAAAAAGTTCAGAATTACATTGAAATTGTTAAAGACGAAAGTAAGTTTGTTGAAATAACGAAAAGAGTTCTTCTTAAAAAAGGAAATTTCTACTTATATTGTAACGACTTACCTTTGTTCGTAGAATTTCAAAACCTATATGTCAAATATTTCTCCATGAACAAGAATTTAATTTTAGTAAAATAAAATATTAAACTCACGGATATCGTCGATAAAAATGAAATGATAGAAATTATTGAAAAAGAAGCATCGTGGTATAAATGAAATATTTTCTGAATTGAAAAATTTATATTTTTCCCCGAATCTACGAAAAAAATTTTTGTTTTTTTTTTCCAAGCAAAATGAATAAAATAAGTGAAAAGAATCAATATATTAAATAATTTTAAAACTGTAAGATTAGACACAATTTGTTTCATTTTAATATCTTTACAAGTTGTTGAATCACTTTAAACTTTTCAGTCAGCACTGTCCCACTTTTTTTTTGGTTCACTGTAGGTCTACTGGTAAATGTAAGCCAAAGTTTAGGAACCTAAATAAATTCAGAGATGAAGGTAACTACGTTATCGATACCTCAACAAAGAGAAATACTAAATACTACAAAAAACATTTTAAAAGAAAATACAAATACCAAAAACCATAACGAACATTCGTTTGCTTCCATATTAAAACAGTTAAATTCGTGATACTTACACAATTATTCGCAAAGCTATCATCGCCCTTTCATATTTATATTATTTATTTATTTATTTATTTATTATTACAGTAAGGTAAAAGTTAAAACTAATAACCTAACTTAAGTATTTTTGCATGGCTCCGGGGCCTTCAGCTAAATTTCTTAGATGTATTTATTTGTAAGATGGTGTTCCCAGGAGTGATTACGTTGACGGATGTTTATATTTCATGTATTAGTTTCGTAATTTTTAAATATTTTTCTATTTTGTGTATATTTTCTGTTGTAGGTTCAGCTAACATAGATATCGGGTCCTTATTTTGGAAAGTTGTTAGACGGTGATTTGTAAAAGTTGGACATTCGGCTAATATATGTGAGATGGATATTTGTGTATTGGTTGAGCAAGATTGACAGATATTCGATAAGTCTTTGTTTATATAATGTTTATGCGTGAGTTTTGTATGTCCTAGGCGTAGTCTAATAATTTTTGTTTGCATTAATCTTGATATTTTGTCTTGTGGTAGTGATCTTGTAAATTGGTCCGCTTTTTGTGCTATATTTAGATTTTGGTACCAGGTTGAGGTTTGAGTTAGACGGTTACTTCTTTGGTCAGCTAATTTATTTTTTAGAAGTTTTGTAATATCGGTTAGATTGGAGTTCTGCGTATAGATGAGTGGATATTTGGGGGCGAATTTGGCATGGTGGTCAGCTATTTCGTTCCCTTTTATATTCTGGTGTCCTGGGACCCATAATAGTTTGATGTTTGGGTATTGTATAAGATAATTGCGGATTGAAGTTTCGTAGTAGTTTAAATTGTTACTGTTGTTGATGGCTTTAAGTGCTGATAGCGAGTCGGAGCATATAATGTGTTTGGTTTTATTGCCTTTTATCAGTTGTATTGCTTCGTGAATAGCGATAATTTCAGCTGAGAAGATAGAACTGAAGTCCAAAAGTATTCCCCTTTTGATGCAGTTCTTTTCATCTGTTATGGCATAGGAGGTGCTATGATCAGATTTGGATCCGTCAGTAAAGATGAATTTGTGGTTCAGATATGTGTTTTTTATTGTTAGGAAGTGTTGGTGATAAATGGCGGGGCTGGTGTTGATTTTGTTAAGATGGGAGAGTGTAAGGACTATTGCGTTGGTGGGTAAGGTCCAGGGGGGTTTTGATGGGATTGTTTCTGGTAGTAATGTAAGTTGGATATTGTGTTTTGAGCAAAGGTTTAGGCAATTGCATATTACTGATGGTATTTTGTTTGTATTTTTTTTGTTTGCATTAAATTTTTTGAGTATGTTGTGTATGGGTGATTGTGTTGCTAACGATAGGTTTTTTATTAATTTGGATGTAAGAAATTCTCGTCGTTCGGTAATCGTGTTTATATTAGCTTCCAGAAGTAGGTTGTTAATGGGTGTTGTTCGGAAAGCTCCGAGTGCGATCCTGATAGAGGTGTTGAGTATAGATTGGAGTTTATGTAGAGTTGTTTTTGGAGCGTTTCCATAGAAGATAAGACCATGGTCAATTTTAGATACAAGGATTGTTTTAAGTGTGTTTATTAGCGTATTGGTGTTGCAGTTGAATCTTGTGCAAGATAGACATTTAAGTATGTTCAGTTTCTTGTTGAGTGATGCTGTCAAGATATTGATGTGATCGTTCCATTTATATTTATTGTTAAATATTAAACCGAGGATTCTTAGTGTTGTTGTTTTTTGTAGTATAAAGTTGTTGGATTGGACATAGCAATTGCAGTGATGTTTTCGACATATGTGTAGTTGCTTGCATTTGCTGGTTGATAGGGATGCTCCTGAGAAGGAGCACCAATCGTTTATATGTTCGAATAATAGGTCAAGATTGTGTTGGTGGTTTTTTTGATTTTTATTGAATTTTACGAGTATGTGAAAATCATCGGCGTATGCTGTGAAACGGAGGTTTTTGTGTAGATGTATAATATTCGCGAGCTTATTGTAGGCAATGAGGAATAATATGACCGAGATAGGGGATCCTTGGGGTATACCGTTTTGGTAAGGAAATGGTTCGGAGTGTGAATTGGATACACGGCATTTAATCTTCCTGTTGCACATAAAATTGATGATATATTTAAATATTTTTGGACCGATTTTCCATTCTTTGAGTTGGGTGGCTATTGCGTGTATGCCGATACGGTCAAATGCTTTTGAAAAGTCCAGTGACACTATTGATATGTGTTTTTTGTGTGTGAGTGAGTCTGCTATCAGATGATCTATGTAGAGTAGATTGTCTGTAATAGATTTACCTCTTTTGAAGCCGGTTTGATTAGTGTGGATAAGTTTGTTTTTGCTGACAAACCACCATAAACGTTTAGTTATAATTTTGTCAAGGACTTTACTGAAGCAGGGGTTTAGGGCTATTGGGCGGTATGAGTTAATATCTGTTTTGTTTGAGCTTGGTTTGGGAATCGGGATGGAGAGGCTGGTTTTGTAGCTTTGAGGGATGAATGATTCGAAAATGTGATTGTAGTGTATGAGGATTCTATTTAGGAATATATGTGGGGTGTTTTGTATCATGGGGTATGAAATTCTGTCAATTCCGGGGGTATGTCCCTTTAGAGATTTTAGTGCTGATAGAAGTTCCACCATACTGATCTCCTTTTCTATTTGATGAGCTGTTTTGGATGCAGGCGATAGAGTGTGAGATAGAGAGGCTTTGGCTTGGATGAAAATATGAGAGAAGTTGCTGTTATCGGCTTGTTTAGACCAATGTGCTGCAAACGTGGTGGCTATTGTAATTTTTTCTGATATCGGTAGGTTGGTTTCTGGGTTTATTATTGTATGGATGTGTTTTATGTTATTTAGTCCACAGAGTCGTCTAATGTTTGTCCAAATTTTATTAGATGCGGTAGTAGGTTGAATATTGGATGTAAATATTGAAATGGCAGTTTGTTTGGCAGTTTTGAGTTCCCTTCTGAAGAGGGCGTTTGCCTTTTTGTATTTTATAATATTTTCTCTGGATATTGATTTTTTTAGGACTTGCCATGTTTGCATCTTATCATTTCTTAATTTTTCTAAGGTTTTGTTCCACCATGGTACATTTTTGTTTAAGATATGTGGAGAGTTTTGTGGTATGGAGTGGTGAGCGCTTTGAAGGACTATTTTATTGATGTTGGCAGTTTCTTTATTAATGTTATCGGAAAGTGGGATTGTGTTGTTGTAATGTTTTATCAGTTCGGTATATTTTTCCCAGTTTGCCAGATGTAGTTTAAAGATTGGTTTACTATGGTTGCTTTGGTTTTGAGTGTGACTATTGTTAAAGAGAGTAATAAGAATGGGAAAGTGGTCGCTTCCATGTAGGTCATCGATTGTACTCCATTTTGCGTCTATTGATAGTTCCGGTGAGCAGAATGAGAGGTCGATGTGTGTGAATGTGTTGTGGGTGGAAAAATGGGTGGGAGACTTGTCGTTAAGGAGTATTAAGTTCGAGTTGTTTATAAATGCTTGAATTATTTTCCCTCTGGTGTTGTAAGATGGTGAGCCCCAACTGGTCCCCCAGCTATTGAAGTCACCTAGTATTAATTTTGTCGAATGTTGGTTGAGTACATTATCCAAATCAGAAAATGTGAATTTCTTGCTAGGTGGTATGTATGCTGATATCACTTTTAATTTCTTAGCGGACTCGATTTCGACACAGGATGCCTCGAATTCTTTGGATATTGGTATTTCTTTTGACTGTATGGATTTATGTATAAGTAAAGCCGTTCCTCCGAAGGGATTAAAATGATTAGGTGAAGGTAGGGTAAAGTTAGTTGGGATGGGTATATTATTGAGGGTGGTTATGTATGTTTCTTGGAGGGCTATTATGTGTGGTTGATATTTTTTTATGATAATTTGTAATTCACTGTAATTTGATATATAGCCGCGTATGTTCCATTGAATGATTTTAAGTGTCATTTTAATATATGGTTATTAAATGTAATTTTGTTAATGTTCGAATGTGCTCGCGCTTTTTGATTTTTATATGGATTCGCTGTCGCTATTGTTGGTGTATTTGTTTTTGTTTGAGGGTTTGGGTTTTGTCTTGGAAGGTTTGAAGTTAGCTGAAAGAGAGTTAGATTTATCTTTAGGAAAGATTCTTACTTTTAATTCGTCAGTGAGTTGTGATGTATATGGTCTCGATTTTACGCCAGCTGGGTTGCGACAGTCCGTTTCCATGTCTTCTGGTACGATCTGGTGGGAGTGTTGTTGATGAGATTGCTTGTGTGATGATATTGTTTTGGTTGATCCAGTTGTGTTTATTGTTGTCTTGAGTGAGTTGTGTCCACAGGATATAGATGCAGATTGGGAGTTTGGATGTTGTTGCAATGTAGAGTTGTACGTGGTTGCGTGCTGGGTGTTGGGTGATGTACTTGTTGGTGTGTGTGTATTTGGTGATTGGGTGATCGTTGTTTTCTGAGATGTGGCGTTTGTAAGCGTTTTAGCATAGGAGGTTCTCATTTGCTGGCCATGTCGATTGAAGTATATACCCAGTGCAGTTTTGTGGTCAACTTTTTCGATGGTTTTTATTGCTGTCAATTCTTGTTGTTTCAGGAATGTGGGGCATTTGCGGTCGATGGAGCTGTGTTGGGGGTCAATTTCTGAGTTGTTTTTGCAGTTTAGACAGTTTACTTTATTTTTGCAGGGTTCTCCTTCATTGGCGTGTCTTTCTTCTGAACAGTTGTTACATGTTTCTGCGCTCTTGCAGATGGGAGTTGGGTGTCCGAAGCGAAGGCATTTTTTGCATCTGAGTGGAAGTGGGATGTATGGACGCACTCGAACAGTTTCGTAGCCAATTCTTAACGATTCAGGTAGTTTGTGTGTTGCGAATGTTATTATGATAAGTCCAGTTTCTACCAGCGTAGTGTTGTTAACTTCATGGTTGGTGTTGTTTGATTGTTTTTTCATGATTTTTTTGACTTCAGTTACGTTTTGTGTTTTAAGTTCTTGAAGGATTATGGGTTCGTCTATGCTCCGTAATTCGTTGCAATAAATAACTCCTTTTGAGAAGTTTAATGTTTTGTGTTCAGTTGCTGTTATTTCCATATCCGTCATTTTGGTTAGTTTTTGGAGTTTCATGGCTTGTATTTTATTTTTTGTTTTGAATAAAAGGGTGCCGTCTCTTGTTTTTTTGCATGCCTCAACTTCCCCACCGCAGGCATAGTCGATTGATTTCTTTATGATGAACGGTGATACTTTGTCAAATGAGTTGTTGTCTTTTCTTTTGATTACAATAAATTTTGGTTCGTCTAATTGTGTGTTGTAGGATTTGGAGATGTACTTGTTGATGTCAGGTGGTTCGTGCATGTTAACTCCTAACGGGCTTACGTTCGGGTTAGATAGTGTTGCTGTGTTTTTTGTTTTTGTATTTCTCCTTTTCCTTTTGTGGTTGATATTTGTTTGTCACTAGTTTTTTAATGAAGATTTCGAGTTCTCGTAAAAACGGGGCTTTATTCTTCTGTAACACGACTTGTCTCTTCGGAGGTTGAAGTGGTACTGTTTCATATTTATATATTTAAGCTTTCCCTTTATTTCTTTTATTCCTTTAATTGTTTAAATTTAAATTTTGAAATGAAAGACATTTCCGTCTTAGATTTGAATATGGCGAATTAAAAGTGACATATGAAAATGATCAAGATCGTAACATACGATAACGCATATCGTAATAGTCAGTGCTGCCTAGTCGTTTTTCGTTTAGCACGTATATACTCGTATTTATGGTGAATGCACATTCGTGTTCAAATTAAAATTCAAAATTCAAAAAAATATAATAAAACAATGAATAGCTGTTATTCCGCTTTCCCAGCAAAAAAAAAAACATTTGAGTACTTAGTATAAATGTTAACGTATTGTGTACGAATTTATTATTGAATTACTCTGATGAAAGTATCATAAAATTTTGCACTATTTAAGAATTATTATTTTTTCTTCTTGCGAATTAGTTCATTCAATTACTCAGTTACTCAGAAGCTTATCGCTAGGTATGAAATTAAAATTAAGTCGGTCAAATTGTATTAGTACGTAATAACGATATCAAAGGTGTTAGAAATTTAAGAAAACAAATAAAAGATTATTATAACCATTTATATTAGATGAAATACTAATGCAATGTGATTTCCTTGGTAAGATGCTTTTTAGTGGGGGAGGTGTTATATAAAAATGTTCACTATCTTAGGTACTACGAAGCGCCGATGTGTTGGGTTTCACAAGGCAACAAACAAGAAATAAATGGTTCGAAGATAAATTCCGGCATTTATTTAAAACACCGACAAACATTTTTTAATAAAAATTTAATTTTATTTCTTTATTTATAATTTTTGGGGTTTTGAGTTTTAATAATTATTAAACGGTCGCTGTTTTGGCAGAGCTAAACCGTTCTTATCCCTTGGGATCTAAAACCAAACTATAAACTTAAATATAGTGGAATGAAAGAAGTGATATGAAAGTACCCGAATATTGCGACAAAGCTTGAAGTGAAGCCTACAAGGATGAAGTAAAGACGCAGTCGGTGCGACCACTTCTGTAGACTGCTAAACGGCGAAGACGACGTAAATACAGCTGTCAGGCATCACATCATTCAACCTAGACAGACACCGTGGAAATATCCATCCACCTGACCAACATGAAGTGAGGGTAGCAATATCCAAACTCAAATGCAACAAATCCACTGAGTTAACGGTCTGACCATCGAGGGAATGATCCGTTAAGAAGCATGCAACAGCTCATTTGTGAAATTAAATCAAGGAAACGCATGTCCGATGAAAGGAATCGCAGCATCGTCTGTACGGTGCTGAAGAAAGAAGATCCTCCAAACGGATCTAACTATAAGTCATACAAGAATTTCAACCGTATTATGTAAATATAGGGTTTTCCAATAAGGACTTGACAACTTTTTTTTTCAATAAAACGCAAAACATTTGAGATATTTCAAAAACTTCATTATCGGCTTGAAGTATAATCAAAACATTTATGAATGGAACTCGACTTCGTTCATATGGCCACGTTTGCAGCGGTCGATTCGTTGGACCCAATTTTCAACGACTCGGCCACACATTTCGGTCGAAACGGTTCGGACGCTATTTCGCTTTCAATGTTGGCTCTGCGCTCTTCCAACGTCGTCGGCGTGTTGGCATAAATCAATGACTTAACGTAGCCCCACAGAAAATAGTCAAGCGGCGTTAAATCGCACGAACGAGGCTGCCAATCGACTGGCCCATTTCTTGAGATAACACGCTCACCATACTTACTCTTCAATAAATCGATTGTAGCGTATGCTGTGTGACTTGTGGCACCATCGTAAACCATATGTCGTCCAAGTCCATATCTTCCAATTCGGGGCAAAAATAATCGGTGATCAAGGCGCGATAACGCTGACCATTCACAGTAACGTGACGATCGTTATCGTCGACGAAAAAATATGGCCCAATAACGCCGCCGGCATGCAAACCGCACCAAACAGTTATTTTTTGTGGATGAAGTGGTGATTCATGAAGCACATGTGGATTTTCATCCGACCAATAACGCATATTTTGCTTAATGACGAACTCATTGAGCCAAAAATGAGCTTCGTCACTGAAAATGTTTTTGCGATGAAATTCATCATCTTGGCGCATCTTCTCCAGAACCCAATCGGAGAACGTACGTCAATCGGTCCATCGGCTTCAATTCTTGATCTTGTATGGGTGTAAACCAATATCCTTATACAAAATACGCCATAATGTGGTCTGAGCGATGCCCAATTCTTGAGAACGCCGTTGAATCGACTGATTTGGATCGTTTGCTACGGACGCTTGAACGGCAGCGATAATTTCGACACTTCGACCAACCCGTTGTCTCACTGACACGGCAACATCACACAACGAATATGTAGACTCAAATTTTTACACTAAACTTGTTATTGCCTGTCTACCAGGGCGAGAATTACGACCGAAAATTGGAGTTAACGCTCTTAAAGTTGCAGTCACCGACTCCGAATTTCGGTAGAAAATTTAAATTTTTATAATTTGCAGATGTTGCTCGTTCGTGTACTTTACCATGATGAAAATGTTGAGTTTGCTGAATAAATTGAAGGTGACAGTTTGATTATTAGTGAAAGAGTGCGTTCACAAATTAAATTCAAAGTTGACAAGTCCCTATTGGAAAACCCTTTATTTAAAATCAATCATCAGCAACCTGATAGAGCCATACCAGTGGAGTTATAGACCTGGAAAATCTTCCATAGAACAAGTATTCAATTTACGGTAGGTCTTCAAGAATATCTAATCGATCCTCATAACGTACTCATCGATTTTAAGGTTGCTTATGATAGCTTCGATACAGAGCCATGTCTGGTCATCCCTGCCAAACGCGTTTGGTTATGCTTCAATTGCGAACTTTCGTCCCTCTGTCAAGGTCTGAAGAAACGTCACTAAACCTTTTGGTGTTAAGAAAGGACATAGACAGTGTGACAGATGGCGATGTGCTATTTGTGCGCAACTCTCAAGCCAACATTCGGGGTATAATATTTCAAGAATATATGCAGATAACATTGACATAATCGGTATTATCTCCAATAGACAGACTTGATACATAAATGTAAGCTGACAGCCAAATACGAGTAGCTAAATGGTAAATGTTCTGGAAATGCAAAAGATATAAATTCAGGTTTGTGATTTCGAGGATTAGCAAATGAATTGTTGTACAAGACAGTAAACAATGCTGGAAGTTCAGTTTTAAAGAGTACGTAAACAAGCCATCCATTGCTTTTGCACCAGAAGTCGGAGAAGGATATTAGTCAGCCGCATCATTCGGATGGACATGACATTTGTTAGACCCTACAGTACCTTAGCATGTTGATAATTCAAGGTCAGAGCTGGCAAGCGCACGCTAATGAAAAAATTGTAAAGGATTGTGTGCATCACATTGGATGTGCTGAGATTGCATATACATGCAAGGTACGAGTACATGCAAGAATTTGTAGCTTAAAGGGCCTTAAAACTGAGTCTGCTTTACGGGTTAAAACGAAAGCGGAGGTAGGTAGGTAAGAATGGCTGTTGGAAGTACCAATCCACTTAGGCCTATTGGCCCATTGTGATGTCACATCTTACTAATGGGACCAGTTTGACAGTATGATAAAGCTTAGGGGACTGTTAACGTCTATATTTTCTAGATCGTTTAGGTCGTTGTAGAAGAAAGCTCCTAGATGAAGTTTTCTTCTCTGGGAAAGAGCTGAATATATACAGAGTAGGTGGAGGATTGTCTCCTTCTCTTCCTCGTCAATGCCGCTTCTCTAGAAGTCATTTGTAAAAGCGCCAAGCCTTCTTGCGTTCTTGCCTATGAGGCAGTGCCCAGTGATGACACCTATTATGGCGCTGAGATGTTTCCTATTTAAAAGGATCAGACACTTAAAGCGATTCAGATCCAACTTTGGCCAGATCTCTTTGGTCGCTAGACATGTTTGCCCAGGAGTCCACCTACGGTCTGTTCTTTTATTGGCATCCAGCTTTAATGCTAGTTTGCACGTAGCGATTGGTATACCTATACTACCCTTTTCCGGTAGAATAGGTAGAGTGGTTCCAATTTTGGAGAGTTCATCGGCTCTGCAGTTTCCTGCACCTAACAAAGGTGAATGTTGAACTGCTCTGCAATCTCCATGAGAGATGATCGGCATTCAAGGGCGATTTTAGAATATAATGAGACCGAGTCCAGGGACTTGATGGCGGCCTGACTATCCGAAAAGATGACGATATCCTTTGCAGATATCACGTTTTTCTTCAGCCATGACAGTGATTTTTTAAACGCCTGGAAAGCGGAGGGTCCACCCCACAATTTACTTTAATAAACTGGATATACGAGTATGCTCCTATACGGACTCTGTACTATTCAGTAATGACTATGAGATTCCATTCTTCTGTATTTTTTCCAAGCAGAGAGCGATGGGTCAGGAACGAAGTAGCAGACGACTTCGATATCCACTTCCACGAATATATTAAAATGGAGATAGGAACCGGCGTTGGGATCATTTCGGCTTAACTGATTCACTGAATCTACGATGTTTACTTTGCCGCGCACAGTCATGTTTTTCAAGACAAGAATAGCGGCATACTTACATAAGGATGTTACCACATGAATTGTTGGACAAGCTGGTAAAAGGCTACCGCTGCCGTTGAAAAAAAAATCAGCTAGTCTGAAGGTTTGTCCTGAAAAAACTAAAGCTTTTTGCACTCGCTCAGCATAATGTCAAGCCTTGTTGGGTCCCTGGCCGCAAGGCAGTGAACACAAAGATGACCTGCTCGTTTAGATCACCCATAGATAAGCCCGCCCAAACCATTCAGGAATAACTTTTAGCAAACTTCCTTTGGACGTTTACCTTTCACGATGTTGACCAAGCCATCGGTATAGTCAATCGTTTTGTAGACAACATTTCCTTGCTTGACTTATAAGTCGTCGATTAGAAGTGATCACAGAAGGGGTGAAAGAACACCTTCTTGCTTTTTACCTTTGGCTGCTAACACAGTAATTTATGTCTCGCCCGAAGTGCCTGTAGACTACTACAGCTTGTGATTAATACCTCTGTGTTGAATGGCTTTTGAGACGGAATCGTATCCTTGGTTTGTGGGGTGTATTCCAGACTGAAACTCGACCTAAATAAGGCAACCGCAGCTGTCAGGATACGAATAGAAACTTGATGTTTTTGGATCATTCAATTCCCAGTTTAAATGAATTTATGTCCCATTTGACTTTGTCTTGACAGAACATTTACGCAGACAGGCTGTTGGCTTTGCTATCGTTATGATATGTATTAGAATTAAGACTAACAATTGGTGTATAATGGGTGGTCCAAATACTAGTTTCCTTTTGAATCATACTATATGTTATTTTGACACAGACTTTTTTTGTGGGATGCCCTTAAAGATCGATGTTATGCGGATAATCCAGAAACTATTCAAGTCGTTCCTTCGAGCCATTCGTGAGATAGAGCCAGAATCACCCAACAGGGTCTTGGAAAATTAGATTGACAAGATGTGATACTGCGAAGTCAGCGGAGGCAGCCACATCAATGAAACCATATTCCAAAACTAATGGGAATGTTCGCTCTTTCTAATAAAGCCTCAACATGCCGAAAATAATTGTTTTTTTTTAATTGTATTTTATTTTTAAAAATTAACTTATATTTTGAACACTCTGTATTGAATTAGAGTCAGCCTTGAGAAATGTAACTCAAACAGAATTCTTAGGGGTTCTTTTCGACTAAATGTGGGCGTACGATCTGATTTGAGTAAAATACACATGATGTTTGCAGAGTCCTTTTTTGAAGGGACGCGATTCTCTATCCAGATTTTTCTGTTTGATTTCCTCAACTCTGTGTTGGATTTGTTTAATGCGGACCTGGAAGTGTCTCATGAATCGATGGATTTTGCTTGATTGACGTTCTTTGGATTACTCACAAGCCCTAATCGTCAAAGTTTAGGTAGACAACTGTATGAATATAACACTTTTATGACCTCGAAAACCTGTGTGTTGCTCTATTTAGTTATCCTTTCCGAATTGCTAATGTAGAAAATGGCAAATGGCCCAGTCAAGGCCAAATCCCAATTTATATGTATGTAGGACGACATGTGTAAATAAATTCTTGACCCAATTCCCTTTCCAGTTGGGCAACACAATGAGTCTACATACATAGACCAACGTAAGTGAGATGAGGCATAATGAAGCTTTCTGGCGACCGATACTGTATCAACCCATAAATCTACCAGAGAGTCAGAGGACAATGTGTGAGTACTACTACGCTTTGTATCAGCAAAACTACCGATGAAACAAAGGCGATTTTGGTGACCATCAGAAGATTCATAATACTCGATTGAAACAATTAGACTTAAGTTAGCTTCAGAGTTCAAAGGATTCAATGGTCAGACCGGTAATTTGTGGAATCACTAGGGGCTATGCTGCTTTTACGTATGCCTCCTCTAAATGCTTCCACAGGCTTCGATCTTGGCCCAAATTTATCCAGTTGTCTGCAGTTATCCTCTTGATGGAGTGATGCATCGGTGTCCCTCTGTTCCTTCTGTTTTCTTTCGGTCTCTGTGTCGTAAGGACACTAGCAATATTCTTTGTCACAAAAAATAAAAAATTAAAATTAAAAGAAGAACACACCAATGAATTTACTTTAAAGGTTCTTTATTAATAATTGTTGGCGCCGCCGGTGGTTACATGCCAAGTGTAAGTGTCCTCTTCATGTTTCGTAAAATGTAACCTCGGGTGAGTCTTCTTTGATGAGCACATGACCGTTGCGGTCATTGCTCCTTGCGGACGTTTGGATTTGGCGATCATCTATGCACGGGTTAGAAGTGTGTATTCCGGTACCAGCCACCTCACCGTATGCACTTGATGCGCGTGCAGTTTTATGCCGATGTATGTGTGGGGGCGGAGTATTTCCCAAAAAACATAGAATTTTTAGGTCTCTCTCTCTCTCTTAGACAAAAGAAAAGATATTGGAGACTAGCGAAGCTGAGTCTATGTTTTTTTTTTGTTGTTCTTTACTCTTCAATTTGACAATGTTTTGCCGACGGCGATTTGCACTTGATAAGCCTGATAAGCGTTGATTAACCGGCGGCAGAAGTGCATCCGAATAAATTTTTTTTTGCATGTTGGCTTGCGCAACATCCTGCCGGGCCTCCGGAAGAAGTGTCAATTAGAATGGTCATCAGGAATACTCTGCAAGGGTTTGGTCGAGTAGGTTTCATCTTCGGTCAGGATGTATGTTGCGTGATGATCGTTTTTGCATGTTACGCTCGACATGTGTACATGAAAAGAAGAGTAAAATATGATGAATTGGTGTGTGGCAATAATGTTTATATAGTGAATGATTTAAGTTACTAATTCATTATAGGTTAATTATTATTTTGGCTATGTATGTATTTATAATTCTTTATAATATATGCGCATGGGTATGATTTGAAAGTATTGAAAGTATTTTTTTTATTCATTTGGCATTGGAAGTAGACAGAGTTTTGCTATTGGGCGCTTTAATGTTGACGTTGCAGTCTTGATGGTGACGACACGAACCTTTCCATCAGTTCCCGGGTGCATTGCTTCAATTCTACCCAGTCGCCACAGTGTCGGTTGCCATCTCTGTAAATAATTTGACTTAATGTCTGATAGATCTCTTTCCTGTGCAGTGTTTAACGGTGCGCCTATTAAAAAATGTCCTGGTGTTAGGATAGAAAGATCATCTGGGTCTTCGTTGACCGGGCACAGTGGTCGCGAGTTAAGGCAAGCTTCAAACTGCGTTAATACTGTTGCATATTCCTCAAATGTTAGGGTGTAGTGACCAATGATTCGTTTCAAGTGATGCTTCATGGACTTCACACCAGCTTCCCAGAGCCCACCGAAGTGAGGGGCAGCCGGAGGATTGAATTGATTGTCTTGTAATTTAGTCGCGATTTATTCCGTCTGTTTCTTCGACAGTTGTGGCTTTTCTAGTTCGATGATTCTTCCTGCTCCTTGAAAGTTGGTTCCACAATCACTATATATATGTTTCTGCAGATCCCACGGCGCGCAGTGAAGCGTTTGAACGCTGCAAGAAATGCTGTGGTGGTGTTACCACTCATAAGCTCAAAGCAAACAAAAATTGTATGCCTTGGTGATTTTATTGCACCAGCCTTTCCATGCTTTGAGGAGAACAGGGCCGGCATAGTCTACTCCACTCGTTTCAAACGGGCGGGCCTGATTAAGTCTTGCTGGAGGCAGATTACCCATTTTTTGCTGCATAAATGTGGCCTTGTGCCTGAAACATTTGAGACATTTATGAATGCAATATTTGACGTTTGATTTCAACTGCAATATCCAGTATTGTATTCGGAGAGTTGCCATTAAAAGCTGTTGGCCACCATGCAACGATTTGATGTGGGCGTCGTGAACTATGAATTTGGTTAACCTACAGCGTGATGGCAAAATTACTGGATGACGTTGTGCGTAAGGTAGGTCAGCATTTTCTAACCGTCCTCCAACTCGCAATGTCCACAATTCGTCGAGGATTGGTGAGAGTCTTGCCAATTTGCTTCCCTTGGCCACCGTATCGCCTTTGGATAATTTTGACATTTCTTCGGCAAAGGATGCTTGCTGCGCCATATTTATTAGTCGCATTCGAGCTGATGAGATTTCCTCGACTGTCAGTGGTCCAAACAACTGTGCTGATTTTTTTCTTGTGTTTTTGATAAAGTGAAGCCCATATGCTGTAACTCGCAGTAAACGTTGTAACGTCGAGTACCTGGTAAACAGTTCATTGGTTTCAAATGCAGTAACATAAGTACAGAGCTTTGCCGCTTCTGACGGTCTCATTTCCAAGTCAGTGTTCTGAATTTTATACGACGGATAATGATGTTCGTCAAATGTTTGCAGGAATTCAGGACCATGCCACCATTTTTGATTGCTTGGGAGGTCCTTTGAAGATAGACCTATCGATGCTACATCTGCCGGGTTGTCCTTAGAGGGTACATAATTCCAGCAGTTTGAATCTGTTAGTTCCTGAACTTCTGCTACTCGATTGGCGGCGAATGTCGTTCGGATGTATGGGGGTGTTTTGATCCAAGCTAGTGTGATTTCTGAATCACACCAAGCAAATATTTTTACAGTGTGGAATTCCATAATTTTTTGGGTATGCACCAGTAATTGCGCCAGCAATAGAGCTCCACATAACCGAGCCAGAGATATGCATTTAAGTGGGGCGACTCTAGTTTTAGCTAAAAGAAGAGTTGTCTGTACTTTAAGGCCGTTTATGGTTCGTACATATACAGCTGCGGCGAATGCCTTTTCGGAGGCATCGCAGAACCCGTGAATTTCGATGCGCGAATCGTTGGTGACATTAATCCAGCGCGGAATCGCGATGTCATTAATGGACTCGAGTTCCATTTTTAATTTATACCATTTGGATATAATAGAACGTGGAAGTTCACTATCCCATGACTGCTGCTCTTTCCAAATGTCTTGCATAAGGATCTTACCAATGACCACACAAGGAGAAATCCATCCCATGGGATCGTACAAACGAGCGATGTCCGATAGTATAGTTCGTTTCGTCGTCGTCTTTGAATGTGGTAAATTAAATTTGAATGAGAAAGTATCCTTACCGGGATGCCATTGTATCCCCAAAGTTTTGATTACGTTGCCCTCATCGAATGACAAAGTTGAATTTCTCTGTCTTTGACTGGAACGGCGGATAATACCTTCTCGCTGTTGCTTGCCCATTTTCGTATTGGCAAACCTCCTCGGTTCAACATGATGGTGATTTGGCGATGCATTTCAAGCGCTGCGGTTTCTGAGTCAGCGCCATATATCACATCATCTACATAAAAATTTTCTTTTACAATTTTCGATGCCAGTCTTCTCTTTCATCTGTAGCTAATTGCTGCAGGGTCCGAATAGCTAAATACGGTGCTGCGGCGGTGCCAAATGTGACGGTATTGAGTCGATAAATCTTGATTTCTTCGCCTTCCGCATCTCGCCACAAGATCAGTTGATAGATTGCATCTTCCGGAGGAACCCTAATCTGCCTATACATTTTTGTTATGTCTGCCACAAACCCAACGTTGTGTTTCCTTCCTAAATCGCGCAATGTGGTTGAAAATGTCATCCTGTAATCGTGGACCAATGAACAGATGATCATTAAGAGACGTCCCATCCGACGTTTTACAAGACGCGTCAAAGACAATACGGAGCTTTGTAGTGGTTCTTGATGCCTTTGTCACAGCGTGGTGTGGAACGAAGTCGTGGGGTTTCTTGAGCACCATTGGGTCTTCTTCCGTCAAGTGTTCCGTATATTCCGTATATTCATCCAAGACCTTAGTATACTCCGCATGGAACAAGGGATTTGACTGGAACTTTCTTTCCAGTTGCAAATATCTCACAGAGCGCATTTATAAGAAGACCCCAGTTTAGGACGAGATCCTTCTTTGAATGGAATTTGAAGTATATACCTTCCGTCTGCTTGGCGCTGATGTGTCTATGATATGATGTGATGTTCTATTGGGTCTTCTTCCGTCAAGTGTTCCGTATATTCCGTATATTCATCCAAGACCTTAGTATACTCCGCATGGAACAAGGGATTTGACTGGAACTTTCTTTCCAGTTGCAAATATCTCACAGAGCGCATTTATAAGAAGACCCCAGTTTAGGACGAGATCCTTCTTTGAATGGAATTTGAAGTATATACCTTCCGTCTGCTTGGCGCTGATGTGTCTATGATATGATGTGATGTTCTATTGTTGTGTGAAGTGACCTGATTGGGGTTCGATTGGTAGGAGAAATATTACCCGAAAGTACCCATCCGAGCTCAGTTCTTTGAGCCATGGGAGAACCTGGTTGGCCTTTAACAAGCCCGTCGAGAAGAATTAGTGGGTATACGTCGCTGCCGAGCAAAATATCAACTTTGTTTGGTTTGTTAAACGTCGGGTCAGCAAGCTGCAAGTTGTGGAGGTGACTCCAATTTGCATAGGCAATACTATGCATTGGGAGAACAGCAGTTCATTTGGGTAAGACCAAAGCATTGAGTTGTAAGCTGAAGTTCTCGTTGAACGTAGAAAATATGATGATAGATACCTTATGTTTGGAGAAGCCAGTTTGCGTTTCTCCAACGCCTAAGATGCTAACGGGAATCCTTTCCTTTTTCAAATTTAAACGTTGCACAGCAGATTCTGAAATGAAGGAGGCCTCCGATCCAGGATCGAGTAGTGCTCGCAGCAACACGGGTTGGCCAACGGATGTGTCAACCTTAATAAGCGCAGTATCCAGAAGAACATTTTGAATTCGACTCTCTTCGGCTATGTAAGTGTTGTGTTCTGAAGCCAGTCTATTGGAGGAGGTGGAGTTCACGGATTGTTGTGGTTGTGAAGTGTGAGCGGAAGCGGATGTTGGTTGAACCGATGACTGAATAGCCATTGTCGAACCCGATTTATTGTGATCTATTGTGTTTGATGACTCATTGAGAATGTGTAATAGAGAATGATGCCTTTGTTTGTATACGCAACACGAGAAATTGCTCGTGCAATTTTGCGTAGAATGTATATTTGAAAGACAGTTTTTGCATAATTGTTTTGTTTTCACAATTTCCTGTCGTTTCATCGGACTTAACGCTTTAAATTTAAAACAATTCCTGACTGAATGTGAACCTTGACACATTGCACATTTAGAAATTGCCGAATTGTGTGAATAAACTTTAGTTACTGTCGGTTTTTTCATTTTGTGATTGTTGGAGCTTGATGAGGATTGTCCTAAGATTACGAGTGTTCTGGACCTCATAAGCAGAAAATCTTCAAGAACGTTATATGATGGATAGTCCACATAAGTTAATATGTGCGACTCCCATATACCTCTTGTGGCAAGTGGCAATTTTTCAACGGTATGAAAAATGAGAACAACTTCCCAAGTTGAAACCGCTTCGTTGGTAGTGTCTAAAAGTAACTTGATGTCCTCTGCTGATTCCTGAGATACTTTAGGTTGGTAGAAGAGCAGTTTGAATTGATTGTCTTTAAGAAGACGCAGATTTTGGTATCTCTTAACTAAGATTGCCCAAGCAGAGTCGAAGTTGTTTCGTAATAAGCGTTCGGCTTCACCACTCAAATTGGCCTTCAAATAATGAAGCTTCTGAACCTCGGATATCGACGTATTTTTGTTTACTAGACTTTCAAAAAGGCTTCGAAATTCAGGCCACATTTGGAAGGATCCAGAAAAAGTAGGGATTTTAATAGGTGGAAGCCTTATGGAAGTGCTAAGAAAACTTTGGGACTGATTTTGCCCATCGGGAGTTTGCAGTTGTGACTTTAATTCAGAAGAATACTTATAGTATAACTCTTTAAGGTGATGGAACCTTAGTTCTTCCATGTATTTCACCTTCGCTTCTTCCGTTGGTGCTGCAACAATTTTCTGATGCACACCTCGAGCATCTTCGAAACTGTTTTCCAAATTTTTTAACCGCGCTTCTATCATATGCACAGATTTACACTCTAATTTTGAATACGCTTCATATTCCACGTTTATTTCATCAAAAACATTTTGAATTTTTTTTTTCCCCCCGGCGAGGGCAGGTGAAAATTTTCCATCAGACACTATGAGGATCAGAAGCGCGTGCTCATAGTAGTGTGAGATTCTTACTCACTAAAAACACCTCCCTTCGTTGTTAATTTTAATACCGCAACTAAGTAGAACTTATCAAGCAGTTTTTATTTCATAAGTTATTCACGATTGGTAGGACACTTTCCATTGGAAGACCCTACATATTCCGCTTTCTTAATGCGGTTTCAATTTATCGCGCAAGGTCCAACGGTTTAGTTCGTTGAAGACGGCGTAGTATGTTTCGTTCGTCCAAGATTTCTAGGACTGTATTGTTGATATGGCCGCTTAACCGGACTTTATGTTTTCGTGCGCAGTTCCTGACTTCATCTTCCGCGAAAGGAACTCCGAGGTCTCGATGCAGGTCATTATTTCTTATAAACCATGGGGCACGCACAAATTGTCGTAGCACTTTATTTTCAAAAGTTTGTACTCGTATTATATTTATATTTGATTTCTTAGTACATACAACCCCAGAGTTGTATACCATAGGTCCACACCGGCTTTAGCACTTGCTTATAAAGAAGTAGCTTGTTTTCTAAGCTTAGCTTGGAATATTTACCAAGTAGCCAGTACATTTCTTTGTATTTGGCCTCTAGTTCTTTTCGTTTCTTTTTAACATGCGTTTTCCATTTAAGCTTCGCGTCAAGTGTCATTCCCAAATACTTAGCTTCGTTTGCAAAGGGGATACACACCGAGTTTATAGAAATGGGCAAGTGATTTATCTTTCTGTAGGTGAAGTCAACATGTACAGATTTTGTCTCATTAAGGGTAATTCGCCAGATCTTTGTCCACTCGTAGACTTTATTTAAAGCAGTCTGAAGTTTCGCCGTTGAGTCTTCTATTGATTCTCCAACCGCTAAGATAGCGGTGTCGTCAGCAAAAGTAGCGAGAACAGTATCCTCGACGTGTGGTATATCTCTTGTATATAAAAGGTACAAAAGTGGGCCCAGTACGCTTCCCTGCGGTATTCCGGCTAGGATATCTTTAAATTTCGAAGCATCATTTCCGTATCGAACGCGAAAAATTCTATTTTCAAAATAGCTTGTCAATATATTATAAAGCTTTAATGGCAAAATTCGTCGCAGTTTGAACTTCAAACCTTCATGCCATACTTTGTCAAAAGCTTGTGAGACGTCAAGAAATACGCTCGAACAAATCTTTTTTTTCTTCCAGGGATTTTTCAATTACATCAGTAATTCTATGCACCTGATCAATTGTTGAATGCTTAGTCCGAAATCCAAATTGATGGTCGGGAATAAGATTTTGGTTTTCGATAATTGGGAGAAGACGTTTTAGCAAAATCCTCTCAAAGATTTTCGACAGGATCGGTAGAAGAGAAATGGGTCTGTATGATTTTTTATCGTTTGGAGGTTTTCCTGGTTTTAGTACCATAATGACTTCAGCAACTTTCCACTGACTTGGCACGTATTCAAGCCTCAGAGCCGCGTTAATAATGTGTAAGAGCTTTATAAGTGCTTTTTGAGGTAGCATTTTCAGAACTTCTCCGGTAATAAGGTCATACCCCGGAGCCTTCTTTGGTTTTAATTTCCTTATTACAGTTTTAATTTCAGCAAGAGTTGCATTTGTCATTACAAAATTACTATATGCTATTTCTAAAGAACTGGTGCCGGGTACCAGTGTTGGGCCGTCGGAGGGCTTGAAAATTTCTTCAAGATAGTCGGCAAAAACCTCCGCTTTTTCCTTATCCCCCTTAGCCCATTCGTTATTACCGACCTTGATTGGTGGCGCGGGGATTTTGGGCCTTTTTAAGCATTTTAAAGCTTTCCAAAGCGAGTAATTTGTTTCTTTTCCTGCCGTCAGGTTTTGAACATATGTATTTACTTCGGAATTTCTGTAAATTTTAAGAGTCTCCTTGAGCAGATTACAGAGCCTGTTTAAGCGTGTTTTATCCTGCGGCGCTCAAGTTGTTTGCCATCTTTTGCGAGCTTTTCTTTTTTCTCTTATCATATCTTTTACCTCAGGCGGGTAGTTTAAGTTACGTTTAGCCGTGTTTTTTCGTTGACAAGGTGTATTGTTCCACGCAGCACATTGGACTATTTCAACGAAAGAATCCCGTTCGATTTCGAGTTCAAGTGCTGCTTTAAGTGAAACGTCTAGTTCTAGGTTATTATTAATCTCATTTCTGAATCCTTTCAATTAGTATTTCGTCCAGTTAGTCTTAATGGTCCTTGTTTTTTAATAAACGTGTCGTTCATTTTCAGTATGACTGGAGAATGATCGGAGGAAAGATCGACGTTTATATCCGAGTTACGAATTCCTTTAACAACGAAGAAATCGACAAGATCGGGTATTTTCGTTGTATCTGTTGGCCAATAAGTCGGCTTGCCCGTTGAATAGAAGTCACAATTGTGTTCCATACATGCTTTATAGAGTATTTTACCCTTTTGGGAGACACATCTTAATCCCCAAAAAGTGTGTTTGGCATTGAAATCACCGCCAATCATAAAAGCCGATCCAAGAGAATTGAATATAATTTTAAATATATGTTTTGAAGGCGTAAATCGTGGAGGACAGTATATGGCTGAAATAGTAAAGGAGTTCCGTACCAATTAGTTGTACAGACTCGAACTCTACTTTTATATCTTCGTTGTGCTCAAGAGACTCTTTAATGTATACAGAGGATCTGCCTCTCGCGTTTCCCGAAGGGTAATACGCGTAATAATCTTTAAAACCTCAAATTTTTGCAGATGACCCATTTTTCAAGTGGGTTTCGGAAATCAAACAAACGTCAATGTCGTTTTTCTTTAGGAATAACTCAAGTTCATAAAGTTTTTCTAAGATTCCGTTTGCATTGCAGGTGAGTACGTTTAATTTTTCCCTTTTCATTTTTTAGGCGAAGGACGTTTTTTATTGAACCTATTTTCAAACTTCTTTAGCTTATCTAAAATAAGTTCATTGATTTTGTTTTGCTGCTCAAGCTGCGCGAGAATAACGGAAAATACTTGGGAAGCAGGATCTCCGGAATCTTTTGCCTTTAGCTTGGTAGCTTCAGCGTATGTAAGTTTTTCCGATGCTTTCTTTTCAACACTGGAATCAATCACTTTCGCCTTGGCGTTTTTAACGATATTTTGAGCAGATCCCGATGTTTTTTCTTTAGTTTTGGGCTTCTCTTTTTGTGGCTTAAACAACTTGTCACGTCTATTTTGCAACTCCTTTGCTACTTCACAGCCACGGAAATTTGCTACGTGTTTACCCCTGCAGTTAACACAAGTCGGAGGGGTTTGTTTGCTTACGTTGCATTCTTTGGACAGGTGTTTACCTGCGCATTTTACGCACCGAGGCTCTTTTTGGCAGTAAGCTTGCGTATGGTTAAATTCCTGGCATCGCTTACACTACGGGATCAGTTTCGAGTTTTTGCGTCGAGGCTCAATTTTAACAATAATGTTGAGGATTGACTTAATATCGTATATTTTTTGGGTATTTTCAGTGTTCTCAAAGGTTAGCATAAAGAGGGGAAGACTACGTTTAACTGTCATATCCTTTCCTTCAATTTTTTGTTTCTCTCGCTTTTTGATGTTGACGACATCAATGATTTTAAAACCCTTGTTTTTTAAATCACTTACGATATCTTCTTTTGGGCAAGACGGATGCAGTCCTCTGGCGACGACACGAATAGGTCTTTCGCACTTGTTCTCGTATGTGAACCATTGGATTTTTTCGACGCTTAACTTGCGAGAAAGAATGCGATAGTTGTCAGCGTCCTTGACGTTGACTTTCCATACATTATTATTGCGCAATGTTACTATATAGTCCGATCTCGGCAGGGTCATCAATATGTTTTGGAGTTTCTTGTAATCTGAAACTCCAGTGACATTGACTGGCGGGGGTGTTCGTTGTTTTTCCGCTTTGATTTTTTCAGGACTCATGTTATTGTTGCCATTTTTCTTCGATTCATCTCCCTTTGCTTCACGTTGAGAAACGATTTTGGGAGAAGACGCAGCTTTACGTTTTTTTCCGGGACGTTTTTGCAAGATCCAGTCGGTTTCTCGACCTAGCTCTTCTTCATCTGTTTCGTAGATATTTTTAACAGATTCAATAGACATAACGTCGCTGTTTGACTTTTCCTTGGTTTTCAGTTTTTCCAGTTCTTTTTTAAGATCTTCGCATATCGCTTCCATTTTGGTTAGCCTAGTACGAAGTTCGGTATTTTCGTCTTTCAGGCTATTTATTTTCGCTGAAGTCCATTCTTCGCAAGACGACGTTTTTGGTGTCGTTGGACTTCTTTTGTTATTTTCTTGTTTTGGAGATCTAGGTGGTGGAGATCTCGAAACCCGTGAACTTTTTCGAAAAACATTTTGAATGGATTCAATTAAATTGGATGTTTTACCCTTACTCATGATAGGAGATGGAGATTATATTACCCAAGACACAATACGCAATATATTTTAAATCTTATTTATTAAATGGATTAAAATGTTATAAATTATAAAATATGCCACACACCTGTTGTACTCGTAGATGATGTTCCCTCGCTGTAACAGATACTCCAGAACTCGACTCAGATTCTTCGATTCACCAACTTAGATTGAGCAACCACAAACTAAAGATGATTAAAATTATCTGCACTGTATCACTATTTAGATAATGTTATGTGTGTCTTTTAAAGTCAATTGTCTTAATTGTTGGTTTTCTTTTAATAATCTAGGCTAGAAGGACCAGTATGTGTCGTAAGGACACTAGCAATATTCTTTGTCACAAAAAATAAAAAATTAAAATTAAAATTAAAAGAAGAACACACCAATGAATTTACTTTAAAGGTTCTTTATTAATAATTGTTGGCGCTGCCGGTGGTTACATGCCAAGTGTAAGTGTCCTTTTCATGTTTCGTAAAATGTAACCTCGGGTGAGTCTTTTTTGATGAGTACATGACCGTTGCGGTCACTGCTCCTTGGATTTGGCGATCCAAGGAATACACACGGTTTAGAAGTGTGTATTCCGGTACCAGCCACCTACCAGAATTTTTAGTCTCTCTCTCTATCTTTGACAAAAAAAAAGATATTGGAGACTAGCGAAGCTGAGTCTATGTTTTTTTTTTGTTGTTCTTTACTATCCAATTTGACAATGTTTTGCCGACGGCGATTTGCACTTGATAAGCCTGATAAGCGTTGATTAACCGGCGGCAGAAGTGCATCCGAATAAATTTTTTTTTCATGTTGGCTTGCGCAACGGTGTCCATTCTATTATTCTTTTAGTCCATCTTTTATTTCTTATCCGTGCAATGTGTCCCGCCTATCTCCACTTTGCTGTTGATATATAACATATTCCGTTACATCAGTTACTTTTGCTTTGGTTCTCCTTATTTTTTTGTGTAATTTTACACTTACAGTTGCTGCATTATAAGCATGTTGTAACACCTTGGTACGAGTTTATTATTGCAAAAAGTTCTACAGTGTCAAAAGGTTTTTCTGAAGCCGTTAACTGTTACCATAAGAGGTTATGCTAATTACAATATATTCAACCGATTTTTCTATGAGAGTCCTTATTGTCTGAAACCAGCCTGCTGTTGGGTCTGGTAGAAGTCCAATTTTTTTGCCAGACGTTTCGTTAATATTATTTTTATAAATTTTTTTGCATTGGTAGGAGAATAATCTTATTGGCCTAGGTTTGCTATGTCGCCTTTTTTATGGACGATAATTGTAATTGCATTATTTCACTTGGTTGGAATGTGACTCTTTTCTAAACACGTGTTAACACTCTTAAGTAAAATGTGCTAGTAGAAAAAATATTGAACGGAAGTGTGAAAAATCCTTGCCGGGTCCTTATTAAATTCACCTACTTTGACAAATTAAATTTCACTTGCTCCATTAATTTCCCTTCATACCTATTTATGTATGTGAGATCGTGTACGTGTGGACGTTACGTTTTCCTTCAATGTAAGTTAAGTGCATTTGCCATTTAATTATTTAAAAATAAATTTTTGAACAGCTTCCCCCGCTACCTCCAAATCAAGATCCCGTACTTGTACACTTAAATTCATTAATTTCACTTTTTCTCACTTGGTTTTTTTTTTTTTTTTTATTTCACAGGCTAGTGACGAATCGGCAGCTGAAGTGCACGCCTTTGACGACATTAAAAATTTAATGAAGGTAAATATACAAATGAATGTAGAGTATGTTAAGGGGGTTTATATTCCTAGAAGCTGCCGATCATTTTATTTCCACATCCCCTAGATACTAACTGTTGATTCGGCATTCTCATTGGGTTTATTGGGGTGGGTGACAAGGTTGTAGTGTGGAGGACCATCTCACTTAATTGAATTTCGTTTAATTTTTCGTGTCCTCGGCGGAGGGGGGGTGAAAGTACTGTCGCTGGAGTGGGCAGGAAAAATTGAATTGTCGACGGCATATTTGTATGTACGAGTATGGATATACTACTGGCTATGGAATCGTTCTTGGAAATGAATGAAGTTTTAAGCGCCGCAGTTTGTTCGAAATTATTCGCATCTGTCAGTAGTGGAAATAGACGAGTCAATTGTTGCATGCGTATGAATCTGAGTGTATACTCAAGTGTGTGGTTCTTTGCCAAATAAAATTAAGAACGTGTCACCAGATAAGAACTTGGCGTCAACAAAATTATCATTTTGTTAGGAATTTTAATCAGAAGTTTAAATTTTCTGTCACACGTATTTCCAATGATTGCATTGGAATTTGTGATCAATTTGCAAACATTTATTAAACGTCAATCTATCTAACTTTACCGGTCTGCCCTTGTCTGCGAATGAAATGTATTACTATATTTCAGAGCACGTACGACAGTAGGTTTGATGGTAAACTGGTAAGTATATATAGCGAGAAAATGCTATTGGCAATTCCGATTGAGCACTGGCGGTGATACAAGCGATGTAATATTGGCATCACATCTAAGCTTAGTATTATACCTGGATAAAAGCTGGCATTGTACTCCAATTTATTTTATATATTGACGAGAGATCAGATGGGGTAAAGTATTTCATACATCGTTTAAGGTAACTTAAATATTTCGCATCTTTTTTGGTCACATCAAAAATGTGGTCATTCGTAACGTTGGTTGTCATTGGCACACAGACCAAGAATGGAAAGTTTTTCGGCTTCAGTGATGCAAGTGCCATCCATGGATAATGGCTGGGTGTATAAATTTCGATTTGATGACAACATACATCATTGTGTGCTTATAGCATTAAATTCCGCTCAATTTGTGTGTTGGTGTTGGAGGGAGTGAATTTTTCCCTTGGTAGATACTTGGGTTTTGGTACGACATACAGTTCAATTTGAAATTAAATTTAAAATTTTAACAAGAGGAGTTGCTGGTGGAATTTCAAAGGTACACTTTCCCGATACCTATAAAATAAAATCAAATAGTTAAAGGTACTCGATCTTTATTTGGAGCAGGGACGAGTGGAAATTTCTACGGCGTGCAGCACCAATTTTATAGTGCCGACCAGGTCAGTTACTTTTTCATTTTGGTTTTTTTTATGGTGAATTTTAGAAGCACAAATGGCACCAAGTAAGCGAAGCTTTAATGCCACTAAATGTCGTAAGGCAGATACAACATCGATGGTGAGCTGCGATATCTGTAAGCGGTGGTGGCATTTTTCATATGCCAATTTCTTGACCCATGTCTGTACGACACAGCCACTCCTTGGTACTGTGGCGGAAGCTCGTGTCGGTCAGCAACTGAGGTTGAGGAAAGGCCTGCCGTTGTGGAGCTACAGAACGAGAATAACATCGTCGAGTCCTGTCTGTCTGTGGGGGCCCCGCCCAATTATCAAGGCTTCGCCCATCAATCTAATAATAAACGGGAGCAGAGCAAAGCACTGGTCTTATCGTAAACATCTGCAGAAGACGCTACCGAAGGTTGCTACGATTTGATCAGTCACAAGTTGCCGGTCATAGGTCTTGTTGGCGGCTGGACCACCTGGTAGTCCCTACCAGGACTTAAATCACGCTACCATGGGAGTCAGGAGCCCCCCGGATCTTGGTCCGGGACTGACTTGAAGAGATAGGCCCCCTTATGGGAGCGTCACGGTGGCTGTGGTTTAAACCCAAAATCGCGGGAAGTGTCTTCCTTTGGTTGACCCAATGATGTAGAGTTGCAATAAGTACTGGATGCTGCGACCCTAAGAACAGTAAGAGGTTTTAGGTCGGCGTCGACTCATACCAAGGGTGGAACTTGTACCGGCAACACAGTTCCGAATTGGTATTAATGGATTGACGGAGGGCGATGGCAAGGCGTATCCTTGCTCCCATGAATGTGGGAGGCATCCCGTAAACATAACTCTACATGACAGATGATTTACGTTAAATCAGGCACTATGTCCGTCTGAGGAAGATGAGTTGGGAGCTACTCTAGATGGGTCGATGGAGGCGGCTGTAGTAGCACACTCGACAGCTGCTAAGAAGGATGCCGAAATCGCTGCGATGCGGAAACAGTTGGATGAGTTAAGGTTGAAACTGGCAGATGCCGTACAACCCGCTCCTGCTGTTGCTAATCCCGAGGTGGCTAAGTCAGGTCCCAGCTATCGAATGACATGTTGGAATTGATCCGAAAAGTCCAAGCTAATCACCAGGCATTGTTGGAGAGTACTGCACAACGTCAACCTGTGAGGCATCCTCAATCTACGCCTGTTAGTCGAGTGCGTAACCGTCAAGTCAGTTTTCAAGACTGCTCTATCCAGCAGTCAGATATGGTGAACCATCTTAAACAAATCCAATGTTCAAGAGCTGCCGATTTTCTCTGGATCTAATAAGAGGGAATGGCCCTACTTCGAGGAGGTTTTTAGGTCTACAACCATCGAAGGCAACTATTCTGGTAAGGAAAGTGTTGCTCGACTATGCAAGGCTCTAAGAGTTGAGGCTTATCAGTTGGTGAGTGACCGATTGAAGTATTCTTCTGACGATGTGGCGATAATGGATTCCTTACGTGCTATCTTTGGACGTGCTGATGTGCTGGTGCACGGGTTAACATCGGATCTTCTCACGTTACCCCCATTGAAGGCAAAGTACGATGCAATCCTGCAGTCTGGGCAGTCAAGGTCAATGGATTCGTGCCTGATCTTAAGTCAATGAGGAGAGAACAGGACCTCACCAATGGGTACGTGATGACCGATCTGGCCTGCAAGTTAGGTGCAGCTTTGTACCAGGAGTGGAAGAAGAAGCAAGATTCACTCTCAACGCGTTTCTCTACAAGACTTCGCAGAGTTTCTTACTGGCAAAGTAACCGATTTACCTCCGAAGTTGGTCAGGCCTTTGGCAATGACATGCAACATCAAATGACCGGAAATGACAAATAATTTACTTCCGGGTAACGAAAGTTATGATCATTGCAAGAGTTTTCCATGCAAAGGTAAAGAAACTTATGAACCTTGTGACTAAAGAAAAGATTTTTGAAAAATGCATATGTTACATACACAGAATTGAGTGGTATAAGAGAGGCCTGTCCCATGCACATTTCCTACTCTGGCCTTCAGAAAAATTCCATAATATATGCTGAAAGTCCTCATGCAGGAAAAAATAAAGAATTACACGATATCGTAATAAGAAATAACATATGATCCATGGCCAACGTGGTCCTCTTAACAACGCTTCGCAATGTATAAGTGTAAATGATTGTACTAAAAGATATCCAAGGTCTTTTCTTGACTTGACCTGGAGATGATGGATATCCTAAATATGGCCGACGTGCTTTATAAAACGGTGGGAGAACTGCTAGAATAAAAGAAAAGGCAAGCAAGATACTCGTATACCATAATTATAGATCTGCTTCGTTGCTTCGCATTTTAAATGTCCATACTAATTTTGAGCTATGCAGCTCAGTTAAATTGATTAAATATATTTGCAAGTATATATGTTTATAAAGAGAGTGACCTAGCAACATTTTCTCTGCAAAATCGACAAGATGAGATAGATGTGTATCAAAATGTTTGGAGAATATTATCCATGAACACTCACCTACTGTTGTCCACCTTGCAATACATCTTGAAAATGGCCAAAGGTATTCTTCAATGCAGAAAATGTTTAAAATATTCTCGAAACACTGAGTGAAACAAATTTAACAGTTTTTTTTTTAACTCTTCAGAGAAGATTATAAGATAAGATAAGATTATTCGCTCAAACCCTTTTATACAATGAGATACCCATGTACGAGTATAACGTATGGAGCCGTAATGAGTTCCAAAGACTAAAGCGAGGTGAACATGTAAGTGGTTATCCCGGTGTAAGGAAAGCGTTTGCTATAAGGCGTGTGTATATAGTACATTCCAACAAATGTTGAATGTAATGTTCTCGCAAGGCGAAATGAAAGACAACCTTGTTCTATGCTGGCTAATTAACAAGTGATTTATTCTGTCTTTACTCTGCATACTGTTCAGGAGATACCGTTTTTGGCAATGTGCGGTATATAATGATAAATAAGATGACAATCATTAAAGTGTTGCCAATAGGCAGTATCTAACATGTCCACCCTTAAGATAAAGTTACAAATTTAGATAACTAAATGTTTATAAATTAATGAAATCCAATGAATTCAAAACAAATTTTAAGCATTTAAATTTAATAGAAAATATTGAAATAAGTTTCCATGAAATAGCAATTTATAATTCATGACATAAAGATACATTTTCATGGAATAGCAATTCATAATTCAAAACTTAACTTATGTTGTCTGTAGGTATATAAATGTTTTATAATTAAGGTCTTTATTCTACTTATTATACGAGGGGCGTTCAACATATTCTCGGGGTGACATATCGGGGTGAAGCTGTGGTTATATATATAAATTGACTTATTTATCAAGTATCTCTAGTTAAACAGAATCATAATGGCAACTGAGACGATGATGGTGAAAATTGAGCATCGCGCTGCAATTAAATTTCTCACTAAGCAAGGAGAAAGTCAAAAAACTATTCATGAAGAGATGGTGGCTGTTTACCAGGGTTCCGCACCTTCATTATCAACTGTGCAAAAGTGGTCAAGTGAGTTCAAGAGAGGCAGAGAGAGCATTGAAGACGACCCCCGCTCCGGCGACCCGGCTACTGCTTGTACGGGAGAAAGCATCAAAGAAGTCGAAAAACTTGTTCGTGAGGATGCCCGAATAAAGGTCAAAATGATGGCAGAGATCACCGAGCTTTCAATTGGTACCATTCACACCATTCTTCATGACCATCTTAACCTTTCAAAGGTCAGTGCAAGGTGGGTGCCACGAATGCTCACAGCGCCTCAGAAAAAAGTGAGAATCGCATGCTGTAGAGAGCTTTTGGAGATGTGTAGTGAGAACGCGGACGGTGTTATGGATCGAATTGTTACTGGGGACGAAACATGGGTCCACCACTATGACCCTGAAAGCAAACAAGAGTCCATGCAGTGGTATAAAAAAGGAACAGAACCCCCGAAGAAGTTCAAAGTCACTCCGTCTGCCGGGAAGCTCATGGCCACAGTTTTTTGGGACTCAAACGGAATCTTGCTCATTGATTACAAAAAAAAGGTGAATCCATCAACGCCACATCCTACGCTTCCACTTTGCATAATTTGCGGGAGGAAATTAAAAAGAAAAGACGGGGTAAACTCGCAGCGGGTGTGTTGCTTCTTCATGACAACGCTCCTGTTCACACGGCGCGAGTTTCCAAGGCTGCTGCGCGAGATTGTGGTTTCGAAGAAATCCAACACCCACCCTATAGTCCAGACCTTGCCCCTAGTGATTATTTCCTGTTTCCGGATTTGAAAAAATGTCTTCGTGGAAAAAGATTTTCGGATGATGAAGAACTCAAGTCGGCAATAAATCGGTATTTTGCAGAGAAAGAGGAAATTTATTTTTTTGAGGGTTTAAAAAAGCTTATCTCAAGATGTAACAAATGCATTGATGTTAGGGGAGATTATATTGAAAAATAAAAACAATTTAAATTGAATTCGCATTTTCCTTCATATCGATACCGAGAATATATTGAACGCCCCTCGTATGTTATCTGTAGGTATATAAATGTTTTATAATTAAGGTCTTTATTTTACTTATTATAGGTTATAACTCTTCCACCCACGCCTGGTCTCAATATTCTTGTAGTGACGGCTTCTGGTATTTCGTTTGAAGAAGCAGTAGCGGGAATTTCACGGGAATAATAATTTCACTTTGAATTCTCCTTCTAGTAGTAATAGTAGTTTTTCAATTAATGATAATCTGAAATGTTTCTGTGTTGACCATCAAGTTAATGATATATCTTCTGGTTTCTCTATTATACACCAAAATATACGTAGCATGAGAACTAATTTTAATGCATTTCTCGCTCATCTCACATCTTTGGATCTGATCTCATTATCCTTTCTGAAATTTGGATTTTTGAGGAAGAGAGATCTGAATTTGATATCATTCCAAATTTTATATTTGATGCTCATTGTAACGATTCATATGCAGCTGGTGGAGTCGCGGTATATTTTAGAAATTCTTTAAGAGAGTGTGTAGTTAAAAAATGTAAATTGGTGAGCGCTGATATTATAAGTTTTAGTTGCGAAGTTTCTGGTATTCACTATTGTTTCATCTGCATTTACCGACTACATAAATGTACAATCAAATGCTTTTTGGAAGAATTCACAGAATTTTTAGAACTTCAGAGATCCAAAAATGTAGTATTGTTGGGGGATTTTAATATTAATATCCTCTGTGATACTTCAGATTCGATTGCTTTCTGTCTGTCCTGTATTCGTTTGGTTTTATGTCCGTGCTAAATCAACCTACGCGTTATAATTCTTGTTTAGACCAGGAACTGTCGAGTGGACTACAAAACAATGGTATATGACTTAAGAATTACTGACCATAGTTTGACTTGTATTCAACTGAATTCTCAAATCACCCGATTAAGTAAATCCGAAGTCAGAGAATTCGCCAAAATAGATTTTGTCGCCTTAAGAACTCATCTAAACTTTGAATTTTGGGATGATGTTTACGCATCTGTTAATCCATCTTTAGCATTTGATGTGTTTCTTAATAAATTACAGCACTATATATCGATCTGTCTCTAGAGGAAATATAAAGTAGCCAACAAACTAAATTGTCTGAAACAGTGGATGTCTACCTCACTCTTGAAAAAAATCCAAAAGAAAAAACAACTCTGTTTACTCCTTAAAAAACACCCAATTAATACTAGACTAAAGAAATATTACGTCAAAATTTGTCGAGAGATAAAAACAGAAATACCAATCTGTAGAAATAATTACTACAGCAACAAATTAGCTAAAAGTATTGGTAACCCTAAAAAAGAATGGCAGGTAGTTTCTGAGATCCTAAACAAAAATTTATCTAACATAGACATTACTCTAAACAATAACAACTCTACTATTTCTGAGCCTTTAGAAGTTGCTAACGTGTTTAACAATTTCTTTTCCAAAGTGCGTTCTTGTCCTAGTACATCTAATGCTAGTTCTTATTGTGACCATAGTATAGTAGAAACCAGTTTTCAGCCTGAGAGTTTTTTCTTCGAAGAGTTTACTCCACTTGAAATACAAAAAATAATAGCTTCAATCAAAAGATCAAACTCAACTTCGTTTGATAACATCTCAAGCATGGTACTAAAAAATATATCTTTTCAAATCTCCGATGTTCTATGTTTCATTTTTAATACTTGTGTATATAAAGGTATTTTTCCCGACTCCTTAAAAATAGCAATAGTGATACCACTTCACAAGAAAGGTGATACCACCGTCTTGAACAATTATCGTCCTATCTCACTTTTATCCGTCTTTTCCAAGGTTTTTGAAAGAGGTATTAAGTCTAGAATGCTTTCTTTCTTAGATAAGGCTCACTTTTTTAGCGAGCATCAATTCGGTTTCAGAAGCGGCAAATCTATTGAAACTGCATTATTAAAACTGATTGGGGAGATTTATACTAGTCTGAATGCCTCCCAAATTTCTACTTACCTGTTCATCGATATAACTAAGGCATTTGATATGGTGAATCATACCTTGCTTTTAAATAAACTCTTAAATGCGTGTTTCACAGGTTTTATTCACGACTGGTTTTCTTCCTATCTCTCAAATCGTAAGCAAATTGTAAGAGTCAAAAATGCGTTGAGTTCTGAAAAATTTTTAAATATCGGAGTTCCGCAAGGTTCAATCTTTGGTCCGACTTTATTTCTAATATACTCGTAGCTTACACTTTACTGAATAAATAGTCTTGCTTTAATTTAATATTGGTGGGGGCGAACGCCCCCATTTATTCGGCTTAATACAAGCTATATTATAACTTAAAAATTAAACTTAAACTAAAACTTAAAACTAAGGTTGGTTGGAGTGGTGAAAGAGAACGGTTTTGAGGTAGGAAGTGGTGCGGTGGAAGTCAAAGACGATAGGGTTTGCGTTAATTTTACGTAGCATACAGGAAATTGGTTCGTTCGCGCCATAGGAGGTGTGGTGGGTTGATAGATAGAAGAGTCGGGGGGTACGTAGATTACGAGGGTTAGTGTTGAGGAAAATGGAGTTGTGAAGGGACGCGCATTCAACGTGACCTGAAAGTAGTCGATGAATGAAGAGAAAGTCTGCTGCATCTCTGCGATCTTCAAGGGTGTTTAGGTTGATAAGGTTGAGACGGTTTCGATAGGGGGGCAGATTAAAAGGATCGTCCCAGGGCATATCTCGAAGAGCAAATCGAAGAAAACGGCGCTGAATGCCTTCAATTCTCGAGATATGAACACGATGATATGGGGACCATACTTGACTGGAGTACTCTAGGAGGGGACGAACAAAGGTAACATAGATGGACCTGGTCACGTATGGGTTGGTGAATTCTTTGGACCACCGTTTTACAAAACCTAGTGCAGAGTTGGCTTTAAGGATTATCTCATCCATATGTAAACGGAAGTTGAGCTCGCTATCACACAAAATGCCGAGGTCACGAAGAGATTGTACGGAGGAGATAGGTTTGTTATGGAGAAGTTAGAGTCGGGGAGGAGATTGGTTCCGCTTATGTGAGAAGGTGATGGATTGGCATTTGGCGATGTTAAGTTCCAAAGAATTTTTGAGGCACCAGATCGAAAAACTATCAAGATCTTGTTGAAGGAGGAAAGAGTCATCGGGAGAGGAAATGGTTTTGAAAAATTTGAAGTTCGTTGTCGTCACCCTTTTGCATCAAGATGGCTACGTACCCAGCTGACTGGCATCGGTATGTACTTCGATGGCAGCAGATTGCCTGTAAATATGTAAAACAGGTTTCTTTTTTAAAGCTTGTCAGATCCGTAAGCGGTTTCGCCCAATTGAATACTCACTGATGAAACGTCTACAAAATCCCGTCAGTCCAAGAAATGCTCGAACATCTTTCAAATTTCTAGACTCAGGGTACTTAGAAACGGCTTCAGTTTTGTCAGCTGACAGACTTATTGTACCATTTTCTATCAAATATCCGAGAAACTCTATTTTTCTTTTCAGGAACTTACATTTTCGCCAGTTGAAACGGAGTTCAGAAGATGCTGCAGTAGATAAAACATGTGTAAGCTATTCCAGATTTTCGTTTTCAGTTTTTGAACCGAAGCGTCGTTAAGACCATCCATGTACGGTTGCACATTTCCCCTTCGCACTAGATCTTAATAAAAAAAACTATATGAGACGCATAAAAACTCATAAAAACGTCAAACCAAATGTCAAAGTGTCCATCAGCTGTCATAAAAGCGGTAAATTTGTTGCTGCTTTCCGCTACTGGAACATAAAAGTAGCCGTTCTTCAGATCGAGCGTAGAGTATACCCTTGCTTCCTGTAAATTTTCTAGAATAACGTCAACTAATAGAATCGGCAAAGGTTTTTTAATTGTATTTTTGTTCAATCGGCGATAGTCAATACAAACAGCCCAGTTTCGTCATTTTTTTTGTCTGAATAGCCCTTGATGACAGATGCACAGAATGTAGCCAATTCCTCTCATAGAGCTATATATGTATTTGAATTCCGTATAACTGTATAAAACTAATAGCACTATACAGAATTAGTACATTGTAGACTTTTATTTCGCGGGACCCCGAGATGCTCTTTCGTAATATCACCCGACAAATTAATATTCCTTCAAACACATTCCTGGAACGACTTGCGTTTCTTCCCAAGTGACACTTTAACGCATAAAAATTCAAATCAATTTACTTCCGCTCTCGCTCTTTTACTTCTTTTATTCACAGCATCAGCAAGTACCACAACAGGATGATGGAGGGTGGCCAAGTCCGTCCTTCCGGATGACTATTACAAACCGACAATACGTTCTTTCATTTTCATTTTCATATTCATTTTCGTCACCTAACTAAGCCCTTTTCAGAGTCCTTCTGCATCCCCGGCATATTGTGGCCTTCTACTTATCAGTACGTCTACACTGGCATTGACTATAGTTCAGTTTAGCCCTACTGGTTGCACAGGAAGTGGGAGATTCTTTACTACTTCCGGAATTTAATTATGTTGACGTCTGCAGCTCGTTTCAATTTTATCCCGCACCAGCAGGACGAGTAGATCCTGCTACGTTTAGATGATTGGCTGTACGTCTACGTTATGGTAACTGACAGAATGTCCTTATGATCCAAATACCGTGCTACTATCGTACCATTCCGACCGACTTCGATTCACGGGGGAACTTTTACGAACTTTAATTAAAAACCTTGAATTGCGAATTTTACCGGTTAAGTGTCTCAATGGTGCTAGGTTCAATGGCTTCGCTTGGCTTGCCTTGTATTCATAAAAATCGGGACCAAGGCTATGTTTTAAAACTCAAAGTATGGTATATGAAATTATCATATCCTAAAATGTCCCAGGATGAGTGGGGAGTTTCTAGAGAGGTCCTGGTGAGGTTAGGTGTTAAGCTGAGTCAAGCATTCATCGGGGCATTCAATGGAAACGAACTCACGCTTGGGACTTAGGTGTGACTTGATGGATTGGCGCTTGAATTCAATTCAATTTCGGAGAGAAGAATACAATTTGAAATGCAAAGAGAACTGGTGATTTAAATTGATGGGGTTTGGGCGGTGTCTGCTTCACGGTTGAGGAATATATTCGCACGAGTAGATTTGTGTGTTAGTTCTCTGGGGAACGTATGTATGTATGTATTGCTTTCTTGTTAAATGTCTCTTGTTAACATGCGAATTTGAAATAATGAATTCAAAGAATGTGTCATGTGTTTTCTTATGGATGCGTTGTTACTTCCAATTTACGTTTCGTTCAGATAGAGATAAGTTTTTGCTGGTTAGTATGTAAAGCGCTTGATTTGAATCTGAATTCTATTAAAATTGCAAGGTGAAGGTTTTTTTTTACATTTAACTTTTCAGAAATCCTTGTGTTATCCATATTCATCTAGTTTGGGAAGACCAAAGGAATTCTCAGGCAAATACAAAGCTCGAAGTGCACATATGAGCCAGACGAGTATATCGCAATGGTCCCCTGAAACTTTCCATTTGCGAACACATTTGGCTGGAGTATATTTTCGCCTGAATGTGCTATCTTATGTTCGTGGCTATTCATCTAGAAGTATAAATAATATCACTATTGAGGGCCTATGATCCGTGCATCCGCACTACGTGCAACTAGACTGGTACATGCAGATCTCACCGTCATTAAAGAAGTGCAATGGAATGGACCGAGCGTAGGAAGGATGGAAAACTGCGTCACATCGTCTGGTGCTGACGGCCTAGTTACTGAGCTTCTCAACGTGGCACTAGCATGATCTCATCTCTAAAATATGATCGGAAAAGAGCATGGCAGACGAATTAAATTTCCTCATTGTTTGCCCGATTCTGAAGGAAGAAGACCCTCTAGCTTACGTCAGTTGTAGAGGTATCAGTATCCTTGCCTATAAGACCTTCTCGCCGTACTATGTTAATCCTTTGTCAAACAACTAATTGGGCCTTATCAGTATGGCTTCGAGCTTGGACAGATTTCTATTTTACGGCAGATTTTGAAAAATGCCCTCAAATTCCAAATTGACACTCACAACCTATTTGTCAATTTCAAGACCGCCTATGACACCGTATATCGGGAAAAATTGTCAAAGCCGTTTTCTTTCTAAATTTGTTGGCTCTGCCGTATGAGAGCTCGGTGTTCCGAGACCTTTACTCTCATGCAATCTTTCGACAAACTGAATAAGAACTTGCCCTTACGGAACACAGCTGGCTATTTGTGAGTTATGCACACAAATGAAGCGGAAGCAGTGAAGATGGCTCTGGCGGTAAACGAGGTATAATTGAAGTACCTGCTACCATCGAGAAAGGACCCATCGATGGCTCAGACAAAACATAACAATAGACAGATAACAATTTCGTGGGAGCCAGTGAATTTTTCTACCTAAGATCGGCAGTTAAAATAAACACCGACAATACCTCAGAAATCATTTGAAGACTAACTCTTAAGAATTGTAATTTTTTTTTGGAGTAAGTAAGAAGGCAATTGAGTACCAAATGCCTTTCTTAGACAACCAAAATAGCGGTCTGTAAATAGCTGATCGTCCCAGTCAATCTCTATGACGAGGGTCATGGAATAAACAAAAGAAAGAATAAGGAGGGGCTTGTCGTTACGAGAGTCAGAACTCTAAAACGATATGAATTTATCTAAAGGAGCTCGAATTTACCGTCTTAGATGCCTCTTACATGTAGAGCGGATGGACACCATTGGTTAAGAAATTCGTTTCAGTGAAAAATTGACAATATTAGTGACGCTAAGGTAATATAACTATCCTAAAGATTACGAGATATTTGGTTTTGTTAAATGATTCTGGTATAAGATTAGGAAAGATTAAGAAAAAAAATATAAGAATAATAATATACGATTTATTGTATCGAAAATTGACAGTTAGGGAGCCATTGAGGTTCATGGTCATGCGGTACAGCGAATATGTAAACTAAAACGTGCTTCTGTGCTGAGTTGCAGGTCATAGTGATAACTTCGGCAATGACAAAGCATATGAACTCTTCAGCAACAAAAATACCACAAAAGCAACACCCAGAAAAAATCCTCGAGTAGCAATATACGAGTAAAAGCGGAACCCCAAACCAATTTAAAGCAAGCTCCAAAAAAGGTTCATTACCAAAATTGGATCTATTATGTACCTCCTCCTGGGTAACTGGGTAAATTTGACTACAAATGCAACCAAAGAACGACTGCCAATCAGCCCATTTCCATTTCTATTTCCCATTTCACAGTAAAGACCAAGATCATAAAAGGAAACTTAATGGTGTGTAATCAGGTATCCAACAGGTAATTTACTCCGTCTGGTGTCCTGTGTCGTGTCCCAATTAGACTTATTATACGGACTGTTGAACGTAATGAAACAAAACAACGTTGCGTGTGGCCCAAGGTAAAATCGGGAAGTTATTTTCCTCGAACAAAAAACAAAGAACTTAAGTAAGCAAGTCACCTTGTCACTTTTCTAAATTAGCCGAAACAGAAATAGCAATAGAAAATAAATTACACTCCACCCCACTCAATATACATATGTATAATAGATGGTCGGTCAGTCACCATTCAGAGTGTCGAACGAATCCCAGAGATGGTTTGCACTCAAATTGCAATTTTATTCGAATAAAAAGGCAAACACTAGCTGCAATCTATCCCGCGCCACATTTGGACACACCTGGAGTTGAAAGGACCATGGAGACCGGAACTCTAATTTTAGATTCCTTTCGTTTGCTTCATTTTTCATTCAATTTCCAGTGATAGTCGTCGGTCGGACATGGGAATGCTGCTACATTCCATGAGGTACACATGCACATCCACCTCTAACTCTCCCTGAAACCTCATCTCTTAACGATTTCTCCAGTCCATAGATTTTGATATACTCGTACAGATATGTCGATTGCACGAGGTTCGAGGATGTCCGTGTAATACGTAATCCTAGGTATTTGGGTGAAGGTGAGTAAAACCAATATTTTTTCCATCCCCATGCCAAGGTTATGTTGTATCCGGGGGTCAATTTTCCACAAAAAACAAAGTGACTAAAGTGAAAAAAAGAAATCGAAGGCATACTCCGAGCATAATAAAGTAAATTTATGCAGAGAAGAAGAGCAAGGTCCCTGTTCAGGGCTAAAACCGACAAAGAATGGGAAACCATTTTCTATGCGGTTAATGTATGAAATCGATGGTGGGGACTGCACAAATGTTAGGGAATCGTAGTCACATTTTTATAGACTTTTCTACGGGGTAGTACCTACAGCAGTTTGCTTTGGGAAAAAACTTTAAAATATCCCAGAATGACATTATTGGAAACATTCATAAAAGGGTAAGGTATAGGAAATTATCTCTCCTTTTTAAGAGGTTGCGGAATTTAAGATTGAACACTTCGTTATTTTTTTTATTGTAGATGTTCCACTTATAGCATGGATGTACCCAGGAAGAAGTTAGCTGGCGAGACATCTAACCAAACAGATGTGAGTAATGTTTGTCAAGTTTGTGGAAAATCCACCAAGCATAAATTCAGCTGAAAAGAATTTTGCTACCTTATTTTATTTTCAGCTAGCTATTGTTAGCGGTTTGCCCGTGGGAATTTCGTTTTTTGCAGAATTAATCGTTTCTCGCTCCTCAATTTTTACTTTAAAATAAATTTGCAAATTACTTTCTAGTGTAATAAAATAGACATTATAAAAATCAACTGTTCTCGATCATTGTATTCTACTTTTCTGACGTCAACACCCCATTCGGCCGGAAATATCAAATATTCAAAATTGTAATCATCTGTCTATTCTCGCTCTCTTGCTGCTCGGAATCGGGAGAAATGTAATCAACAAAGTAAGTGGAAGATTCGGAGTTTAGTCCACCCCAGAGTGTCCAGTCAATATTTATTTTTTTTTCTAATTTAAAACCTGTTCCAAGTCTGCCCGAAAGAAGAGATCATGGCATGTTTTGAGTGACGCTATTTTTTTCCTTGAATTTTCCTTTTATTGGAATTTGTAAGTAAATACTTTAGTGGTAAAGGCCTTAAAGTACCAGCACCCACCACACTATCAGCGCCGAATAGCTGAACCCTGATGCAAGCGTAGGCAGTAGATATAGTCATAGATATAGTGCTCCGCGGAGTAGTTACTGTCATCGCAAGATATTGTGCCACTTACGGCTAACATACTCCAGTGCTCAGCAAAAATATAGTGCCTTCTAAGCCGTCAATCAGAGGTCTTCCGTTCTTCCTACTGTTGGATAGCAGGAAGGCTGTTGACTTTTAAGAGACGTTGGGTGGCATTCGTTTGGTCTGTTGGTGTGCCTGGGGTGGGGTGTCTGAAGTAACTTGTCTTCTGCAGTTATATTCAAGAGAAACAAAATTCTCAATGGAACGCAGGCACTTTTAATCTAAATTTCGGTCCTGAGAGACTCTTCTTTGAGCGCTGTCTTGCATCGTGCATCGACGATCTCAATTCCCGATGTGACTTGTGGCCTAGGCAAATATTAGCGAATTCAGTCTTTCTTCTGCGATCAGAGAAGCCTTGCATTCTCGATTTGGTTTGGCGCAATTTACTTGCCGACACTTCGCCTCCTCCATCGATGCTTTATAATACAGGTGTAAGTTTTTTTTCAACAAAGCATTCAATTTGACGTTTCCATCCTCTACATTTCTTTTCTTGTTCAGATTCTAACTTAAAGCAGCCTTTAGAGCAGAGTCAAACGTGCTAGATAGAGTCCATATACATCCGAGCAGACCGTTCGATGGAATCTGATAAAAGCAGCAGTGATAAACTTCCGTGACGTAGCTTTTCATAGACGTGTGGAACCAGAGAAATCTCTCCATGCCTTACCGAAAGCTCCTTTACACTTCTAGAAAATCGACTGTGCCTTAAATGGTATCGACTTGTCATGCTAAGCCCAAAGAAGTTTGTTTTACTTAATTTCGTTGGACAAACAGATTGTGATGCTCTTACAAACTAATTAGATACCTCAGGCCAGTGAGCCTCCTTCTTCCTGTAAAAGGAACAACCTCAGTTTTAAGAGGATTACTTACGAGGGGCGTTCAATATATTCTCGGTATCGATATGAAAGAAAATGCGAATTCAATTTAAATTGTTTTTATTTTTCAATATAATCTCCCCTAACATCAATGCATTTGTTATATCTTGAAATAAGCTTTTTTGAACCCTCAAAAAAATAAATTTCCTCCTTCTCTGCAAAATACCCATTTATTGCCGACTTGAGTTCTTCATCATCCGAAAATCTTTTTCCACGAAGACATTTTTTCAAATCCGGAAACAGGAAATAATCACTAGGGGCAAGGTCTGGACTATAGGGTGGGTGTTGGATTTCTTCGAAACCACAATCTCGCGCAGCAGCCTTGGAAACTCGCGCCGTGTGAACAGGAGCGTTGTCATGAAGAAGCAACACACCCGCTGCGAGTTTACCCCGTCTTTTCTTTTTAATTTCCTCCCGCAAATTATGCAAAGTGGAAGCGTAGGATGTGGCGTTGATGGTTTCACCTTTTTTTTTGTACTCAATGAGCAAGATTCCCTTTGAGTCCCAAAAAACTGTGGCCATGAGCTTCCCGGCAGACGGAGTGACTTTGAACTTCTTCGGGGGGCCTGTTCCTTTTTTATGCCACTGCATGGACTCTTGTTTGCTTTCAGGGTCATAGTGGTAGACCCATGTTTCGTCCCCAGTAACAATTCGATCCATAACACCGTCCGCGTTCTCACTACACATCTCCAAAATCTCTCTACAGCATGCGATTCTCACTTTTTTCTGAGGAGCTGTGAGCATTCGTGGCACCCACCTTGCACTGACCTTTGAAAGGTTAAGATGGTCATGAAGAATGGTGTGAATGGTACCAATTGAAAGCTTGGTGATCTCTGCCATCATTTTCACCTTTATTCGGGCATCCTCAAGAACAAGTTTTTCGACTTCTTTGATGCTTTCTCCCGTACAAGCAGTAGCCGGGGCGCCGGAGCGGGGGTCGTCTTCAATGCTCTCTCTGCCTCTCTTGAACTCACTTGACCACTTTTGCACAGTTGATAATGAAGGTGCGGAACCCTGGTAAACAGCCACCACTTCATGAATAGTTTTTTCACTTTTTCCTTGCTTAGTGAGAAATTTAATTACAGCGCGATGCTCAATTTTCACCATCATCGTCTCAGTTGCTGTTTCACTAGAGATAAAACGCGAATTAATAATCACAGTTATATGAAATTTTACATGAATGCACTAAAATAATAGTATTACTTGATAAATAAGTCAATTTATATATACAACCACAGCTTCACCCCGATACCGAGAATATATTGAACGCCCCTCGTAAAAGGCGATTTTTAGTGCAGCAATCTTCGATCACATCGGGCGGTCTGTTGTCTCACACTGTACATGGTTAACCACGTCCCAATAATCGTGGCAAGTATATTTAAGGGATTTCTCGCCGCAGTAAACAAAAATCTTCTTTAATGAATTATAAAAAAAAATCAAAATCAAATCTGCAAAATCTGACTTACAACTGCAAAATCAACACTACAGGAAGTCCTGTAGTTTTGAGCAGTCAGTCACTAAGTCATGAGCCAACAGATAGATAGTACAGCTGCATCATGTGCGTATGGATGAGTGTAGACATTAGACCCGTTTGGAGCAATGACCATATTGTCGACCAGCTTGTACCATAAGAGTCGAATAGAACGCTGTAATGCGAGCAACCCGTATTTATCAAAGCCATTACTATTGCCCGCAGTCAGCATCCGAAATTAAGGTGAGAGGTCCTGTTCACTAGTATTGTTCTTATTCACAAAACTAATGATTCGTTTCGTAGTGTGGTTTGGCCGATATAATAATATTTTCCTAATGCGTATAAATTCAGCCCACAAAATTTTTTTGAAGAGCAGTCCCACAGGATCCTCTGCGTTGGTCGGCATGTTACTTCTTGGACAAAGGATGCATACGTTAAGCAGTTTTGTGCACATGAAGAACAACCGGTCTCTCCATGCTGTGAATATGAATTAAGTTAAACTGATAGGTCTGAAGTTACTGGCGAGGGTGTACTCGGAGTCATCTTTTCCAATTGTCGGCTACTCTAATTATTCGCCAGTACAAGGATATATATTATACATTTTGTAGCATCGGTGCTAGGCTACGCGAAATGATCAAGAGCAAGAAACAGTGTGTTTGATCGCTTCATCTGTTTGCACTCTTTGTGTTTCGATGTGTAAAAATTCCAGTCTTTCTCTACCATGAAACGGGAAGCAATCAACTCAAAATATTTGATGTGCGCACCGATTAGGTTTCCACCTTTTGTTTTTTTTTTCTGAGTACAAACGGACCATTGACGGACTTTCTCAGCTCCTCCTTAAAGCGTGTCTATTTGGTTGGAATTATATTAAAAACAATGAGGTTCGGAGACATCTAGGTTAGGTTAGGTTAGGTAAGAGTGGCTGTTGGAAATACCAACCCACTTAGGCCTATTGGCCCATTGTGATGCCACGTGGATCTATGATCTTCTTACTACTGGAACCAGTTTGAGCTTATAATAAAGCGTAGGAGACTGTTAACGTCTATTTTTTCTAGATCGTTTAGGTCGTTGTAGAAGAAAGCTCCTAGATGAAGCTTCCTTCTCTGAGAGAGAGCTGGGTATGTGCAGAGTAGGTGGGGGATTGTCTCCTCCTCTTCCTCGTCCATGCAGCTTCTACAGAAATCGTTAGTAAAAGCGCCAAGCCTTCTTGCGCGCTTGCCTATGAGGCAGTGTCCGGTAATGACACCTATTATGGCGCTGAGATGTTTCCTATCTAAAAGGATCAGACACTTAGATCGATTCAGATCCAGCTTTGGCCAGATCTCTTTGGTCGCTAGACATGTTTGTCCAGCAGTCCACCTAAGGTCTGTTCTTTTACTGGCATCTAGCTTTAGTGTTAGTTTGCACGTAGCGATTGGTATACCTATACTACCTTTGTCCGGTAGGATAGGTAGAGTGGTTCCAATTTTGGCGAGTTCATCGGATCTGCAGTTCCCTGGAATGTCTCTGTGGCCCGGCACCCAACAAAGGTGAATGTTAAACTGCTCTGCCATCTCCATGAGAGATGATCGGCATTCAAGGGCGCTTTTAGAATATAATGAGACCGAGTCCAGGGACTTGATGGCGGCCTGACTATCTGAAAATATGCGGATATCCTTTGCAGATATCACGTTTTTCTTTAGCCAGGACAGAGCTTCTTTAATCGCCAAAATTTCCGCCTGGAACACGCTACAGTGATTTGGAAGGCGGAAAGAGAGGCTTAGATTTAGCTTATCTGAGAAAACACCGCCACCATCTCCGCTATCGGTTTTAGATCCATCTGTTTAGAGATGGATTGACTTGTCCTGCATGAAAGCATCCTCCTCCCAGAATGATCTAGAGGGGAAGCTTACATGGAAGTTTTTGTCAAACCAAAGTTCAGGTATGGTGTAATCGATGTTCTCTGTGAGGATTCATAATGTGTTAAGAATATTGGCGTGGCCAAATGAATTATTTGTCCACTGTTTAGTCGCTTTAAAGCGAATAGCTGCAATCGCAGCTACTTACTTGCTAAAAATGTCGAGGTGTGTCAAGTGAAGCAGAATATCTAATGCCGCAGAGGGGGTAGACCGCAAGCCTCCGCTTGTGCATAGACATGCTGTTCTTTGGACTCTGCTTAGTTTAATGCGGGTGACTGCATTCTCCAAGGCCGTCCACCAGACAACCACCCCGTAAGTAAGTATCGGTCTTATGACCGAGATGTATAGCCAGTGGGTTATGCGAGGTTGAAGGCCCCATTTGTTCCCAATGGTTTTTTTGCAAGAGAGTAAAGCTATTGTAGCTTTATTGACTCTTTCTTGAATGTTAGGTTTCCAGTTTAGTTTCCTATCAAAAATGAGACCCAGATATTTTGCTGTATCGGAGAAAACTAAACTGGTACCGTTTATTGAAGGAGGGTCTATGATTGGAATTTTATATTTCCTAGAAAAGAGGACAAGATCAGTTTTATGGGGCTTTATTCCCAATCCACAGCAAGCTGCCCAGCGGGTTAATCTATTGAGATTTACTTGGAGGAGTTTTTTAATGGTATTTAGATGTTTTCCTGAGACGGCTATGGCAACGTCATCCGCATAGGCAATCACTCTGCTACCACCCGCTTCCAGGTATATCAGTAGTTCGTTAACTACTAAATTCCAGAGAAGGGGAGAGAGGACACCGCCTTGCGGCGTACCCCTACTGACATATCTTTTAGCAGAAGTCTCACCCAGTTTGGAGTTGATTATCCTGCTTTTTAGCATTAGACTAATCAGCTCCCCAAGTGAGCCGTCTACCTGCAGAGTTGACAGCGCAGTCGTGATTGCGGATGTGTTGACGTTGTTAAAGGCGCCCTCTATGTCTAGGAAAGCAACCATTGTGTACTCCTTATATTGTAGGGATCGTTCGATGTGGCTAGTCAGAGAGTGCAAAGCCGTTTTCACCGACTTTCCTTTACAGTAGGCATGTTGAGCCGTAGACAGAAGTCTTGGATCAACTTTAGCTCGATTATGGATATCAATCAGTCGTTCTAAAGTTTTCAGAAGGAATGATGATAGACTTATAGGTCTGAGGTCCTTTGGGACTACATGAGAACATTTTCCAGCTTTGGGAATGAATACTACATTCACTTCTCTCCATAACAGTGGAATGTGGATAAGTTCTACACAGCTCCTCATAATATTTTCCAACACTGGTAGAATAATATCTGAGGATCTCTGTAGCTCGGCAGGTATAATACCGTCCGGACCAGCAGACTTGTATGGTTTGAAGCTATGCAGCGCCCAGAGCAGTTTGTCTCTCGTAATCAGACTATGAATTTTGGTCACGGTTGCAGCAGGCTTGTTTGGGCTGCTACTGGCCGCGAGATAGGAGCTACCTGGAAAGTGGGTGTCCAGAAGCAGGTTGAGTGATTCATCACTTGAGGTTGTCCAAGAGCCATCGGTTTTTTTCAAACAGCTGGGCATCATAGGATTTGTGGAGAGGATTTTTCTTAGCCGCGATGCCTCAGAGGTTTCTGTAATTTTCTCGCAGAATGACCTCCAGGATTGTCGCTTTGCCTTCCTCAGTTCTTCTTTTTTGTATAATTTGAGGGATTCTTTATATGAGTCCCAGTCGGTCACTTTTCTTGTGCTTTTTGCTGCGTTGAAAAGTTTTCTGCAGGCGTTTCTGAGCAGTCCCAGTGCCGATGTCCACCAATGTGGCTTTTTCTTGCCTCTTGGTTGAATAGGAGGGCAGGAAACGGCCATAGCCTTATTGAGAGTCAGAGTAAATTCCCTGACTTTCATGTCGAGCTCATTGGTGTCACGCGGAGGACTTGATAGTTCAGAGGATATCGTTTTCGACAGTATTCCTCTGTATTTTGTCCAATCAGTTTCCCGGTAGTTCCGGAAAGTTGGTTGGCGGGGGGGAGCATCACTCAGACTGAATTGGATGTATCTATGGTCTGAAAAGGAGTGTTCAGACGATACCATCCAGTTTGTTAGCCTTTTGGTGATGCTGTCGGAGACAAGAGTAATGTCTAACACTTCTTGTCGGTTTTTTGTTATAAAAGTGGGCTCATTGCCAATATTGCAAATTAAGAGGTTAGAACTTAAAATATAGTCTAAAAGTGACTCACCTCTATCATTGATGTCGGTATTGCCCCATACCGTATGATGTGCGTTAGCGTCGCATCCGATTATGAGGCCAGTTTTTTGCCTTCCCGCTTCCAGTACCACCCTTTCTAGGTTATCACCAGGGAGAGGGCCCACTTGGTCGTGGCCAAGGTAAGCCGATGCCAGCCAGTAAGAGCCTTTGGCAGTCTCTAGTCTGGCAACGGTTAGGTCGGGGTCACTGAGGTTGGGAAGTAGAAATACATTAAGGCTACGTTTCACTAATATACAAGTTCTAATCTTACCTTTGTCTCTTGTATAGAGCGGAGCGTATGTGGGTGTCCTAAGTCCACGAACCACGCCTTCTGCAATCCATGGTTCCTGGATTAGGATTATGTCTTCTGCGCTTTTAGAAAGACGCAGAATGAGTGCGGCCGAAGCCTTTTTTGAGTGGTGGAGATTAATCTGGAGAAACCGTATCATTGCTACAGTCTTCCAGAGTCGCCTCCACCACGGTGTTGTTGAGGTCCTCCGATTCTGAAGATGTGCCCAAGAGCTCCTCTTCTATCTCTGATCGTGTAGAACCTCTAATTGCTTCGTCATCGGTTTCCATTTCCGACAGAAGAGACATCTAGCACATGGCACAAATTACAAAGATGTCATGTTTAATATTTTTGCTTAAAACCGCTATATTTTGAAGAAGATGCCTTTCCAACCCCTCTACCCATACAGTTTTTATGTCGAAATATGTTGCGAAATCACTGCTTTTAATTTTCTGACACTATCCGCAATACCCTGTATAAAGAGTTAATTATCCAGGAGCACACTCTTAATTCATAGTTCGTTGCCTTGCATCCGAGGATGTTTGTGTTTCTCTCATAATTGATTGGTTTTTCTACAGGCGTATAGTGTCCTCATCATTACCCTCTCCATGAAAGGGACTCGTTATGCCAATTTTTACAAACGTGCAAAGTGCACGAACAAATTCAAATGGCCCCCCGATTATTTTAGCGGTTGAGTGGGAAAAACAAACAAACGATCTTTTAAAATATTAGTTTTTGTGTCTGAGTAAGTGTTAGTGGTTACTGGTTGCCCATTCCAGAACTTCCTTGCTCCACGTTTTGGCGATAATTGAAAACTTGAAAAGCATTTCCGTCTGTTGCTCTGCTTTTATCTACCGTAAAACCTCATTGCAATAAATTTTTGCACGAATAGAAGCACACTTAAAAAAACAATTTTTTTTGTTTTTACCATTTCTGTTTTTGTAATTTCTTTTTAAGGAACCGTCCTATGTGAATCTTTGGACTCGAAATATACCCAAATGAAAGTCAGAGTGGAAAAGGAGAAACATCAAAGCAATCAGCAAGGTGGTGATAAATTCACATCAAAAGCATTTAGTTTTCCTTTAGAAGAGAGTTCCTAAAAATTCATTAAGCAGAAGCGAAAATTGTTCTAAAGACCCCCAAGTATTAGTATATCGACGTGGAACATAGAGAACAAAACATCACAACTATCCGTATCTCAACTAACGAGGTCACAGTTTAGTCTTAAGTATTTTTATAGTTTCCCTCCCTTAGTCATGATGACTTGTCTACTTTATGCGAAATGACATTAACCTTATTCAGCTAGAGATGGTTCTTATGGTGAAATTCTGTCAAATGGGGCAGTGTCAAGTCAACGATGATGATATATGATGAAGAATGAAGAGCATTCACAGATGAACTGCATCTGATTAGATACTTATAAATTTAAGAAGAAATCAATATGAAGGCATCGTAAAATTTTAGTGTTTTCTTGTGAATGTAGTGACTTTCTTTGAGGCTGAGGCCAATAAAGGTATTTCAGGATTAGTCAGGGTGCTGAAATAGAAATTGAGGCAGATAAACTTTGAATGCATCAACGGCAGGTCTAACATTTCCGAAGAGGATTACTGGCTCCGAAATATTCGGTTGCAGAAAAAGCCTACTCAATATAATGATCTTGAACTGGCCACGTTCAAGGTATAGTCGAAACTAGCGAAAGCCCTAGACTGCTCTGAACTATGATAGATGTCACGTTCCTCGAGGAGATGAGATAGGTATGACGAAAGGGGAATGAACAATTGTTTCTGCTGCAGAAAGAAAAGCAGCACCTATATGCAGACTAAGGCAAGAACACTTGAGCTTTCGGCACGTTAGCGAACGCGTTTAAAAAAATTCTTCAACAAAAAACAACAAAGCCGATTCTATCAAAGAATATTTCCATGAAAACCTCAACAAAAACTGTGTGCAATGGTTTATATTTGACAAAATGTAGACAGAGGACATTGTTGGTAATACAGTTGCAAAGTATAGGCCATACGACACCGCGTTTAGAAACAGAGTTAAGGTAATTTAGCTGCGAACTGGAATATTACTATAACTGGCACACTCATCTCAACTTACAAGGGAACGTGACCAGTTAAGAGCGATAGTAAAAAACATTTAAATAAAACAACAAGGGCGTGCGATATAAGATTGATTCTGGCATTGATGCTTATCCGAACACTTGTGGATTGTGTTCACTCCAATAACGGCAATTTTGCTTGCTGACACAGCCGCTGAGCGAAAAATGGACCTCGCCCGAGAAGCAGATTTTTTGGCCAAAATGCGGATCTCCTGCCAACATTTCCAGCGTCCAATTAGGGAACTCACGGCGTTCTCTATGCCCGTCCGGCTTCAATGCTTGCCTCAGCACAACTTTATACGGATGTAGACCCAAATCCAACCGCAAAATAAGCCGGGTTGACTCTCTGGCGATACCCAATTTAGCTGATCGGCGCCGAATCGACATTTCTGGGTCTGTCTTGATACTGGCCGCTACGGCGGCTATGGTTTCTTCATTTCGCACCAATTTCTGTCTGGTTCGTGGATTAAGATCCTAAACAGTGTACTCATGCTCAAACATTTCCACAGTACGACGAATTGCCTGCACACTGAAGACATTTTGACGACCTCACGACATAAGCGTAAGTCGATGCATGATGAAATGGCAAACCTTACCGAATATTTTGACAGCTGGATGTCATTGGTAACTTTGACAGCTGCTGAAACATAACAATTGAGAAAACTATCTGGTCACCCTATAGATAGCCGAACATTCCGACTGGCCAATATAAACTCGGACTATTACCTAAGTGCAGTTTACGGATATGTCAGATGCCACAATAGTGGGCAAATATTGTTAGCTGAAATCGCGCTAAACTGACAGAATCTCTGCTGAACCTTCAACTTAGCGTCAAAGGCTTAAGGGCCTGTATTAAGAGTTGAAGATCAGTGGCATCGATGGCAAGAAGTCTTAAGAACTGCCAAAACCGATGTGGTTGGTTTCATCAGACCACGTCCACGAAACACCTGTTTTCATAAAGAGTCGAAGCAAACACATGTTTCTTAACAATTCGCCTATCAAACGGTGTTGCGTTGCATACAAGATCTAGAGCTGCTTGTGAGTTTTAAGAGCGAAGAAAGAGCTTGCTAGGTGAATGATCACTTCCATAGAACTTGGGCGATAAAAGTCAAGATTTTCGTCCACCTGACTAAAATAAAGTGAAGTTAGGTATATCCGGGGAATCGCCTACCTGCCGAGCTATTTGAGGTGGAAATAGATGACTTGTTAGACGGGATATGCTAACGCATTTTGAAGATTTGATCGGAGAAAAACATAATGTGGCGGATCAATGAGAAAATCTAAAGAGTGCAAGTCGCATATTATATCATCTATAGAGACGAGAAATACGGAGCCATATCCAGGTTTGGTATGGGTGTTAAACTCGTCAGTTTGTACAGAATGGGGGTTACAGTACGTGCGGACCTTTTTGTGCTGCATTTCCCCATCCTCTCAATGCTGTTCGTTCTGCTTGATGCATACTACTTTCCAGGCGAAATTCCATTGGAACTGTTGGCACGGATGTTTTAACATCACAGGCGATGGAGAAAATTACCCAGAGGTTCAATTGAAGCCTGTTCGATCTGATTTTTAGTTTATTGCCCGAGCTGGAGAAACAATACTTTGGTATTTTTTGATCTCCATTGTATTCCCCGCGAGTGAGTTTTCCTATTTTTCTTGGATCTAAGTAATCAGAAATTTTATAAATTGATATTTTGTCTTTTCATGTCAGCACTCCGACATTTGTGTCACTTACTCTACCTATATAATCTCCTGGTCTCAGATCTGTCTTCTTTAAGTTCTGGTAGAAATTGTCGGTTAGAATTGATAGTACCGCAATCCAATATTTTATCTTTTTGCCAGTCTCCTTGTAAAAGATAACTATTAAAAAATACTTTGGTATTCTTTGACTTAAAATTTTCACAAAACTGTCTCCGAGGTCAATCTGCACACTGTTGCCTTGTTTACCTCTATACAGACAGTATCCCAACTTTGTAGCCCCGTTTCATGTTGCTGCGGTACAAGACGCATCCGAAGAGGTCATTTACCGAGTTAATATTCCAGTAAATCGATGGTATTTGCTGTGTATGGAAGGCTTGGTAACCGGTTTACTTGTTTTCCAGGGAAAGATAAAGCCTCCGAAGTATAAGCTGGTCGAACCAGTTGCAAAAGGCAAGCACTTAAAATCTTGCCGGAAACTGCTCAAGTTCGTCCATTTGCTTTAGCAGCTGTGTTGAGGAATATCACCTTCAATCCGGAGACGTACAATTCATTCATTGATTTGCAGGATAAATTCCATCACACCATCTGCAGGAAACGAACTCTGATAGCCATTGGTACTCATGATCTCGACACAATCCAATGACCATTCTCATATGAAGCGCGGGACCCTAAAGATATTAATTTCATTCCACTCAACCAAAAGAAATCAATGAATAGAAACGAATTGATGGAATTCTACGCAAACCACTCCCAGTTGAAGCAGTATCTCCCCATAATCTAAGATTCCCCAGTATATCCGGTTATCTATGATGCCAAAGTTGTTGTACTTTTATTGCCTCCAGTAATCAATTGCGATCATTCGAAGATCAACATGAAGAACGTCTTCATCGAGTGTACCGCAACAGATCTGACGAAGGCAAAAGTCATCCTCGACACCATCGTCTGCATGTTTTATGCTCATTGTTCTGAAAAGTTCACCATCCAACCGTGCAATGTGGTGTCTCCTGATGGAACTGTTACCACTTATCCAGAAATCGCATCCCACACTGAGAAAATAAAGGCGGCGAAGGCAAATGCGGCTGTCGGTATTGAAGAGGACCCTTCGAAAATGGTTGACATGCTGACGAGAATGTACCCGGAAACAACTTTACAGGGTGAAGACGAACTTCTGGTTACGATCCACCCAATCAGACATGATGTCATTCATGCATGTGATGTTTATGAATATGTGGCCATTGCGTATGGCTACAACAATATTAAAAAATCAATATGCTCCCGCGATGATATTGCAAATAAATTGAATAAACTGATTGACAACTTGCCAGCTGTTCATATTTCCAATCCAAAAACTTAGGAATTCCAAGTTGTGAGGACGTCCTTGCTACCGGGTCTGTTGAAGACACACGCTTCCCCTAACATTATTCGAAATAAGCGATGTTGTTTTAGTTGACGATGATACAGAAGTTGGTGCAAGGAATGAATGATTTGCGCGGTGAATTGCAGCAAATCGGCAGGATTCGAGGTTGTGGACCGAGTTATGCAGTTGCTAAGGTTCCGTGGAGAACAGACGATGGGTATTGCTTGAAGGCCACTGAAGATTCCAGCTATTTCCCGGGACGCTGTGCAAACATCATGTATAAGAATATTCCGATTGGTAAGATTGGAGTTTTTCATCCGGCTGTTCTGTAAGCATTTGAGCTGACTACTCCCTGTTCTGTGGTTGAATTCAATATTGAATCTTTTGTCTGATAGAATCATTCAAATCAGGATCAAAAGACCTTCCTTGTAACCAGGTAATTATTTCATATCCATCACCAAATTCAAAGTCAGAAACACTTCTATCTCCTTTGGTATCGGATGTAAAAGCTTTACACTTTTGAGTTGCATACATCTTTGTTTGGAAGCAAATTATTTCAACTAAGTGCTCTAATTTTTTAGTTGAAAGATGTGATTTTTCTTACACTTTGGCTCCTCTACACAGCAGCTCGAGAACGAGGTGATTTCAAACTACAAGTACTGCCTAAACTTAAGAGCGAAAATTCATCATCCAAGTTGAAATTCTTCTCATTTCCAGGTAAAATATCACCTTGCACTATCGGAGTTTGGTGATCGTCATTGCCTTCTTTCTCCAGCCTATTGATCACAAACTCGTCATCAGAACGTATTTCTTCAAACCTGTTACAGTCACGGTGATTAGAACACAAACCAGTAAACATCATATGTAACGAATTAACACAAAAAACATAACATAAACTGCAGTCCATAGCTGTACTGTACTGTACAGCGACATCAACCTAACCAGAAGAGTGAAGATCCAAAGACTGAGATGGCTGGGTCTTGTACAGCGTATGGACACCAATGTTCCGGTCCGAAAAGCCTTCGAATCCGTTCCCGAGGGACAGCGCAGTAGAGGAAGACCAAGACTCTGGTGGCGCACGCAAGTGGAAGGGGACCTCAGTCAACTTAGCGTGCGAAACTGAGGCCCAGGTCCACCTCGGACTGTAACGCCACTTAAAGTAAGTAAGTAAGTAAACTACAGTCTTTTCTTTTTTTTTACAAAATTCTATTGTAAATTGACCTCTTAGAAAAAAAACGTAACAGCACCTTTTTAATGCAATGCTCTAAGGGTTGCACTCTAGCGCGAAATGTCAGTGATTAAGATATTTTACATCTTAATAGTTTCATACACGCGTTAGTATACAATCCATACTCGTATATTAAAAATTGCGACCCAAATTTGAAAGCAGCTAAAGGTCGAAAGCCATCATACCGAACCCTTTTATGTCAGAAAAGGATATACTTGTAGACAAGGTGATGCGATATCATGTGATTTCTTTATAATCACATTTAAAAAAAATTTCACAAACACTACAAGCTTAATTTTCAAAAATTTTGTGCAACTAATGGTATACGCTGATGTCACCGATATCATTCGCAGAACGTAGCGAACTGCCACTCGTGCGTTTGCAAATATTGAAACGGAACCGTCAAAAATGGGTTTAGCTATGTATGGGGACCAGACCAAATAAATACTGTGATCAAGAAGGGATGCACAACAAGGATCAAGGATCAGAGAGAGCATTACAATACCCAGCTATTTCTTTAACGTACGAGTAGTTAGGGATTTTGTCCCCCTCGGGTTCGTTACTAACTCCGTTGAAGTTACCTCATTAGAAATCGAACCTAGAGTTGCTCTTTCCAAGTGCTATTTCTTTGGGTTAGGAAGGCAATCAAATAATAAGACCTTGTCAAGAAACACAGGGGGGACTCCATATATGCATGTACCTGTACTCGTATATCATGTCACTCCTGCTCAATGGCGCAGAAGCATGGAACGTTAAGTAAAGAGGGGTGTAGATATCCCTGGTAGTTTTGTACACAAATTAATTAATTTATTTTTTTTTTTTAAGAATTTAACACTCAAGTGGGTATGAATACACGTATAATGCCTCAGCATGTGTTAAGTTTTTTGGAAATTGGGATAGAGAGAGAAAGAAAGATGTTTGGTCTCAGTAGATCCAACATTTAATGAAGACATTTAATGCTCAAATTAGAAGGACAGAATAGAAGGACTGAGAAGATGATGCTGAGATTTCAGTCACTAGGCATATTTTCATTGGATTAAAGTTTACAGATGTACTTGAAAGTATATTATATACCATAAGTCTTATTGGGCTTTAGTTGAAATATTGCCATCGAGACTTATTTTTGGCCGGGCTTACGAAGTTTTTGTCGATCATCATTCAATTTGAATAATTCATTCTACCTAATAGCGGAATGTTGGTCGTCTTCGAGGTTAAACAGCTTGTCGTAGCCTTGATCGAGCGCTTCTCTGCTTCTTTTGGTAATACAGTTCGTGGACAACTCTCGTCGTTCTTTACAGCACTGGCTTGTACCCCTCTTATTTCGGTGCATGTTCTTGCCGATACAACCAGTGGCTTCAATCTTGACTATCAGATACGACGTCTCTAATACATAACTTCCTGATAATGTCGCCATTTGTTTTCTGCACGTAGAACTTCTTGGAAAACTCGATCAGAAAAGCCTTTATCAATCTCTTGCGACTGTCGCCATTTGGCGTCAAATTCTTCATAATTCTTCTTCAGTGTTCTATTTACCGGGATATACGCATTTGCAGATTGGCTACAACAAGGTAGTGAGGCGATGTTGGTTCCTCGAAATGTTTACACATGCTGAATACAAGAGTCGTGTCTAGCGGCGATTCCAATGTAATCAATCTAGTGACTGCCAGGTTTTTTTGTGGATGTTGTAGTGTGGGAAACCTGATAGCTTCGATGACATTAGTCTATTAGGCTATGTTTTTAACCTGTGCCGCCAAAGATGTTCTACCTTTCAAAGATGTTCTACCCTCCAAAGATGATCATAAGGTCATATTTGGGACATTGGCATAGCTCTGGGCGAGGGGCCAATGCCCAAATGAAATCAAGCATTTGTTCAGATGCCTGAAAGTCAAGACCTATTGTCTGAGTCTTCCTTTTTTCAATGATGTGGTAAATGAAACAAATATGTTCGAATTACTTTTACATTCTCCGGACTGGCGAAGAATTTGCACTAGAAACTGCACTTAGAGCCTTAAACCGTCTTACGACTTCTAATGTAGTTCGAAAGTGCATTCAACATTCCACGTGCATAGGCAAAAGTTGTTGTCGACTTTCTGTTTGCTGAGGTTGTTAACAGTAAGTTCATTGCACCTCTAACCCTGGCCGACAGACCCTTCAAAGGATAGTCATAGCTGCTCAATATGGGGGTTTTAGCGTGGCCGTGGGTTAGTTCTCTTTAGACACCTCCTTCATTATTTTTATTTCATAAACCTTGCTAAATGCCTAAAAGAGTTATTTTCTTACTAAGAGTGGTGATGTGGTAAATTGATTAATCTGTCATAATGCAGATCTTCATATTATGTACAACACTGCAGATAGGTAGGTGTTATATTGTATTTTAAAATTCGTCTAGACTTAAACACTGAGGGAAATTGACCCTACATAGAAACATCTCTGTTGAAGTTAGATTTTTGCAAAAGTCTAGGAATTGACATAAGAACGACAGAACTCAACTTCATCTGTCCCATAAAACGGGAGAAGTGTTTCACGTCTCAAATTTCCTACGCCCAAATGGTGTCAGGTAGGGGGGCTACGGTACAACAAGCGACTGTTGCTGCTCCGGCATCAATGCCAAAAACAACGGAAGCTGCACCTAACAGGTTGGCCATCTTGCTCGCAATCCAAGGGCAGATGGCTCAGCTGCAACAGCAGGTACAGGAACAGGCCAAGCGGGTGGACCAGATCTTCGCGCTGCTGCCGGGCCTAACGCAACACATGTCGTAATGGGTACGCGCATGGTGAAGCAAACTTTGAAGGTCCTTGCGGTGAATGTTAATTCACTGATTAGGATCGAAGAGCCGCGATGCTTAAATTGCTACAAGACCAAATTCCTGATGTGCTTTTCGCTAGCGAAACCAAGCTAACCGATAAGCACAAACTGGAGTACAATAATTATATTGTTAGAAGAAGAAATCGGCCCAGATCCAAACGTGGAGGCGGTGTCGCGATCTTCATTAAAGAAGGTATAAAATTTCACAGAGTGTACAAGGGAGTGTTGCGCAGGTTGGAGGCAGTCGTCGTTTACATCCCGCTCCGCAGTGGAAAGCGGCTGTACTTGGCCTCTGTTTATGCACCTGAAGCTTCACAATCCACTCTATTCATTACAGAGCTCGACACACTTTTTCGACTTCTGAGGCTGGAATCGGGGGAGAATTATTTTATAATCGGCGGGTATTTCAACGCTAGACACAGAGATTGGGGAAATAATTTGCTAAAAATACTAGAGGGAACCTACTACTCGATTGGTGGGGTCAGCACGATGTCATGTACAGACTCGGACTTAAAGCGACGGATAACCCGTCGTTTCCCAGATGCGGGTCTTATTTGGATCTACTGCTGTACGACGAACGTATACGACTGACAGGTACGAATTTACAAACATTAAACTGTCTGCGCACATTCGTGTATGACAGCGACCATTGCGGTTTTAGCACCGAAATTACAGTTCCCAACGAAATTGCGGAATTGGAGGAGTTTGTCCAAAGATATTCTTTCAACTACAGTAAGACTCGATGGACACGCTTCTCCGCAACCTTGACCAGAGCGCTCTCTTCGAACACGCTCCACCCACCGTCCAATAGGAATTTGTCAAACGAGGAGATCGACAATTACCTAAAACAAATGGACGAGACAATTAAACAAACTATGGACACTACAATACCGCGGTATCGACGTACGACTAACGAAGTCCTGTTCCGCAATCCTACTATTGACGCACTGCACCGACAGAAAAGTAGACTTCTGACAAGACTCAAAAACTTGTACAGACAGTTAACTGACAGACAAGACCCTGAGATTAGGACACTGAAGTCGTCGATTAAAAATATTCAAACGCTAATAAAAGAGAATTACAGAATTTCTGTAAGTTCATATTGGAACAACAAGGTTCGGACTGTAAACACCAGCAACCCGAATATGTTTCCGCAAATAAATAAACTATTTCGGAGAAAAAATCAAAACGAGCTTCAGTGTCTTAAAATAGCCCGGACAACAGACAACGAACGGTTACTGACAATAGCAGGTATTGATCCAAATGAGGCCGCTGATGATGACGACTTTTTTGTGATCGAGGATCCACAGGAGAAGGTTGAGGCCATAGGGGCGACTTTCCAGGAAGTATACAAGGCCACTGATACCATTGGCCCTAATTATGACCTGGACAATCGCGTCTTGGTGCACGACTTCTGCATTCGAAATGAAATAGGGTACTGGCGATCCGAGGGCTCTAGTTTCACCCGGTTTAGCGACGAAAATATGGCCAATAATGTCATTGACAGAGAGGGTGACCTACCCCCATTCATTTCGAGGGAAGAACTCCATGAGATCTTCGACACAATCAGGGCTAAGAAATCAGTAGGGACCGATGGTATTCCGAACATCGTGCTTCGACATCTTCCTCTAGAAGCGGTGGACATTTGCACCACCCTGTTTAATAATGCATTGAATAATGCACATTATCCAGCTCATTGGAAAACGGCGGTTTTTCAACCTATTCCCAAAAAGGGGAAGGATATATCCAATCCGGCGAATCTCCGGTCGATAAGTCTCCTTCCGAATATCAGTAAGGTTTTTGAAAAAGTAATCAATAGAGCTCTGTCTAGGTGGGTTGAGGACAAACATATAGTTCCGGATAATCAATTCGGTTTTAAGGCGGGACATGATATCTCACATGCCGCGTCTAAACTGGTTTCTGATATCCAATGGAACAAAGGCAAGAAACAGTGCACTGGTGCCTGCCTTGTTGATTTGGAGAAGGCCTTCGACACCGTATGGTTAGAGGGTCTTTTCTATAGGCTGACTAGGCTGGGGATCAGTAAACCATTCTTGTACATTCTTTATAATATGCTAACTAACAGACAGTTCATCGTGAAGATTGGTGAGGTGACTTCTGTTGGAATATTTCAAATTAAAAATGGTCTTCAGCAAGGCGCGGTCAATTCGCCGATCCTATTCAACATTTTTACAAGCGACTTGATAGGTTCACTTCCCCATACTATTGCGTACGCAGACGATGTGGTAGCGTACAGAACAGGTCCAAAAATCGAGGTCATTAATACTCTCTTGCAGCATGACTTCGATAAGATAAGACGATTTTGCGATGACTGGAAGTTGAAAATCAACTTTCAGAAGTCGGAAACCATTCTCTTTAGGACGCCGTTGTCTGGAGCCTCTAGGGATACCAGAAAAAATTGGCGAAAGTTCTCAATCTTTGGACAGCACGGACAGCCTCTTGCCTATCGAAATGTAGTCAGATACCTTGGGATCTGGCTAGATCAGTTTCTGTATTTTGGCAAAAATGTAGATGCTGCTCTGGCCAGAGCTAAAGGTGCTTTTGCCCTTACAAAGAGACTGTTTTATAGCAGCCAACTCGATACGAGGGTAAAGGTAATCTGCTACCTGGCCCTTATCAGGCCCATGCTGGTATTTGGCTGTCCCGTGTGGTTCAATGTACTAGCAAGCTTAATGGAAAAGATTCGGGTGTTTGAGAGGGCTTGCCTTCGCTTGTACAGAACACCGGAGTTGGAGTACAAGAAATTTTATCCTAACGAGGTCCTTTACAACAGGGCGAACCTAATACGAGTGGACAACTTCGTAATTAAGCTGACTCGAAGGCACATTGCAAGAGCAATGACCTCGACGAATAACCTGATATCTGGGGCCTGCTACCCCAATTACCTTTACCACGAGAGTGTGCGCTCTGACGGCTTCGTTCCACCGGAAGCATTCCTCTACCTAGATCAGATAGGGTTGATCCCGGATATATCAGCGGTGCCGTTAATCTTCCATGTCGCTCGGACAGCTGGGGACAGGCGACTCAACTACAACAGAGACGTCGCACACGGCAGTGTGGATCGCCTCAGGTTCAGTAGGGCGGTGGGGATTCGCGATAAGAGGGATGTCGTTCGGCAGCACCAGCATTTCTGGTGGTTGAATGATGGAGAAGATGTTTCGTCGTCGTTTCCGTCAATTATGGACCAGCCTCACTAATGAGGCAGGGCTGACCAATATATTTGCTTTGTAAATAGCGATGGCCAGCTTACATAGGTTTAGGTTAGCATTTAAGTAATATATACATGTGTTAGTGTATATAAAGGTATATACTAACATATGTATATTATTGTGTATAATGTCTAAGTGTGTTTATGTGTATGTAGGTTAAGTAGACTAAGGTTGATTTTAAGAGTTAGATATTAAGTTTCTATAAAAAATAAAAATTGTCCATATGCTAAGTTTTTGTAATCAAATTATTTTCTTAGCCCTAAGTATATAAAATAAATATTTCCAAATAAAGTGTAAATGAAGTCGAAAGACATAGATATAAGAATTTAGAGTAGCTTAGAGTGCCTGTGTGGGGCCAGTATAACTTACTATAAGATTGTTAAGTAATTGTAAGCTAGCATTTAAGCATTTTTTGTTAATATGTAAGAGTTAGTGATTAAGAAAATAAAATGCATTGAAAACTAACTAAAACTAACGGGAGAAGTGTTACACCATAAAACTATATTTTTTCCGCAGTTGAATGCATGCGTACTCGTACATGCATCAAATAAACACTGAAAAAATAATTTTACTCTCCTTAACACAATATAATGTTTGCCATTAGCCCTTTCAACAACAAAGTTTGCCATCCAGAAATTACTCAACTTTACTCTAGTGAAACCTTTAAAAACGTTAACTGCCAACCTTTGCCCGTTATTGTAATAGATAACTTTTAATGCGTGTTTTTCGTAAACAGAAAACACTAAAAAAAAAACTTCATAAAGAGGATTCTATAGAACCAAAGTACAGTGCACAGTGCTTTGCAAAAACCTTCAGAAAGAGAAAGATTTCTGCTTAAAAACAGGAACCTCCTTAGGATCAAAGTTCTTAAGAAGTATTTTATTGAAGTTATTGTCGTATTTCTAGTGGAACCGCAAGGAAATTTTATACATTGTACTCCTAGATATATTCCCAACGAAATCCGACTATGATTCATATGCTCCTGAAATCAATAAAGTCATGCCACAGGTGTGCGGCTAGGACTACCTTTACAAAACGAAGTGAATAGGGGTGCATTCCCTATTTATCTAATATTTAATCAATAATACTGTGCTGTCAAATTTAATTCTGCTAGCGCTAACATATTTATTTCAATCACGTTTCCTTATACGAACATACACATGATAATGAGCAAATTATAGGATATCAATTTCGAGGTAAGAGATTTTTGTCGGGAGCCATACCGCAGTCTATTGACGTACGGTGGTACGGTCGGTGTGGGTTATATTCACATTGATAACTGCCATGTTGGGAGTCAAGAAATTGGCTAACATGTCAGCACCGGTAGGTGGACGACGATCGAATGGATAACCCATAGCACGACGATCTGGGTAGAGGCGGTCACGAACACCACAATAGGATGAAGCATCACTACAGGCGCCAACTAAATCTTGATCAACCTAAAAAAGGAACAATTAAAAGGGAATTTCTGATAATTATAAAGGGTGCCAGCTACCCTATCATCATCGAAATTGGAAACCATTACGAACAGTTCACAGGGTAGTCCTTCGGGGCGACCTCTTGGAATGAGCATGTGCTGTGGCCAACCGCATCCACAGAAGTTGAATTCGAGTTCTTCGGCACTACCGGGAGCTGGACGATTTTCGTCCAAGTTACGGAAGGTCCTTTCAAAAGGAACAGTTACACTTGATTCAGTTGATCGGCGACGGATAGTATTTTGACCAGGTTGCACTAGGAGGAGTAAAAATATAGAAAATACGAATCTTATTTGAGAATTTATGAAATTTACATGACACGATAAACTTGTCTAATTCAACCATCAAAAGACGTTGATTCCTCAGCAACATTGGTTGACCACGCTCGTCATTCTTTGGTCCAAGGAAGATACGAACTGTTCCGAAACGCTGAGCCCCACCATTATTATTGACGTTGATAGTGTAGGAAAATGGAGTGTGTTGCAAGTGAGTGAACCTGGCAAAGACGTTTCCTCTTGGAACAAAGTCGATGCCTCGGGATAAATTGATATCGGATTGTTGCCAGAATGTCTGAAGGGAGTTGGTGCCACCACCTTCATTATCAACCTGTACTCCACTGATAGTAATGTCACGGTAGTTTAGTTGAGTTTGGTTGTATGGTGTGAGAGATTCCTTGTGTTCTATGAAAACATCGTTTACGAACGCATGCCATCGAAAAAATATAGGATCTCTCAGATCAAGTGCAGGATCACCGATGACAGCGAAAGTTTCCAAATACCGATGATCGGGATCGTGGACATATGAAAGGAAAACATGACCCATATTGTGAAGATCACCGTAGAGTTGACGATTCGGTGAAAGAATTGATGATTCCATTACATCACCGAGAATGTCAATACCACGAGTTTCATCGAGCATAATGCGGTTGCCAGATTCCTGAAAGTAGAAAAATGCTTGAAATTAAGGACCCATTACAAAGCTTTCTTCACAATGAAGTTTACATCAACAACGAATCCCTGATCAATAGCTTCACGTAAGCGATCCCTCCAGCGTTCCAAATCGGAGATGTCCAACTTAATTTGATCCATTTCACGGTTGAGATCTTTTAGTACAGAGTTGGCAAAACGTGGTGCCCAAGCTCGACTGGCGACAAGTGAATCCAGCTTTGGGAAATAGGCTTCACTAATAATATCCCGAAAGTTGTTAAAAGGCTTCACACGGGGCATATTGTTGCTGAAACGTTCCAGGTTGTACCGGGCTTGCATTTGCTCGTGCATGTAGTAGAACAGCTCACCACGTCGATCCTTGGCTACGATTGAACGATCTGAAGCTTCGAAGGGATACACCAAATGCCAATGCCAATGGTGAATATTGGCACCCATGTCTTCACGGAAGTACCATAGACGATGTTCTATATCGAGATCCGAAGCGGTATAGTCTTTCGGAATGATGATTGGAATGCGAGATCCTTCTTCTACAATAGTGGCTTCCTCACGAATTTGTGAAAATACGGTAGAATCTACGTACTTATCCGGGAAGACCTCCAAAAGAGATGGCAGATTTATGCCCTTTGTATCGGGGCGATGAAGCACAGCTACCGACAGAGCATAATTGAAGAGGTACGGATTCAAGCGATCCCTAGCGTAGACAGCAACACTCTGCAAATCCTCAATACTGCGAAGTTTAATGAAGATGTCAATCAAGCGTCCAGCAATACGACGATGACGTGGTATGAACAGAGAAAACTGTTCCCGACGTCCCAAAGACATAGGGATCGACAAATCTGGGATGGCAATGTCTTTGACTGGAATCCTTTTCTCAGCCTTTTCACTAAAGCGAGACTGGACTTCATTCCCAATTGGACGATAACGATCAGTGAGGAAATTGTCGGGCACATCGAATACGGTGGATACCTTTCCCTTTTCCATGAAAACTGGTTCCTGTGGACGCTCGAACAGGAGGACGAGATTTTTCTTGTCAGCCATTTTTTTTTTTGGAGAGTTATTCAAGTGTCGTTGAAATATCGTTGAAGTGTCTACTGTAACAGTGCCAGTAGAGGTATGTAGTTACTGCAGCGTTGTAAAATTGCTTTTATTCATTTTCAATTCGACCGCAAAATATATTTGAATAAATGGATAAGGGACTTAACCAGCGAACTGTTAAGCTTATCACTTTGGAATTAATTTTGGTTTTCATAAGAATTTTGATATCAACTCTTCGCGGTTGATAAGCTACATTTGTTGAGAGAATGTCGCATTTTTATGTTTTATTTCTGAATATCATTTCGATCTTAATTGTAAACAATTTGACTGATAAGTCAAAAATATTGTAAATTTTGTCTCATAAATAACAGCAAATTCGACCAAAGCAACAATTTTTTTTTAGGTAAAGAAAAATACATCTCAGTAGGCAGTCGGTTCCTTATCCTAACTAGGCAAATTTCTGCTTGGTTAAAAGAATTATGAGATTCATAGAGCAAGGATTGGTTATAGAATTGTACGACTCATTTGAATCATCGTGATCATGACTTATCAGTTTATTCCTCCACAAGCACCATCGCAACTTACGTTAGTCAGATGTAATTAAATTCCTTATGTTTCCTCACTATACAAAAAAGTATTATTACAATTATGACTAATACAATTAACAAGGATGTACTTACTCGCATAACCTAACTATTGTCTTTATGGTAATGAAGTTCTTGAATTTTTCTTAAATTTTCTATTTGAAATATTTTCACCATACGTTTAAAATTTATTTATTTTTTTTATTGAAAGGTTTTCCTCATCTCCATACCATAAATTCGAGATTACATTTTCATTACTGTAATGTTTAAAATATTAATTGAGCAATTGTTTATACTCATTGCATAATATTCCCATTCAGATTAAGTTCTTCAATGTCACATTTGCAAATTTTTACAAATAACGATATTTTCATAAATTTTCACGACACATATTTCACTTTTATTATGTTTAGTTTAGTTTAGTTTAGTTTATTGGTTTAAAAATAACGCTGTACATCAAGGTAAATTTTTAATTTTTAATTAAGCTTAAAAAACTAGGACTTAAAAACTAATAAGAGTTAAGGGTTAGGAAGTTAGGGAATGGTGGCGGAGATCAAATTTAAGACGAGAAGTGCTCAGGTTAAAATCAAAAAGGGAGAGGTTTGAGTTGACCTTACGGAGCATGCGGGAGATTGGTTCGCTAGAGGCATAAGAGGTGCGGTGGGTTGGGATATAGAAGAGACGAGGACAGCGTAAATTACGAGAGTTAGTGTTGAAGGAAATAGAATTGTAAAGGGAAGCGCAGTCCACAGAACCGGAGAGCAGTCGATGAATGAAGAGAATGTCAGCTACGTCTCTGCATTTTTCGAGGGTATTCAGGTTAAGAAGTTTGAGGCGGTCGCGATAGGGAGGTAAGATAAATGGGTCACTCCAGGGTAGTCCACGAAGAGCAAATCGAAGAAAACCACGTTGAATGTTCTCGATTCGGTATATATGAATTCGCTGAAAGGGTGACCATACTTGGCTGGCATATTCAAGGAGGGGCCGGACAAGGGTAATGTAAAGTGACCTTGTCACATAAGGGTTGCAAAATTCTTTAGACCAACGTTTGATAAAACCGAGCGATGAGTTGACTTTAAGGATTACCTCATCAATATGCGAACAGAAGCTTAACTCTCTATCGTATAAAATTCCAAGGTCGCGAAGTGATTGAACCTGGGGTACAGGTTGGTCATGCAGAAAATGTAGTCGAGAGGGGGATTGATTGGACTTACGAGACAAAGTCATAGATTGACATTTGGAGACATTAAGCTCAAAGCAATTTTTTAGACACCAAGTAGAAAATCTATCAAAGTCGTCTAGAATCTTGGAGTGAAGAAATAGTTATGGAGAACTTAGTGTCATCGGCGTAAATGGATACGGTGCAGTGAAATTATTATTAGTGAACTTATAATTAGTACAGGATATAAAGTAGCATAATATAAAATTTAAAGAAAAGAATGCCTAGTTAAAATTAAAGAGAACAATAAGAAAATACATGTAATAATTAAAAGAAAATAAAATTTTGAGTTAAAGAAGAAGTAAGCGCAACCAAGGAACAGAGACAAGAAAAATGACTTATTAAAACAAGAAGTTAAATCAGCTCAAACTGGAGAGGTATTCTGAGCTTCACACGAATGGGTAGACCGTTCCAGAGCTTGACAGCATAAATATGTAGCGATTTGATGAACATAAATGAATTTTGTTAAACAGATAGATAGGTTCCTTCACGTGAATAGTTTTGAAGAGCAAAGTGCAGCAACGATATTTTAAAAAAGTCTCTAAGTTACATCCAAGGAGTTGACGAGCTTCAGATGAAATATGATCAAGCCTACGAAAATTGAAAACATACCGAAGGCAACTTTTAGTTTTTGAAACGAGTACGAGTCAGAATCCGCAAGCAGTTCACAGCGATATGATATTATGAGTATTATTAGTGCCATTACCAATTTTGATGTGAACATCCCAAGTTAACTTATTTTTAAAGGTTATTCCAAGATTTTTTACCTGGTTAACGTACTCAACTTGGGAAGAATTTAAAAGGATAGGGGGGAAATATAGGTGATACGGTTGATGTTTGGATATTGTTATGGCCATAGTTTTGTCAGGATTCAGTTTTAGATAATTGCGTGTTGACCACTCGAGAATAAATCTTAGATCGTCGTTTATTTTTGCAACTGCATCTTCAATCATGCCAATAAGAAAGCTAAAGTACAATTGTACCTCGTCATCGTCGATTGTAAATTGTAAATTGTCAGCACATATATGATATTGACAATGCAATAAAATGAAGGGTAGATCATTTATAAAAAGGGAGAACAATAATGGACCAAGAATGGATCCTTGGGGAACACCAGGATTAACAATAAGAAACGAACACAGTTTACTATTACATGTTTACTATATATGAATAAACTAATTTGTTAGATGTGTCAGAGAAGTTAAAACATGTCGTAAGTTTATCACAGAGAATATTGAGATTTACACAGTAAAAAGCTTTAGAAAAGTCAAGTAGCATTATCACAGTTGTATAATCAGCGTCAGAAACTTTAAGTAATTAAGTAAGGCTGATGTACAGCTATTAAGGGGTTACATATGTTTCTCCGCTCAAAAAAATCGATATTTTTTTTCATGAAAAAATTCTATATTCTTTTGCAATTCAAATGCCGCAAGAATTTTTCAAAAATTCCAATAATTAAGAAAGTTATGACCGTTAGACGTCGGACCGGGCGGAGCCTTTTTTTTTGCCTTTTCAGTTTTGCACATTTTTAGTTTTGCTTTCGGAGGGACGCAGGCAAGACACACTGCAGATTTTGCATTTCGAAAAGAAATAAAGTGGAAAAATCATGCCGGTATCGCGCAACAAATAAAGGCCTCGGTGGGAGAAACAAACTCACTGGGAAAACCATCGATAAATTGAGTATTTATTATGGACTGGCAATCCGTAGAAATTGTGACTCGGTTGAAAATATGCGAACTGCAATCTGGGCCACGTTTCATCACTATTCATCAATTATCACTGCATCATGATAATTGTCCACCGGGTTTCGAGTCATGGTGTTCATGGCAAAACGCAAAAGCCAGCGGAAAATCGACAGAATATACCCACAAGTTCTCCATGCTATTAGGCCCTCAAAAACTTAATCTGGAAAATATCGCCAAAGACGCTGCACTCAGGCTTGACAATAGTTGAGATTGCTGCTAATGTTGCTGCCTGTTTGTTTAATGAAGGAGCAACAACTTTGTTAAAGATCATGCAGATTATGGGGATTGACAGTGGACCCAATGCTCATCGCTGGGTCGCCTTAGAGGACTCGTGGCGACTTGATCTGGCTGAACGCGCGGCGCTTGGCGCAACGAAAGCAAGGCATTCACTCATGACCGAAGCTGCAAAAGCCAAATTAGATGAAGCCACAACATCTGGAAGTGACACATTATATGGCCCAGGCATCGATGATGATATGTAAGTTACCAAAAAAAAATCATTCTATTTATATACGTCTTTTTCGACATACAACCGAGTGGCAAAACTTTGAATGCGTTTTTCTTGAAACAGTGTTTTCCGATTCGGTACCAGAAATATCTCTTGAACCACTCGACCGATTTGCATGCCATTTCGCACGGATATTCATAATACCATTATATAGTCTCATACGTAGGATTTTTTTGATATCTTAGTTTTTAGATTTGTTATAAATAAAAATGTGACTCGTTTTTTTAGTCAAAAATAGCCTCGTACGTTCAAAAAGCTGCCATTTTGTTAAAAATGAAAATATTTGAAAACGGCTATGATAGAGACGAGTTTTATCTATCTACTTTAACAGTTTTTTTTTTTTTTTTGTTGTTTCCGATGAAACCTACCAGAGATATTCCTGGTACCGCCCAGCACGTTTTTGAAAAGAGGCTTCCGGAGATGGGCGAAATGTATACTTTAAAATTGTTTTTCTTCAATTGTCAATATAGTTTTGTATTCGCCAAGGAATACTTTACACAATGTATATTTTACTTTTTTATATTAATTTAATATCATAGTGAAAAAAAATCTTGAAAAACGCTCCGTTTCTGAGCGCAGAAACATATGTAACCCCTTAAGAAGTCTTTAATAAACTCTTTCATTTGGTGGCTTGGTATAAAACGAGAGGATAGCTATAGGTCTGTATTCAGAGTTTGTAACTTTTTTAGGAATCGGTATGATTTTAGACTTTTTACAGGGTAACGGGTGGGTAGATGTCATAATAATGGTGTTAAAAATATGGGTTATGTAAGGAAGTACTATATAAGAGGAAGGAGAATTTTTATGAGGTCAGGATGAATATTATCTGGTGCAACTGACTTGCTTTTGATAGATAGAAAATCACCTTTGATTAAACAGTTGTTACTTACATTTAAATATTTTATGTAATTAGTATCTGGATTATAATCAAACTTTATACTATTTATTTTAAGAAATGTTATTTCATTTACATACGAGTATATCTACTCTTTATTCCGTATTGGGAAGATAATTTTAAGATTTACTTGCGTTATATTCTATTGGAAGTTTTATTGCTAAAATTTGCTTTTTCCTATTGTGATTGCCCAGTCTAGCATGTTTCAATTTATAAAAGTCTATGTCTGAAGGTAATATTTCTTCTCCGGATGCAAAATTGCCTGCTATATTATCTGGAATGCCATCTATTTTGTGCTTTAAAACTTTTAATTTCAAATTGATCTGTTTTTAGTTGTCTTAAATGTACCATATTCTCGTATTTCTTTGAGCATCATACACGCTATTATATATTTTAGATATTTGACTTTTATCTGTTTCTGTTGCAGTTCTTCGATTATTTATATTAAGCATGAACTTTTTATTGACATCTATTTGCTTGTTTAAATTATCTATAGTGGCATGATTATTTGAATCCATTACTTAAAAATGTTCAAGAATTCCCGCTCTGTCTGTGTCGTCCATGGTTCCAAATAACCATTTCTGACCAGTTCCCGTTTTCGTCTTATTTGCGGAAATATAACCTTTAATTTTGCTTTTATACTTATAATTTCGCTTCGAATTTCCTAATGATCCTTTAAATGTATTTCTTGTGAACTATTTTCCATTGAAGCTAGAATATTAAACGTATTTATTATTATACATGCACCAGAGAGCTGCAACGGGTACTTTGTATTTGTGTATACCCGATCAATGACTCAGATTTGATTTGAAGCAATCACTTTCGTTGAGCAGCAAGGAATAATCCTTTGCTCATGAACTTAAAAAATACATGTTGGTTGAAACATACGAATCATGCAGATACATGCATTCGAGTGTTCGGGTATTTTGTGCAGTATTAGCAAATAATGATCGTTTGTTCGGGTGGTTGAACACACTCGACACACTCGACACAATCGAGATACTGCAGGCACTCGAATATACCCTTATCCATGTCCATACACAAAACAATATGTATCGATTTGCATTTTGCATAATCACCAGTTACGGTGATTATTTTGTGTAAAGTGGTTGATCAGTAGCTATTAGTAGTAATTTCGAGTTTTTATAAAAAAAAATATTTTCAAAGAATGGAAAGTCATATACTATTCATTTCGGAACAAATTGCGAATGGTAACTACACCGTGTCTACCCGGCGCAAAGGACGAAGTTTCGTATGGAATATTGTTTCGGAAATCTTAAAGCCGGACAAAACTGTTCTGCCTGGTTTCGTTTATTGCCGCACTTGCTCTAAAACGTTAAAATATACTGCTAGTCAGACGTCAAACTTAATTCGGCACAGGTGCTGCAAAAACATTAAGCAGTAACAAGTTTTGAAAACCGTCACAGCATTGGACAAAACTGAAGCCATTGAAAAATGTTGCACTTGGGTAATTGAGGACAGCGGACCATTCTCGGTAGTGGAAGGTTCTGGCTTCGCTAAACTAGTGAAGTTCTTTATCAAGATCAGTGCAACATATGGCGAACACGTGGATGTGGAGGATTTGCTACCGGATGCAACAACAATTTCCCGAAGATTCAAAATGTACGCAAATGAAAAAAAAACAAGAACTTAAAAACGAAACAAGTAATGTTGTGAATAGCGGTGAAGCTTCAGCTACAATCGACATGTGGACGGAAAACTACGTAAAGCGAAACTTTTTAGGCGTCACCTTGCATTACCAAAAAAAATTACAGTTCTTTGATATGGTTTTGTGATTGAAATCAATGGATTTCGAAAGATCAACGGGTGAGAATATTATAAAAAAGCTCAACAATTTTTGGTATTCGAAACATCGATCAAATTAAATTCATTACTGACAGGGGAAGAAATATAAGCAAGGCTTTAGAAAAGAACACACGTATAAATTGCAGCAGCCATTTGTTTTCTAATGTATTGGAGAAGTCGTTGGCTGATACAACAGAACTTGCAGATATTTTAGAATCGTGCAAAAAAATGGTAAAATATTTAAAAAAAAAAACAAATTTGCAACACGGTGGAATTCAAACTATAGAATGTTTAAATCTATAACTGACAATTGGTGTCAAATCAATAATATTCTGACTATGAACGAACAAAGCCAACGACTATTGCACATAAATATATCTATTGTTACGGTTTTAGTGGAAATGTGTAAGAATTTTGAAATTGTATTCAAGAAATTGCAAGTTTGCAGTTCTCCATCGCTTTGCTACGTTTTACCATCAATTTTAAAAATTAAGAATCTATGTGAACCGAACAGTGAAGATGTAGGTGCAATTTCCGTTCTTAAACAAAACATAAGACAAAACATTGAAGAAATATGGCTCACCAATCTAAATTTATGGCATAAAACTGCATACTTTTTATATCCACCAGCTATAAATATGCAGCCAAATGATTTAGATACAATAAAGAATTTCTGTAGTTCTCAAAAATGAAAGATAAGGCAAATGAAGCACCATCTCCCATTGAGCCAACGTCGTCGGTAATTGCAGAAAGTGACTCTTCAAGCCAAAGTCAGTCAATTCAACCACCTTCAATTTCTGACACCACCAACGATGCACAGTTCTTTTTTTCTAATCTGCTAAACATATCTGCCTCAAAAGTCATAGAAAAGCCTGGAGACGAAGTAGAGAGATATACGAGTAGTAATGAAATAGTGGAGATGACTAAAAGTTTTAATTTGATGGAGTGGTGGCAAACAAATCAAAATAAATACATAAATACCCTCATTTATCGCAACTAGCTATGCAAATTCATTCAATACCAGCTAGCAGTGCAGCGGCTGAGAGATGCTTTTCTTTGGCTGGCAATATAATATCAGAAAAACGAAATAGACACCAGGATCGGTTGATAGCTTGTTGCTCTTAAACTCATATTATACAAATTTTAATAATTAAAAGTAATAAAGCTTAAATATTAGATTTCATATGTTGTGTTTTTATTGTTTGTTGTAATAATGAATTTTGCTCCTTATCAGTAAAGAATACTGATAACGCACTTTCGTTTGTTCCGGTGGTTGAACACACTCGAGACAATAGAGATAATCGAAACACTCGAATATACCCATACACTCACGATGAATTCATGCATACGGATACATCCATCCGTTCGGTAAGATTCGTTCGTGTCGAGACATACACGAGATTAAAAATCAGTAATAGTACACTACCGCACAAACTCGAAAGTTAGAGGGACTCTTTTTCAAGCTGGACAGGTTGGGAATTAGTAAACCACTGCTGTATATTCTTTTTGATATGCTCTCCAGTAGACAGTTCATCGTGAAGAATGGCGATGTGACTTCTGCTGGAACATTTGACATTAAAAACGGTCTGCAACAAGGTGCGGTAAATTCGCCGATCCTATTCAACATTTACACGAGTGATCTCATAGGTTCACTTCACCATGCCATAGCGTACGCAGACGACATAATCGCGTACAGATCGGGTCCAAAGATTGAGGTCATTAATACACTTTTGCAACGTGACTTCGACAAAATTAAGAGATATTGCGATGACTGGAAGTTGAAAATCAACTTTCAGAAGTCGGAAACCATTCTGTTTAGGACGCCTTTGTCTGGGGCCTCTAGGGATACCAGAAAGAATTGGCGAAAGTTTTCTATCCTCGGACAACACGGACAGCCACTCGCTTGTCGAAATGTAGTCAGATACCTTGGGATCTGGCTAGATCAATATCTGTATTTTAACAAACATATAGATGTTGCTCTGGCCAGAGCCAGAGGTGCTTTTGCCCTTACAAGGAGACTGTTCTATAACAGTCAACTCGATGAGAGGGTGAAGGTAATCTGCTACATGGCCCTTATCAGGCCCATGCTTGTATTTGAATGTCCCGTGTGGTTCAACGTGAGAGCAAGTTTATTGGAAAAGATTCGGGTGTTTGAGAGGGCTTGTCTTAGGACTTGTCTTCGCCTATACAGAACACCGGAGTCTCAGTACATAAAATTCTATCCTAATGAGGTCTTATACAATAGGGCGAACCTAATAAGAGTGGACAATTTCGTCATTAAGTTGACTCGAAGGCACGTTGCAAGAGCAATGTCCTCATCGAACAACCTGATCTCCGGGGCTTACTACCGCAATTATATGTATCATGAGAGAGTTCGCTTTGACGGCTTTATCCCTCCAGAAGCGTTCCTCTATCTAGATAGCAAAGGTCTGATCCAGGACAGATTGGCGGTGCCGCTAATCTTCCACGTTGCTCGAACAGCTGCGGACAGGCGACTCAACTACGACAGAGACGTCGCACATGGCAGTGCGGAGCGTCTCCGGTTCAGTAGGTCGGTAGGGAGTCGCGACATGAGGGATGTTGATCAGCAGCACCAAAACTTTTGGTGGCTTGTTGAAGGGGAGGATGCTTCGTCGTCAAACTCCTTCAGTGATATGTAGCTTCATGTGAAGCAAAGTGGGCCAGCCTAATTTTTTTTTCTTTTTTAGCCATGGCCGACTTACATAGTTTTAGGTAGGATTAAGTTAGTTTTAAGAAAAAAAAATATATAAAATCAAAAAAAAAAAATATATGTAAATATGTATATACATATTATGTATATATATATATTTATGTATGTCTGTGTTTGTGTTAGATGTAAGTAGGTTAAGTAGATTAAGATTTATTTTTAGGTAGTTTGTAGGCTTTAGTTTTAAGTTTTATACAAAATTAAAAAATGTCCACATACTGAGTTTTTGATTAAAATTTATTTTCTTAGTTTTAGTATTAATTAATGTTAAAATAGAAATAAAAGTAGACTGTAAGATTCGTTGAAAGACATAGTTTAAGTGTTAGGTTTAACTTAGAGTGCCCGCATGGGGCCATTAAGTTAGAATAAGATTATTTGTAAGTAATTTAAGCTAATTTTTAAGCGTTTTTTGTTTAGCATATAAGAGTAACTTAAGTTAAAAAATAAAAATGCATAAAAACTGAAACTGAACTGCACAAACTCGAAAAAATAATGTTGTGTTTCATACATGTTTGCCCAAGAATTTTTGTTTCGAGTGCGCGGCTTGAACTAACACACATCTACCATGCGTTCGATTGACTTGTATCGAATTTTTGGCGACAATGATCGAATCGACACGATCATACTCAATGCAGTTCTTTGACATGCCCGTAATATTGTTTAACTGTTTGACTGTTAACTAATTCGACCGGATCTCTATATAACATAATAAATCCCTTGTTAGAGTTCATCTGTGTAACAACAAGGTTTGGTTCGGCCACGGCTGTGATCATCCCGGCAATTGTCAACATCAGTTGGATACTTGCGAATTTATTTTATCTTTTAATAGTTGTAGGCCTGAACATTTTCAATGTTTTGTATAGTGGATCCTTCCTTTCGAAGGTATACTTTTATTTCTTTTACCTACCACAGTCTGCTTATATTTTTCAGGTTTTCCTTTTAAATGCTTAGTATTTGTTCCTTCTGTCCTATTGGGACTCATTCTAAGAGTAGAGTTATACCTATTCTTATACAATATATTTGAATTGCTCTATTCATTTTCGTATTGGTTGAAGTGTCCTCATCTTTGATGGTCAACAAAATTTCGACCAAGGTGGAATGTAGTCATTTTACATATTTCCGCATTACCGGTATGGGAATTTGGATTAGTTATATGAACTTCTATTATTCTTTTATATTATCGGACTTAAAATCATCATAAATTGTTCCTCCACACATTCTAATTTATTTATCCAATTTTTGCAAGAAGGCATATGCCTTCCTTGTGAGCTTATCCATGAAGGTCAACAAAAAGAGCTTTTTGAAATGATAAATGTCCATATGTAAGATTTCACTGTGTTTGGATGGTGTTTCTGTAATTTTAAAGTTGCTTTCTTGACAGGTCTGACAGTTTTTCCTATTTTTTAGGAAATCTCTGTAATTAATTTGCGAAAGTAAATTTTATTTTTTAATAAATCATATGTACTCGTAGTACATTCACTTGGAATTTACACGTAAACAGAGTAATATCGCAAATGTATAGCGCTCTTCGTGGTCTAAGTCCCACGAAAAACTACGTCCCGATAGGTGTTGAACTGAAATTGGTTAAATCTTTTATCTTGCCGATATTGCTTTACGGATGCGAAATATACGGAGACTTGGACTATGTGTCGAAAAGAAAATTAACTGTGGCATATAATAGTTGCGCAAGGTATATTTATGATATCAGACGGTCAGAGCACGTTACGCACTTGACTAAAAGTATTACCAGCTGTTCCCTAATAGCCTTATTGAATTACAGAACCATACTATTGCTTCATAAAATAATTACTACCAAAGAACCAGACTATTTATTTGAAATGCTAAAATTTGCAAGTAACCAAAGATCTATGCAAATAATTTTACCTAGACATAAGTATCTTACAACTAGTCGAAATTTTTTTATCCATGCGACCCATCTTTGGAATCGTCTACCAATAGATATCAAACGATCAAGCAACACAAATATATTTACAAAGGCGGTTTTTAAATACTTTGCTCAAACTTACTGATGGAATATCCCAACCTTTATAATCCTTCCCCAAATCTTTTTTTCCAAACTATTTTAGTCTTCCACATCCCCTATTTCTTCTCCTCTTTTTTTTCCATTTTCTTTTTATTTTTATATTCCATATTTATAAGTTTCCTAATGTTTTATCGCTACAATTTAACTCTGTTTTTTTTTGTTTCTTTTTAATGTATAATTATACCTAGCTTGCACAATGTAAAAAGATTTAATCTTAATGTACACGAATTTTTGAATTAAATAAATAAATAAATAAATAAATAAAAAAGTACTGTTTATGTAAACGTAATGTGGCAGAATGCTACAAATGCCACCTGTAGTATAATGAACGCGCAAGAGTGTGGATGGGTATTAAAATAACGGCTTGAACCACTATGGTTTTTAGAAAACCCAACACACCATTAAATGTAGATGATATTCTGCAAATAGACACATATGATAACGAAGAAAACGATGACCTATTAAATGAGAGTTTTGGCGATTCAGATTCTGACTCAGACTAGGGAAGAAAATGTGTACAAGTTAAAGTTAAGTGTGTTAAACTACTTTGTTAAAAATTAAGTTAGATTTAAGTATTTCCTTGTTTAAACTTGAAAGTTTACTGATTTCTGCCAATAAAAATTAACTATTCATTGAAATAATTTTGTAATATCATCCATGACTTGAAAATAAATATTATTTTAATGTATGCCAAATGCAAACCCAAGCGTGGCTTCTTTTAAAAACGAGAAATACATACACATAATTCCCATTTGCGGTATCAATTATGAAGAAAATACCTATGACCTAGTACTGCACTTTATACGTTAATTGCGCTAAAATCATGGGTTGTCTATTCATGTGTTAAAAGTTGGTCTGTCAGGGGTACATGGGCGGATTGGAACTGCCAACCCAATGTCTTCAAGAACTATTTAATGTGGTCTTTCGAATGGTTACTAATTTATTCTTTTCCTTTATCCCTATGAAAAGTTAAAAAAATAGCGTACCGGAAGTAGCTTCGTTTTTTAAGTCATGGGCAAAAATTCCCGACAACCTTTGGTAATTTTAAATACTTCTCGACTAAACTTTCATTTCATATGCAACTCATTTCGATGCCCTAGGACATCATACGGTGGGCTCTTAGACTAATACATATTTAGTTCTAGGATACCATTTACCTGAATATAATTTATCTTGTTGAAAATGCTGATAAGTTCGACGATGGGCCGGATATGTTGCACCAGAAAATTGTTTGCCTCCTGCCAGGTCGCTAGTTCGAATTGATACATGCAAGTGTTCGCCTGACCGGTGATCTTGGAGTTAAAAATGGCCTTGTACACCTCCGTTGTTCTTGCGTCTTCGCTAATTGGTTAGGAACCTAGTCCATTCCCTCTTGTTTCCGGAAAACGTTGGGATGTATTCAAAACGGGGAGTAAACGTTGCTCTTGAATCTCCTGATACACTTTCTGCTCTTTTGGATACTAACCAAATTATTCAGCCGCGTCACGTCACCATCGTTTCTAACAATTATTCCATTTTACTCTGAAAAATAACTTTTCGTCTATTTTTCTCGAAAAATTCGTGACGTGATTTATTTTATCAATTTATTTTAATATTTTTTACAACTTGTTTCTTCTTTCTATTTTCTGAGCACTTCAAATACTTTCTTTTCACTTTAAGCTTCAGCTTGCTGAATCCCTTTTTCACAAATGGGATCCAGACGACTGCGCCAATTAGAATTTTTAATTAAATAAAAAGAAATAAGGAAAGATAGAAAAACATACAGAGCAATTTCTTTTGGCTTGGACTTTATTACTTGATAACCGCAAACATTCTGTTTTTTTTTCTATTACATAAAATTAATCTTCTCCTTTGGTTGATTATAGCAGCCTTATCAGTTTACTCCTACACAAGTTACAAATGCACCATCGCAACTCGTGTTACTCAATATTTAAATTTGCAACTTGAGTTTTTTTATTATTCATAACTCGGGTGTCTATTAATTTTCCACTTGAAAATGTGACAATGCTTTTTGTCTCCCACGAATAAGTTAACTATTGTAGTTAGTTCTACGACTTTCCTGAGGCCAGCTTATCACCGTCTAGGAACACCTTCTTGTCTTTTGGTTTCTTGTGTCCAGTGATAGGTGAACTAATGGTCTAAGAAAAAAACAAAACACATGTGGCGACTCGTCAAACCAGTTGTGTGTGATGTGCCCATTTGAGCAGGTATTACGAGTATAAACAATATTTTTTGTGTTTTTATAATACTTTCTTGGTTTGTAACCTTAATATAAATTGAAAAGCTGTGAAATTTTAACTTAGTCGAACAGTTTATTCAACTATACATGCATTCCAATTTCTTGCTGCTAAATTACGTACTTATTATAGCCTACAGCCTAGGTTCTGGAAAATCGGGCCGTGAGGTTAGTTTTAACAGAATACACGGAGCAAGTTCTATCGTGTTAATACGTACCAGCGATATAATTTCGTTCCCAGCAGAATATGAAACGTAGAAGAAACTGGGGTCACCACTGTTCAAAAACCTAAAAAAATGATAGCAGAGCGAGGATCAAAACAAGTTGGGGCAGTTACCTCGAGTGAGAGAAGCACTTTAATCACCGTAGCCGCCGCAGAAAATGCCATTGGAAACTATATTCCCTGTATGTTTATATTTCCACATATAACATACAACGACATGTTTTTACGAAACGGGCCACCTGAAACCATCGGATGACCCAAAAGGAGTGTTAGCCTTGTGAGCGCTTTCACAAGGGGAAAAATCAAAATATTTACTAAATAAAAAACGATTTAGAACAACGATTCAACTTTTTATCACAACTTTTATTTGACCTTTTCAAAAAAAAACTAAACAAAACCACGTCCGCTCTTCTTACAACGATAATACATATCTCTATTACAACAAATTCTTTCCTTTCGTACCATCATGAATTCGCTGCAATATCTTCGAAAAGAAGACAATGAGGAAAGCTACATTATTCGAAGGCGTAATTAAAAGAATAGCGACAGATGCATTAACATTTTGCCCGCCTTGAAGTATCAGCCGTATCTTCAACTGTCCATGGGTAAGGGTGCTAATCGATGAATTGCTCTGCGTTGGATTCCATTTTTTGTACGCATATCAACAACTCGAACCTTGCCATCAGATGATCGAATATGCATATTCGACCACAACAACCACTGTTGGGGTGGAGTCTTGTCATCCCATACTAAGACAAGCGTACCGACCGAAGTATCTGCTGACGACGTTTGCCATTTATGTCACTTCTGCTGTCCCGGGAGATACTCCTTCCAATTTGGTAACTGACTGTAGTCGATCGAATCCTGCCATTTCGCCCTCGTATCTACATGTACATGGTCTAAAGCTAACGAAATCAGAATCGCGTTGCAAATATTCTCGTGAGTTCCTATCGACAACATACATACATAGCTGTGAGATGCGTATTAAAGCCATTCTCTAAATGCCTTAGCGAAAGAGCAGAGACCTTTGTAACTTTCTGAAATCTGAGAGATCAGATTTTTGTTGTCAAAGCGTTGTTTCAATCTGTCTAATGCCTTTCTATAGTTAGCACCGATCATATCGAACTCTTTGATAGCACTCAACGCTGCCCCTTACAAACAAGTACAAACAAGTGAGTAACGAGTCGACCACCGACGAGTGCACAAGTGAACAGACCACCTGTTTTGGCACTTAGTGAAACACAGGTAGATCCCCGCCCACACCTCTCAGATAATTCTGATCTGAAGCTACCTGGCTACGAACTAGTGCCATTATTCTTCTCTCACCGCGGTCTCGCCATTTATGTGCTTAGTGATGTAGCTTACCAAACTCCACCACAATGTGATCCATGTTCCAATCCGGAATTCAACTTCATGTGGTTAAAATTCCATCTCCGTAAGCAAATTATCCACTACTGCTTTATTTACAGAAGCCCCAAACTGACTCCATTCAAAGAATTGTATCCCTGTATCCTCATACTGAAGTCGTTATTACGGGCGACTTCAGTATACACAATTCTGGGTGGCTTCGATATTCTGGACAGACAACACCCGAAGGACGGTGTGTTGAGATCTTCGCTGCGGAAAACAACCTAACGCAGCTTGTAAATGAGCCCACGCGAATACCAGACGTTGATAGTCATATCGCCAACACCCTGGACTTGTTTTTAACTTCTCACCCTGATAAGTACACCATTGATGTGCTCTCCCCTCTAGGCTCGTCGGACCATTGTGTCATATCAACTAATTTCTCGTACACCGACCACACAGTTAGAGAAAAAATTCCTAAAAGAACCGTATGGCAATACGAGAAAGCCAACTGGAGCGGTCTTAACAGCTTCTTTAGGAATTTTAACTGGTCGTTATGCTTCCTCGATAACGACGTGGATGCCGCTGCTGATATGATTACAGACACCATTCTCTTTGGAATAAGATCCTTTATTCCTCATCGGATGAAGAGTATCAAACCAAAAGAAAAGGCATGGTACGACTCGAGCTGTAAAGAGGCCGTCAGGATTAGAGAAATGTTTTTTTCGGTCCTACAAGACCAACCCGACAGAGGAAAACCGAAAAAAGTTCAAACGAGCCAGAAATGACTGCAACGCCTTTCTTAAGCGTGTGAAATTCCTATACGACCAAAAACTGAGGCAAAAAATACTGCAATATCCCAAAGGCAGTAAAAATTGTTGGTCGTTCGTCAAAAACATTAGAAATTCCGCCTCATCCTCCATCCCAACGCTCATTTACAATGACATTCCAGCTGTCAGCTCTTTGGATAAGGCCAATCTGCATGCTGCACACTTTGCGGCCAGCTCCACACTCCCAGATGGTGCTTTGTCTCCGCCTACACTTGAGTGCGTCGAATCTTCAATGGGACGAATCTACTTTCGCACTCGTGTAGTAGCAAGAGTACTTAAAGATCTCAACATACATAAATCCGCTGGTCCAGATGGTATATCTCCCCTTCTTCTGAAGAGGTGTTCTTCCTCGCTGGCAAAACCACTGCGTAAGCTTTTTCATCAATCCTACACTTTAGGACTCTTCCCGAGCAGATGGAAAACAGCATTTGTCCAGCCCGTCCCTAAAAAAGGCGAATCATCTTCTCTCTCCTCCTACAGACCCATTGCACTTACGTCCCTTCTTTCCAAGGTCATGGAAACACTGATAAATCGTCAGCTCATGAAATATCTCGAAACACGAAAACTTCTCAATGACCGGCAGTACGGTTTTCGTAGCAACAGGTTCACTGGTGATTTGATGGCAAGTCTCACCGAAAAGTGGAACCAAAGCGTACATCAATCCGGCGAAAGCAAGTTAGTTGCACTTGACATTTCTAAGGCATTTGACAGAGTTTGGCACAAGGCTCTTTTGTGCATTTGGGATCGACGACTCTCTTCTTCAATGGATTAGAAATTACCTTTCGGAACGTTCAATTCAAGTTGTCTTGGACGGTTTCAAGTCTGATATTCACAAAATAAATGCTGGTGTACCCCAGGGCTCTGTTCTGTCACCGACACTCTTTTTAATTTTCATTAATGATCTCTTGTCTGCTACTTCTAATCCAATATATTCCTTTGCTGATGACAGTACTCTCTGCTTTTCATATTCGTTCCCGGACTCACGGCCCTGCTCTTCGGCTGTAGAACGAGAACGGCAGCGTATGCTAAGCTCATTAAATTTCGATATCAACAGCATAACCAATTGGGGAACTATCAACAGAGTGGAATTTAATGCTTGCAAAACACAATGCTGTCTGCTGTCGTCAAAGCGAAATTTAAACACCCAGCCATTATCCATGAATGGCACTTGCATCGTCGAAACCGAAAAACTTTCCATTCTCGGTATGTGTGTCCACGACAACTTACGTTGGAATGACCACATATTTGATGTCGCCAAAAATGCTGCGAAATGTGTATGTTTCCTCAAGCGATGTAAGAAATATTTTACCCCCTCTGATCTGGCCTCAATATATAAGGCATTCATCCGCCCAAAATTGGAGTACAACTCCCACATCTGGTCAGGTGCTCCTAAAACATCTCTGCACCTGCTAGATAGGATTCAAAACCGTGCGATAAAACTTATTGATGATACTAATATCAGTCAGTCAATGGGCACCCTCGAACACCGACGAAATGTCTCGTGTCTCACTTTGTTTTATCGCTATTTCCACCACCAGTGCTCCACTGTATTCCGCCCAGTAGTATTCCGCCCATTCAAACCTTCAACCGTAACACCCGTCTCGCTATGAATGCTCATCAGTATACCCTCAAGCCCATTTTCGGACGTACTCTAAAATATCGTGATTCGTTCCTAAGCCGTTCAAATCGCTTATGGAATGCCCTGCCGATCTCTGTATTTATTGGTCGTTATAACTTGCAAACATTTAAAAACAATGTACATCGGTACCTCTCGTTTCTTCCTCCCTAAATGTCCTTTGCCCGCGCTGTGTACAATCACCTTAAGGGTACTCAAACCCCTTGAGCGTGCGCTCATTATACAAAAAAAAAAAAAAAAAAACCACGACGACGGAGATAATTCAAATTTTGAAGGTTATCTACGAGTATATCTTCCTCATCGACCAAATTAAGGAACAATCCCATGAATTTAGAATATTCGGAAAATTTCCCAGAATGTGTAGGAAGTCTAATTGCTTCTAACTTCGAATAAGAAGGTTGACGTTGCGGATACTGTGTTGCATTCAACTGGTCTGCACCGCCGGTGCTATTAGCTTTATGCTCAGACAGTAAACTCAATATGACCGCTTTTGGGCTCACATATATTTCCTCAACCTCGTCAGGAAAACTATCATTTGCACTCTACTCACTCACAACATTAAACCCCTCGATCGACATTTGCACCTGCATTATCTGCTTAAAATAGGACTCAAGTATTTCTAATCTTCATTCCAATTCAGTGGCCGTCAACTTATCACCCTTCATTGAAATAAGCTTCCTTGCGCGAGTTAGGCTTCCCTTTGTATTCGATCGCAAAACCTTAAGTTCAGACAAATTCTTTATATCGCCCTGCGAATCAACTTTGCTTTGGCCTGGCAAGTCAACTTTGATTGATGGACCTCCTTGGCCATCAGCTTTACCACCTGCGGATTCCTTGTCGTTTCCCATTTCCAAATGAAAACTAATTATCCGACCGGAGATCGAGAGCGAATTTAATTGCGGTAAGCCTAAAAAACGTAGCCTTTAAAAGAGAGGAATCAGCAACAATAAACTCAGCAACAACGATAAGCTCCAATGAAAATTATTCTAAATCCTAACTAGGCTCGTGCAACAAGTTTCAAATCCACCAATCCTCGCAACAATACGTATAGCAACAACTATCCTGCCTCAATGTATCAGACAGAACCCAATCTCCAGCAACACTACTTATGCTTATCAACACGAGATAAATCAACATGCCTAAAAACTTATGTATAAAGCTTACTGCTTATCCACAATGTTGATGGTTGTCTGTTATGCAGTCCACACGATGATTTGAAAGCTTCTCGTGATGATCGGTGGATGATGCTGAGCTGCAATCCTCAAGCTCTTTTGGATTAAGACTGCTTACGTGGCTATGTAAAAGCTTTAGTTGCCTTACTACGTCACTCCTCATGCAGCATTTTTTTTGGCTGATGGTGTGAATTCGTTGATTGAAGGTCACCGTCCACTAAAGCCTTCTCTTTGAAGCGAGAGTTGGAATTTCACGATGCACTGCAAGAAATTATATTTGAATATGCACTTTTTCGTGAATTTACCAATTCCAGCAACACAATCCTTTGATATGCGAAAATATTTTTATAATTTCCGTTGATTCGTGAACGAATTGAATTGTTGTTGCTTTTATTTGAATCTAAAGACTTCCGGGTTTCGGCACCAAAATGTTAGCCTTGTGAGCGCTTTCACTAGGGGAAAAATCAAAATATTTACTAAATGAAAAACGATTTAGAACAACGATTCAACTTTTTATCACAACTTTTATTTGACCTTTTCAAAAAAACTAAACAAAACCACGTTCGCTCTTCTTGAATGTTACAACGATAATATCTCTATTACAACAAATTCTTTCCTTTCGTACCATCATGAATTCGCTGCAATATCTTGCAATGAGGAAAGCTAGATTATTCGAAGGCGTAATTAAAAGAATAGCGACAGATGTATTAACAAGGAGTTTGTACAGTTTGTTGAACACTTTATATAGTAAATCATGTAAAGCCTACTAAAGAAAATCCAGTTCTTTTTCTATTGGGCAATCACCACTCACATTTCAATGCACAAGTGCTAAACAAGGCTAAGGAAAACAAGGTGGTGCTTTTGTCATTTCCGCCACACTGTTCACGCCACCTGGATGTTGGAGTATACGGTCCTTTTAATAAATACATCAGCCGATTACAGACGAATTGGATGACTTACAACCCAGGTAAGACCATTCCAATTTATGATCATTTCAGGTGGCCTTTACACCTAATTATATCATAAATTCATTCCGAAAATCAGGAATTTGAAGACACCGACTTCTCCCCATCTTTTGTGACAGATCGTCCTAATCTTGCATCTTCTCAGCAAACAGGAAGTGTTCAAGACATCTCCGCAAACGATGAATCTTACGATCTTAATTTGAATTTAGGTTTCGAGCCATCACTGATACTAGATATTGAAAAAAAACATGCCTAATATTGATGTAAGTTTGGGAGAAGTTATTGATCAAATATTAGCGAGCCCTATATCTCAATCTGTTACGTCTGCCGAAACATCAGAGACACTTTTATTCGCCCGCCCAGACACTCCAAATGAAAATTCCGTCCCAGGTCCCTCATCACGAATTGTTGACTTGGATGCTGCACAACCTCTACCTAAAGCTGCTCTTCGTGCCGTGTTGAAGCGAAAGCGTCAGAGAAAATCTACTATACTGACGGACATGCCAGAAAAAAATGCATTAGAAGAAGAGGCTAATTTGAAAACCAATAAAAAGACTGAGAATAGATTCCCTAAAAAAAAAGTTCTTCAGGAACAGACGAAGGTGCCACTATCTGCATAGTTTGTGGAATAGTTTACAGTGAGGACACTGCTGGAGTAGACTGGATTGAATGCATCACATGTAAGAGTTGGTCTCAATCAAATTGCATCAAAGGTGATTTATTGAGATATATACTCGTATGTACGAACTGCGATTCGGACGACGATTACAAAGGGTAGAATTCCTGTGTTACGATATTAAGGCTAGAGTCCCTATTTTTTTTTACGAATTACCGTTTCACATGTTTATTTAACTTTAAACGTTAAAGAGAATTGCTATAAAAGCTAAAATTTTGTTACTTAATTATTGCTTAGCGTTAAAATGTCACTCAGTACTGAATATGGTGAGACTGAACAATTCATTGTATTTAATTAATATGAGACTGGATAAAGAAAAATAAAAGTTGATTTATTTAAATGAACTGGTGTTTCATTATTTGGCAAACATTTCTAATTTTATAATTAAACTTCCTGTTAAATCATACCCAGGGCTGTTAGAACAACCCCAAGGCTGGGGTAAGTTTTAGCATGTGAGTTTCTTTTTAAAAACCATTATTATTCAGAAAGTACTCGTAATACGCTAGCAATAATTTTGATATGCTTTATTTAAAGTCCTATAAATTACGAATTACATGGTCTAAAATCATGTCTCTAAGGCAAACGGTTGGGTAGCTAAGGAAGTTAGTTTTAAAATTGTTAAAACCAACCCCAGTCTCACATATAGATGGCAAATGAAATCTTTGTCTTCTTCGTACATGAAACTTTTGCGGTAGTTATTGTCCATTGTCATTGTCATGCGCAATAGGATGAAGATGGTTAATTGCTCGTTATCAGAATCCTAAGTGACATTATCTCACATATGCTCTATTCCTAACCTAGAACTCTAGGTGTTTGAGTTATTGAAGCTCGGGTGATCTCAGCTTAAGGGGCTCATGTACCATATTACAATTTCTCGTACATTTTTTGCGATCTAGGCTGAGCTAAGTCAGGGGATGGCTCCGCTTACTGGACGTTATCCTGCTCTTATTATAATAGAATTGAAAATATCAATGCGAGTTAATGGATATTGTTGATATCTTTAGATTTTTGATTTTTTTTCAGTGATTACATCAGCCGTTGGAGACCTGACCTATCCTTGGCTCCCTTTGATGGAAGAAAAATAGAGCTTTTTGTAAATTCCCTTAATGATATGTGCAGGTATCTCCGAACGTATTTTTTGCAGCCCTCCATTGTGCACACTTAGCTGCTGATTGGTTTTCCCTTTGTTGGCGAACCAAAAGTTTCCAAAATCTACACGTATTTAAACTGTTGCCTTTTAGAACATGTTGTCGTTCGCTGAAGACCGATGTGGTACCAATGAGCCAAGAAAAAAAGTGTCCTGATGGATAGGACCGCATCTCCACGAAAGAAAACCGTCTAAATTTCGCCTACTTTAGAGGCATCAGTCTCTTCAATATTGCATATAAGATCTTTTCTGCCATATTGTGTGAATATCTGAACTCATTTACCAACGATCTGACTGGCTCCTGTGTAAGTTCATAGTTGACCAAATATTTACTCTAATAATGGCAGTTCGTCTCTTTCTTTGGTCAAATAAGGAAATTTTGAGAAACACTAAGAAGGCCCTCGAAGTTGGGGGTTGTGCCGATGAGGTAACTACCCGTCCATGCAAAAAATAAACTAAGTTACGAGGCAACAACAAGCCTCGGATACGGACGCGACTACTATTGACAACCCCTGCAAACGAATTTCGAATTTGGAAATATTAGGTTCCTTAATTGGCCAAATTCAGCCGAACAACTAGCGGAGGCCCTGCAAAACAGATGTTACCGCCATCCAAGAAATGCGATAGGATGGGCCGGACGAAAAGAGGATGAAAAACTGCGACATCCACTACGGCGATTGTTATCGATGCAAAAGCACCGAATATTTGGATACGGATTTTTTATTAGAGGCAGACTTGGACAAGAAGTCTTGAGTTTCCAACTTACATGCGCGCACGTCCCCACAGAGGTGGAGGATGACGACAATAAAGAAAACTTCTACGAACTCTTGGACCAGATTTACGAGCAGTAAGTATTAGCACTAGCTGTGACATTAAAATTTCCTTAGGCGACTTTAATGTGGAAGGCTAGGAAGAGAGGGCATCTTTGATAGTAATGCATTTTTGATAGCCTGCACGACACCATCTCCGATAACGGGTCCAGACTAATCGACTTTCGCGGCGGGGTGAAACATTGTCGTAGGTAGCACACGGTTCCCGTATCTCGATATTCATAGGGGGAATTGGAGAGATCCTGATCAATCAACCATCAACCATTTTGACTCCTCTAGAATTATGGATGACCGAACGATGTTGTAACCAATTCTCCCTTAACCTCTTAAGAGATCTTATGCCACCAGCATCAAGTATCGAAGACCAGTGGAAACATTGCCAAAAACCCATTAGAAATGCCGCCCCTGACGCGCTGGGCTTCACGTGGCCACCACAATGAAACTTCTAGTTTGATGATGAGTCCCTGCAAGCAAATGCAGCTAAGAAATATGCATACAAATCGGCGCTTCATAGAAGGACTTGGGCTACTCACGAGCTCTACGACTAGAACAGGAGAAACGAACACCGGTTTTTCAGCAGGAAAAAGAAGGAGCATGTGAAGTGCGTGGTCGAGGAAATTGAGAGATGCTACTCCCGGGATGAGATTCAGACCAAAAGGTAAAAAAACCTGCCACGGACACAAATTCCGAAGCCTATAGAGACGAATAAGGGAACATACATAGTAGTAGAGTCGAAAATTATGAAAGAGCATTTCTGTAGACTACACAATGACGATTTAACATCCCAGCCCTGTTCTATTGCGCAAGCATCATGGACGTTAGCAGAAACGGATGAAGATATCTTTGGTCGTTTTGAACGCAATACATATGCTTCATGTGATATTTGCTCTTGTTTGCGTTGACGGACTTTGGAGAAGGCGATATAACAACGAACAACCACATTGCGTCCTGTCAGTTGGCCCAACGTGTCATCGATTCCTACCCGGGGATATGAAGGGCCTTAATTGGCGCGCAAAAATGGTAGGGACCTCAAACCTCTTAGAGTGCATAACTTGAGGCAATTGATCGAAAACTGACCTAAATAGAGAGGTTTCGTGGTTGAAACGAAGGTTCACTCCGGACTGTAGTGTCACCTAAGTAATTACATAAGTAAGTTCATCTGACCAAACCTACCTGCTGCCTCTTCTAAAGTGCGTGGAGACTACGTGTTCGAATTAGTGCAGATAAATAAAATGAAAAGCATGATTTCATCTCATGACGGACACAACTGGTGCCATCCATTGGTCATAAGGGAGCAATCACCTTTAATTCCTTTTACGAGTCTTTATGATTTAATACTTCCTTCCTTTCTGTTTTACGACACTGTACGGCTAACTCTGCAAAATGAAAAAAAGAATTTAATAAATGAACAGGGGAAACGGTTTTTTGTTTTCTTCTTTCCTTTTACCAAATTGTACGTGAAAATTTATTGCAGTAGGAAATGTAAAAATAAAAACAGAGATGAAAATCGATAAAAAATTTTCTCCACGTTTTCAATTAACGCCTACAAAATACTGAAGGTGATATAAAAAGAAGGGCAGCTGTACCAAAAGTTTGTCAACTGCCCCAAAAACCGAGCACCTGTTCTATCAGAAAAATAAGAAAATTTATATCAATTCTGATTTTATGGCCATGCCACACAGTGTGTCCTCTATGTATGTATGGATAAATTCGGATGTTGATTTGGGGTGTTAAGGGGACAGCGTGTGTTCGTTATTGATTTTAATTAAAAAGTGAAATGATGAAAATAATCAAAATTAAGTCTAAGCCGAAACCGTGCAACATATATATGAATATGATATTAGCTTCTAACTTAAGGATTCGCTTACTTTTTTGGCGAGCTTGAGTTTGTTTTTTAGGTGGAGAGATATGCAATCCTGATGTGATGAATTATGTTGTAAAGAACAGGTGGAGGAGTTGAAGTATCTGCATTTGTTACATACAGCCAAATAGCGCTTATGGGCTAACCAAACGTTCTCTACCTCCAAACTAGTTAGAGAAAGCAAGGAAGACCAAGTTCATCTTTTCTACTTCCCGTTACAAGGGGATCGCTGATGAACTTGACAGAAGGGAAAGAACTTCTCAGGACTTGACCCAGCTTTGGGACCACCTGCGTCCACGGTTAGGAATTTCGTAAAGCCCTGAGGCATATTTCCAGAAGTACTTTAATCTAATGAGTTGGCAATGTAACTGGTCGTCCCTTGATGTCACATTTTCAGTTTTTTGTTTTTAGAAACTCATACATTTTTGGCATGCCGGTTAAGGATAGTCTTTACGTGATTAATTTTGTTGCCCGGTTGGGTTAGGTTAGAGTGGTCCTCGTTGAGGTGTTGGTGCAGCGTAGGTGGAGCCTTGCTACTCTTGAATTATCACCATTTTTAACATTCGTCGATTTTTTTAGAGCAGAGGTCATTTCGATTTCGGAAATACAATAGTAACTGCCAGGGAAGTTGTACGTAAGGACTAAAACGAATAAAATCTATAAATTTTAATACGGGCTATACTTCCAATGCGTAAAAATTGCAAATTAGCTTGTATATTCTCTAGTTTAAGTTTGTTATTGATTTTAGTTCGATGCGGTTTAAAATATTTATAAAATATGAGTCAAGAGGAACGCCGTAAAAAGATCATCGAGAAATGGCTCGAAAATACTTCGCGTCCAAACCATTTCATCGCAAAAAATTTAAACATAGCACGCAGTACAGTGGATTCTGTTATTAAACGATATTTGGAGACAGTTAAGCGAGAACAGAAAAGTGGAGCTAAAAGTGGAGCACATGATACAAAATTGGACATCCAGAGATGTTGCTTGGAAATGTAATACCAACCAAACAATGGTACAAAGTTCTAAAAAACGTAACGGTCTACAACACGAAAAAAACACAAAAAAATACAAAAACAAGTCATAAAAACACGAGCCCGAAAGCTGTATGAGTTGATCGGGAACAAGAAAGCGTGCTTGTCAAAGCCGACTTTACTACTCTTCCAGGTGCGCAGTTTTACAACTCGTTTGAAGCTGAGATTCTTCCGCAATCAACAACATCAATTGGGATGGAAAAATTCGGGTCAAAATATCTCGTTTGGCAGGCCATTTGCCAATGTGGACACAGAAGCTCATCGTTTATTACAACGGGAACAATTAACGGAGAAGTGTACATTAACGAGTGCCTTAAAAAACGGTTGATTCCTTTCTTAATCAAACACGAGGGTTCAACATTATTTTGGCCAGATTTAGCTTCAGCTCACTATGCTCATGCGACGTTGAGCTTTCTTGTTGCTAAAAATATCGACTTTGTCCCAAAAGACATGAATCCACCCAATGTTCCACAGTGCCATCCCATTGAAAGGTATTGGGCCTTGGTCAAAGCTAAATTGAGGAAAAGTGAGCAGTGTGCAAAGGACGTAAAAGATTTTAGTGCTAAATGGAAAAGAGCGTCCAAAAAGATCACGGATGTAACTGTCACCAACCTTATGAAGGACATTCGAAAGAAGTTGAGGAAAGAATGGGAACCCAAATATTTTTTTTTTTTTTTTTTGTAATTGTGAATGAATTTAATAAAAACAGAGTTTTAAAGCAAATAGAAAAAATTGACATGAATTATGAAAATATTTTCTTTTTTTTACTTTGAAGTTTCCAAATTTTATTCGTTTCAGTCCTTACAGCACATATTCTTTTTCCACCTCGTCTCTATTGTAATCGCTTCTGCAGAAATGGGACAGTGTTCTGTGATTACGAGTACGTTTATCAGTTTGGAGATATCTCTTTTCCTGAGGTTGATCACCTTTCTTGGCCGCCAAGGATTTATATTGCTGTTTTGGGATTGTATTTTGCAATATCCAGCGCGGAAATTGTATTCAGACTGAGCCAAGCAACGGTATGATGAATAACTGAGACTTCGGATTGGAAGAGGGTAATGTTTGCAGGTAAACTGAATTTTTGGTGTATGCGCCAATGCCTTCTGCTGTCTTAGGGCCGTCTGTGAAGATGGATAACTGAGAAAAACTTCGTGTTTTCTTCATTCGTGACTTTCAGGGATCAAGTGAAATCATTTTCAGTTAATTGAAGGTCGGTTGATTGAAAGATGAGGCAAGCGACATGTCCGACATGTCCGGAGTGTCTTTCAGTGTCTGGTACTCGTAAGATTTAATTCCAATTTCAAATATGGATTCTAAATGCTGCAGGGATTTCTATACAGGGTGCCCGTTATATAACACCAAACAGTTTGCCAAACAGTGAGAACTTGTCTCATGGTCGTGTTGTAGACGAAGTGCGTGATTTTGGGTTCTAGACACAACCTTGTTTTACAGCGCTTTTAGACGAATAGAGGCCAACTAAACCTTTTTTATTTCATTCTGTAACATTTTCTTTCCATAATGCTTTTTTTTTATAAACCACGCGCGCTTAACGGATTGTGTACATTTAAAATGTTTGCACACAGTGTGGGCGAAGGAATGTTAGGGAGGAAAGAAAGAGAGATACCGATGCTCGATGGTTTTCAATGTTTGCAAGTTATAATGACTAGGAAATAAAGAGTTCGGCAGGGCATTTCATAAGCGAGCTGTACGGCTTAGGAAGGAATCACGATATTTCAGAGAAGTAGGTATTGGACTCCAATTTTGAGCGAACGGACGGCTTATAGATTGATGACTATAATATATAGAGGTGGTGAAATATTTCTTACATTTCGCAGCATTTTTAGTGACATCAAATATGTTTTCATTCCAACCTAAGTTGTCATTGACACACATTCCGCGAATGGAAAGCTTTTCGGTTTCAATGATACAAGAGTAATTCATGGATAATGGTTGAGTGTTCAGGTTTCGCTTTAACGACAGCATTGTGTTTTAGAAGCTGTTTATATCGGAATTTAATAAGCTTAGCATACGCAGCTGTTCCCGTTTTTCATCCGAAGAGCAAGGATGTGAGTCCGGGAACCAATATGAAAAGCATAGGGTATTGCCATCAGGAAAGGAATATATTGGATTAGAAGTAGCAGACAAGAGATCGTTGATGAAAATTAAAAAGAGTATCGGAGATAGAACGGAGCCCTGGGGCACACCAGCATTTATTTTGTGATTATCTATTATCTGAATTGAAACTATCCAAGACAACTTGAGTTGAACGCTCCAAATGGTAATATCTAATCCAGAGAGTCGTCGATGCCAAATGCACGCATTTTCGACAAAAGAGCCTGATGCCAAGCTCTGTCCAATGCCTTAGAAAAGTACCTTTAAGTCTTTGAGCCTTTGCCTCAGTTTTTGGTCGTATTGAAATTTTATAAGCTTAAGAAAGATGTTACAGTCGTTCCTGTCTGGTTTTTGGGTTTTCCTCTGTAGGCTGGGTCTTGTAGGACCGAAAACGCATTTCTATAACCCTGACAGTCGCTTTACAGTTCGAGTCGTTCAACGCCTTTTCTTTTGGTTTGATACTCTTAATCCAAAGAGACTAGTGTTTGTGATCATATCAGCAGCGGCATCTTCGTCGTTATCGAGTAAACATAAAGATCAATTGAAATTCCTGAAGAAGATATTTAGTCCGCTCTAACTGGCATTCCTCGGATTGCCATACGGTTCATTTAGGAATCTTTTCACTGACTGTGTGATCAGTATACGAGAAATTAGCTGATATGAGACAGTGATACGACGAATTTAGAGGGGATAGCACATCGACCTTGTACTTATCAACCTTTCGTATTCGCGTGCACTCGTTTTCAGGCTGGGTCAATTTGTTTTATGCAGCGAAGATCATAATCATCACTATTCGGGCGTTGTCTGTCCGAATCCACCTAGAACTGCAATAGTGATTTGTGAAATGTGAGTATACAGGGATACAATTCTTTGTATGGAGTCAAACATTTTAAAATTCGAATTGCCAGCCAGCGTACGTATTCAGCAAATAAGCAGTAGTGGACAATATGCTTACGGAGATGGAATTTAATCACATGAAATTGAATTCCTGATTGTAATAGGAATTACATTTTGGTGGAGTTTTGCAAGCTACATCACTACGCACGTAAATGGCGAGACCGCGGGGAGAGAAGAATAGTCGCACTAGTTCGTAGTTAAATAGCTTCAGATTAAAGTGAGCTGCCAAACAGCTGGTCTGTACTTAATGGCGTGGCGTACTCAGAAAATTGATTATTTTCTAGCACGTGCGACTGTCTAGGATGAGCCTTAGTTACCTGGCAATCCTCGCTAGACTTGAATTTAGCGTGAGTGAAAAGGACCAACTCTGTTTTGGTCGGATTTACGGTACTGGAAAATGTAAGAAAATAACTAAGTATGGGTGTTTGCCCGCCATATAAAGAGTGATGTCTTCTGCGTTAGCTAAAACACTACATCCCGCATCCTCTAATTTGGTAAGCAACCCATTGAAAATCAGGATCCATAATATACCCCCTTCGGGTGTTCCTCTAAGTGGTTTCTTTATTGTAGTGGAACGACCAAGTGTTTCATTTATGACTCTACTGTTATGATTAAAGTGGATCAACATGCAGAGTCATTTTGGTTCGGTTCTTAAAGAGATTATTATGAAAGCTACCACCTACCACCGCGGGCGCTTAACCACTGTCCCTTATACTGTAAGACAAGATGAGTTAAAGTCAAGATTAAAAGAGGAAGTGAGTTTGCCAAGCTCTCGTTGGGATATCGGAATATGACTTCCGCATCCAGATAGTTTGGCATGAGGGACCATATTGTTCTTCTTCCGATGACTGTGATAGGTACCGTAACTGTAAGTATTGGTGGTCAGATTAGAATGGCCCACCTGCTACTTTTGCAATTGTTTGTCGAGGTAAAAAGATTATGTGAAACAAGTAAGACATCAAGATGTTATTCGCGTTAATAAGAAATGAAAGAATGACTATTAAGTATGTTGCGGACTACAAAATTAAATTACCGGCAGGATTTATAGTCTGTAGTGCGGAATAGTTTCATGTGGCAGATCACCTGATTGCGGACGACTTCTAATTTCTTCTAATTCTTTCAACAGCAAAATTGTTTTCATTTTCATTCTTTTTCTGATAATGACATTTTTTTCCCATTTTCCCTCCGTTGCTGATGACGACATCTACAGAATAAACTGGCATATTAGTTGACTAAACGCCTTATTACATGCACTAAAACAAAACTAACCCCATGACACAACCCCACTAGTTTAACTTGCGTGTGATGTGAACCATGTCTTTTTGCCATCCTTGAAGACGAGCATTGTTAATGCAAAGTCGTTTGTGCTGTATTAAACGAGAAAGAGAGATTAAGTTCTTTTTTGGCAATAATACAACCTTGGGGTGTAAGTTCTTTTATTGGCAGGTAGAAAGTGTTGTAGTCAGCAGTTAACCATCCGTCAGCAGCTTCGTTGTCAGATATATCCAGGGACCTAACCATGTTGTTAACAATTTAAAACCAACTTAGACCCAAAGTTAAAGAGTTTGAGATATTAAGCGTTGCTTGGCTATTTGACAGTATATTGACAATGAACTCTGTGACATAGTGGTTGATACGGTGCTTTGGAAAGTAGTAGTACAATTAGATGCCGAGCGTTTGTATAATAGTTGGAATAGAAACCTTCAGCTCTTACCCCATTTGACATTTTCGACCCGCCACTGTATCAGTTGGATTGAGTACAACTTTAAAGGATTTTTTTCTTGTGATTAATTAGTTAGTTGTTTTTGTTGCATAGAAGATGAAGCTTTATAACTCCGTTGCATTTATATGCAGAGGCGAAACCAACAACTACATTGAAGCTATCACACAAGTACGCATTGCATATGAAATACCTACTCATGCCAGTCTTCACATTTTATGAAAGCCCAACAGGATTTTTTTTTTTTTTTATAATGAGCACGCGCTCAAGGGGTTTGAGTACCCTTAAGGTGATTGTACACAGCGCGGGCAAAGGAAATTTAGGGAGGAAGAAAAGAGAGGTACCGATGTACATTGTTTTTAAATGTTTGCAAGTTATAACGACCTGGAAATACAGAGATCGACAGGGCATTCCATAAGCGAGTTGTACGGCTTAGGAACGAATCACGATATTTTAGAGTACGTCCGAAAATGGGCTTGAGGGTATACTGATGAGCATTCATTGCGAGACGGGTGTTACGGTTGAAAGTTTGAATGGGCGGAATGCCACTGGCGATTTCAGTGGAGCACTGGTGGTGGAAATAGCGATAAAACAAAGTGAGACACGAGACATTTCGTCGGTGTTCGAGGGTGTCCATTGATTGACTGATATTAGTATCGTCAATAAGTTTTATCGCACGGTTTTGAATCCTATCTAGCAGGTGCAGAGATGTTTTAGGAGCACCTGACCAGATGTGGGAGTTGTACTCCAATTTTGGGCGGATGAATGCCTTATATATTGAGGCCAGATCAGAGGGGGTAAAATATTTCTTGAGGAAACATACACATTTCGCAGCATTTTTGGCGACATCAAATATGTGGTCATTCCAACGTAAGTTGTCGTGGACACACATACCGAGAATGGAAAGTTTTTCGGTTTCGACGATGCAAGTGCCATTCATGGATAATGGCTGGGTGTTTAAATTTCGCTTTAACGACAGCAGACAGCATTGTGTTTTGGAAGCATTAAATTACACTCTGTTGATAGTTCCCCAATTGGTTATGCTGTTGATATCGGAATTTAATGAGCTTAGCATACGCTGCCGTTCTCGTACTACAGCCGAAGAGCAGGGCCGTGAGTCCGGGAACGAATATGAAAAGCAGAGAGTACTGTCATATAGCTTTAGCTATAGGATATAGCTTTAGCTATAGGATATAGCCTTCATTAGCCTTTTCCCATCATAAAAGCAATGAAGAGGTAATTATTGGGATGACAACGGTAAGCTAAAATGATTGAAGCGTTTTTGATTTAAATACACATTTCTGAAGAGCCTGAAGCAGGTCCATACGATGGTTTTGGCTACGTATTTTTATAAATCCAAAAATATATCATATCATTCTTTTGTTTTTGAGTCAGTGTAACAGCTCTGATAGATGAAGAAACGTGTTGTCAAACGTGCTGTCCAGAAAGGGACTGAGTGGTTTCTTTCTTGAGGATGATCTCTTTAATGGTGCTGACTGAGCTACGTTTAGGTGTTAGAAGGATAAAAGGATGGTAAAAGTATAACTACATACATACACATAGGCAGGTAAGTTTGTGTCCATTTACACATTCATGTACAAGAATCTCGTCCGGCATTTCTTCTGCCCAGCGAAAGAATGACTGACATGCTGGAACGACGGCAAAATTACCCAAAAGTTTCGTATCAATGCAACGAAAATTCGATTTAACGAAGTGACGAAATGACGAAATGTCTTGTAATGGAACATCATCTTGACAGCTGAGCTCATAGATAAGATCGGAAGCGTATCAAAAATAAGCAACCAACTTATGCGAATAAAACCGATAATTGAACACGAAACTTCACATGTTGTTAGCATCTACGCTTCTCAAGTAGGCAGTGAGCAATCAAAAATATTGTGGCGAGACTTTGAAGAAATTTGGAATAGAATTTCGATGAAGTGCTTTTCATCGTTACAAATATGAAGAGCGAGAAACTCTTCAGCAATGAAATTTGCAATAAGTGAGAAAAGAATTTTAAGGCGTTTATTGACGAAGGATTTTCGCGAAATAACTTCAGTTCTTGACCATTTAAGCATTATTGAAACTACTTCGACATATTCACAACTCAGGTGAGTTTTAGCCCGGATGTCGAAATAGAGACGGTAAGTGAAGAGTTTTCAGGGAACCTATGCTAGCACTCATGCTGTCATAGTTGCATACTGGCACCATTCGCGAAATTATCTGGCCGTCGAGGTTGAGGGTTGTGCCTTCGGGTTAACAAGCGACAAGTATCTTCGGTTATGGATGATATTACTATTACATAGCAAACAAAGAACGGACATCGACCGTCAACCAACCTAATCACATTTCAATCGACCCAGTTCCAATATCTGGATGTCCGAATGTTCCTATTCCGATTCCATTACCTTGTTGTTGCCGGACAAGGAAATATCGAAGCAGTACTGTGAGAAAATTTGGTCGAATAGCTACAATACAATCGCTGTTTCTAATTGAGTCTCTCAAACCCTCTCGAGGAGCCCTATGCTGCTAGCATCAACCGAAATATTTGACATTATTTCAAATGTCTATACAACTGATCGCATTCGTTGACGACATTGGCACTAGAAGGAGAAATCAGCGATCTGTCACTGGTAAGCCGCAAAGATAGATTTAGTGGTAAATGAAGGTAAAACAAAGTATGCTATATGTTGTCGACAAGAAGGGGCACCCAACATCAACGCTTCTTGGCGGAAACTATACTTCAGAAGTGGTAAATGACTTTGTTTACACAAATGCAAAGACCAAGCGAAGAATCACTCTTGTCAATCGATGTTTTTTTTTTGTACTAAGATGGCAATTAAAAAATCAGAGTCTGTCACGAATAATGAGAAAACACTGTATCAGACCTTCATCATCGCAGTCCTAATGACTTTGTCAAAAGCGGTTGAAGATGCCCTTGATTGCTTCGATAGAAAATTGGAAGCACGAATAATTTTTAGTCCTCTTTGCATAAACAGAAATTGGAGGAAAAGATACAATAACAAACTGTATGGGCTATACAACGACAATATCAATTTAATTCTATTATTATGATAAATTCCAGATTTATGTTACAGAAGCATTGACCCTGTCAAGAAAGTATAAGGCTGCTGTAGGCCTAACTGTATACTTAACTGCAGTCAAGCTCACGATCGAGGCTTATGGATAGGTTTCTTGATTGAGAGCAATGCCAATCCAGAACTCTTGTAAGTAAGTTAGAAGTTGCTTCTGACTCTCTTCCTATTTGGATGCTAGAATGTATTTTTTTCTGCTTATTTCTTCAGTAAACTTTTGTGTTACCCTAAAACCTATATTAGTTATTCAATTCGTAGAGTCGAAAAAGATGTAGGCTTAGCTATTTTTACTTTATTATATTGCCTTCGAATAGAGGTCCAGACATAGTGACAAACTTTACTATCACCTTTCTACACTACTTGCTTTCTTACTGCTGCACAGCAGCTGTGTATCCTAAGAAAGTCTTAGAACCTTAAGTCCTCGCAAGTGACAAGTCAATAGTTGGAATGTATAATTTTGACATATGTAAAGAATTCCTGTGGAGTTGACTTAAGGGATACCACAAACATTCTTGCAAAATCTTGTTTAACGCTTTTTCGACTGAGGATGACTTTTCTACAACTATTTTTCCGAGAATGCCATATTTTTACATTTTGTAGAGAACTCATATCATTCCTGGATATCTGTGGACTACCATCTTACAGTTTTAAGTCCTTATTCATAGTTTGTTTGAGGTTTTCAAGAAATTCTAGGAATGGTAATTCTTCGCTTCGACGTAAATTGTATTCCTGGCAATATCAAGTCCAGGGATAAGCTTCGAGTCTTAGTAATTGGCAGGTTTTCGCGAATTTTCGGTAACAAGTTTACGTAGCGATTCGTTAAAGTATATGTTAACATGGGGGAAGCGTGTGTTTGCTTCATAAGAAGTCAAGTATCAAATACCTATGTATTACCTTCACACCACTTGAAAAGTCCTCCCCAGTGAACTACACACATTCGAAACTCGAATACACCGATGTTTTGGTTAACAAATGTTTGTCTAGGGATTTACAATATTAATTTGTCAGGCGCCACCAGCACATTTATCATACTAAACTGAAGGTCTTTCTTTTCTGCCTCATATTGAGCCATACACAAATATCTGACACCCCACTTGTTCAACCATTGCCAGCAACCTCGTTTTACCGTGCCCACATTTTTGCGGTTCATTCAACTTTTCCGGCACAATTTCTTTCCTCCTCATCAAAACCAGATAAGAAGTCATTAACTAAGATACACGCCGAAAAGCTCCAAATATTAAACATTGGCACGTGTCACTTAATTAAACGATGACAACGAAATGTGTCCCAAGCCGTTAATTCCACTGACAAGGCACCTACCCCCATGGAGTGTGTGGTTAGGCCAGTAACTGCTTCCACAGAGACTACAGAGAATTTCAAGCTTGCGTTTGGCAGCACAATCAACCAGACCATTGTTGGGATAGAATCCATGAAACCATGCCACAAGTGTTCTTGGGGGCGGAAGTCATTAAGTGGGCGCACAAAATTCAATCAATACGACAGTATGTGTGTGATTTCGATTCAGCAAGGGTTAACATACATTTATTTCAATCACGTTTTCAATACAGTCAATGAGGGGATAACAACAAACAACAGAAATAGGCTTTCCAGGTAACTTGGTCGTCATCATGGGAGTCGTCTATTGACGTACGGTGGTTCGGTCTGTGTGGGTGATGGTGATATCGACGACTGCCATATTGGGACTTAAGAAGTTGGCCAGCCTGTCAGCACCGGAGGGTGGGAGACGATCAAATGGATAACCCATAGCACGACGGTCGGGATAGAGACGATCACGGACACCACAATAAGAGGAGGCATCACTGCAAGTTCCAACTAAATCTTGGTCAACCTAGAGAAATAAATAATGATTAGAAATATTCCTTTAAATGAGCAACAATCAATTCACTCTGTCATCCTCGAAGTTGGAAATCATGACGAACAATTCGCAGGCCAGTCCTTCAGGGCGACCTCTTGGAATCAACATATGTTGTGGCCAGCCACATCCGCAGAAGTTGAATTCGAGCTCTTCTGGAGTACCAGCAGATGGACGGTTACTGTCCAAATTACGGAAGGTCCTTTCGAACGGAATGGTGACACTTGATTCTGATGATCGACGACGGATGGTATTCTGACCAGGTTGCACTAGATCGAATGATATTAAAAATGTTGGTTCTTTCGGAGGACTCATTTAACTTACAAGATACGATGAATTTGTCCAACTCAACCATCAGAAGGCGTTGATCCCTCAGCAACATTGGTTGACCACGTTCGTCGGTCTTGGGTCCGAGGAATATACGAACTGTTCCGAAACGCTGAGCACCACCATTATTGTTGATGTTGATGGTGTATGTGAATGGAGTATGTTGCAAGTGAGTGAATCTGGCAAAGACATTTCCTCTTGGAACAAAGTCCATGCCTCGGGATAAATCGATGTCGGATTGTTGCCAGAATGTCTGAAGGGAGTTGGTGCCACCACCCTCATTATCAACTTGCACTCCACCAATGGTTATGTCACGGTAGTTGAGTTGGGTTTGGTTGTATGGTGTTAGAGCCTCCTTGTGTTCCTGGAAAATATCGTTAACAAACGCATGCCACAAGTAGAATGCAGGATCTCTCATGGCTGTCGCTGAATCTCCTATAACTCCGAAGGATTCCAAGTAACGATGATCAGGATCGTGGGCATATGAGATGAAGACGTGCCCCATGTTATGAAGATCACCGTAGAGTTGACGATTTGGTGAGAGAATTGATGATTCCATCATGTCACCCAGAATGTCAATACCGCGAGTTTCATCGAGTGTAACGCGGTTACCAGACTCCTGGAATTGAAAAGCGATTAGAGATACTTAACAATAATAATCCTCTCAAACTTACATCGACAATGAATCCCTGTTGGATGGCTTCAAAGAAGCGATCCCTCCAGCGCTCCAAGTCAGACACATCCAGTTTGATTAAGTCAAGTTCACGATTGAGATCCTTGAGCTGGGTGTTGGCAAAACGTGGTGGCCAAGCTCGACTGGCGACAAGTGAGTCCATCTTTGGGAAATAGCCTTCAGCGATAGGTTCACGAAGATTGTTGAGACGCTTCACACGGGACATATTGTTGCTGAATCGTTCCATGTTGTACCGGGCCATGATTTGCTCGTGCATGTAGTAGAACAATTCACCACGACGATCCTTGGCCACGATTGTGCGATCAGAAGCTTCGAAGGGATACACCAAATGCCAATGCCAATGGTGAAGATTGACGCCCATGTCTTCACGGAAGTACCATAAACGATGTTCTTCATCAAGATCTGAGGCAGTGTAGTCTCTTGGGATGATGATTGGCATGCGCGATCCTTCTGACACAACAGTCGCCTCTTCACGGAGCTGAGTGAAGACCATAGAGTCGACGTATTTATCTGGGAAAGTCTCCACGAATGATGGTAGATTCATGCCCTTGGTATCGGGACGATGTAGAAGGGCCACAGAGAGAGCATAATTAAACAGGTACGGATTCAAACGATCCCTAGCGTACACAGCAATACTCTGAAGATCTTCAATACTTCGAACTCCAAGAAAGATGTCAATCAAACGTCCGGCAATACGACGATGTTGGGGAATCCACAAGGAAAATTGTTCCCTGCGTCCCAAAGACTCGGGGATCCTCAAATCCGGAATAGCAATATCCTTGACAGGAATCCTCTGTTCAGCTTTTTCACCAAAGCGAGACTGGACTTCATTTCCAATGGGGCGGTAGCGATCAGTAAGGAACTTATCGGGAACATCAAATACCGTAGGTTTTTTGCCCTTTTCCATGAAAATTGGTTCTTGAGGACGATCGAAGAGCAAGAGAAGATTCTTCCTGTCGGCCATATTTGGGTGACTTATTTTGATTATAACTTGAACAAAATCGGACTGGTTTACTAGTGTCTAGCGCAAGATTGCAAGTAGACTTGTGAATATTTGAACGAAGAAGTTTCGCTTTTATAGGAGACATAAAACCGCAAATTCATTTTCGGGGGCTAGCATTCTAAATATGCAATCGGAAGTAGTTACATACGAGTACATACTAAGCTTATCGTTTGCAAATATTTTGTATTTTTGGAAATATTTTTGGTCTTGCGGTTGATTGCCTAATTTCAGTGCATAATCAGTGCACTGTTTTTGGCTTCTAATTTTAATTCAACTGATATTGCGTTTCTATGCTCATGATAATGTTTATGGTTAGATACTAATATTGTAAAAGACAAATTGAAGCTTCTAGATTTTCTTTAAAAATACAATTGGAGTATCCATGTTGAGATGGAAGTTGCGGTATAGAAACTGCCAGTGAGTTTTGACACTTAAAACAAATTTCTGAGTCAGTAGATCTCCCAGACTTTAGGCTGCTTTATGAAATCTTCACTTCAATGATTATATTCATTCGAATGCGGACAGACTAGGTTCTTTGTTCAGGTGTAAGGGCTGTCTTTTATTACTACTCAGTTTCCGTTGTCAGTTTTATCATTACCAATTCTGACCGAGCAGAGTGCATTCTCCATTATCATCCTGCATAGCTCTGCATAGTTGATCTCTATAGATGCTGTCATATTCGGCTTTAAAATTAATGAAGAGGTGGTAGAGCTCTTTTGTTCAAGATATGCTGGTAGGTATGTGAGGTAGGTATGGTGGAGTTTAGTTGCACTTACTCGTATAGTGGCCGGGAAGACAGCAAATTTTGTATGTAACATATATACTGAGGAGACTTATTTCCCTATTTCCTACAGTTTCGGAGGTCTCACTTCTCTAATATCGGACAAGCAATGCAGGGATACCATTAGTCTCCAATCATCACTTTTCGCTTTAAATAGCTAGATATTCCAGCCATAGATCGATATAGTAGCTTTGTTAAACGGGAGCTTGAAAATTGCTGTCCATACTACATTTTGGTTAGATGGCCTGAATATTGTCTGTCTTCGTCCAGGTTGAATGGTCCCTTCTGTCAGGTGTTGAGATGGTTTTCGCCATCACCGTCCAACAATCAGCAGAATAATATTTTCAGGTTATGAGCACCGACTGTGGTTTTTCTATGACGTTTAGTCCTTCGTTCTTGCAGATTTCTGTTCAGGCATTACAGCTGCGGCATGTTCGCTTTAGTTCTTGGGCTTTTGAAAATTCCCGAACTTCAGCTTTCTGGTAGCAACTCTCTAAGGCCTCGATCAAGCGCTTCTCCACCAAAGTGCCTATGTTCTTTACTTCTTTTCTCTTAGTAGAGCCCGACAGGACCTCTCGTTCTTTTCTGCAGAGCCACTCTATACTGCTGTTATTTTTTTAGATATGCGTCTCTCTATTCGTTATCGAACCAGGCTTTTGTTTATGAGGTAGGTTGAAACCGACATCAGATGCAGTGGCAATGATGCCACTAGTCGTCTGCGTTCGATGCTGGTGTCATCCTCGATAGGTTACAGGAAATGCCATCGAAAAAGGTCTTGCCAGTATCTTGGGGTTATACTCGTTCGACGTTGAACTTCCTCACAATGTTTTTCTTTTTTTTTTATAATTTACGCGCGCCTAAGGGGTTAGATACCCTTTTACTGTTGCCAGGGCGCGGGCGGAAAGATAGAAGGAGGAGAAAGGAAAATTGTTTTTGTAGTGGTTTGAAACTCAGGTGAGTTTGGTTTCTATGTTTGCTCTCCAGGGGTGGGAGTCCGAATAGGACGGAGAGTTTTTCTTCACTCAGAGTGATTCGAGGTATATCACAGTATTTTTCTTTTCTGTGCTTGAAACTCTACAACAGCCAAATCTACGTGTCAGTGTTATGCCTTCACACGCAGAATTTTTCTGTCTGAGTTCCAAGTACACAATGAAAAACTGACTTGCCATGGGCAGGATTCGAACCTGGACCCTCCGAGTGAGAAGCGTTTGCTACTACCACTACACCACGGCCACCCAAGTTCATAAGCTTTTGGCTGTTGTGGATGTGGATCAGCTGTCAGCCAGATTCCAATATAGAAGGTGGAAAAACAGTGTGCTGGCTATAGTTGAACTACGTTCCGCTGCAAATTCAATAAGCCTATGTCCGTTTCCGGAGGTGCGTGTTAACAATGATGTACGCCTTGAGTTGCTTGGAATTAAAATCGTCAATGACGATTTTCTCGTCATATTTAGGGCATTTCTCGTAGATTTTGTTGAGAAGCTCGTAGAAGCAGTGTTTGATAAGATCATCCTTCTCTCTATCGGTGTGTGGTCGCTTATGAGACACTACGCTACAAGCTTGACTGTTGCGCTATTGGCCCAAGTTATAGGACAGTCAGCAGTTTCCCGATCAATCGCTGTGCAGATCGCCGGCTTATTGCACGCATTTATTACAAAATTCTCTAGATGATCAGGATGTGGCTGCCAAAGGTGTACGTTTTTTGGATGTTAAATTAGTTTGCATTCAGACAAATTCTGTCCTAAAGGAAGCCCTAAATAGGCTGCTGTGTACATTTGATAATCGAACCATCAACCAAATTGATGTTATATAGTGGAAGACGCAAGGCGTTCCTCCAGCATTACAAATGTCCAGACATTTCCAACGGACAATATAGACTCGAACTACTATCTAGTTGCAGCCAGGGTGATTCAAACTCCAAAACAATGGAGAAATAATGTAAGAAAAAGAAGAAGACTAGGATATCGAAAGGACCCAGTTACAACATGCCGACAGAAACTTTGTCGATCGCGTCCCTATAAACTTTTCGACAAGTCCCTCTAGCAACGATGATGCTGCTGACATGCTGCATTTTACCTGATCACCGTCATGAAACACCTGTTCGAGTTAGATGGCAAACAAGCACTAGCAGCAAAATTAAACGCTCACGAACTGGCGCTGCATAGAAGGACGATAGCCACCTCTGAGCACTTTGAGTAGAAGAGGAGGGAGTAAAATATGAGCAGATGATTCTCTTGCACATAGACTACTTAAGTTAAAGTAGCAGCCTTAATGCTCCAAAGGTTCTCTGTGATACGATAAAGTCTCAAAGACCAGAAGGTTACGAGGATCTGAAACTATCAGGCTTTTACCAAAACCGAGGCGTTATTATTTTGAACAGATCTCAATTAAATGAATTGTTCTTCTGAACGACAGAGTTGGTAGCTACATAGCAGATGAAAGGGGATTTCCTCTTCATCTTCATCTATACAGTTCTTGCAAAAATCGTTGAAAGGGAGGCCTAAGCAGGGCCTGTGATGATAGCTAGAACAATGCTGAGATGTTACAGACATAACTGACAAGAGTCTACGCCTCTGTTAGGTAGATAGGCAGGGATTATGCAACTTTCCTAGTGTCAACCAGTTGATCTGTTTTTTCAATTGGATAATTTGAGATTGTTGTCCTTATTTTTATTAATGGCTTTTCTGTATGTTAAAGAGTCACTCAGGCTTTGATAATGCGTTTGACAAGCTGTAGTTACATTCCAGATAAAGAAGTGGAAATATATGCACATGAAAAAGCACCGATTCGGTTTTAGGTTACTTGGTTTTACATTCAAGTTAGAGAGTCTATTTGAGACTCTGTGCAATATATCTCTTAAAATATACCGTTTTTTACCATAATTATCCATCGCAATATCATCCATTCTTACTCTTCTGAAATCGAAGTAGGTCATTGACTTGCTTGTTCCAAGAAGGTGTGAATCGATTGGCATGTCACCAGCTGAGAACACTCCTTGATTTTTGTTGATAATTTTTCTTGTGAGAAGTTGATTTATAAACTCAAGTCCTAGATATAATAGCGCTGCTGTTATCGCCTCTACTTTGCCGTTGTTAAATTCACCATCAGAGTCAAGGAAGACCACCACATCACATTCCTTACAACCTTTTTTTTTAATTAGGCGTAGTATTCGATACAAAGGGGTTTCTATGGACTTACCCTTGCAGTAAGTACTCGTATGTTGAGAAGTTGAAAACAAGGTCTGTTGGAGATAGTCGATAGATGTCGACTAGTCTTTCCAAGATTTTTAGAATGAAAGATGACAGGTTTTAGGTCTAAGGTTATTGGGAAAAAATGAAAACTTTTTTCTACTTTAGGTATGAAAGCCACATTCACGTCCGTCTTTACCTGGGAATGTAACCCAAATGTAGACATCCATATTGGAGGTTTAACTTGGATTTTAGCACGAAAAATACCTTCCGGTCCTGCCCAGTTGACTTTTAGTCTGGTGACGAGATTACGCTGATAATAATGAGGTTCCGTTTAACCTATTGTTGATCCCTAGAGCACCCTGGAAATGAGTCCTTAGTTTGAAGTTTTCAGAGGACACCTTTATGTTTTCACCAAAGAGCCTGTAGGAAATTCTATGAGTTTTCCTAAAATTAATTTCGAATTTTTTGAGGATCCTCTTATAGGACTTCCGATCCTAGGTCCTAAGTCCTATTAAAAATCCGCTGAGTTGTATTTATTCTATCAGATTCTGAATCATGACATTCTATCAGGGTGGTTTCGGAGTACCTTAGTATGGGTGACTGATTTACCTTGGTACAGGTAAGAGAAGTTGTGCAGGGAATACAGCTTTTAATCGATTCTAAAGGGATACCTAAATTTATTCCAATCTGTTTTCCTGGGGTTTATAGAAATAGGTTTGGTTATTTAGAGTAAAGAGAAGGTATTGTCCGAGAGGGAATTGTCCATAGGTACCTTATAATCCTTAAACATATGTATTAAACTATGTGACACAAGAGTGATCCATCCATTTTAGTAACAAAGATGGGTTTTCGTTCATTAGTTCAAATAACACTAATGATAAAATCATAAAGAAACTTACCCCTATTATTGATGCCGCTGGAAGGTGTGATCCGCAATTTCACAATCTACCGTAAGACGGTACTTCATAAAGTTTTTTCGGGAAATGCTAAGGAGACTCAATCATCCCAGCCCGGATTTATGAGGCCAACCAACTTGAGGTGCACAACTGCAGGTAGCCCGGATCTATGAGGCCAACCAACTTGGAGTGCACAGCTAGAGGTAGCAAGTTTAAAATCGACATGAAGGGAAATGCTTATTGATTGAAAGTCCAGGCCCACCGCGGACTGTATTTTGTATGCTGTACACTATTTAAAGACTTGAGTCATTCTGCTCTTTTGCCCAACAGGCTTTTCTTACTATGTACTATCTTTCTATTTTGTCTCTTTTATTTGTACTCGCATCTATAATATTTTCATCTTCTTGAAACCACCTGATGGGGTGGTCCAGTATACGCTGTTGTTCATTCTATTGTTTTTCTGTTCTATTGTTTTTAATGTGCTATTGTGTGGTGTTTTTTTTTCATTTTAAGGAACAGCAAATACTATAAAAAATATGCATGCTTAAGGCCTGGACAAAAACGACAAGTGCAATAGTTCACACGTTAAAAGTAAATCTATTGTTTCATTGTTTGGAAATTTCCCACAGGGTTTATAAAAGCACGGCTAGAGTCACATCGATTTATATCGGCTTGATAATTATGTAACTGTTTGCATTTTTACAGGAACTCATGTGCACCTTCTGCGCAGAATATGTATGGTTTCAATCCTGGTGTCTACTTGCCTTCTTATTGAGTTTTTATACCTAACAGAACATGATTGGAATCATATCATGGTCAGCTTCCTCGACTTTTTTCTGTGATTCATCTCCCTAAATTTACGATGGTCATTTGTCTTTTATTCTAAACGAAAGTCAGTTCTCACTTAAATTACCAGAAGATCCACAGAAGCATTACTCCCGGAAACCATTCAGATGGAGACATGTCCACTTCGGTCCTGCAGCTTCTGCAGGTTGTGGAGCACACTAAAACGTGTGTGCCTATGGAATTGTGATCTGTAATGACATCAGACACGACTCACGATTTCCAGCGTCTTACTCTAACTAGAGAACTCTTGTTGCTGTATGTTGACTCAATATGAGTTCAAATCTGCGTGCACTTGTTTGAGCAATGCATATAGTCCCAACATCGAGCACCGAAGAAGTTTGACTGCCTGAAGGGTCTCCTTCATTGACTGGGATATCCAAATGCACTAGTACTCAGCATAGGGTCACTATATTGGTATTTCAGGAGATCACTGCAGATCTCTATAAGCCAGTAGACTGCAATTTCCATCCAAGCAATATTATTCTCTGTTAATTCAGCTTATAAGACACTGCATCCATCCTTCAACTTGAAGAAGCATATATTGTAGTTTAGCTACCGTGGACCCCAGCACCAATGACTAATTCAGAATTATCGATGAAGAGAGCCGGTTCTTTCATGTTGGTGAATAAATTCATACAGTTTTTTTTATATATCTGAAATATCTAAATATCACTGGAGGAGTTCGACAACGAAGCAGCCTCCCCTTCAACAAGCCACCAAAAGTGTTGGTGCTGCCGACCAACATCCCTCATGTCGCGACTCCCTACCGACCTACTGAACCGGAGTCTCTCCGCACTGCCGTGTGCGACGTCTCTGACGTATTTGAGTCGCAGCAACGTTGAAGATTGGCGGCACCTCCGATCTGTCATGGATCAGACCTTTACTATCTAGGTAGAGGAACGCATCTGGAGGAATAAAGCCGCCTAAGTGAACTCTCTCATGATACATATAATTAGGGTAGTACGCCGCGGAGATTAGGTTGTTTGATGAGGTCATTGCTATTGCAATGTGCCATCGAGTCAACTTAATGACGAAATTGTCCACTCTTATTAGATTCGCCCTATTGTACAAGACCTCATTAGGATAGAATTGTATGTACTCAGACTCAAGTCCTAAGACAAGCCCTCTCAAATACCCAAATCTTTTCCAATAAACTTGGTCTCACGTTGAACCACACGGAACATCCAAATACAGGCATAGGCCGGATCAGGGCTATGTAGTAGATCACCTTCACCCTTGCATCGAGATGGCTGTTATAAATCAGTCTCTTTGTAAGGGCAAAAGCACCTTTGGCTCTGGCCAAACATAGGGCAACATCTTGTTAAAATGTAAATATCGATCTAGTCAGATCGACGACATTGAAGAAGAAATCACCAATTTGTAGCCAGATGTTTTGCGATGAGGTGGTCATTTAACCGATATCAGGTTTTCAATTCAATTAAACTTTTCGTGAACATAGAGCAAAATTTTTTTCATTTCTAACAAAATGGCAGCCAATTCATATTATGACATTACTTTTGCTCCACCTTGTATGTACTCGTATATCATATCAATACTTCCATCAAAACTCAACGAATGATGAAAACTTGGCAATTTTGTTTCTACCAATCGCTACTGGCTTTATTTATATGGAATTTGTAATACATATCAGCAGTTTTGTAACCAATTCACATACTCGTACACGTACCAGATGCATGAACCACTTTCAGGATACGCTTGTATACGAATACCTACGAGTGTGTGTATGAAATCTCTTAAAACAATAACCGTTTCCTCATATTTGGGTGGAGGATATACGCAAGACTAAACGATAAAACAAAGTGATTAGCATAGTGAAACAAACAACTCCAAGTACGAGTATGTAACAAAATCCATTTTCCGGATGCAACCTGCATAAGCAAGCTACTCATTCAAAGCAAGTTGGAGGACTTCCTTTCTATTCGGTTGCAATAACTTTTTCATTGTTGCTTCTCTTATTATTCCATGTCTTCCCGGAAACTGTATATAGTGCATATGTAATTCAGTAGTAACCTCATGAATATGGAAGCATCCGCACACATTGTTGAACGAAAAGTTAGTGATCTTTAAACAAAAAAATCACTTGGATTTACTGTACTCGTATCCATCGGTTGTTGTGTACTCGTAGATGAAGAAAAATATTTCCAAGAGAAAAAGAAAGGTTTTTAAAGGATATAATTTTGGAACACCCCACAAAGTCTAGGAGAGAAATTAAAACAAAAATTGTCGTTGAGATTGAGTATTGTCTCCATTATCGTATCTGTCAACGGTTGTTATTGCTTCACATCATGATTTTCGTAATGGTAAATGTATCAGTATCTTTTGTGAAGGAATTTGATTCGAAAACGTATGCATACGTAAATGAAAAGCAGTTGGTCCTTCTGAACTTATTCTAAGGCCTTCTAATTGGGTTGAGTTGGGTTGGGTTAAGAGTCCTTTGCGGGTTATTGTAAAAATCATGCGTAGGGTATTTTTTGAGAAGTACCATCTCTGCACACTATATATAGCACTGGAGGAAGCGTTTTTCTAAGTGGATATCTGTTTTGGACAGCCTGCACAGGGCTATTACAAAAGAACGATAATAGTCGCAAGGGAGGCACAATTTTTAAGTGCTCATCATGGTGTGAGTTGTAAGTGACTTGATGGATGCTTTCACTTTGGTATTTTATGCCTAATGTGGGCAAGCAGGGTTAGGGTGTGTTTACAAAGGATTTGACATTTCATTTCTGATATTTGATTGAAAGGACTTCTTGTTGTTTAATTTAAAAGGACCGAGAATAAATTGATTCTTTTGGTAAAAGTGAAATCAGGACTCAGTAAAAGGTGTTCCCAAGTGTAGCCTTGCAACCAATTTGTTTATTTATGTTTAGATTCAGCTTTTAAACATTGAAATTTGTGTAAATAAAAGTCGTACAATTATGATACATTCTTCGTAAAAAAATAAGATAAGTTTGATAGCTCGGGGGAGAACTACGGCCTTGTTCCAAACTGTATTGTACATCTTGTCGTTCTTTGTTCTTTGCCGACCCCGAACAAATTTTTCATTCGGAGAGTTTTTGACTTTCAAAGGTGTGTCGTTCTCTGCTGAAATGAGGGTCTTCATCTATGCCACCTAAATGCTCGGAGATTACCTCCTAAACTCGACGTATTTTGGTATATATTTGCAAATTCCAAAAGTTATATCATTTATGTCTTTGAAACGTGGTTCCACCAAGTGGAAGGTAGGAGCTTTTTCGATCTGATAGGGAGGATCGTGTTGGAGCTTTTGTTACGTTGTATGTACTCGACACGCTCAACTATGACTTTAAGTGCAAGTCAAACGTAGGTTGCCCTATCGACTTCTGCTTTTTGAGGATCGCTGGAAATATAACTCAATTCCTTTTACTCCATTCTATGGCGTCCTTGACGAGTTTGCATCCAGTGAAAGCACTATAGTAATTTGCGGTGTTGTAAATTGTAATCTCCTAGAATTACCAAACTCGAAAGGTTTTAGGGTGGATGAATTCGCTTGCCCTAAGTAGTATGAATACGACCAATCCAATCCACTTTATACATACAGCCTTGACTGTTATTGATACAGTTCTTTTATCGGACAAGGAGAAACTTATACGAGGGCGGGTCAATAAGTCCGTGACTTTTTGAATTTCTGACCTCTTTACTGAAACAGCAACACTGCACCTGTCAACAGGCGTCTGTCAGTTGACTCCTGTCAAAATTTAAACTTGCTGCGTCAGTTAGTTTGTGTTTGACGGCTATTTTTATCAGACTACTCACTAATTTGAGGAGAAAATGGAAAAAAGTGAATTTCGTGTAACAACTTCACAGGAAGGTTTGGCTTTGTTTAATCGCAATATGGAGGAGTTTTTGCGCCGTTTTGTAACCGTGGACGAAACATGGATCCATCACAACACACCAGAGAACAAACAACAGTCAAAACAGTGGGTTTGTAAGGGTGAATCGGCGCCAAAGAAGGCCAAGGTGGGTTTGTCAGCCAATAAAGTTATGGCGACTGTTTTTTGGGATGCACGCGGGATAATCCACATTGACTACTTTCAAAAGGGAAGCACAATCAATGGGGAATATTCAATGGACCGATTCAATGACGATTTGAAAAAAAACCGACCTCATTTGGCCAAGAAAAAAGTTCTTTTCCACCAAGACAATGCAAGGGTGCACACATGTGCAGTTGCCATGGCAAAAATCCATGAATTGGGCTATGAATTGCTCCCTCATCCACCCTATTCTCCAGATTTGGCTCCGAGCGACTACTTCTTATTCCCAAACCTGAAGAAATGGCTTGGTGGAAAAAGATTTGACTCCAATGATGAAGTCATCTCGCAAACAAAGGCCTATTTTGAGGACCTCGACAAATCATTTTTTTTGGAAGGGATACAAAAATTGGAGAAGCGTTGGACAAAGTGTATAGAGCTCAAGGGAGACTACGTTGAAAAATAAAATTATTTTTTTATCAAAAAATCTGTGTTTTATTCCAAAAGTCACGGACTTATTGACCCACCCTCGTATTATACAGCCAGCTCCAAGCTTCTTTCAAAACACGACTTACTTCCTCTAACTTACCTTGTCAAAAATATCACACTAAGTCAAATATCGTTTACAAGGATTTCCGTAGTACTAACTACCCTGCGTTGCATTAAGATGTTGTAAATATTAAGTGGGATTATATCTATCAAACAACTTCACTTAATGTGCACACGAAAAAATCTTGCAAGAAAAAATCGTTGACCGCTCAACAAACACACACCGGTAAGAACTAAAACTGTCAAACCTTCGTCACCTCAGTGGCACATCGTGATGATGCATATAGATGCTGGAAAAAATATAGAACTGATGAGTTTATGAACAGATAACTCTCAATACGGAATGAAATCGAATATCTAAAATTAGAAACGCAAAGCGTAATGAAATGTGGCATCAAATTCGAGAAGTAGGGCTTGGAAAACAAAAGCCAAAAACTCCCTATCGACAACGACTTTGACCAACTAAATTCGAATTTCTTAGCGTCGAGCAATCTCCTCCCAAGTAGTTCGACCCCATTCGATCATTTACCGGACAACACCACCGATTCTTACTTCGACTTCTATAGGATACGTGAAGAAGATGAGTAATACTCATCCTAAAAAAATCGAGTGCTAGTGCATTGGAATATAGACCGATTTCTATTCTATCGTTTCTATCAAAGATATTTAAAAATACTCGTATACTACTGCGGACATAACAATATCTTTTGAGTAAAAAGCTTCTCAGTGAGAGCCAGTCCGGGTTTCGCTCGAAACGGAGTTACAAGACTGCTATACTTTTGGTCATTGTTAAGATCAGACAAGCCCTTGACAAAAATCATGCTACAATCCTTACCTTAATTGCCTTCTCGAAAGCCTTCGTCACAGTTAACCACTATTTTCTATCCACAAAACTTAGAAATGAGTTTAAGTTCTCATTGCTCCCAACAAGGCTTATCATCTCCTACCTACACTAGAGACACCAAGTGGGTAAGCGGTATTCGTGTCCTTTTCTTGTGAATCGTGGAGTACAGGATTGAGGATTGATAAGGAGGTCATTAAGTTTATGAAAGAAGATCTTAAGCGCATATTATATTGGTCAATAAAGAGCTGCGCCTAAATTCAGAAAAGTCTAAAGCCCTTGTAATTCATACAAGACTTACCCCTTTTTCCGCCAATTCAGTTAGCCTAAAGCCCAATAGAGTACGTAGATTGGCCTAATATTTAACCGTAACCTAAACCATCTAAACGCATCAATTTTAAAAGTTTATAGTGTACTACGAGCTCTGTGGTCACACAGTATATTATCCCTACACAAACAAAACTTCTACGTGCAAAAACACTCCTTCTGAAAATCCTCTTATACTGCTGTGAGATTTTCTGCTGTCCAGATTGTAATTACAGAAAAAAACCAAACGTTGTATAAACAATAGTAATATCGCCCGTTTTACAATTACACCAATACCCCGGTTTGCGTTCCTAATTGGGACCGGAAACTTGCGGCGCAAATCGAAATGACGCAACCCGAAACACGATTTTGTATACATACATACGAGTATTTATTTTATTTCGTTGGTTCTATAGTGATTAATTTTTCAAAAAAAAAATTTTTTAATATTTTTAAAAAGAAGTTTTTATTAAAAAAAATATAATAATTCATGAAAAAAACACAACAAAAATAATAAGATAACAATTAAAAGTAAGAATTTGTTCCATTTTCTATTCTGAGCTTGAGTCATCTGAATCCATTTCCACAGTCTAACTTGGCAATCTTGGAGTTTTTTATGATTATGAAATCATCTAAAGTTTTTTGGATTGTGAGTTGTTTTTTTTCTAAATAAATTTTCTTGTAACAATCAATAGCTTCGGATACATCTCTAGATACTTTTAAACTGCGACCTTCGTCTATATCTTTATTTTCAAAAATGTCAATTGCTTGCGTTATCAACGCAAATTTTAGCTGTGGTTAGATTTTTGTGTTCTGCTCCGGCTTTAAGTGTAAGTGTTTCATCGTTCACCGCATTGTTTATCCCTATTGAAATCAAACTTTCGTTATTTAGCTCTTCATCGTATAACAGAAGCTCATTGCTCCTTTTTCCATTCCTTCAAAATTCGCATTTCTAGCCGGCTCTGCAAGTACTTTACAAATGTGTGGAACATCATTAATATCTTCCATGTCTTTTATAATGCATTCAGGCCATAATTGGCGCCAAGTTCCGTTTATGCACGATTCTTTTACTTCTTTCCAAGATAGTTTTATATTTTCAATAGCCATCATGATATTAAAGTTTTTCCAAAATTCTTTCATGGTGGGCAAATCTTCTCCATCGGTTGCTTTTAGAAGTTGCTTAAATGTTCGTCGCAAATAATAGGACTTAAAATTGGATATAACACCTTGATCCATGGGCTGTATCACTGATGTGGTATTTGGGGGCATAAATATCACCTTTATATTTTCAGAATAATGATCAGAAAAAACAGGGTGACCTGGTGCATTGTCTAGTAATAATAGCACTTTAAAGTCAATATTTTGTGAAGAACACTTCAGGAACAGCACAATTTTCCATCCAATCTTGAAATAAGAATGCAGACATCCATGCTTTTTTATTTGCACGCCAATGAACAGGAAGATCGCTATTTTTAACATTTTTGAAAGCTCTCGGATTTTTACAGTGGTAAATTAAAAATGGTTTAAATTTAAAATCCCATCTGCATTTCCTCCCAAAAGAAGTGTAAGTCTATCTTTACTTACTTTATAACCAGGGGCAAATGTACGTCCTTCCTGGCAAACGTTTCCAAAAAAGTCCTGTTTCATCAGCGTTTAAGAATTGTTTTGCAGAATATCCACCTTCTTGAATGATTGCTTTCAGTCCATGTTTGAACTTGTCTGCAGCTGAAATATCTGCATTAGCAGATTCTCCTTTTAATGCAATGTTATGCAAATTTGCACGAGTTTTAAAACGCTGAAACCAACCTTTGCTTGCTTCAAATACTTCTCTACTTTCGGCACTTGATAATGGATAATTTTCCTTAAGTTCGTCAAATAAAGTTAAAGCTTTCTTCTGAATTATCATTTGACTCAGTGGCATTCTTCGCTAATTTTGAATCTCAATCCAAATGCATGACAGCGAATCCATTTTTTCCATTAAAGGACTTCTCATTTTTATAAATTGTGTATGTTGTAATGAAGTGGCTGTTTCAGCAAATTTTTCAATTTTATCAGCGTCTCTGGAACAAATAGATTTTACTGTAGAAGGGGCTATTCCAAGGTATCTTCCAATCTCAACAGCCTTTTCGCCCGATTTAAACCGCTTCAAAATCTCCACCTTTCGTTCTAAACTTATTTGCTGTCTTTTTTGACTCATTATTGAAAAATATTTTCTTTTGACTTGACTAGCAACCTGACCAGTTTAGGGAATTCCCCACAAATTGGTAAGTCTACAGTAGAGGTCTGCAATGAATGTCTTGAAAGCAGTTTCAAGACATTCACTTTGCTTTGGGTACAGTGCATAAGTGAACTCATATCTTGAAAAGTAAAATGAATACTTCCTTTAATACCCGATAAATATTTGAGTATTGCACCCATTTTGAACTAAACACTTAGTGCAGTGTACTCATAACAACGGGTGCTCACTAGAGGTCTGCATGAATACATTCACTTGCTTTCACCAAACGAGTGCAGTATTGCAGTGTACTCTATTCATTGTCATTATTTAACTTAGAGTAAAGTAAATTAGAGTATCACACCACGCAAAACAGTTACTGTACAATACTCGCTCTCTTAATACCAGCAAGAGTACCTTTCTCTCCCACGCTTTGAATGCTTCTTCTATTTTGTGGGGGCAATATGGGTGCACTGTTATCTATGAGTAATACACTGAGTACACTGAATATACTGAATAAAGCGAGTAACTGAGTAAGACATTCAATCAAAAGTCGTGTATTGTTGGTTTCTGTTTGTGAAGATCACACTACGGAGCAAAAAGCAAATTTAAGAAATATACGAATATATCAAAAAATGGAAACTACTGGTGTAAATTAATGTTTTTATTTTATAGAAAATTTTTGTTTTTACTAATGTTTGGTATTAAATTAGGAAATGACAAATGACTCCGATGTCTCAATGCCCAGCGTTAGTGGTTTGCTGAGCAATTCCGCCATTAAGGAAAAAATTATCAGAGGCGAATTTACGAGTAAAATCAGCATCAAAAGAGGACGTAGTAAGGTATGGGATGCCTTTGGAACTGTCAAAAATGAAATTGGCGAAGAAATTCAAAATGTAGTTGCATGTAAAAATTATTTTTCGATTCTGAAATTTAACACGAAAAGTACGTCGAATTTAGTAAAGCACGAATGCTATACAAACACAAAAGTAAAAACTGATGATAAGATACTGAAAACAGAAGTAGACATTGGTGACAAAAAGAAAGGTGTATTGTTGCTGTCAGCATGGACAATTGAAAACTGTAGACCATTTAACATAATAAGTGATAATGGTTTACGAAATTTTGCTGAGTTTTTAATATCCATCGGTGCGAAATATGGACAGAATGTTGACATTGACAAATTATTTCCTCACCCTACAACAGTTTCGCGTAGCATTCAAAATCTTTATAACAAATACTTTAAGCTTGTACAATCTGAGCTTATGAGCGTCAAAAATATTGGGTATGGACTAACTTCCGATCTTTGGACAGACAATTATTTGAGAACAACTTACTTGTCACTGACAATCCATTACGCCAAGGAAGGGAAATTAATTTCCAGGCTTCTTGGCTTAAAATCAATGAAGGGTGTGCAATGTACAGGTTATTTTTTCTAAAGTAATTTAAAGTTCAATCAGACATTCCATTAAATTTTCAGGTCAAAATATTTTATCGAAAATTATGTCAATTTTGAGTGAGTTTGAATGCGAGTTACATCACAAGACCATTATAGTGACAGACAGGGGGTCGAATATGATTGCAGCTTTTCGTGGATTAGATCATATTTATTGTGTTAACCATCTGTTCCGTCTACACTGTTTAAGGAAAACACGTTTTGGGTTGTCTATTTTCTTTATTGGCGTCCAACTAGCAACTGACTATACCTACTCACCAAAATCGTATCACGAGTATGGTTTGGTATGACAGTATGATCGTATAACAATATAACATCTTCCCCCCGATAATTTTAAGGTTTCTTATTAAACTTTAGAATGGAATTAATCTGTTCTACTAGCTTAATTATGTAAATCTTAAGTGGTTATATCTTAATCGGATATTAAATGCTTACAATTAATTTGACAAACATAGTTTGTTTGTCTTTTGACTTAAATTAAATCTATATAATTCATGTTTTAACATTTAAGTATTGATACTATAGTTCAAATAAGCATGTTAAATATTCTGCTCTGTCATATTCTATAGAACATTTATTTTACATTTTTTAAGAATTCATACATACTACTATTATCATTACGATTTCCATTAATTAACTTTGATATTCCGAACCGAGGTTTCACAATATTTATTATTATTATTTATTATTTTATTGTATTTTTTTTTATGACGCTTGGAAGCGCTCTACAGTTTTTCTTACTCTGGTTGGATATCTTTTACATTCTTCAACAACTACTTTATCTTCATTGACATTTTGTGCATCAGACTCCTTATCTTTGCTAGCCGTTGGAGAACCCTGACTATTTTTAATTTCATTCTCAATCTTATCATCGACTCTTGAAAATATATAATCTTCAACTTGAACTTCATCTTTTTCGGGTATTTTGTTATTACTTCTGCACTGTATGATTTGGTCCGAATGACGCTTCCATTTCTCACCCTTATCGGTTCTTACAATAAATGTTATAGGCCCTAGCTGTTCCTCAACTACTCCATTCACCCATTTCATCCCAGTGTTTCTATAATCTCGAATTAAAACTGAATCCTCTCTTTGAAACTGTCGTTCTTTTCTATCTAACTTTTGTCTTAACCTGTTTTGTTTCAACAATATACTTTCCGTGTGGTTTGGCCTAATAAGATCAAATCTGGTTCTAAGCCGACGTTTTAACAAGAGATTCGCTGGGCTGTCATTTGTTGTCGAATGTGTTGCAATTCGATAATCAAAAAGGAACCTCGCTAACGCAGGTTCTGAATCCTGCCCGTCAAATTTCTTAAGGCAGTTTTTGACAATCTTAACTGCACTCTCAGCCTGCCCATTTGACGCGGGATGATATGGTGGAGCAAAGGTATGATTGATTCCGTTAAGATTTATAAACAACTTGAAATCTTGAGCAGTAAATGTTCTGCCATTGTCCGTTACTATATGTTCAGGCAACCCAAATCTTGCGAAAACTTCTCGCAGCTTGGATATGGTGTACTTTGTCTCCATCGACTTCATATTAAAAACCTCAATCCATTTTGAGAACGCATCTTCTAAAACTAGATACGTTTTACCTCGGAATGGTCCCAAAAAATCTAAATGTAACCTTCTCCAAGGTCCCTTTGGAAATTCCCAAAAATGAGATCAATCTTTTGGTGGGTGCTGTCGATATTTTTGACATTCAATACAATCGTTCGCGATATCGACTATATCTGAATCCATTTTGGGCCACCAAAAATAGGCTCGTGCAATCGATTTCATTTTTGTAATTCCTAAATGATTACGATGTAAATCTTTTAATATTTCTTTTCTTATGTCTTCAGGTATAATCACTCGATACCCCCACATTAAAACTCCTTGTTCTAATGTCAACTCTTCCTGCCTTTGAAAATATGGTTTCATATCCTCCCTTACTACAGCAGGCCATCCATACTGTACATAACCAACTATATGAGATAATATTGGATCTTTAATTGTGCTACTCCTAATCAGCTTGCGATCTAAAATTCTTTGTTCCTCAATCACATTTAAATAAGATTTCTCTTCATGCTCCTCATTCTCTTCATTAATAAGAGGAATACGCGATAGGCCATCAGCAACCTGATTATTTTCCGATCTTACAAAAACTAACTCATAGTCATACCCGGATAGAAACACTGAATACCGCTGGAGCCTGCTTGCTGCCATAAGGGGAATTCCTTTTTTCGGACCGAAAATACTAACTATGGGCTTACAATCGCATCGAATTGTAAAATGCCGGCCCCATAAAAACCTATTGAATTTCATCACTCCATAAACGATTGCCAGTGCTTCCTTATCAATTTGGCTATAATGCTGCTCAGCTTTTGTAAGTGTCCGAGAGGCAAATCCTATTGGCCTTTCACTACCCTGCATTTTATGTTGCAGCACTGCACCAATGCCGTAGTGGGATGCATCACAAGAAAGAATCAGTGGCAATTCTGTATCATAATGAACTAAAATTTTGTTACCTGTCAATAATTTTTTAATATCATTAAATGACTCAGCACATCTCTTATTAAAATTCCAGTCTACGCTTTTCTTTAATAGATTCAACATCGGGGCCTCCACAGTTGCCAACCCTGGTAAGAATTTTCTATAAAAATTGACTAGTCCTAGAAAGGACTGCAGCTCGTTCACGTTCCTTGGTGGAGGCGCATCAATAATCGCCTTTACTTTATCTGAATTGGGACAAATACCTTCCTTGGATATACGAAATCCTAGGAAGCTTATTTCATCTTTGAAGAACTGACATTTATGCTTACTAACTGTCAACCCCATTTCCTTAAACAATTCACAAATTTTCAAGAGGGTTGCATAATGCTCTTTTACATTATCACCGAAAATCAGAACTTCATCAAAATACACCCTAACATTTTTTATTTGACGAAGTTTCGAGCTAATTTTGTTTTGAAAAATTGCAGGGGCGACATTGATTCCGTATGGAACCCTATTGTATGTCATGTCACCCTGGAGCGTCGTTATCGTGACCAGCTTTTTCGACTCACTATCTAAAGCCATTTGTTGGTATGCATGACTCAAATCTAGAATTGTGAATCCACCACCAGTCTTAATACCTGTCATTAAGTCATCTATTTTGGGAATGGAAGAATTTTCGGGGATCAGAAACTTATTAATGGTGATTCTATAGTCACCGCATATTCTTACAGTTCCATCTGATTTTAAAACGGGGACTATTGGAGTACCCCACTCACTTGTCTCTACCTTTACCAAAATGTTTTCGCTAAGCAGGCGGTCTAATTCTTTGTTTACTTTTTCCTCAAGTGCAATTGGAAGAGAACGTGCTGGAACATATTTTGGCTTCGTGCCGTCAACCACTCGGATTTTCACTGGTTCATCCTTTAGCATTCCTAATTTGTCACAAAATACACTAGGAAACATTTCATACAATTTTAATTTAAATGTCACACTATTCCCAATCATTCCTTCCATACCTTTCACCTGACACGTGAATATTGCTTTATCTTGTAATGTCAGTCGCTCACAGACCGTCGTGAAGTATTAACGTGTTTCGGCTTTTTTCGAGAACAAAGGAAAAAAAAAATAAATAAATAATAATAAAATAAATAAATATATATATTACGTGCAAAACAGTATTTGACGACGTTTTATAAAGGGTCAGTTAGCCCAGTGGTAGTGGTGTGTGATCGCAACCAAAGTGGCGCGAGTTCGAGTCCCGTCGGGGGAAAGACTTTTTTCTTGTTTTTTTTTTTTTTATCTAATAAAACACGTGCAGTAAAAGTGTTAACAAGCAGATAAAAGCAGGCGATGGATAGAAGTGAGCGCTCCGCTCCCCCAATAGCGGGATCAGCGGATGACGCAAAAACATCAGCCGAGGAAGCAGTTATTTCGGGAAACTTTGCACGTGAAACAAGGTCAAAGAGGAGGAGAAAGACAAATCCGACTTCCATCTCCGTTAAGCGCATCGCCCTATCTGCTTCGCCCACGAATATGCGGCTTTATGTAAGGAAAGAGGCCAAAAAAGCAGGGGAACAACATAAAAAACACGGTAGTGACTCCGATGGTGGGGAAGGGCACCACTTCGGGTCAAATAATAGCTTCGCCTCTCTGATGGCTTCGGAATCAGAGGACGAAGAAGAAGAAGTTAATGCCCTTACCAACAGCATCAAGCAGATGCAAGAACGAGTACTGGTAATTAAAACCAAGCAAATTGCGAGAAGGACAAGGAAACTACAAGAGACCCAAAATTCTCAAGAACAACAACAGCAGTCAAATAAAAAACAGTCTGAAACACAGCAGCAACAAAAACAAACACTGAGACAACCAGAAAACAATACCACTGCGCAACAAAAGCAGAATAAACAGAAAGTACAACCACAAAAAAACCAACAAAAACAACAGAAGCAGCAGCAACAACAAAAACAGCAGCCACACCAGCAAAAACAGCAACAACATCAAGTACAAAAACAACAGAAACAGCAGCAGACATCAACTAAGCAAAGGGTGCCTCCAATTAATACATATAACGTGGAATTGAAGGATACAATAGAGTTATGTAAGTTGGCCATAGGCAACAATTTCTTTATTAAAAAACTAAGTTCAGATATTCACGCGATCCACTGCAATACAGTGGAGCGCTACCACAAAGTTAAAAGTTTACTGAAGGATACGACGACGGAGTTCTTCTCGTACACCCCGAAGGGGGAGAAGCTGCAAACAATGCTGCTGAGGGGGTTAGAACCGTCGTCTGATCCGGAGGAGCTCCTTGCACTGCTGAAAGAGAAAGAGTGCGAAGGGCTCAAATTCGTGGGGGTCAAGCCGTTTGTCACGGCTAGAGCCAAAAGGGAGAAGCGGCAACTGCCGATTTTCCTGGTCCAACTAAGTCCCACCAGCAATCTGGATGGTCTAAGGAGTATTAAAGTCCTAGACTACCAGGTTGTACATTGGGAGAAATTAAAGAGGAGCGAAAACATTCTACAATGTGTTCGCTGCCAAAGGTTCGGGCACGCCGCGTCGAACTGCGAAATGCAGCCTCGATGCGTGAAGTGCGGAAAGAACCACAAGTCCGAGGAATGCCCTCTGGGTAAGGACGGAGCGTCTGAAAAAAGCCAACTCTCTTGTGCTTTATGTAGGAACACGGGACACACCGCAAATTATCGGGGTTGTCCCAAATTCCAGTACATCAAAAGAATAAATCTGGCCCGGCAGCAGAAAGTGGAAGTTAAACGTCCACCCGTGCATTTGCAAACTCCAGCCGTTACTCCCCATATTACCTACGCCCAAATGGCGGCAGGTAGGGGAAATACGGTACAGCAAGCGAAGGTTGCTTCTCAGGCCCCAGCGCCCAGAGCAGCTGAACCAGTACCTGACATGCTAGCTATTTTGCTCTCTATCCAAGGGCAGATGGCTCAGCTACAACGTCATTTAACTGAACAGACCGCGCGGGTGGATCAAGTATACGCACTGCTGCCTGGCCTAACGCACCTTTTGCCGTAATATGTACGTACGTGGCGGAGCAGACCCTGAAGATCCTTGCTGTGAATGTGAATTCACTGATTAGGCTCGAAAGACGAGCCGCACTATTTAAGTTGCTTAAAGACCAAGCCCCTGATGTGCTTTTGGTTAGCGAAACTAAGCTTACCAAAAGACACAAAATGAGGCACAAAAGATACAAAATAGTACGGAGAAACCGACCCAACTCCATTCAGGGAGGTGGCGTTGCGATTTTCGTACGAAAAGGTATACGTTTTAAAAGAGTATACAGTGGTGTAGTACGTGGGTTCCGGGTGCTGGAAGCATGCATCGTGTATATCCCCCTCCGTAGTGGAAAGCGGTTGTACATGGTGTCTGTCTATGCACCTAAGGCTACTCAATCCACCTTATTTATCACAGAGCTCGAGACACTTTTTCGATTCCTGAGGCTGGAATTGGAGGAGAATTATTTTATTATCGGCGGAGATTTCAACGCCAAACATACTGATTGGGGAAATAATACACCAAATACTAGAGGGAACCTACTATTTAATTGGTGGGGTCAGCACAGTGTGATGTATCGACTCGGGCTTAAGGCGACGGATAGTCCGTCGTTTCCCAGACACGGGTCTTATTTGGATCTTCTGCTGTTCGACTCACGAATACAACTGACATGCACTAACCAACAAACTACAAACTGTCTACGCACTTTCGTGTATGACAGTGACCATTGCGGTCTTAGCACCGAAATAACTGTTCCCAACGAAATTGCGGAATTGGATGAGTTTGTTCAAAGGCATTGCTACAATTATAGTAGGGTGCGTTGGACACACTTCACCAGAACACTGACTAGAGCACTCTCCTCGAATTCGCTCCACCCACCGTCCAACAGAAATCTGTCGAACGAGGAAATTGACAGGTATCTAAGACTAATGGACGAGACAATCAAACGAACAATGGACAAAACGATACCTCGGTACCAACACACTGACGAAGAAGACTTATTCCGCAACGCAACTATTGACGCACTGCACCGACATAAAAGTAGACTGCTGTCAAGACTAAAAACCTTGTACAGACAGTTTACTGACAGACATAACCCGGAGATCATGACACTGAAGTCGTCGATTAAAAACCTCCAAACATTAATAAAGGAAAATTACAGAGCATCTGTAAGTTTGTATTGGAACAATAAAATTCGGGCTGTAAACACCAGCAACCCGAATATGTTCCCGCAAATAAATAAAATCTTTTGGAGAAATAATCGGAACGACTTTCCATGTCTTAAGATCGCCCGAACGACGAACAACGAACAAATACTTGTAGCAGCAGGCATAGATCCAAATGAGGCTGTTGATGATGACAACTTGTTTGTGATCGAGGATCCGCAGGAGCAAGTGGAGGCTATAGGAGCGACTTTCCAGGAAGTGTACAAGCCGAATGTTAGCATTGGCGAAAACCACGATCTGGAGAATCGAGTCCTTGTGCACAATTGCTATCTTCGAAATGAAATTGTGAATTGGCAATTCGAGAGCTCGGGTTTCACCCAGTTCAGTAACGAGAATATGGCAAATAATGTCATCACCAACGATAGGGTACTACCCCCGTTCATTTCGAAGGAAGAGCTCCAAACGATCTTCGAATCACTTAGAAATAAGAAATCAGTGGGAACCGATGAAATACCGAGCATTGTGCTTCGACATCTCCCTCTAGAAGCGGTGAACATTTATACCACCCTGTTTAATAATGCAATGAATAATGCACATTATCCAGCGCATTGGAAAACTGCGGTGGTACATCCCATCCCCAAAAGGGATAAAGACACTTCCAATCCGGCGAATCTCCGATCTATCAGTCTTCTTCCAAGCATCAGTAAGGTTTTCGAGAAGGTGATCAATAGAGTCCTGACTAAGTGGGTTGAGGACAAACATATAGTTCCGGATAATCAGTTCGGTTTCAAGGCGGGACATGATATCATTCATGCTGCGTCGAAACTGGTTTCTGATATCCAATGGAACAAAGGCAAGAAACAGTGCACTGGTGCCTGCCTGATTGACTTGGAGAAGGCCTTCGATACCGTATGGTTAGAAGGACTCTTTTTCAAGCTGGACAGGTTGGGCATTAGTAAACCACTGCTGTATATTCTTTTTGATATGCTCTCCAGTAGACAGTTCATCGTGAAGAATGGCGATGTGACTTCTGCTGGAACATTTAACATTAAAAACGGTCTGCAACAAGGTGCGGTAAATTCGCCGTTCCTATTCAACATTTACACGAGTGATCTGATAGGTTCACTTCACCATGCCATAGCGTACGCAGACGACATAATCGCGTACAGATCGGGTCCAAAGAGGTCATTAATACACTTTTGCAGCGTGACTTCGACAAAATTAAGCGATATTGCGATGACTGGAAGTTGAAGATCAACTTCCAGAAGTCGGAAACCATTCTGTTTAGAACGCCTTTGTCTGGGGCCTCTACGGATACCAGAAAGAATTGGCGAAAGTTTTCTATCCTCGGACAACACGGACAGCCACTCGCTTGTCGAAATGTAGTCAGATACATTGGGATCTGGCTAGATCAATATCTGTATTTTAACAAACATATAGATGTTGCTCTGACCAGAGCCAGAGGTGCCTTTGCCCTTACAAAGAGACTGTTTTATAACAGCCAACTCGATGCGGGGGTGAAGGTTATCTGCTACATGGCCCTTATCAGGCCTATGCTTGTATTTGGATGTCCCGTGTGGTTCAACGTGAGAGCAAGTTTATTGGAAAAGATTCGGGTGTTTGAGAGGGCTTGTCTTAGGACTTGTCTTCGCTTATACAGAACACCAGAGTCTGAGTACATAAAATTCTACCCTAATGAGGTCTTATACAATAGGGCGAACCTAATAAGAGTGGACAATTTCGTCATTAAGTTGACTCGAAGGCACATTGCAAGAGCAATGACCTCATCGAACAACCTGATCTCCGGGGCTTTCTACCCCAATTATATGTATCACGAGAGAGTTCGCTTTGACGGCTTTATTCCTCCAGAAGCGTTTCTCTATCTAGATGGTAAGGGTCTGATCCAGGACAGATTGGCGGTGCCGCTAATCTTCCACGTTGCTCGAACAGCTGCGGACAGGCGACTCAACTACGACAGAGACGTCGCACATGGCAGTGCGGAGCGTCTCCGGTTCAGTAGGTCGGTAGGGAGTCGCGACATGAGGGATGTTGCTCAGCAGCACCAAAACTTTTGGTGGCTTGTTGAAGGGGAAGATGCTTCGTCGTCGAACTCCTTCAGTGATATGTAGCTTCATGTGAAGCAAAGTGGGCCAGCCTAATTTTTTTTTTGTTTTAGCCATGGCCGGCTTACATAGTTTTAGGTAGGTTTAAGTTAGATTTTAAGAAAAAAAAAAATATATAGAAACCAAAAAAAAAAAAAAATAAAAAAAAAATATATATATGCATGTATTTATATATTATGTATATACAATACATATAATGTATATATATATTTATGTATTGATATGTTTGTGTTAGATGTAAGTAGGTTAAGTAGATTAAGATTTATTTTTAGGTAGTTTGTAGGCTTTTAGTTTTAAGTTTTATAAAAAATTCAAAAAGGTCCATATACTAAGTTTTTGATTAAAATTTATTTTCTTAGTTTTAGTATCAATTAATGTTAAAATAGAAATAAAAGTAGACTGTAAGATTCGTCGAAAGACATAGTTTAAGTGTTAGGTTTAACTTAGAGTGCCCGCATGGGGCCATTAAGTTAGAATAAGATTATTTGTCAGTAATTTAAGCTAATTTTTAAGCGTTTTTTGTTTAGCATATAAGAGTAATTTAAGGTAAAAAATAAAAATGCATAAAAACTGACTGAAAAAAAACTTATCTTGTAATGAGATATTCAGCTTCTGCAACCACTCTCGACCTACCAGCATTTGAGAACCACCCGCAATAACATATAAATTTAATGGAAGCGTTATTGACCTGTATTCAACTTGCAGCTCAATCATTCCAATTGGAGAAATTTGTTCTCCTGTGTACGACTTTAATACTACATCGCTTTTTCTAAGAGGACGATGAGAAAATTGTTCACGATACTCATTTTCTGAAATGACCGAGACGCCGGCACCGGTATCCACTTGAATACTTCTCATTATGCCGTCAATTTTGATTTCAATAGAAAAGGGGTTTAAATTATTATTACTTCTCATTGGCTCACAAATAAAAAGGCTCATGCACTTGTCAATATTCGGTCTTAATTCACTAACATTTTCAACTGTTTCAATAAAATTATTTTGCATTTTTGATTTATAACACACTGCTTTTAAATGGCCCCTTCGCCCACATCTTAAAAAATCAAAATTTCTATATCGACAATCTCTTTTCATATGATTACTCTTACCACAACAACTACAATACATACCACCCTTTCGCATACTTTGCATTCCCTTGTTCTTTTGCACACTGTGTTCTCCGCTACCGCTATCCTCTTGATGACAATGATGTTTGCCATAGCTTTCAATTCGCCGCAAGCTATTCGATACATGCTGCTGCTTCTGCCGATGCTGATGCTGATTCGTTCCTCGCACTCTGTCTTGCCTGATGAAATTAACCGCTGCTGCCGCTGAGGTACTAGGCATAGCGTCCCTTTCCATCTGCTCTAACCCTGTTGCTATTTCGATGACTTTGGTGAATGTGAGTTCTTCTTCTTTTTCCCCTCTGAATTTTCTCTTGGCATCCTGGTTACGGACACCACTAACGAAACGTTCTCGTAACTGTTCATTTAGGTTACTTCCAAATTTGCAATATGTTGCAAGCTTTCTTAAGTCTACGACGTACTCTGCAATGCTTTCCCCTACACGTTGGTCACGTTTTGAGAACTTTATTCGTTCCGACAGAAAGTATGGCGTTGGATTTAAATGTTCTTTTATTAACTTCACAATCGCTTCGTATGGTTTTGACTTTGGTGTGGCCGGTGAACATAATGTTTTCAATAGGCTATACATTTTTGGACCAACGCATGCAAGTAAGGTGCTTACTTTGATATCCTCTTTTATGCCATTCGCCGTCACGAACAGTTCGAATCTTTCGATGTAGTTCCCCCATTCTTCTTCCTCATCATTAAACTGATTAAATGGACCAGTTATGTTAGCCATATTCCTTCTATTTGTTGGTTCTTTTAAGTTTTTTTTTTTTTTTTTTTTCCACGTTCACTTATTTTTATTCTTTGCACTTTTTGTCACTTTTATTTTCTTTTGACCTCGTCGCCAATTTGTTCCGTCTACACTGTTTAAGGAAAACACGTTTTGGGTTGTCTATTTTCTTTATTGGCGTCCAACTAGCAACTGACTATACCTACTCACCAAAATCGTATCACGAGTATGGTTTGGTATGACAGTATGATCGTATAACAATATAACACCATCTGTTGCACAATGTAATAGAAAAAAGAATAAAGGAAGTCCCTGAAATTGCTGAGATGTGTAATGTTTGTAGCAAATTAGTTAAATATTTTAAAAAGTCGGGTATTAATTGCAGTCTTCAAACGTCCTTGAAAAGTTATGTTTCCACGAGATTCAATACTATTTATTTTTTATTGCTTTCTATTGAAAAAAGTTGGATCGAAATCTCAAATATATTGCAGGAAAAAAATCAATTACAAAAAATAAGCAACGTAAATTTAAGCTACATTAGAGATTTAATTAAAATATTAAGCCCCTTTGAAAAAAGTTCAAAAATTTTTGAAGGTGAAAAGTATCCTACTCTTCATCTTACAATCGTTCATATTCATCGCTTACAAAAATTATGTGTTGTCAGTTCCGAAGACTTAGAAGTAATAAAAAAATTCAAAATCAAAGTAAACACCTTTTTGGAAACCATTGTTATACAAAATTTGACATTAGTTCATAGTATTGCTCTATTCCTTTTTCCTCCAACAAATAAATTAGTTCAATTTGATGAAGACAAAAAAATAAAAATAAAAGATGAATGCAAAAATTATATGCAAGTTTATGCAAATGAAATATCGGAACCAGAATATGAAATTTTTGAACGTTTGTTGTCATTGATGAACGTATTGATGTCAGAAAAACGTTGTCTTATTGGATCCGATCCAACTTTGGTAAACCAAATTATGTTTTTACACTCCAATATTAATAATATCGAAATCGAAAATGACCTGAAAGAATTTGTGCAAGAAATTGAATAAATATATGCAATTGATAAAATTGAAAATAAATTTAATAGTAAATTGTATTTACTAATACTAGTATATGTATTTCGTACATCCTGTCTTAATCTATTGGCTTTCTTTATAACCATTACCTATTTCTCAGTCATTTAACAAAACTTACTTTAACTTGAAACAAAAGTAAATCAACGAATATTCAGTGCACTCAATGTACTCAGTGTAGTACTCACTTTTTTATGAATACCTTTGTGAATACCCGTTGTTTATGGGTACACGTCACTAAGTGTTTAGTATAGAATGGGTGCAGTACTCACAAACCAATTGGGTACTAAGCAATATATTCATTTTACTTTTCAAACAGTAAGTACCCTTTATGCATTGTACTTGAAGCAAAATGAATGTCTTGGAAAATAAAACAATGTACTACTCATGTTGTTATTAAGAGAGCGAGTATTGTACAGTAACTGTTTTGCGTGGTGTGATACTCTAATTTACTTTACTCTAAGTTAAATAATGACAATGAATAGAGTACACTGCAATACTGCACTCGTTTGGTGACAGCAAGTGAATGTATTCATGCAGACCTCTAGTCTACAGCAAGACACACATTTATACGTTATATTTACGAGTACGTTAACAAATCGCGATGGGACACACATTTTCATGTTATCGTCGCAAACCGAAACATAAACTTTAAAGTTACAGAGCATTTTCAAAACACGACGCAAACCGGTATTGGTGTATATTCAATCTCACAACATATGATCACGTCTCCTTCTACTCAAAACCACTGAGCTGTTGTATGTAGCGGGTTTTTCAACAGGGACGCTACAAAAGTAGAGCGACAGGGACAGTAAACGACGCTATATTTCTTGCCGCTCTTTTGACATTTCTCTTCAGTAAGGTTTGCCATTTCATGATGGAAAGATATACGAGCCAACAACGAGTCGAAATTATTAAAATTTACTACCGAAATTCGGAGTCAGTGGCCTCAACGTTAAGAGCGCTACGTCCAATTTATGGTCGTCATAATCGTCCTAGCAGATCAACAATTGAGCGTCTAGTGGAAAAATTTGAATCCACAGGCACAGTACAAAATGTTCACGTGCTAGTGAGACGTGCAGAAAGCCCAAATGTGTCTCTCACACGTCGTTCTCAAGCGTTGGGCATCTCTGTGACGTCGTTGTGTCGAATTTTGCGAAAAGATCTTGGCCTACATCCTTACAAGATTAAATTGACGCAAGAACTGAAGCCGCTTGACCACCAGAAGCGTCGTATGTTCGTCATTTGGGCTGAGCAACAACTTGAAAATGATTCGGATTTTCATCGAAAAATCATCTTCAGCGATGAGGCTCATTTCTGGCTGAATGGCTTCGTCAATAAACAAAATATGCGGTATTGGTCAGGCAGCAATCCACACGTACTCCATGAGTCATCATTGCATCCCGAAAAAATTACGGTTTGGTGTGGTTTATGGACCGGCGGCGTCATTGGGCCGTACTTCTTCGGTGATGATCAAGACCGGCACGTTACTGTGAATGGATGATATGGACTTGGAGGATATGTGGTTCCAACAGGACGGCGCCACAAGCCACACAGCGAATGTCACAATCAATTTATTGGAAACCTAGTTTGGAGAACGTGTTATCTCACGAAATGGTCCAATCGCTTGGCCGCCTCGGTCGTGCGATTTGACGCCGTTAGACTATTTCCTGTGGGGCTACGTCAAGTCTATGGTGTATGCCAAAAAGCCAGCGAATATCGAAAGTGAAATTGCAGTAGTATCGGCCGATTTATGCTTGAAAACCGTCGAAAATTGGGTTCAGCGTCTGGACTTCTGCAAGCGTGCCCGTGGTGGCCATGCAAAGAAATCGAGTTCCATACATAATGGCATCGAACGTACTTTCACAGGAATAAAGAATTTCATTGATATCCAAAACCGTTTTTGTTTTATTTAAAAAAACTTTTGTAGCGCTCTTATTGAAAAACCCTTTATAATACTTTCGACAAGCTTCTCATTTACACAACATTATGCAAATAAAGCAGTCTAAATATCTATATAAGAAGCTACGCTTACTCCAGTCGACTAGATCGTGTATGCTCACACAAACTATTATTGTACTTAACTTTCGAATGCCAGTTTGCTGTACTCGGTTGTGGAATTCCCTACGTGTCAATATTAGCAAATTAGAAGCACTCTTTTAAAATACCTGGCCAATGGAACAATCAACCATTGAATATGCCAAATGGTTACATGAAATAAACATCCAATATCTTGTATTGAAAATTCCATGTTTTATTTCCACGTGTAGTGATTTTTTAAGCGTTTAGTTTTTAATTGTCAAAAAAAAAACATTACAATTGCAAAAGTGTACAAAGTTGATAAATCAATGCTTGTTATTTACTTTTTAAATATTATTTCATGTAAATGTTGATCACGACTCCATTTTAAGTGGTCGACACTGAGAGTCCAATTTTGAATCACTTTTTCGAGCATATTGGCTGGTGTCTCGCTAGTAACACAAGTAATGTTGTATTTCAAGGCTGCAATTGACGAGTGATTTGACGTATCCCCATAAAAAATAGTCTAAAGGCTTCAAATTGCACGATCTAGCCGGGAGAATTCACAGGTGCAAAACGAGAGATAAATTGCTCACCGAACTCATTTCTTATTTCGCGTGCTGTGTGGCATGTACTCGTAGCACCATCTTGCTGGAACCACCAAGTTCAGCTAGTGCAATTTGGGCAAAAAAAAAAAAGTTCGAAATCATTGAACGCAGTGGGCGCCATTGACGGTAACGTTGTTCTCACTGTCATCTTTGAAAAAATACGGGCCAATGATTCCGCCGGACTATAAACCGCACCAAACAGTGCATTTGCAGCGCTTGTATTGCCTAAGATTGTTCATCGGACCAAATACGGCCGTTTTGTTTATTAATACGAAAATTCGACGCCGTGCCAAGTTGTTCCGCTTCAGTTCTTGCACGAGTTGTATTTTGTAAGGTTTTAGACCAAGATCCTTAAGTAAAATCTTCCACGTAGTAGAGTAGGACAATTCCAATTACTGCGAACGGCGACGAATGGACAAATCACGGTCTTCATTAACACTGGTGGACACAGCGGCAATATTTTCCTCTCTACGCACTCTACACATACGGGTGGTGGCTTGATGTCCAGTAGCGTGAAGGTGGTGCGAAATCTGGCCACTATACCACTTTGATCAAAAGTTCCCGGAATTTATTCAGAAAATTAAAAATACAAGTTTATTCATCTAAATCTATATTGTACCCTTCAAAGTAATCCCCATCGACTGCAAAACACTTATGCCAGCGCTTGATCCAATCCTCGAAACATTTATTCGGTTTTCGGTATGTCCATCAGTGCTTTCTGCGATTTTTCCATTACTTCCTCTCGTCTGCCGAAACGCTTTCCCCGTAGTGGTTTTTTAACTCGATTGAACAAAAAGAAGTCACAGGGAGCCAAATCAGGTGAATTCGGTGGCTGTTGGATGGTATTTGTTGCATTTTTCGTCAAAAAATTCAAAATCCACGAGTTTCCTGCCCACAATTCTGGTCACTTTCAGCGATTTGCTTCACGCAAATGTCTCATTACGCCCAAATAATACTCTTTGTTTACTATCTGGCCTTCTGGCATGATACACTACACCGTTGTAATCCATGAAAACCGTGAGCATTGCCTTCTTTTTTGATTGAAAACGACGTGGTTCCAGTAATGATCCTTTTGATGTATGTGGGATCGGATTCAGCCTCGCAAATCATTTCTTTTGCGACATCAACACGGTCTCTTTTTTGCATGAAATTGAGGTCTTTTGGCACCAACTTTGCTGCTACACGACGGAAACCCAAACCATTAACTAAAATGTCTTGGACGGATCCATAGGCAATGTTCATGTCCTCCGCTATCTCTCTGATGGTTAATTTGCGGTTATTGACCAACATTTGTTTTATTCCATCAATGTTTTCGTCGGTTTTCGATGTCGATGGTCTGCCACTGCGTTCATCATCTTCGATTAACTTAGGACCACTTTTGAACCGCTTGTGCCACTGGTAAATGACCGTGTTTTTTTTTAGAGTATCGTTACCGAAACACTTTTCCAACATTTCCAACTTTCGTGCACCATTAAATCCGTTTTTTACGCAAAATTTAATACAAGTTCGTTGTTGCAAATTTAAATCGATTTCTAAAATTGTAAAAAATCGCCAACACCACAGAGATAGATGTACTCTTGGCTACGTAACTTTTGCAAATGTCAAGCTATGACCCAAAGATTTAGAGGGAATGTCAACAACAGATTTATTAACTTAACAAAAAAAAAAAAAACAGAACTCAAATCGGAACAATGGGAGCGCCACACGGTGGTTATTCCTTTTTGATCAAGGTGGTAGCTTGAATTGCTTGCTCAGTAAGTCGATTCACAGAGCACGAATCTTGATAATAAAACTCAATAATTTGTAAGCGTTGTTCGAGTGTAAGCCTTTCCACTATAAAATGGCAATGCTAACTGAGCATGTTTTACTTTGACACATGTCACGAATCACGCGTGAGTTGCCATAAATAGAACACTGAAAAACCAGCAAAAAAATCACCCTTTATAATTTTTAAGGCTTGCAAAACTTTCTACAATATCTACTAGTCTTATCTTTGATTAATAAATAAATAAGTAGATAAATGATGGTGACATGAGAAATATATTTTTCGGTTCCTCAGTGTGCTGCATAGACCTGAACCCAGATCTTTTGCTTCAGGCTGGCAGTGCCGAAACTCGTGTATACGAGTATAAAACAAAGAAACAGAAATATTGCTCTGGAAGCGGTTGTCAATATTGATCCCTTCGGCTTGAGTGCTCTTAAGTTGTATGGAAAAGAAACAATGCAGTGTTCTGCCTTGGTGTTCGAATTCTACTAAACGATTCTATTCGTTAGCAGCGTCGAGCCTCAGGCCTGACCTGTGTCCAATCCGCTCTGATTGCAGGCACCCTTCTTGTAGTGATTTAAAGTATGAAGTCGACGTTTTTAAGACTTCATCCACATTTTGATATTGTTAATTAATGTCGCACACAGGACCAAATACTCGGTGACCAATTTCTCGGTTCAAGAAGATCATACGGATTTGATGATGTACGAGTATGTACATATTAACAATTACACAAGGAATATAGGATAGCAGAGGCGATCACCTATTTGTATTCATTTGTGGTCCAGTCTTTAGATTTTATACTGGAAAAGGGATTGGTTATTCGAGCTGGAGTCGAATTGCAAGTTTGATAATAGTCAGATTCGACTGATCGACAGATTTTAATGTATGCATGTTCAGAGAATTGGATGCGTGCTTGGCATCGACCAGCATGTTAGTAGTTTTGCTGGAGCTTAGACCATCGGGAAGAAGTTAGGTTGCTTTATTACTCTGCAATGAGCTGCTGCAAAATCAATTAGCCAGAAGGCGTTGGTAGGAAGGAGCGTATACATACGAATGAAACTAAAGTTGTACTCGTATAATCTGGCTTCGATTCGGATCACATCAACTTAAAATGATTGGCCGTCGCCCGCAGCAGATTCTCCACAACGAACCCGTAGCTTATTTTATGAAATTTTATGTGACATCTATTAAAACATCGGAATTTTCTTGTTGAGTCTAACCCTATCTGTTAAATCTACGGCTATCATAAAGCTAACCGGTGAGGTTTATCTTTACAGCGTTTAACTTCTGCGAGGGAGTCGAAATTGATATCGACCCAATACAGCCCTAATATACATACTCGTACATCTATTATGAGGAAAGAAGTGATTATTGCAACAATCAAGTTTTATTCACGCGATTGCTCAACCCATTAATCGCTTGTGAAAGAAGTCAATATTTCTCTGAACTTCACCGGTGAGATATAAGGACTTCGATGAGATTTATGAGCAAGGATCGACCTAGTATATCATTTGTTGTAGTTTGCTGATACATCTATTGTTCAATGCTTTTCTTCTTGGAATAAGAGATTATATTGAATCCCATGCCGAAGCTAACATTTTTCTGTAACCGGTTATTTATTAATTTCTCAAATAGGATTTGCTTGTGAACTCCGAATTTTATTCCATTATTTGTACTTATCTGATCGTTCTGAGACTTTTTTTTATACGTATATGGTTATGGCGTAGGCCCTCTAGGGTTAGGGTGGGTACATGAAACACTATATGGTATAAAGCAACAAACAACCTCTAATATGAACTCCGAAAAAGTCTTTGGTGATCGATTTTTCGAATGATGTGGATTTAACCCCCGCACCTTTAAGAAATAACCTGGTTTGACGAAGAGTGCCGGCAAGTACCTATACGTTCAGAGTAAGAAAAAGTATGCTGCTCACGAATTTTTTGAGAGCATAGGAGGCTTTTCAGAAAGAAAAGGAAAGAAACAGAGAAGCGACTCATCGAGACTATGGAGTTACCGAAAAAAATGTGAGAAGAATTTCCGCGGGACACAATTACTGAACAAAAGCAGGTAAAGGAGAGAATGTAGTAGTAGAAGTTTGAAGGTGTTATGCAGACTGTCTACCGGCGAAGATAAACCACTTAACTTGAATGGCTACCAAAAGTAGTGATATCTAATCTTGAGGCTAATAAGACTACAGAATCAGATGCACTACCTGTCGAATAATTTAATACAGCAGAAATTGACTTTGCAAGAAGTATACACCAATTTATCTATTGAATATAGTCAGATTAAAGTATTTCCGATGAATGGAATCTCAGCACTTTTTGCCCGACTCTCAAGAAGGAAGAACTTTTAAATCGATTTTTTTTCTCTTTAAAGGCCTTTGTCAGCACCAGTGAAAGTTTGCTTTTGCCAATGATAAAAATGTGCTCAGAGTAGGCAAGTAGTTCCTAATCTTTGGCCTTATTGTGCCTCTGGTATTGGCTTACGAGTTTCGCACAATTTTCTTCAGTACGATTGCGAAAGAAGGCTAGTCACAAGCCTTGCCTAAGCCATTTTTTAACACCAAAAATCTGGATGAAATTGCTTTTTGCTTTAGTGGAGCAGCGAGTATTCTCTATCATTGTTCTGTACAATCTGACAATAGCGGCTTGGCACAATCTGCTAATTTGTCTTGTTCGTCTCTACAGATTTCAGTTCGGGCTTTGTAGCCTCTTGGAATGTGTTTTTTTTTAGTCTGAAGCATAACTTTCGGACTTTACTCTGTTACCGTTGTTTCGTCCTCCGCGGTATCAGGAACAAAGGTTGCCGACTGCTCGATGGAGTAGTAGCCGTGGGTATTTATTATAAGGGCGCCACGCGATTATCCTTTGTCCCCAAAAGCTCCACGGCGTCGAATCGCGACTCAGCCAGTAAAACCCGCTATACCCTTTCCTAGGTCTAAAACAAAACGAGAGCAAAACAAAAGCGAGACCACCAAAACATCCCAAACAACCAATCGCCACACTGAGGAAACGGAAGAAACCCCCCCACGCCGCTTACAGCTTAAGGGCGCAAGAAAAACAAAAACTATTCATCTTAGCTTAAAACAATCTCTTCTTTAATAAAAAAAAAATTAAAAAAATATACAATATATATAAAAATAAAAAAAAGGAAGAAAAGAAAAATATTATACCAATATTGTAAAAATGTATTCAACAAAAAAATCAAAAACAAAATTAGAAGAAAAAAAAATAATAGAAAAAAAAAAATTCCTACGACCACCACCCAGATTTGAACCTAGACGAGAAAGCTCGGATCCGATCCCTATCGTTTACAATATGGCGCTTTAACCAACTAGGCTAATTCAAGGTACTATTTAGAATTCACAAATCTTCCAACATAATCTACATACGTCTGTTTATGACCTATTGACTAATTGACTAAATTAAAAAAAAAATAAGTTAGTACAATAAATACTTATGCTAGGGTTAACACTCCGTCCTGCAAATCCTCGCTGGAAACGCCTCCGACAACCTCGTGACGTATTGGTGGATGGGAAATCCATGTAGGTTATCTAATACACCCCCGTGCCTCAGCCTATTTCTTCAAAGTTTTTATTTTTGTATTTTTTTTTTTTGTCTTCGGTCACTCGCGCACGAATTCCCCTAGGGTTTCCAAAATAACCCTCACGGTTTGATCAGATTTGTTTTTTTTTTTTTTGTTGCACGCACCGTTCTCTTGGCGCGAACACTCGTCTTTCCTGTCTTTCCTTTCTCGACTTTATTTATCTTTCTTTTTTTTTCGATTGATTGGAAACCGCAGAAAAAAAAGGACACTTTCAACGTCAATGCACACAATGCACTTGCACAAGTTTTCTAGACGATTTAGAGGAAATTTCTTTGTAAAATCGATCTAGCAGAGTAATTCGGTAATTTGTTAAAAAAAAACGGTTTTTATGCCAAAAAAAAATACGCAAAACGTGTCGAGGAAGGGAACGACGACCGAGCCACCCATGAACCGCAATCTCCTCGTTTTCCGGTTTTCCGGTTTTTCTCCTTTCTCCCGATCTTAGATTTTTATTTTTCGACAAACTTGTTTCCTAGCTCTCCACTGACTGCCCATTTATATCCCACTTGCTAGAGCTCTTCCTATCTTCTCTGGTTCGGTGATCAGTTATTTCATCACCTCATCCATGATCAAAACAACTGACCCCAGGCGAACTAAATTACCGACCACTAACTATCCTTTTCACGCTTAGTCTCATGCCCTAGCTTGATGGGAAAACTAAAAAAAGGAGAACAAAGTGATTCGTTAGTTAGTCCTTGGGCTCGAACTAAGAACCCGTCGCTTAGTAGCCAGTGTCCTAACCAATTGCACCACTCTGGGCTGTTGGGGCTGGCTGGATTAAATTAGGGTGACGTCACTTCGGTCATGCGAAAACCTTGCCAATGCCATTGTTTTAAAACCATAACAACTCCTGCAAAAACACCCCTCTATTTTGTCTATCGAGCGCTGTCATGCTTCTTCAATAGGGCGATGTTTTCTTTTTCTGATCGTAGAGCTCATTCTATGCAACACCGCTCTATGCGCTTCTTAATTCATTGCATTCATTGAGAATGACCTATTAACAGAACAAGGGGCACTCGAACGGAAATTGTTGCTGTTCGCAAAACTAGCATTGATACAAATTCTCATGAGGCTTGCCGTAGACGAATCAATGTACGAATCAATCCCAAAAAAACACTGCTCCTTTTTGTCAGCACCATCAATTCCTTAGGCCACCTTGAAATAGTTCTGTATTCAAATATTGTACTTAAACTTTATTTGGGAAACTTCTGGGAAGTGTCTGAAGAACTCATGTTCCTCGTTTTGCTCGTAATTTAACTTTTAAGTGGCATTAGCTTTACCCCTCTTGAATCCTTCCTTGTCTTCCATGTATTACTTCTATTTGCCAAACAATTTGAATTTGAAGCAAGCTTTCGATGGAAAACAAGCACTTTAGCTACAAGGGATATACGAGTTGAACATCAAAGTTACTTCCAATAATCCAACAAATACTCTATCTGAATACAAATTACGTCTGGCAACTTAGAAGTTGACTTGATTGGAAAAAAGTATGTAGAGAAAACGAGTATTGTTTAGTTTTTTCGATGGATGCTCTCGAAAATCGTCTTTAATGTCTTCGCCTCAGCAAAACAAGAAAAAAAAAACGAGAATCCTTTCAGATTGACAGATATGACCTTTGAATGCTGCTTTTCGGTAGATGGTTCGGATACCTCATTTTGGGTTTTGCACAGGATCTGGGGTATCTTAAATGGATTGGAGGCGAACAAAGTTGTCAAACTAAATTTGATTGAAGTATTATACAATAGTTAATTACCATATTTTTTTTTTAAGGTTTTTGAGGATGACATTAGTGGATGGGACATCCTGCTGTTGATCTCTGAAGCGTGGAAAATAAACGCCTTTCTTCTACGAACTACGAAGTAAGGTTATGTAATACCTTTGTTTTTCCATCTTGTTGCAAGAATTCGGAAATAATTACGACTCCTTGGAGAATGTTTTGCACAGGAAAAACACCAAAGTGGAACTTGGAATTTTTGTTCCCGGCAATTAGTCCAATTCTTCTCGGTTTCTCACGAATGAATGGAAGAGTGTTCTAAAATGTCTACTTAAGAAGTACAGATGTTCTGCACCGAATCATGGCAGTAATTAATATTTTACGACTAATGAAGAAGAACTTGGCTTTGTGTGTTGCTGTACAAAATGACAACTATTCTCAGAATGAATTTTTTTTCTCCTTGGCATGTTAGTTACGAATGGTTTGTCCGACTCCTTTTTTATGTTGAAAATGTTAAGGATTTCGAGCAAAAACGTCTAGACTTTCCTAGACTAGACCTTGAATCTATATGAGGAACGTTGACTTACTGAATGCCTTTTCATGTACACACCTATTCCTCATACACATCCTGCTTTAGGGATACTTGTAATTGTATTATGTAATATGATGTGTCTGTTGTCAGTTTATCCCTGCTACGGCTTTGAAGAAGCTATTTCGGTAAAGTTAAATGATCCGGGGGGTCATTTAGACAAAACTAGAAGGACATACTGCTGATGCAAACGTCTACCACACGTAAGCGGGAAATTGCGATATAAAAATAAGAGGTAAATGTCTTTATGGCCCTGCCCTTAGTGCTACGAAACAAAATAAATATCACCCTTGGCTCTGACTCAGACAAATTAGAGAATGGGGATTGATAAAGCGTCCCTGTCAGACCATGGATACACTTGGTATTGAATTTCAAAAAAAGGAAAGTCTGTGAAAATTATATCGAGTTTCTACATATAACACCCAGCCAACTCTTGGTGACAATACCGAAGTGGTAGTACCTCTAAACAAGTCGGTAGAGTTATTGTTAGCGCCCTTTTAAATGGAGTAACATCGAAATCAGCTTAAAAAGTAAGAAAGTAAGGAAACTTAAGAATATCAAGTAAGGAAATGCTTTTCAGCGGTGCAGATTTAAACGTTGGGCAATCGAATTATGAGTTTCGAAGGAGACGGTTTCGAAACGAGAAACTCTGAGGAAAGTTAAGAAGTTAAATGTGATCACATACATATGTACCTTCCGCAGTATTAACGACAGTAGCAAATATTGGACTTAAAGACAGTGAAATGATGAGAGGTGATTGAATGCTTAACCAGCGGCAAGATAATTTCACTGTATAAAGATAAAGACGACACGAAAAATTGCAACAACTAAGGGCAGGTGAAACAAATGTCGCATAGCATTAGCTGAATGTATATGCATATTGTAGTTTTTTCTGAATCTCCAAACCTAACTCTGGACCTAGACCTAGAAGCTGTCATCGTGTCGAATGCGAACAATTTCCGATAATCAGTAAGTGATGTCGTACATAGAGCCAGTGCGGGGTTGCTAAAATGGGGTCAAAAATACGTAGTATTTTGTAGAGAAATGTGTCGATTGAGCTTAAGGGCTTATTATACGTGATAGTCGTTAGTCCAGCTTTAGCATGGAGCTTTAGCATAAATGGAAATTTTACAAATGTTTCGAATGTACGAAAGTACATGCTTCGCAGAAGTCTCTGCAGTTACAAACCGATAGCAAACTTTACCGAATGTTGTCGAAAAACGCGTTACTAAAGGCAAATAAGGGTCAAGTTCTAGCCGTACCCTGAGAAGCGGATGAAAGAATTGGATCACTAAAATGCAAAAACATCAGCAAACTTTTAGGGGAGAACAAAAATAGAGCGCTTTTTGATATTAAGATACGCAAATGTAGCCAGGCTAAAAACCGCGCAGTGGCAATACAGATATGAGGGGAAAATATGCAGTAGTAGATATAATTATACGCGCTAAATATTTCAAACAAAGAAGAATGGGAAGAAGCAAATGAAAAATGACGTAACTTTGCCAGTCAAAAGTTTCTAAAAACTATGATGGAAAATCACTTTCCTGGCTCTATAATACCAAGGGACTTCAAATGCAAATAGAGACCAATAGTTTCTCTTTCACAACTTAGATACTCGTACCATCTGAGGTGTTATATCCACTTTTGATCGACAGGGTCTAGAGAAATTTTCAAACTCAGCAGGCGTAGATTGACAGAAACGGACATTTGCAATATCAGCGGCGACTTATAAAGGAAATAGTGCACGCTACATACGAATATATACGAGTATGTACAGTTCGAATGTGAGAAAGTATTGCCAAACCGAAGGGAACTACTTTTTGCGACCTAACTACATATAAGCGGCTAGTCATATTCTGCAAGAAAATTGATTTCTTCTCCCTTCAACCTAAATTAATCTTCATCTAAGTAAAGAGCCGGCTCAGATCTGCGGCAGTCGTGAAGATAACGGCTACGTTTTTATAAACTCATGAGTCGTGAGATCTTCAAAACATGCAATCTATTTTCATTTTCACCGGGGTTCTGCTGCTTAACAATTGATGGTTTTTTCGATATTTCTTGGTAGCTGTTTGTTTCGCTTTGATGTGCCACATTTTTCCATTTGGTAGTATTTCATCGCGTTTACAAAGTTCTGATTGAAACAACTGTTCGTTCCAGCATTTCACTGTTCGCTGCGCACCTCAAAATGTTTTGGCATGATGGGAAGACTTTGTAACGACTACTATTTCTCTGAAAAACCACTTCTACGCAAGGCATTCCAGTTAGAATCCGAATGCTTTTTTATAATTTATAAAGAGAAGATGGAGAAAAATTCATATTTCACGCATTGTTTTCTCATGGTTTGGTATCGAGGGTTGACTCGATAGGTGATATCTTTTCAGTTTCCACACTGCATTAGGCTGATATTCTTTGAGATTTTGATAAACATTCCTTTTCTCCACCAGAGTACCGAGTCGACCACCGTCGAGTGCACAGCTCCACCAGTGCACTCGCAATATTGTTGTGTGCTGTGCAGCAAAAAAAAAAAACAAAAACGCTCGCGCGTGCAAAACAAAAAAAAAGTGCAGTGCAGTGACTGATAAGCAAAATATCACACAGTGCGGGTATCCCACCTCACCCGCTCCTAGTCGAAGTACTGTTGCTTGCACTCAGTCACTGCCGTTACTGTATTTACCATACGGTACGGGCAGTGGCTGAGTGTATGTAACAACTGATGGATAGCGGGGTTGTGAGTGAAAATTTTGTTGGTGCACTATTTCATATTGTTGTAAGGGCATAACACCTACAACAATTTGATTCGGTAAACCAACGTCAGAATTTCCACTTCGCAGCCTTGCTTAGTATCGTCGGTGTTTGTGTTTTCTGTGTTTGTCTGTGATTATGACTAGGGTAGACGTAGCCAATATACGCGGGCTAAGAAGTAATCACTTTTCTGCGTACGTCCACGTCTGTAAGTACAGACCAGCTGTTTTGGCACTTAGTGAAACACAGGTAGATCCCCGCCCACACCTCTCAGATCATTCTGATCTGAAGCTACCTTGCTACGAACTAGTGCCATTATTCTTTTCTCACCGCGGTCTCGCCATTTATGTGCGTAGTGATGTAGCTTACCAAACTCCACCACAATATGATCCATGTTCCAATCCGGAATTCAACTTCATGTGGTTAAAATTCCATCTCCGTAAGCAAATTATCCACTACTGCTTTATTTACACAAGCCCCAAACTGACTCCATTCAAAGAATTGTATCCCTGTATCCTCATACTGCAATCGTTATTACGGGCGACTTCAGTATACACAATTCTGGGTGGCTTCAACATTCTGAACAGACAACACCCGAAGGACGGTGTGTTGAGATCTTCGCTGCGGAAAACAACCTAACGTAGCTTGTAAATGAGCCCACGCGAATACCAGACGTTGATAGTCATACCGCCAACACCCTGGACTTGTTTTTAACTTCTCACCCTGATAAGTACACCATTGATGTGCTCTCCCTCTAGGCTCGTCGGACCATTGTGTCATATCAGCTAATTTCTCGTACACCGACCACACAGTTAGAGAAAAAAATCCTAAAAGAACCGTATGGCAATACGAGAAAGCCAACTGGAGCGGTCTTAACAGCTTCTTTAGGAATTTTAACTGGTCGTTATGTTTCCTCTATAACGACGTGGATGCCGCTGCTGATATGATTACAGACACCATTCTCTTTGGAATGAGATCCTTTATTCCTCATCGGATGAAGAGTATCAAACCAAAAGAAAAGGCATGGTACGACTCGAGCTGTAAAGAGGCCGTCAGGGTTAGAGAAATGTTTTTTCAGTCATACAAGACCAACCCGACAGAGGAAAACCGAAAAAAGTTCAAACGAGCCAGAAATGACTGCAACGCCTTTCTTAAGCGTGTGAAATTCCTATACGACCAAAAACTGAGGCAAAAATTACTGCAATGTCCCAAAGGCAGTAAAAATTGTTGGTCGTTCGTCAAAAACATTAGAAATTCCGCCTCATCCTCCATCCCAACGCTCATTTACAATGACATTCCAGCTGTCAGCTCTTTGGATAAGGCCAATCTGCTTGCTGCACACTTTGCGGCCAGCTCAACACTCCCAGATTCTGCTTTGTCTCCGCCTACACTTGAGTGCGTCGAATCTTCAATTGGACGAATTCTCTTTCGCACTCGTGTAGTAGCAAGAGTACTTAAAGATCTCAACATACATAAATCCGCTGGTCCAGATGGTATATCTCCCCTTCTTCTGAAGAGGTATTCTTCCTCGCTGGCAAAACCACTGCGTAAGCTTTTCCATCAATCCTACACTTTAGGACTCTTCCCGAGCAGATGGAAAACAGCATTTGTCCAGCCCGTCCCTAAAAAAGGCGAATCATCTTCTCTCTCCTCCTACAGACCCATTGCACTTACGTCCCTTCTTTCCAAGGTCATGGAAACACTGATAAATCGTCAGCTCATGAAATATCTCGAAACACGAAAACTTCTCAATGACCGGCAGTACGGTTTTCGTAGCAACAGGTCCACTGGTGATTTGATGGCATGTCTCACCGAAAAGTGGAACCAAAGCGTACATCAATCTGGCGAAAGCAAGATAGTTGCACTTGATATTTCTAAGGCATTTGACAGAGTTTGGCATCAGGCTCTTTTGTCGAAAATGCGTGCATTTGGGATCGACGACTCTCTTCTTCAATGGATTAGAAATTACCTTTCGGAACGTTCAATTCAAGTTGTCTTGGACGATTTCAAGTCTGATATTCACAAAATAAATGCTGGTGTGCCCCAGGGCTCTGTTCTGTCACCGACACTCTTTTTAATTTTCATTAACGATCTCTTGTCTGCTACTTCTAATCCAATATATTCCTTGGCTGAGGACAGTACTCTCTGCTTTTCATATTCGTTCCGGACTCACGGCCCTGCTCTTCAGCTGTAGTACGAGCTCATTAAATTCCGATATCAACAGCATAACCAATTGGGGAACTATCAACAGAGTGGAATTTAATGCTTCCAAAACACAATGGTGTCTGCTGTCTTTAAAGCGAAATTTAATCACCCAGCCATTATCTATGAGTAGCACTTGCATCGTCGAAACCGAAAAACTTTCCATTCTCGGTATGTGTGTCAATGACAACTTACGTTGGAATGACCACATATTTGATGTCGCCAAAAATGCTGCGAAATGTATAGGTTTCCTCAAGTGATGTAAGAAATATTTTACCCCCTCTGATCTGGCCTCAATATATAAGGCATTCATCCGCCCAAAATTGGAGTACAACTCCCACATCTGGTCAGGTGCTCCTAAAAAATCTCTGCACCTGCTAGATTGGATTCAAATCCGTGCGATAAAACTTATTGATGATACTAATATCAGTCAGTCAATGGACACCCTCGAACACCGACGAAATGTCTCGTGTCTCACTTTGTTTTATCGCTATTTCCACCACCAGTGCTCCACTGAAGCCCATTTTCGGACGTACTCTAAAATAACGTGATTCGTTCCTAAGCCGTTCAACTCGCTTATGGAATGCCCTGCCGATCTCTGTATTTTATGGTCGTTATAACTTGCAAACATTTAAAAACAATGTACATCGGTATCTCTCTTTTCTTCCTCCCTAAATGTCCTTTGCCCGCGCTGTGTACAATCATCTTAAGGGTACTCAAACCCCTTGAGCGCGCGCTTATTATAAAAAAAAAAAATCCAAAAGCCTTACTTCTCCCGAGTTCTTCTATTGGTGGGGAAGGTTCAATGCATAATTGAAAATTTGTTGCAACGAATGATGCATTCGAGTTTTAGTCGATGAAACTATCTTCTAAACGACTATTTACTGTCCCTATAATATTGGCGCACTATGGCATTTCAAACCTATAAGAGTTATACCTAAGAATCTCAAGAGCATTGGAGTAATTGCTTTGAATGGATGCATTCCATTGCTATGTTCATGCCAAGCTTCTTGTGATTATCTTGAATAATTCTGAAACACCATCTGATCGATAAGTGTTCGGTAGAGCGCGAATTATCCTATCAGTTGAAAACTAACAGTCATTCGCAAATACGCTGCTTACAATGCTCGTAGCAAGTCGATTGATAATGTAGAATTTTTCAAAATGCCCGGCTTTTCATTCCGATCTCTGAGGCCTTGAAACTATTTTCATTATTTCAACGATTATTTTATTTTAAATTCAACGATTACACTTCGGTAGAGCTTAACAACTTACAAGTACTACCGTATTCGGCTGCTCGAGATCGAATCTTCCTCCATTGGCAAAGTAGTTGTTCGATTTTGTAGCGCAACTTCGCCGTTTTCAGATTTCTTAAATATATTCTATGGACTGTAACACAGTGTGAAATGAAATTTGCATTATTATGTACATATATAAATTTGTGTAAAGATACTCGTACAATAGTAATAAATTCCAATATGTACGAGTATATAATTCCATCTGATCTGATCATGTGTGAACACCATGTTCGGAATGGAGGAATTTGGCGTTTCTGGGAATTTCTTTCGATGAATACCGAAGAGTTTATAGTTTGAGATAAATAGGTTATTCAAATTCTTCACGAGAGCACCATACCTACGATTAGACTCGAAGAATTATTCGAAGCATGTGAAAAAGTGCGCTACAAAAAATCACAGGGACTTTGATGGTATTCCAAATAAAGCCTTTATCATTACTGTTAAAATACGATTGGAATTATTTGTAGAAATGTTTGACGCATTGTTTTTTCTTGGACCTTGGAAGCACCAACGGCTATTGCCATTACCGAAAGGAAGAGGGAACCCAAACAATATCTTCACCTTATTGTTTTATTTGTTTGCTCGACATGGTCGGAAAAATCCTTGAGCGGATCACTTTCATTAAAGACTTGCCAGCAATGTGATGTGTGACACAGGGCCTGGTGTTAACTCCCCTGTAGATTCCATATGAAGTGTCAATTACCGGATTTGCTTATGGCAGTGCCGTGCTGGTTGTAGTAAAAACGCTAGAAAAAGCTCAACTCTAAAGCAACGAAACAATTGCAACTGTACGCTGCTGGTTAACTAGCACTAATTTGCAACTCGATGATTATATAACCAAAGCGGTGTTTATAACACTTGGGAAAAGTTGCAAAACAATAACAGTTAGAACATGAAATTGTTTCTCAAGCGTTTTTCAAATATCTTGGAGTCGTGTAAGTTTTAAACCTCATTTATGTATCGAAAGTGCATAAAAATATGGTTAGCCGTAAAAGCCAGCGAGCCCCAATAGGATCAATTTGGAAATTGGTCCACTTACGATAATATCGTTGCATAAATGCTTCAAAACGAGGAAAACTGTAATATAGTAATGTACATACTCAGCTACCTTAGACGGATAGAGCTTCAACCTAAAGCGATCGGATAAAATACTCTGATCGTATAGAGTAAGCAAAGCCTCTTTCACGGAATCAACACCTTTAAAGAGATTTTGCTTTTTCGAAGCCTTTATCAGTCGATTGCCATCGAATATCAATATTATCAACAATAAGATTTTATTTTACCTATTGTATCTAAAAGGTAAAAGAGTTGATATCATGAAGGCTGTCCACGTATTTTAGCCCCTTCAGAATCAGAATTAGAATTAGTTCTTAGAATCGGAACTTTATTGTTACCAATTGACTTGCAAGCAGCTTGTAACACCTCTATATCTACCTCTGTATCTTGCGATACTTAGTCATTGTTGCTTCCAATGCGAATGGCATTTTACGAAAACGGTTTCATTGTGATGTTGCTTAGCTTTATCGAACACGTTATCTGCAAGGAATTGTGACCCTTCAGTTTTGTCGTTATAATTCTGTAGGGCTAAGGGATTGATGTCGACTTTCTCGCATACACAGTTGTAGCTTTTTTTAATGGCTTTTTGAAAGAATTTGCACAACTGCTGTTCAATAAATTGAAGGTCACTGGTCAAGGTCACCTTTGCCTGTCACAGTTGCCCTAATATTGTGGCGATCGTTTATTACTCGTAATTGCAGTTCTTTTTGATATCGGTGCACCGCATGATACTTCTTATATATAAAGGGTCCGCCGTCTAACGTTTTTTTTTTTCAACTAGCGCTTATTTCGTGAATGGTAACACTTAGCTCATGTCTGATTTGACAGATAATTAGTTTTATCCTTCCGCTGAACGAATATGGTTGTGTATACGCTTGAACTACGCTTCGCTAAGTGGGCCTGCGATCAGTATTGGACACATAGTCCAAGTCCCCGTATATTTCGCATCCGTAAAGGAATATCGGCAAGATAAAAGATTTAACCAATTTCAGTTTAACACCTATCGGGAGGTAGTTTTTCGTGGGACTTAGACCACGAAGAGCGCTATAAATTTGCGATATTACTCTGTTTACGTGTAAATTCCAAGTGAATGTACTACTAAAGTAGACTCCAAGATTTTTTATCTTATCCACATACTCTACAGGAGTGTGATTGAGAAATATTGGCGCGGAAATTTCTGTTTGTCTACGAACATAGCTTTTGATTTGACTGGATTAAGACTGAGCTCATTTTTTGTTGACCAATCATGAATTCTTTTAAGATCTTCATTAATATTAATTAACGCCTGGTTTTTATGGTATTTCGGAAACAAAGAATATATTTGTACATCGTCGGCATATATATGGTACGCGGAGGTCGCGAAACATTCAGATATATCATTTATGAAACATAAAAAAAGAAGAGGGCCTAGTTCGGAACCTTGAGGAACACCCATTGGGACTTGAAGAAATGAGGAGCATTTGGTGCCATTAGACACATATTGTATGCGACCAGATAAATATGAAGTTATTAATTTGCACACGGAGCTTTCGAAGGAAAATTGCCTATGGAGGTTATTTATTAGCATGGAATGATTTACGCTGTTAAATGCCTTTGAGAAGTCTAAGAAAATTATGAGACCCCACATATCGCAATCCAAACCGGCACGAATATCTTCGCACACCTTTAGTAACGCGGTAGTGCAGCTACGTTTAGCACGAAAGCCCGACTGAAATTTCGTGACAAGATTTTTACTATTTAGATAAGACTTAATTTGGTTACTTATTATTGCTTCGAAGGCTTTAATTAAGAAAGGAAGGATAGCTATGAGTCGGTATTCATTACTATTTGATTTAGGCAATGGAAGAGTTTTGGCAACTTTCCACTGGTTGGGAAAAACAGACGTTGTAATGATAGTATTGAATATATTCGTTATATGCGGAAGAAAAGCGGGAAGAAGAGTTTGTATAAACCGGATATACATCATCAGAGCCAACAGCTTTTGATTTTATCCTTAAGATTGTTTGACCTACACATATTTCATCAATTCCAGAGAGCGAAAAAGTCCCTTCTCGTTGGTTATCGAAGAAGGTATGGATATTTTTGTTGTTAAAAGTCTTATGATTGCTTTGAACAAACTTCGTATTTAGTTCATTAAGGTCGATATTATTGGGAAGTGGATCTTTTGCCGGCTTAAGCCCGATATCGCGAATATTACTCCAGAATTTAGAACTCGAATCGCTCGGGTTGAATTTATTTTGATAAAAAGTCTTCTTATTTGATCGTATTAGAAGAGTTACCGCGTTTCGTACAATGGCATATTCTCTATATATAGCTGTGCATTTGTATCTCCTCCATCTGGGGTAAGGGAGATTGCGCTTTTTTATAAGGCTAAAACTTCCGAAGTCAACCATGGAATGTTGACTCTATTTCTATGTTGTTTTAGAGGTACATGTTTATGAAATAAAGAAAGGCTAATATTTTGAAAATAGTCCACCAGAGTATTTACATTGCTTGTAGCATATATCGGCGACCAGTCCACAATTCGGATATCATAAAACAAAGCCTCTAAGTTAATTTTCGAAAAATTGTATGATTTTATTGCATTTTCTTCCACACAAGTAGGAAAGGCGTTAATTGTTAAGAAAATCAAATCGTGATGTGAAAAACCCGGCGCGGGAATTTGATCGTAGTGCATTACCGAATCAATACTAGAGACTAAGAACACGTCTAAAAGCGAAGGCCTTCTGTTGGGCATGAAGTGAGTTGGTTGGGTAAAATTTGTAAAATAAAGGTTAAACGACTCTACCGTACTATTTAATTGCTTGTTATTGCCCTCCATATACTTATAATCCTATCTCCACAAAGAACAATTTTTGCATATAGCATACATTTCGGTATTGAAAGAGCTACTAAAAGTTATGAAAGAGCCAGTCTGTATTATAAAGTGAATTGTGAAAGTTATGCAAAATAATAATAATTCCGCTATTAACAAGAAAAAAAAAATCCTTTATAGAAACTAATAACATTGACTAATGACAAAATAACAAATAATATCGTCTATCAAATACAACACCGTTAAATCTTTAAGAACTTGAAAAATAAAATATTGCTCACTTTGAGCTTCTAAGACTTAACTATCTACTCGTATTTGCTTAAGTTTAAGTTTAAGACTTTTCAGGAACTTTGGAATATATATTGTAATGTTCTTAAAATTAGAAACATGTCTTGCAAAAGAAATTAAATTTCCCCTTAATGCCACAGGTTTCAGAACAAATTTTGCTCTCAAACCAATCTTGATCACTGTTTTCATATGATTTGCTGCAAATTACGCAATTCTCGCTATTTTTATTTGTTTTGCTTGGAACAACCTTTTTTTTTACTTCAGCCAATACGATGGTGTCAGACGAATCAGAGTCATCTTGCAGTGCGGAATTTTCTTGATTTTTTCTTAATTTTCTATTAAAGGTTTTTATGGACTGTTTTGTGGTCATTTTCTTAATTATTTTTAGTTGCTTTGCATTACCCTCTTTCTCTTCTAACTTTTTCTTTTTGAGAGTGTCCGTTACTATGGCAGACGACATTTTTGTATTATTGCATGTCGTGTTTTGCCTTGGCTTTAGAAAATGGCCTTATCATTTCCGGTAATATAATTTGTTGCCTAGAAGTGCTCCGAATCGCAACCGTAGGGGTTGAAGTTGAATGGGGGGATGATCGGATAATCTGGTCGGTTACAAATGACAAGCAATCTTGTGATTCAAATGACATTGCGGATATGTTTGCTGAGTATTTCCAAAGTATTTATAGTTCATCTTGTTCAACTTTAATCGATTCTTGTTATGTCCACTCCCTTCCATCTATTGTACGAGTAGATTGTTCATGTTACTCGTTTGATGTTAGTGATGTTGAAGTAGTCTTACGTAGCTTAAAACCACAAAGAAAAGCTGATATATTAGGATTTTTTCCAATCGTTTTACGCTACAGTGCATCCACGCTTAGTATCCCATTATCAGAGTTCTTTAATAATTCAATTTCCAGTGGATTTTTCCCTGAAGAGTGGAAATTCTCTACCATAGAGCCTCTTTACAAATCTGGCAAAAAAGATTTAATTTCAAACTATAGGCCGATTACCAAACTTCCAATTATTCCTAAACTTCTGGATAAACTTGTGAAAGACAAACTAGTTTTTACAGTGAAACAGTATGTTAGTATCCACCAACATGGTTTTTGGAAATGCAGATCAACAGTTTCAAATTTAGTTGAATTTACTAATTTTTGTGTCAATGCATTAGAGAACCATAAACAAGTGCATGTACGAGTAGTTTATACAGATTTTGTTAAAGCTTTCAGCAGGGTGAACTTGAAGATTCTTCTAAAAAAACTTGAAGCATATGGATTTTGTGGTCCATTACTTCAATGGTTTGCATCTTATTTGCTTGGTAGGAGACAATATGTTGTAATAGGTGACTATGTTTCTAAGGAGATTTTGGTTAGTTCGGGTGTCCCTGAAGGGAGCCATTTGGGACCGCCATTATTTTAGCTTTTTATTAACGACCTTCCTAACTTTTTAAGGCACTGCCATTGCCTCATGTATGCTGATGACATTAAAATTTTTGCAAAAATATCAACTCTAAATGACAGTTTATTGCTTCAAAAAGATTTAGATTATTTTACTGAGTGGTGTACTCTGAATGATCTGATGCTAAATATTGACAAGTGTGCCTGTATGAGCTTCAATAGGAGTTTTCATCACATTTTCCCTAATTATTCTTTAAACAACTCTCGGATAAAAGTAGTTGACGATTTTAAAGATTTAGGTGTAATATTTGATAGTAAATTAATGTTTAACTTACATGTTAATTTTGTTGTTACAAAAGCATTTTCTCTTCTAGGATTTGTTAAAAGAAACTCCACAGATTTTAGAGATCCTTATACCCTTAAAGCTCTGTATTGTAGTATTGTTCGTCTTATAGTGGAGTATGCATGTATTGTCTGGTGTCCTACCTCCCTTACATCATAAAAAGAATCGAAATTATTTAAAAGAATTTTTTTAAAATTTTGCCTTACGCCACCTATTTTGTTATAATGAGATTCAATCTCAGCCTTCTTATCGTTCTAAATGTCTGCTACTTGGTATGCAAACTCTCGAAATGTACAATGTAATGTTTATTCGTTATATTTTATGTGCTACTATTGATAGTGAGAATTTGCTTAAATGTTTGAATCTTTATGTTTCGTCTAGAGTTTTGAGGCCAAGACCATTGTTGTTTGAGAGTCGTCATATTACGCTTTATGGCCAACGTGGTCCTATTTCTTTGTCAATTAAAATATTCAATTCTTATTACTCAAAATTAGATATATCTTTGCCCAGAAATGTTTTTAAATTTTTATTATATTTTATATTACATTACATTTTATTTTTATATTTATATTATTTTAATGAATTCGAAATCTGTAGATTGTGAAAATCGTAGATTGAATAAATAAATAAATTTTCTTCGCGAGCTTCAAGTGGCTTTGTAGAAGGCGGAGGTGTTGATTTTAAGTTAGTTTCAATATTTTCCTTGTCTAAGTTCAGTTCATTGCAAATGGTTTGACTGTGATGAATTTGGTCTATCAGTGACATATGCAGATAAAAATTCTTCCTCATTAAATATATTAGAATTTAAGGGAAAATGCCTGTTTTCAAGAAACTTTGTGTTATACGAGTATTCTGAAGACTGAAAGGTAACAGATATTCTTTATTTATTTATATACCAGGGTTTGATAACATCCATTCATTCATGGCAATGCGGTATCTTCTTTTGAAAAGCCCATCTACTGTGAAATCGAGTGGTTGCAGTTTATGACTGCAGTGCGGTGGGAATGTAACTATAATGATTGAGTTTTGTCTAGCTAATTTAACCACTCTGCGATTATCCATTAATATCAATGCTGGATTCTACTTTGATGGCCTAATATGCATCAGAAAGTGTTCAAGCGCTTTAACGAAACAGTCTTCAGTCATCCATCCAGAAGCTTGAGCCAACTCTAGAGCTCCAGGCGGACCATTATTTAACATAATATTATTGTAGTTTACTCTAGGAAACACAAAAATAGGCGTTAAAAAACCATCATCAGCATTAATAAAGAACAGAGTTGTCACTAATGTTCCTCGTTCTGCTGAGGTAACTTGCCCAATTTGTTCCGAACCTCTTGGATTGGTGACGGTGCTGCAGCCTGTTTCGTCACCGTTAACAATCATATGGGGAGGAAAATTGTATTTGAGTAAAACAGTGCTTTGTTTCCCAAAAAATGTGCTTACATTAGTTCTATTAAAACTTGTTGCACGGGATAGAGAAGTGCTTTGGTTTTCTCACAGTTAAATCTTTGTGTATGCACATAAAACCTTTGAGCCAATAATCACTCGCATTTTGAAGTTCTTTCAATTTATCTGGGCTGATATCATTGGCCATGGCATAATCAAATGCTGTCTTTAAATAATCCGTCAGCATATTCTCCTGATCTGTTGTGAAAATACGCTTATTTCCTATATTAGGACAGTGTTTATAAGCCAATTCACCAGAAGCCTTTACTTTTTTAACTATTTTAGCTAAGTATGCCCTCGATACATATAAGCCAAGTGCAGTTTTGTTTATGGACTGACCTTACTCCAAAACTTCACTTCTTCGATTACCGATTTTTCGGGTCTTTTTCGTTTTTTTTTTTCGGGCAGGCTTTTCCATAATGTAATATCTGAAGCAAGTAATTTAATAATATATGAAAAAGAGCTAGCTCTCTTATGGCCCATTCACCCGGCTCTTTCATAACTTATTCTTTAACAAAATATAACCTTCAAAACAACGACTATATCAAAACTTTTGCTGCTCGGTTTTTGTGCATCTGCAGAGCCAAATATATGCACAAACTTAATCTACAAGCCATTTACCTATATTTGTTTACAATAAAATACCAAAAAACAACTTAAATGAAGCAAAATACATACTTTTTAGTGCCAAAAACTTTGACTTGATGTGCCAAAATCCGTTGGTTTCGGCGAACTGTCAAATGTTTGTGGGTGACGAGAAATCAGTGTTGCCACTTAAAAATAAAGTTACTAACCAAATCCGTTCCTAACCTGGCTCCTTCATGGCACTTCTCCCCTATGCGGACGAATCTCAAGTCAAGCCAACTTTTTTTTTTAGAATATCACGTCATTTCGCATTCAAAGTTATATTCGTCCATTTAACTGTCCATGCGTTGAGACCGACACTGATCACCATTCCGATACTAATATCGACCAATATATTCTAAAGTAAAGAATTCTAAGGTTCGCGAATAACTGAATAACTTTTATTGTGTCCCTTTTAGCTGACATTCCCAACTAGCTGACATATACTTGTGCTCGTTGTCTAGTGTCCTTGGAATATAGCATTCGTCTTTGCTTTGTAGGACCTTGCTATCCGACTGAACTGTAGAACTGAACCATTAAGTGAGATTTCTGCATTTCCGTATGCAACACATTACTCATGTTAATCTTTTCAGAGTTAAGTATGGTGTTGGAATTATTTGAACGTTAGCTAATTGTAGCCATTTGATTGTCTCCATATGGTTGTTTTAAGGGTTAAGATGTCACTCGGTTCAACGTTTTTTAAAGCAGTTTGTGATTTAACGGGGTTCCAATAAGTCGAAATGTGGCTTTATTGTAAGCAGTACCTAGATAATAAGAAAAATAGATGAGAAACAGGTGATGTTTATGAACCAACTACAACACTAAATTTTTTTGTTTAGTTGTTGAAGTAAATTATTGGTGATATAAAGTCGATTCTAATGAATTAGAAATCAAAACTAAAACCTACTTAAAACACTAATCCTGGTCAATAAAAACACAGTTCGGCCTTACCATACACCGGTTAAAACATAGTCCGCCCACTTATAACGACTTTGAAAGTTTATATTAAATTTAGATAATTAAGTAAAAATATATTCCAGACAGTAACACTTCCATTCATAACAACAATAATTTTTATAGGATGAATTGTTTATCAGGATATATGAAACATTATAGTCAAGCCGCCCACCACCATTCCAAGGCTAACATCAATAATGTTCAACATGGAGTTGAAATGAGTTTTATTTAAAAATGCACATTTCGGTCCTTCAGCGCTTGAAAAATTGTTCCACCTTACACAAGGGCATTTCGTTTATTTGTCAAAAAATAACAGAATCAATGCTTTTGTTTTTGAAATCTATACTCGTATGTACGAGTATAACACAAAGGCAGCGAAATGATGTTGTATGCTCTCTGGGTGCGGATAGATACTTGGATATCCTTAAACTTAAATTTGCAAAAAAAAAAGAAGTCTGAATTACATAGAAGCCAGATTCGTAAATATTTTCTAGATCAACTAACACATGGATTTGCTTTAAAAGGACACTTAATACGAATACTGATATGGAGAACATTGTGTTCGTATGAATGTACCCCGAAGTGACATCCAAAGAAGGAATTGATTTTCCCTTCTTCTCGAATTATACGGAGTTTTGGTTCACGAAAGAAGAAGGCATTGGAGGGTTTTATGCTTGACAATGATTCGAAGCGATAATGTGGCAATGAAGCCCCAGGACGAGATAGAACGCTATGGGTGCTATATTATATCACCATAAGGATCCATAAAACGGGGGCCCATTTTTGCTTTCGCTCTTTTGGAACATTCTCATTGCATGTTTGCCTCGAGGAATGTGGTTGTTTTAAGGCTTCTTTAGGAAAGTCTGTTTTTTTTGGGGCGGGGGGTGGGGTATCCTTGAGAATGGCTTTTGTCCTGTTCAGTTCTGTTGTCCCAGATGATTTTATGGATGGAATGTAATAATGCGTTGCGAAAAGGCTCTCGGTTTGCACATGGGTTTTGCTCTTTTTATTTGAATCTCATTCATCTTCTGGTTAATGAATAATTAATTCGATTCGGCTCTGTTGGGGAATACGAACGTATGTTGTTAGGTTAATGAAGGATCTTAGCAAGGAATAGAAATACGTAGGCATACATGCACATGTGTGTATATCTTAATGAAAGTCAAGCAGCGAATGTAAGCTATGTAATGACGAACATTAATGGCGAATCTTTGAGTGATATGAATACCATCCAAATGAAGAATAAACGTCTTAATAAAGAATATTTGCTCTTTGGCATTAGTCACTTTAATTTTTGTTTGAAGTGTGTCATCCGCCGATGGGCAACAATGCCTTAAATCTCTATATGCCATTTTTCGTACGTTCAACGCGCAGGATTACTCATTCCAATCTTCGATTTCTTATTAACGGTGGAATTATATTTATTTGCTATTAACCTCTTTACCGCGGCATAAAGAATGTTCATTCACAAAGGGTCTCCCAAAATTTACCCAATAAGTAATCCTGATAGAAAACACAGGTTCTTAATAAAAAATTCTAAATTTTTGTAATTTAATAATAATAAAATAAAATTGTAAATTTTTTATTGATTCATAAAGTATACAGTATAGGGCTAAGTATGGATTCTTTCCTTTTTAATGGAGAGGCTCAACTCTTTTGAAAAAAATTGAAAATCTCTCTGGTGCAGATTTTAAGAATTTCCCCAGAGATTAAAATTTCTCTAAAGAAATATCGTCTCCTTAAGGCACTTACAATAGATCCATGCATTCATATAAAATGTGTTCCACAGATTCATCGTGTTCAAATGCAAAGACCACATTCAGACTTATGGGTCGATAAGATTTAGGAAGCTCAGTAGGTTTATCTGGTTTGGGGATGAAGTTTACGTTTACGTCACTCCAGGCTTGTGGGATGTATCTCCACTTGAAGCTAGACTTAAATAAAGCAGGTAGACTAGGAAGAATATGGAATAGACCTTTTTGAATCGGTCCTGGGAAGATTCCGTCCGTTTCATGTGCCTTATATGGTATGAATGAATTTATGGTTCATTCAACTTTATCTATGCTGAACATATTTCAAAATTGTTCTGTTGTTGTAGGAAAAGTTTGTGGCTTCAGAATTGATATTACGAGTATGTGTTTGGGAAATGAACCTTAAGTATCATTTTTAGAGTTCCGTCTCGATTAGCTGTGAAAGTACCATCTAATTTTTGTAACAGACCTAAGCTAGTTCTTTGTTGAAGACGATCGATCGCTGGCAGTTCTCCCAGGTTTTCGCAATTCTCTCTGCAGGAAACTGTCGTGAACTTTCCCAATTCTTCATTGCATTTTGCGCAATTTTTCAAGTTGAGGGTTGAGGCAGTGAATCAGCTTTGATAACGAGATTTTCCTGAAATGTACTTCGGTTCATGAATTTATTCTTTTATCTAGTTTGACCGTGTTTGACATTGCATCCAATGTTGAACCTTATGTGCATATTATGATACAACAGGGATGCCCCATCTGACACATACCAATAATTGATAAACATATGAAGAAAAGGAGACGAGATGGTAAGGTCAAGTACCTCCTCTCTAATAGAGGAACTTCCTCTGAGATAGTTCGATTATCTCTGCCACTAGATCCCTGGCGTTAAACTCTGTAATGAGGAGATATATAATTTTGGAACTGATCAGTAAAGCAGCCCTCGGATACCATTAGCTTTTTCATCGCACTATCAATAACAGCAAAGGGCATGTGTAGTAGACCTTTTTTTCACTCTTTGCAGGACACTCTAGTTTCTTGTGTTTAGACCTGAGTTAAGTGCATTCAAGGACGCGAGAATTTTCTCGCTAGCTAGGCTGATACTTTGCGGAAAGAGGTGTGGTTATGAGGTGTGGTTTCGGAAATGAGTCCTCCTCCATGCTCAAACTGCATTTCTTTTTGATTTTTGAGAAATTACTCCTCAGCCACTTCGCTGAGTGGCTTTATTGAAACAAACAAGTAGGACCCAGGCACCCCTGATTGTAGAACTGTCAAATAAAGGATTTCACTTCTTCGTCCAACAACTCGATCGAAACATCGATAACTTCCTCCTGTATTACAGCCATTTGCTCAACAATAAGGGGGTTGGGATTAATGCTTCTGGCACTACGCCCAGAGACACATGGTTGTCGTCGGTTGACGACTGTAGCGTTTCCCGTTGGACTCTCTTAGCTTCCAACGTCGGGGAGTGGAACACGCTAGATTTTTATGGCTTGTTCTCAGAATCTATGGCTACTTTTTTGCTAATGGATTCTTATCTTATCCGATAGCATGTTGATTGTGTCATCGCACAAGAGTTTGATTCGCTCAAAAGGGACACATTCCCTTCCTCGTTTCTCATACATCGTTAGAGTTGGCAGCAGAAGTCCGATCGACAATTTCCACTGCAGGGAGCATAGGTGCATTACTAGAAGTTTTATTATATCTCTTAACAGCAGAGCCTGTTTTGCTGAAACGAAGGCTAGGAATTTAAAACAGAGGCAGTCCGGTATCTGAAGCTCGCAATTTGAAGACTAAACACACTATTAGCCACGCATCCATCGGCGCTTGCTGTTCAACCTTGGAGTTAAAGTTTTTTTTTAAAAGAGGTTAGCTCTTCTTCGTCGCTCATTTTCGCGGGTGTTAGAAGACGGGCACCGAGAAAAAACTCTTCAATATTACAGGCTTTTGAGTGCACGGCGCACACGTAGTCTGTAATATTAAAGGGAATTCATTAGCCGTGAACTCTATGGGGCGATGGCACGGTGGAGGCAATAAGTCTTCTTGTATCGGTCACTCTTAGGGATCGTCCTACGACTTTACCTTACAGGTCTGCACCCAAAAACCTTATGTATGGAATAGCAAATCGGATAAATGGCCTCCGTAGTTTTGCTGCCACATACGCATTCTTTTGTTGAAATTTTCCGTGATAGTTGCTCAATTTGCTCCTTCAGGAAAGAAGTCCAACGGCGTTAAATCGCACGATCTAGGCGGCCAATTCTAATCATAAAAACTAAAATTACACGACCAGGAAATGACTCATCTAGTAATTGATTTATTTCTTGGGCTGTGATGAGTAATGTTCACAAAAAAAAATTAAATGAATATGGTTCGAAACAAGACACAAAAAATATATTTGAATTAATTTGAATTGGTACAAAATTGTGTTTTACAAATTTACTTAGCTGTGGTCACTGCTGCTGTCGAAATCTAAGTGGACGAGAAGTTCGACTTCGAGCATGCACCAGCCAACATTTTGCACACGACCGTATACACACAACTTATGTGTTTTGTTGTTGCACAAATCGTAAGTTGTTTGGCATGCTGCACCGTCCATATCATGCAATTTAGGTACAAAAACCTGGATTATCATTGCCTGGCCAGTCGCATTTTCAAATAAGACTGATTCGATGATGCCTCTATCTCAAAATCCGCACCGAACTGTGGCACGTTATGTATGCATTTTCTTCTCAACAATCACTCGTGGATTTTCTGAAGCCCAAATCCGACAATTTTGACGATTAACGAAGCCATCAAGATGAAAATGAGCCTCATCGCGGAAGATGATTTCGTATGACAAATCAGCTTTCACTAGTTTTTCCAATTGCGCTTTGAATGCATGAAGATGCAAATTTTTCGCGAGAATACTCTGCAGAGACCTTCTCGAAATATCCAATTCTTGACCGAACTGACCTTCCTGGGCCGCCTCATTAACTGTCTCACGAACTGCTTTGAGGTTTTGTGTTGAACGACTTGTTGAAGGACGGTCAGAGTGTCTAAGACCACTAAATGATCCAGTCTCCCTGAATTTTTGAATTAATCTCTTGACAGTTGAAGAAGTTAAATCACTACTCCGGCCATATTTTCAACGAAAATTGAGAACTTTAGCAGCGAAACCACCATTATTTTTAAAATATTGCTCAACAAAAACAGCATATTGTTCTTTCGTGTAGCGCTCCATTTGTTTGTGTCCTGAAAAACTTTCCTTCGAGCCATGCTTAGCAAGTTTATCGGCGATTTCATTTCCCATAATTCCGTTGTAGCTTGGAAACTAAATAAATTCAGTGAATGCAGCCTTCCTCTAAACTGCGATTAGAGAAGTCTTGCATTATCGGAATAGCTGGGAAGTCGTGAGGGAGTTCATCAAAGCCTTAAGCGCAGTTTGACTCTACAGATGCAGATGCTTCTCCCTGATTCTGCACATCTTGCCATAAGGATTTAGTATATCGTCACTTCGAAGATAGACGGAAGTATTCCTAATGAGGAGTGAAATCTGACGCTGTCGTGCTTCGTAAAGACACCAGCACTGGTATCCTAAGTCGATTATGGAGCCATCCGTGAAGTTCGGATCACATTCCTTTCCCGACTCGGATTCTGGCCGAAACCATTAGCACAGGGAAAGTTGGTTTCGTACTTTTTGACAACATGAGTTCCGGTACATGCATCAGACGCCATGCCCATAAGATCATGGCCAAAAGACAGTCGGCGCGCAACGTTATTCAAACGGCAGTGCATGGTGTACCAAAGCTCAGATTTGTTGAAACAGAGAATGATTTTGAGAGTATAGCCCATGATATGAATATCATCACTGATTCATCACTGCGTATATACCATAGCCATGGGTACTAGGCCTCCACTCAGCTGAGACAGACTGTTTTTTGATGTCTGATAAAACCAGCAGGGGCATATCTTTGCGAAAGCTTATTCCACCAGACAATCGACGTATAGGATATAATTGGGCTTACCATAGCCGTATAGATCCACAGAGCGCTCCTCGGCGAGTATGCTTCTTACCAGCAATCTTCTGTTGGTTTAAACGGTCCGGCGAGTCAACCGTTACTGTTACTGTTGCGAAGCTTTGTGTAGCAAGAAGAACACAGCTCCGCACGTTTTATATTTCTCAGCTTGTGCTTGCCAGTATTTTTTTCGTAACAGATATTTCGTTGTGGTTGCCGGTGGAAACCTAACACATCACTTAGCACTGCAACTTGTCTTCGATACTTGATACTTGGTCTCTTAAGACATTAAGGTACTCAATCAATATAGGCCCTTGCCATCTGTTGCGACTGTACCTGTCTAAGGTCAAACTTCTCAAAGTATTTTTTTGCTTTGAAATGCTCTGCTGAACGTTTATAACTTAATAGTTGTCTGAGTGAGATTTTATCCTTTGGAACAATCCAACATCCATCGTACTGGAGTAGCAGTTTGTGTCGATCGCGGTGTTGTCAATCGGACTGGCGTTTTATTGATCAGGTGTATTCCAGGTAACTCTATGAATGTTGAGATGAAAGAAACGCTAACTAACAATGAAATCCGGTTAGTTACTAGAATTTAAAGGCCAGATGGAGTTAGTGATTTTGATATTGCTGTCCACATTTTGTTTTTGTTTGAATGAATGAATGACTTTTACGGTCCATATCCAAATTGAATGCTGCTGGTTTGTTTGGAGAAGTTGGTTTTCCTAATTGTTGGCCAATACAGCATCTCTACCATGATGTTCCCGTGATCTTCTAAGCAGACTCTGGTTGGATTTTTATTGCGCTGACCCTTCTTTTTTGGCGTTTGGTAAAACTTCAAAATTTCTTTCTTTTAGTACGATCTTTCAATTGCCCTTTTGAAGGTTGTGGTTTGATTTTTTCCCCTCCTAATTCGTGACAGCTGTTTATGACTGTTATGACAGCTGTTTGACTGCAAGTGGCCACCGGCATTCATTGTCGAACTACTAATTTCCTGTTTGTAGTCGCCTCGTAACCCCTTACACATCACAGGAAGCATAGCCTCTGATGGAAGCGGGTTTTGAAAAAAGTTGCGAGAAACAGAGTCAACTTATTTTCTCACTTCGATATTCACATTTGTATTTAAGGTACTACTAAGTAGTGGTTCATGGCAATATTGGATTACTAGAAACATACGCACGGCTAAACTGCCCAATGCAAGTTGTGGCACCTCAATTTGACCTTGTGAATATTAAAATAAAAGAAGCACGTGGTTAGAGGTGCCGCAAGTGAAAGACGCACAGGGAGCAAAAATTTAACCCATGCTGGAGATTGAACTCTGAATGATTTTTTGCATCATTGTTGTCTGTACTTCAATCGCTATGTCTGATTACAACTTATCGGGTTCATCTAAAATAAATTGGGAACTGTTGATCGGAATATTTTAAGTTGAGGCAGTTGTATATTAAACCCGGTACCACAGTCTACATCCACAAGCGTCCCTAGGCATTCGTCAGCAGAAAAGATGCTATGCCGTAATTCCTCTGCCTGCATGACAGTTCAGTCTTTTATTCTGATTCCTTTATTAACAACTTTCTGCATTCTGGGTAGTCTCTACTTTTTTTCAGACTTCTTTAGGAGGGTTGAGCCCCCCTCAGAGGCTCTCCCAGTTGTCCCTAATTTATTGACACACGAGATGAGGAAATTCTAAGATAACTAGCTAACCAGCTCGTACTTCCTCATTCGGCCCCCGCCAGTTTTTTCCGAGTCGAGCCAAACCTATCACCATTTCTATTAGTCTGGCTTCGATATTACGCTTAGCCATAACGTTGTTGTTGAGTGAGTTATTTTCTGTTAAAGGGACCTGCAAGTGGTCTTTCAATGTCTCTATGAAGGTCTGAAATGCCATATTGAGATAAGGTACATCCAGCTTTTGCAATCGAAACTAGCCGTTGTCTACAAACTTTCTTTATTGAGTAGCTTGACATAAATACTTCTACACATTGACTTCAAAAATAGCATTCAGAGTGGAGCCCAGCAAGAAAAGAATTTTAAAATCTCGGGACCTTGGCAACATAAAAACAGTAGAGGACATTTCAAAAAATTAAAGTGATAAATTTGAGAAACTCCTTGACCAACAACTTTTCTCCACATTCACTTAAGACTGACCTTGGCGAACCACCGAGTCACAAACTTTTTCTGACTAAGCTCAAATTAATGAACTACGCCATTCTTCGAAAACATAAAACCAAACCCTTTGTCAACTTTCAAAATACCACTCGACATTGTCCGTTTCTCAGGCAAGCAAACCAGTTGAACTTGTACTTTTCGAACGTCAACTATGAGTACTCTTTAAGCTCTTACAATGTTGACCGTCCAAGATGGATCATATCTATGATAACAAACTTTGCCAAATACTTTATTTTTGCCACTTTAACCCTTGTAAGACTACTCCACTGGATGACATTTTCCAGCGTTGCAGAGCAATTAAATTAAAGAAAGCCCAAAGTGTATTTTCCCTGAGAGAAAGGACCTCTCCAGAGTGAACTCTTTTTTGTAGTCGAAGAAAAACTATCAGCAACAGGTGGACCGTTCTTCAAAATTTATGACAAACTGTCCCCGAGTAGGTATCTTCCACTTATGTACTTGCTCTAGTACTTGTAAACTTGTATCATAGTTTGAGGGGTGGCACATTGATTTTTTTACTAGTGTTTCCTCCACCAGAATGCTGTTGAGTCTGAGACTGATTCTGGATTCTGATTACCGTTCGTATGTGGTTCTGCAGCATGCTGAATTATGGCACATTGTTGAATAAAAAAAAAAAAAATCTGAATGGTGAAAATAAAAAAAATTATCATACTCGTACATACACGTATATCCTGGTGCTGCGTGAATAATATTTCAGTCTATTCTCGAATGTGCCCAAGATATGAGCATTCAAAAATGTGGTCTCTATTTGTCTCTGGCACAACAATTCACATATATATCATACATATGTACATACTCCTCTCCAGAACTCCTTCAGCTAGTGTTCTTTTGAATTATCTATTGATGGAAACTTAAAACACATACATGCGCAAAAACGAACAAATAAAACAAAGCCATGCAACACTTTATATGGTACCCGAGGGTATGAAGAGGACATAACTTGATTCCTTGTGGCTACAAATGTGTCTTTGTGTTAAATGAGCATGTTGTTGTCGGGGGTGTGCGTTTTATTTGACCATTCTCGTTTGCATGCTAAATAGAAAGTGTGAATGGATTTACGTGGACTTTAAGGACAATTTCCTAGGACTAGGAATCTGGGGTTCGGGGGGACCAGGAGGTGTGAGTTATTTTCCTTTAGGTGGTGAAGGAGTACGTAAATTTATCAAACAAATAAAGAACGTAGGGTGGCCTTTGTCATTTATGACGACAACTAGTCGTAGTTGCTTTGATTGAACTAAGAGACGACGTAAAATCTGTTGAATATTTATTATAGCAGTCAAGGATTTCATTGTACTTGACTTAGGAAATTTATATATACGAGTACCTAAACCCTAAACCTACACCAGCATACATATGCATATATACATATTAAGATCTATAACAAAGGAGGTGGTATAGGTACAGGTACAGGTGAAGGTGTAACAGATTTGCACTTGTTGGTATTTCAAAAGTAGGTGTGTAGTACTTGATGGCAAGAATTGATTAACAGCCCCGTTTTGCAATTTATCTCATATGCCTGGGGGATAAATCCCACAAATAAAGCAGAAGATGCTTTAGCGCCTAGCGCAAAACAGCATAATTTGGAGTGAAATTGAAGGATGTCTTGATATGAACTTATGAAATACCATAATGTGAGATCCCCTTCCACTTGTATACGCCACCCAAGAAAGACCGTCCCCTATTACGTTGCCCCTCTGGGTTGTAGTCGAACATTTTCTGGGCCGGGGTGCGGGCTCTCAAGGGGTTTGAGTACCCTTAATGTGATTGAACACAACGCGGGAAAATGGAATTCAGGGAGGAAGAAAAGAGAGGTACCGATGTACATTGTTTTTAAATGTTTGCAAGCTATAACGACCATAAAATACAGAGATCGGCAGGGCATTCCATAAGCGAGTTGTACGGCTTAGGAACGAATCACGATATTTTAGAGTACGTCCGAAAATGGGCTTGAGGGTATACTGATGAGCATTCATTGCGAGACGGGTGTTACGGTTGAAAGTTTGAATGGGCGGAATGCCACTGGCGATTTCAGTGGAGCACTGGTGGTGGAAATAGCGATAAAACAAAGTGAGACACGAGACATTTCGTCGGTGTTCGAGGGTGTCCATTGATTGACTGATATTAGTATCGTCAATAAGTTTTATCGCACGGTTTTGAATCCTATCTAGCAGGTGCATAGATGTTTTAGGAGCACCTGACCAGATGTGGGAGTTGTACTCCAATTTTGGGCGGATGAATGCCTTACATATTGAGGCCAGATCAGAGGGGGTAAAATATTTCTTACATCGCTTCAGGAAACCTAGACATTTCGCAGCATATTTGGCGACATCAAATATGTGGCCATTCCAACGTAAGTTGTCGTGGACATACATACCGAGAATGGAAAGTTTTTCGGTTTCGACGATGCAAGTGCCATTCACGGATAATGGCTGGGTGTTTAAATTTCGCTTTAACGACAGCTTTAATGCTTCCAAACTCTGTCAAATGCCTTAGAAATATCAAGTGCAACTATCTTGCTGTCGCCAGATTGATGTACGCTTTGGTTCCACTTTTCGGTGAGACATGCCATCAAATCACCAGTGGACCTGTTGCTACGAAAACCGTACTGCCGGTCATTGAGAAGTTTTCGTGTTTCGAGATATTTCATGACCTGACGATTAATCAGCATTTCCATGCCCTTGGAAAAAAGGGACATGAGAGCAATGGGCCTGTAGGAGGAGAGAGAAGAAAATTCATATTTTTTAGGGACGGGCTGGACAAATGCTGTTTTGCATCTGCTCGGGAAGGGTCCTAAAGTGTAGGATTGATGAAAAAGCTTACGCAGTGGTTTTGCCAGCGTGGAAGAACACCTCTTCAGAAGAAGTGGAGATATACCATCTGGACCAGCGGATTTATGTATGTTGAGATCTTTAAGTACTCTTGCTACTACACGAGTGCGAAAGTAGATTCGTCCCATTGAAGATTTGACGCACTCAAGTGTAGGCGGAGACAAAGCACAATGTGAGTGTGTTGAGATGGGCGCAAAGTGTGCAGCAAGCAGATTGGCCTTGTCCAAAGAGCTGACAGCTGGAATGTCATTGTAAATGAGCGTTGGGATGGAGGATGAGGCGGAATTTCTATTATTTTTGACGAACGACCAAAAATTTTTACTGCAGATATTGCAGTATTTTTTGTCTCAACTTTTGGTCGCATTGAAATTTCACACGCTTAAGAAAGGCGTTGCAGTGATTTCTGGCTCGTGTGAACTTTTTTCGGTTTTTCTCTGTCGGGTTGGTCTTGAAGGCCCGAAAAAATATTTCTCTAACCCTGACGGCCTTTTTACAGCTGGAGTCGTACCATGTCTTTTCTTTTGGTTTGATACTTTTTATCCGATGAGGAATAAAGGATCTCATTCCAAAGAGAATGGTGTCTGTAATCATATCAGCCGCGGAATCTACGTCGTTATCGAGGAAACATAACGACCAGTTAAAATTCCTAAAGAAGCTGTTAAGTCCGCTCCAGTTGGCTTTCTCGTATTGCCATACGGTTCTTTTAGGAATTTTTTCTCTAACTGTGTGGTCGGTGTACGAGAAATTAGCTGATATGACACAATGGTCCGACGAGCCTAGAGGGGAGAGCACATCAATGGTGTACTTATCAGGGTGAGAAGTTAAAAACAAGTCCAGGGTGTTGGCGATATGACTATCAACGTCTGGTATTCGCGTGGGCTCATTTACAAGCTGCGTTAGGTTGTTTTCCGCAGCGAAGATCTCAACACACCGTCCTTCGGGTGTTGTCTGTCCAGAATGTCGAAGCCACCCAGAATTGTGTATATTGAAGTCGCCCGTAATAACGATTTCAGTATGAGGATACAGGGATACAATTCTTTGAATGGAGTCACACAGCGCATCAAACTCGTTAAAAGTCGAATTGCTGTCCAGTTTGGGGCTTCTGTAAATAAAGCAGTAGTGGATAATTTGCTTACGGAGATATAATTTTAACCACATGAAGTTGAATTCCGGATTGGAACATGGATCACATTATGGTGGAGTTTGGTAAGCTACATCACTACGCACATAAATTGCGAGACCGCGGTGAGAGAAGAATAATGGCGCTAGTTCGTAGCTAGGTAGCTTCAGATCAGAATGATCTGAGAGGTGTGGGCGGGGATCTACCTGTGTTTCACTAAGTGCCAAAACAGCTGGTCTGTACTTACAGACGTGGACGTACGCAGAAAAGTGATTACTTTTTAGCCCGCGTATATTGGCTACGTCTACCCTGAATTCCCTAGTCATAATCACAGACAAACACAGAAAACACAAACACCGACGATACTAAGCAAGGCTGCGAAGTGGAAATTCTGACGTTGGTTTATCGAATCAAATTGTTGTAGGTGTTATGCCCTTACAACAATATGAAATAGTGCACCAACAAAATTTTCACTCACAACCCCGCTATCCATCAGTTGTTACATACACTCAGCCACTGCCCGTACCGTATGGTAAATACAGTAACGGCAGTGATTGAGTGCAAGCAACAGTACTTCGACCGTGAGAGGTGGGATACCCGCACTGTGGGATATTTTTTTGTTTTGTCACTGCACTGCACTTATTTTTTGTATTTTTTTTGTACACGCGCGTGGTGTTTTTTTTTTTTTTTGTTTTTTTTTTTTTTTGTACAGCACACGATAATTTGCGAGTGCACTGGTTGACTTTTGCACTCGTCGGTGGTCGCCTCGGTACTTCATGAGTTCAAGGTGACCTGGCCATCTGAGTCAGGCCAGCTTCCTTGTCTAGCCGTTCCTATAGATGCTGTTTTGATTTGATTTGAAATCGATTACCAGGTGGTTTGTATCGATTTTGAATTCCAGGGTATTTCCAAGATCTATCGTAATATGAAAATTTGGTCTATGGTGGACTGTTCACATAATACGATAGACAGGATTTTATATGCGGTATTGAGAGGACTTATTTCCCTGTAGTTGGAGCAATTCAGGTGGTCCCTTCTTTAGGGTCGGACAAACAATGCTATATTTGGGTATACTTTCGTTGACCGAGATTTAGAGATCAGATTATGTATGCCCGGTATCCAATCATCATCTACAGCTCTACATTTACTCGTAAGCCATCGCGTACAACAGTTTAGTTGGACTCAAGCTCGAAAATGGATGGCCTGGCATCATCTTGGTCGAGTGGAGGGAAGTGAAATCTTCATTCAGATTGAATGGTTCATTCTGCCTGATGATAGGATGTTGCTCGTCCACATCCATTGTTTTTCCAGATTTGCCTCTCTGTATTCGTCGTCGACAGATGGTTGCTTTGTTTCTTTGTTGGGTCCGGTTGAAACCCAGTACATCAGATGCAACCTCTCTGATTCCTTTTTAGCAGTGATGCCACAGGCGTCAGCCCTCTATGAATATCAAGGTGTGGAAACCATGTGCCGGCTATAGTTGTATTGCACCCCTCACTGCAAGATCAAAAGGCCTGTACCCTTTGCAGGTGATGTCATGGAGGATTTACTTTCCTCGAAAGTGTTTACTTATCGTCCAACATTGGGCATGGCAGAGTATAATTTTATCTTCCAAGTCAGGAGCCTTGACCGCATTTGTCTTGCCAAACCAAAGAGGCCGCTATTTCTTAGGGAATCTCGAGTAGCGTGTCATTCGTGGCAGCTCTCATTGCTTCTAATATTGACGTATTTCCCCCGACAGTGAACAGGTTGATGATGGACTTATCAGGATAGAAACGTATACAATTGTCGGCACAAAGTTTCATAATACAGCAGACAGGATTTAATACGCAATTTTGACTAATGACTACTTCTTTCTAATGAATGCACCTTCTCATGGTCCCCTTTGAGTTCCTCTAGCTATTTCTACAATAAGTTGTATTATATTATTCATCCTCCTATTCGCTCTTAGAGTTCAAGAGCAACCGCAAGTTATGATGACATTTCATCCCGCTTCAAAGTCGATTTGCCTGAGTTAGTTTTCGAAGCTGGTGACGTTTGAGTTATGTTTTATTACTGTACTCTTAGAGATGCCCTTCACTCGTAACCTTGTCTTAAAACCTAGGAACTATGAAAGATCTACATATAACAAATACAAAACAAAGTGACTGCTACATAAAACTTGCTTCTATCTCTGTAGGGTTCACGCGTCTTGTAAGTCGCACATTAGGGCAATAAATCTTGAGCACTCAGCACATGAACGCACTTCTCGTAACAATCAAGGTCAAGTTCTCCATCATGACACCAATCATTCTGCATAGAAAAAAAAATACTTTACCACCTAAGAACATTTTTACGAATTGCTTGACAAAGACTACGAGCAATGTCGTAATTATGACTTTTAAACGCCAAAATACAATAGAAAACGAGGATATATTTGATGGAATAATTGGAAAGCATAGCTTACGCGGCACGGAAACGAATTTAGGCTGATTAGCTTTTTTCGGAGCGGAATATCAATGCCATGGTATTCATATCCCCTCACAACCAAAGCGTCTAATGTAGACCCATATCAATAACTAGTTGCCATAACAATAAGGAAATACTGATAGTTTATTTAAAATTGAACAGAAGGAATCACGAAAAACCACCGGAATTGTTGCTGACGACAAGTGCCTCTACAACGTGCTGAAGACCAGTGGAATTGTTGTGAAAAAGCTGTTACTAGCACAAATGACGTATTGAATTTCCATCGACTACGCCCACGAAACCCCTGGTTTGATAAAGCGTATAGGAAAGGACATTTCAACAGTAATTAAAAAAAATACTTACTAAGAGGAAAGGCACTAATAGTGAAAGGGGTCTGTAGAAAGTATGCCTTGTCAATCCAATCACATTATTTGTAAAGTTTTCCCGATCTACAAAAAAGGGGCCCGACCCCCTAAACTGCGTCAAATATAGAGACATTAGTATTTCCAACACCGAAAACAACATCTTGTTTGCTATGTGGGGTGAATGCCTGAAACCGTTTGACATATTACGGCAGATCCTGCAGAAAATTTAATTCAAGTTCAGAACTTATCATCTCTTCATTGATTTTAAGGCCGCTTATAACAGCATCTATACAGCCTCATCAGAGTTTTGTAAATAAATGTTAGGTAGCTTCCGTTAAAGACTCTTATCATCCCAGCAGTGATCTATGGCGCAGAATTATCGAAAGGGGATGAAAATATCCGTGATCGCTTTGATCACAAGACTTTTCAAATGATTTGCTCCTGTTTCTCGTTTCCTTGTACAGAGGGAATCCGATCACTGCGACCAATTTACGTGAAGTAAACCTTTAGAGTTTTCGTACAATGTTAGGAACGCAGTAGACAAAGTACTCGTCTCAGTTGCCCCATACAACTAGAAAGGAGTCTGAATCACATCGGAATGCGGCGCCAGTACAGATAATTAGCCAAAACCGTGTGAACTAGAGAGGCTCTTTGTTTGAGACCCGGACTGCAGCGGGATCTAGGTATGAATAAAGTTGTCTGTAGCAGGCCCGTTCGAATATAACTGTAATGAACAGATAACCAGTTTATTTGAACATTTTGTTTTGCGTCAATTGCAATTAAGTGATCTCATTGACGGATAACAATGCTCTAGAGTGGATTAGCCTGAGTTTGTTTTCGGAACTAGAGTCGTGGAACCATGTCTTATAACTCTACGACTGAATAACAAAGTCACTCATGTGCCATTTAAAGATGCTATGGACTCCGCGGTCTTCTTCTATTAATGATGCACAGAAAAGCCTCTAATGACTGCAGTCGTGAAAGTTTTAATGACTTTTTTACTTCTTTTTGGACTTCCTCTGACTTATCACAGAATAAATAACATTACACTTGGTATATTCGTACATATTTTCCCCAGAACTTCTATTCAACTCAACGCTGTCGAAGTAGGTCGTTAAAATGCAATGTTCTGATGCACTCGACATGTTGCTCTATAATGATCGACCTGTTACTCCGTCGTCATATTTGGAAGAGATGATACTTCCTCTAGCTAGATGGAAACCTTTTGGATGTATAATACGTTTCTGATGTGTCCCGGAAATTTATTGCATATGATCAGTCTGATTGGTTACTCGAAATAGTTGAGACAAGATTCAACTAACCATGCGGCAGGGACAATAACTAGCCGATTAATATCTTAGATTTTTAAATCATGTTAGATGGTGTGTAATCCTGAATGAGCTTGATTTGTTACCATTTTCCTATTAAGATCGGTTGAAGTTTAGCTGTCAATGCTGTCATACTGCTTTAGAATCAAACACGGTTTGTTTGGGGAAATATGACATTGTGCGCCAATCGTGTATGACAGCGACCATTGCGGTTTTAGCACCGAAATTACAGTTCCCAACAAAATTGCGGAATTGGGGGAGTTTGTCCAAAGATATTCTTACAACTACAGTAAGACTCGATGGACACGCTTTTCCGCAACCTTGACTAGAGCGCTCTCCTCGAACACGATCCACCCACCGTCCAATAGGAATTTGTCAAACGAGGAGATCGACAATTACCTAAAACAAATGGACGAGACAATTAAACAAACTATGGACATTACAATACCGCGGTATCGACGTACGACTAACGAAGACCTGTTCCGCAATCCTACTATTGACGCACTGCACCGACAGAAAAGTAGACTTCTGACCAGACTTAAAAACTTGTACAGACAGTTAACTGACCGACAAGACCCGGAGATTAGGACACTGAAGTCGTCGATTAAAAATATTCAAACGCTAATAAAAGAAAATTACAGAATTTCTGTAAGTTTGTATTGGAACAACAAGGTTCGGACTGTAAACACCAGCAACCCGAATATGTTTCCGCAAATAAATAAACTATTTCGGAGAAAAAATCAAAACGACCTTCAGTGTCTTAAAATAGCCCGGACAACAGACAACGAACGGTTACTGACAATAGCAGGCATTGATCCAAATGAGGCCGCTGATGATGACGACTTTTTTGTGATCGAGGATCCACAGGAGAAGGTTGAGGCCATAGGGGCCACTTTCCAGGAAGTATATAAGGCCATTGATAACATTGGCCCTAATTACGACCTGGACAATCGCGTCTTGGTGCACGACTTCTGCATTCGAAATGAAATAGGGAACTGGCGATCCGAGGGCTCTGGTTTCACCCGGTTTAGCGACGAAAATATGGCAAATAACGTCATTGCATGCCGCGTCTAAACTGGTGTCCGATATCCAATGGAATAAAGGCAAAAAACAATGTACTGGTGCCTGCCTTGTTGACTTGGAGAAGGCCTTCGACACCGTATGGTTAGAGGGTCTTTTCTATAAACTAACTAGGCTGGGGATCAGTAAACCACTCTTGTACATTCTTTATAATATGCTAACTAACAGACAGTTCATCGTGAAGAATGGTGATGTGACTTCTGTTGGAATATTTCAAATTAAAAATGGTCTTCAGCAAGGCGCGGTCAATTCGCCGATCCTATTCAACATTTTTACAAGCGACTTGATAGGTTCATTTCCCCATACTATTGCGTACGCAGACGATTTGATAGCGTACAGAACAGGTCCAAAAATCGAGGTCATTAATACTCTCTTGCAGCGTGACTTCGATAAGATAAGACGATTTTGCGATGACTGGAAGTTGAAAATCAACTTTCAGAAGTCGGAAACCATTCTCTTTAGGACGCCGTTGTCTAGAGCCTCAAGGGATACCCGAAAAAATTGGAGAAAGTTCTCGATTATTGGACAACATGGACAGCCTCTTGCCTGTCGAAATGTAGTCAGATACCTTGGAATCTGGCTAGATCAGTTTCTATATTTTGGCAAAAATGTAGATGCTGCTCTGGCCAGAGCTAAAGGTGCTTTTGCCCTTACAAAGAGACTGTTTTATAGCAGCCAACTCGATGCGAGGGTAAAGGTAATCTGCTACATGGCCCTTATCAGGCCCATGCTGGTATTTGGTTGTCCCGTGTGGTTCAATGTACGAGCAAGCTTAATGGAAAAGATTCGGGTGTTTGAGAGGGCTTGCCTTAGGGCCTGTCTTCGCTTGTATAGAACACCAGAGTCGGAGTACAAAATTTTTTATCCTAATGAGGTCCTTTACAACAGGGCGAACCTAATACGAGTGGACAACTTCGTAATTAAGCTGACTCGAAGGCACATTGCAAGAGAAATGACGTCGACGAATAACCTGATATCTGGGGCTTACTACCCCAATTACCTTTACCACGAGAGTGTGCGCTCTGACGGCTTCGTTCCACCGGAAGCATTCCTTTACCTACGAGTAGATCAGATAGGGTTGATCCAGGATAGATCAGCGGTGCCGTTAATCTTCCATGTCGCTCGGACAGCTGGGGACAGGCGACTCAACTACGACAGAGACGTCGCACACGGCAGTGTGGATCGCCTCAGGTTCAGTAGGGCGGTGGGGAATCGCGATAAGAGGGATGTCGTTCGGCAGCACCAGCATTTCTGGTGGTTGAATGATGGAGAAGATGTTTCGTCGTCGTTTCCGTCAATTACGGACCAGCCTCACTAATGAGGCAGAGCTGACCAATCCGTTTTCTCTGTAAACAGCGATGGCCGGCTTACATAGGTTTAGGTTAGCATTTAAGAAACATATACATATATCAGTGTATACAAAGGTGTATACTGATATATGTATATGATTGTGTATAACGTCTATGTTGTGTATGTGTGTATTGTACATTTAGTTTAGGTAGGCTAAGGTTTATTTTAAGTTAGATACTAAGTTTTTATTAAAAATAAAAAATTATGTCCATATGCTAAGTTTTGTTAACAAATTTTTTTCTTAGCTTTAAGTATACAAAATAAATAGTTCTAAGAAAATGTAAATGAAGTCGAAAGACATAGTTATAAGAATTTAGAGTAGCTTAGAGTGCCTGTGTGGGGCCAGTAAGTTAGTGTAAGATTATTAAGTAATTGTAAGCTAGCATTTAAGCATTTTTTGTTAGAATGTAAGAGTTAGTGTTAAGAAAATAAAATGCATATAAAACTAAAACTAACTAAACTATGACATTGTGCGCCTTTTCTTTATAAATACCGACGAGAAGCACCATAAGACATTTCTGAATTGTCCCTAGTCATTGGCAGAAGGTCATCAACAAGATTTTCTTTTATTTAACAGGAATAGATGGGCTACGATGAGCTAGCTAGAGGTAGAATGCATTGCGAACAACATGAGTAAATGCTCCACTTAAAGTGTTGGACTAGGACTCTTGCCTTATCTTACAATCCAGAAACTTATATTGTTTCTTGAAACGGACACTACCTTAACGTTATTAAACCAACAACTTTTTCTAGATATTATATGCTTTGAAGGGTGATATAATTTCAATCACTTCTTTAAGAAATGCAAAAAAAAAAACAGTCTTTCCGTAGAAAGAATGTCCCAAAATTCGAATTTATTCCACAGAACTGTCCGTGAAGTATTAGAAATCCAAAAGAAAAGCATACACAGTCTGCCGGATATGATAGCATTGCCTTCAAACACACATGTTTACTTTCAATTCGACGACGAAAGAAATGGATCCCTAAAAGTATTATTTATTCTCTGTCTTTGGTGAAGAACTATCAGTGAGCGATGAAACCCGGATCCATCACAATTTTCAAAACCCACTTGAGTGTGTTTCCATTCATACTAGCGACTTCAACTCCCTATTTCACTTAACCCAAAACTGTGCACACATATCCTGCATCAAGGGTTCAGCGGAATGGATTCCATATACAATTTATCTTTTAGTTGCGGGGATATTTGTGTTATAAAGAGTGAACACCGAGGGGGTGTTCGTCTAAAGTGCTCCTTCGAGGGAGTTTTTCCGTTTCCGTTCACAAAAAAAAAAGAAAAAAAAATAATAAGTGAATAATAAAAAGTTAAGAAAAAACCCATTTCATATGAGGTGAATGCATTTATTCGTTGTTCCAAAGAAGGATTGGGATTCAGCGTCGTTCCATATTATGCATCAATGTTACGTTTCCTCAGCTTATTCTTGGAGTTTTTTTGGAAACGAAAGCAGAGAAAGTATGCATTTTCGTTGGCATTTCAGCCCAGCAGACATGCTGGCGACATATTTCCAAGAAGCTACTTTTAAATTCAATGGTTTTGGTGTGATTTTGTTTGTATTGAAAGAAGATGAGTGGGGTGGGTTGAACGCTTATATGCTAATACTTGCTTTCATGACCTAGTTATATGTACGAGTATGTACAAAACACCCACTCGGGCTTTATTTTCAATCATAAATCTGTTCGTACCATTTGAATTGTGAATTTTGGGGTGAACACCAAAAATACAAAAATACAGAAGGCTCAAGCAACTATCTTCTGGTCACTGTTGTTGAATAGCATACTGTATAAGTTTGAAGATATGACAATAAAATACGGATGCTGCAGAACAGGATTCATTAGAATCCTTCAATGTACTGAAAAATAATTGGACATTTTTCAAAAATCCTAAACCATTCAAGAGTATTCAAGTACTGTGAACATTTTTTTTACCGCCAAATCGGAGCATATTGTTTAAGTGTAAAATTGGAATACGCGGCTTTCTAAAAACTTTCGGACACAAATCAAGGAACATACAATGTATTAAGACATGTAGAAATAGCAGAAATAGCAAATCGGCGTGATAGTATGGTATAAATAGAACTGTTCGAACAACGTCCAGTTTGAGATGAGGGCCAGGTTGAGAGATTGGACAAACATATCTCAATAAGTAATGAGGATAGTGACTTTTTCCAAATAACGATACTGACAATCGGTATGGGAAATATCTCATCGTATTATCTAATCCGGTATTGTGGATATAAGACAACGTTTGATGTAATGACACCAGAAGTCCCTATTCTGTGTTAACACGAAGTCAACTTTCTCTACACTCAGGACTAGTTTCGGCCAAAGTCTGAGCAAGGACACAAATGCATTCAGATCTTCACGAATGTTTTACTGACGTCTTCGCCGAGGATGACAAACATAGACTTAGGTAAACTTAGGTCTGTCCTACAAAAGGAGGCATAGACAATTAAAATAGCAATGAAATATATTGTGAAGGTAAACTTTCGGAGTTTTTTTTTTCTCCCAGATCACAACAGCATTTCGAGAAGTTAGATGGCTGATAAGTAAACTGGGAAGATCTGAGCCCGCCTGTGTGTTCGGTTCGTGCTTACATAGACAGTGGGACACAACCACCAGGCTCCGGATAGTTGAAACGACTTCTCTTAAAGTCAAAGGAGTTCAAGTTATCCTTCAGATAACTCCAATTGGAGTTCTTAGACGAGCTCTTCAAAAGTTTAAAAAGTAAGCTTAATAAATTTCTAGGAAATATAAAATTCCAATCATAGACCCTCCTTCAATAAACGGTACCAGTTTAGCTTTCTCCGATACAGCAAAATATCTGGGTCTCATTTTTGACAGGAAACTAAACTGGAAACCTAACATTCAAGAAAGAGTCAATAAAGCTACAATAGCTTTATTCTCTTGCAAGAAAACCATTGGGAACAAATGGGGCCTTCAACCTCGCATAACCCACTGGCTATACATCTCGGTCATAAGACCAATACTTACTTACGGGGTGGTTGTCTGGTGGACGGCCTTGGAAAATGCAGTCAACCGCATTAAATTAAGCAGAGTCCAAAGAACAGCATGTCTATGCACAAGCGGAGCCTTGCGGTCTACCCCCTCTGCGGCATTAGATATTCTGCTTCACTTGACACCCCTCGACATTTTTAGCAAGCAAGTAGCTGCCACTGCAGCTATTCGCCTTAAAGCGACTAAACAGTGGACAAATAATTCATTTGGCCACGCCAACATTCTTAATACATTAGGAATCCACACAGAGAACACCGATTACACCATACCTGAACTTTGGTTTGACAAAAACTTCCATGTAAGCTTCCCCTCTAGATCATTCTGGGAGGAGGATGCTTTCATGGAGGACAAGTCAATCCATCTCTATACAGATGGATCTAAAACCGACAGCGGAGTTGGTGGCGGTGTTTTCTCAGATAAGCTAAATCTAAGCCTCTCTTTCCGCCTTCCAAATCACTGTAGCGTGTTCCAGGCGGAAATTTTGGCGATTAAAGAAGCTCTATCCTGGCTGAAGAAAAACGTGATATCTGCAAAGGATCCGCATATTTTCGGATAGTCAGGCCGCCATCAAGTCCCTGGACTCGGTCTCATTGTGTTCTAAAACTGCCCTTGAATGCCGATCATCTCTCATGGAGATGGCAGAGCAGTTCAACATTCACCTCTGTTGGGTGCCGGGCCACAGAGACATTCCAGGGAACTGCAGAGCCGATGAACTCGCCAAAATTGGAACCACTCTACCTATCCTACCGGACAGAGGTAGTATAGGTATACCAATCGCTACGTGCAAACTAACACTAAAGCTAGATGCCAATAAAAGAACGGACCTTAGGTGGACTGCTGGACAAACATGTCTAGCGACCAAACAGATCTGGCCAAGGCTGGATCTGAGTCGATCTAAGTGTCTGATCCTTTTAGATAGGAAACATCTCAGCGCTATAATAGGTGTCATTACCGGACACTGCCTCATAGGCAAGCACGCAAGAAGGCTTGGCGCTTTTACTAACGATTTCTGTAGAAGCTGCATGGACGAGGAAGAGGAGGAGACAATCCCCACCTACTCTGCACATGCCCAGCTCTCTCTCAGAGAAGGAAGCTTCATCTAGGAGCTTTCTTCTACAACGACCTAAACGATCTAGAAAAAATAGACGTTAACAGTCTCCTACGCTTTATTATAAGCTCAAACTGGTTCCAGTAGTAAGAAGATCATAGATCCACGTGGCATCACAATGGGCCAATAGGCCTAAGTGGGTTGGTATTTCCAACAGCCACTCTTACCTAACCTAACCTAACCTAAGCTTAATAAAGATCGAAGAAAACCTTTAAGATTTTCCTTTGAGAACATAGACGTGTATTCCTAAGCCTCGAGATTTCTAACTATTATGTAAATATAAAGACCTGGTACCTAGAATTTGCCGCGGAACTTGGGAATGCCGAAAAGTAAAAAGACATTTTTCTTTACTTCCTTGTGAACCGCTTTGTTTTGTTGCCGATCGTAGAAGAAATTATAAGGACAATTTGGAAAAGTAATCAACCACGGTGAGAAAATATAAGTAACACAGAGTGTACTTCTTACTTAACTTTCTACTTCTGACCGCATCTTAAGACAGCAGTACTTAGCTCCTATTCTCCTAAAAGTTAGCCATGACACGCCATGCCTCGTTAAACCTTTAATCTACGTGCCTTTCACACTTTTAACATCCAATCCCTATGGTTATCATCATGAACTGTTATGCGCCTGGCATTAATAAACTTGACGACTTTGTCATCATCTAATCTTCAAAAGGGGTAGGTTAATGAGTGAGATTCTATTCCACAAGATTTCTTAATCTTTCTTAGTCCCGCGCAACTCAAGCTTTCCGGGAACTTCATGTCCTTTCCCTTTCTTTTTTGAGATTCGTTAAGGTCACTCAAAAATACCAGCGAATAATGACCATTTATGGCCGTAACATCACGGGACGTATCAAAATGCTTCGCCATACTAAAACGTTCGTCACACATATAAATTTCGTATTTTTCCTTAACAAGTCTGTCAAAGGCATAATTTAATTTGCCAAATTTGGCACAAAGCGTTTGCACCACTAAATTGTCCCTTAAAAGCTTTTAATTGGCTTTTTAATTTAAGTGCGGGAGTCCTAGCCGTCCTATCTGATTTACGATCAAGTGAAATGTTAATACACACTGGACCGATAAGATAAGCTTCCAATATCTCAAGGATAGGGCCAACAGAACATCGACAAATGCCTATCTGATGTATTACATAAAACAATTTCATTTCTGTTTTATGCTCTATTTATTTCTCTTACTATAGAAATGTTCTGTTTTTGTTAAATTTTTGAGAGACATCTGCAGACTTAAAAAATCTAATAATATTTTATTACTACTTATACAATGTAGAAATAAATTTAAATCAAGAAAACATTAATCTTTCACTCAAACAACTCTTTCCATTCAACTAAACTTAACAGTGTTATCATTTTTAATCAAAATTAATGAGTGAGAAAAAGGTCTAACGGTGACAAATGACGGCGGCTATGTCTCAAAACCCATTCGTTTAATGGAAAATGTCTGAAGGTCAATATTTGCCAAAATACACAATCCATTGTGTTTTCAAAAATATTGTAGCTTACCCAACACAAATATTAAATTATATTTTTGTCACACTGAACCATTACGAAATAACTTAACACAAACTTATGCTGTCTTAGGTAGTAAGTAAATTGACCGTACAAATACTCGTAGATGTTGGTGTTTTTTAATAAATAAAAGATACATTGACATAAGTGCATACAAATGTACAATACATGAGAGTGTATTTGCACATGGGTTTGTAGCGTTCGAATACAAAAGCCTTGTTCATATATATAATACTATAGACCTAGTAATCCCTTATGTAGTACAAATATGGGATGTAGTGCACTGTTACCCTTTGGAGTATTGCGCGAACCACTCTTAACTTTGAGAGGTTTATTCTCTCTTCTAGATCCTCCTCGACCTGATGATACTTTGATTTGCCTTGGCATGTCTGTGCAGACTATTTTATAAATCTTAGAATGAGTATTGGGTCCATGGTTGGAACTCCTAAATCCGAGAGTACAATTGTTATGGTTTTTAATACAATAGCATTGGCAAGGTTTTCGCATGACCGAAGTGACGTCACCCCAATTTAATCCAGCAGCCCCAACAGCCCAGAGTAGTGCAATTGGTGAGGACACTGGCTACTAAGCAAGGGGTTCTGAGTTCGAGCCCAAGGTCTAACGAGAATCACTTATCCTCCTTTTTTTGTTTTCTCCATCAAGTTAGGGCATGAGCTAAGCGCGAAAAGGATAGTTAGCGGTCGGTAGTTTAGTTCGCTTGGGGTCAGTTGTTTTGATCATGGAGGAGGTGATGAAATAACGGACCACCGAACCAGAGAATATAGGAAGAGCTCTAGCAAGTGGGATATAAATGGGCAGTCAGTCGAGAGCTAGGAAACAGGTCGGTCGGACAAAAAAAATCTATGATCGGGACAAAGGAGAAGAACGGAAAGGAGAAAAACCGAAAACGAGGAGATTGCGGTTCGTGGGTGACTCTGTGGTCGTTCCATTCGTCGGCACGTTTTTGCGGATTATTTTCGGGCATAAAAACGTGTTTTTTTTTTCTAACAAATACCGAATTACTCTGCTAAATCGATGTTTTACTAAAAGATTTCCTCTTAATCGTCTAGAAAACCAAACAAAAACTTGTGTGTGTGCACATTGTCGTTGAAAGTGTTCTTTTTTTCTGCGGGTTTTAATCAATAAAAAAAAAAAAAAAAAAAAAAGTCGAGAACGGAAAGACGAGTGTTCACACCAGGAGAACAGTACGTGCAAAAAAAGGAGGAAAAAAAAACGTGATCGGTTCGGTTAAACCGTGAGGGTTATTTTGGAAACCCTAAGGGAATTCGTGCGGGAGTGACCAACGACTTAAAAAAAAATAAAACTTAGAGGAAATAGGCTGAGACACGGGGGTGTATTATACAACCTACACGTACCAGCTGGACTTCCCATCCACCAACACGTCACGAGGTCGTCGGAGGCGCTTCCAGCGAGGAGTTGTAGGACGGAGTCTTAACCCTAGCCTAAGTATTTATTGTACTAACTTACTTTTTTTAATTTAATTAATTAGTCATTAGATCATAAACAGACGAATGTATATTATGTTGGAAGATTTGTGAATTGTGAATAGTACCTTCAATTAGCCTAGTTGGTTAAAGCGCCATATTGTAAACGATAGGGATCGGATCCGAGCTTTCTCGTCTAGGTTCAAATCTGGGTGGCGGTCGTATGCATTCTTTTTTCTATTATTTTTTTTCTTTTAATTTTGTTTTTTTTTTTTGGATACATTTTTACAATATTGGTATAATATTTTTCTTTTCTTCCTTTTTTTTTATTTTTATATATATTGTATATTTTTTTTATATTTTTTTTTATTAAAGAAGGGATTGTTTTAAGTTAAAATGAATAGTTTTTGTTTTTCTTGCGCCCTTAAGCTGTAAGCGGCGTGGGGGGGTTTCTTCCGTTTCCTCAGTGTGGCGATTGGTTGTTTGGGATGTTTTGGTGGTCTCGCTTTTGTTTTGCTCTCGTTTTGTTTCAGACCTAGGAAAGGGGATAGCGGGTTTTACTGGCTGAGTCGCGATTCGACGCCGTAGAGCTTTTGGGGACAAAGGATAATCGCGTGGCGCCCTTATAATAAATACCCACGACTACTACTCCATCGAGCAGTCGGCAACCTTTGTTCCTGATACCGCGGAGGACGAAACGACGGTAACACAATGTCCCGTTAGAAAATTAATAAGGTTTAGTGAGTTATTTAAATTTTGTCTTGATTTTTCTAATTTGCAGTTTCCTAAAAGTTTCTTAAATTGTATCATAGTCTAAATAGTTCTGAAAGATTTGCACACTTTTTTCGTTATTCAGTTCTGTGACCTCTTCCCCTAAGGTGTATTCCTTTATGCCGGATGTCTTGTCAAAGGGTCCACTGTTTTGTTACCATTGTTGCGGACAATTTTCCCGCAACAAGTTTGGCTCTCTTTTGTGTTGTAAGTCCCTTCGGTCCCTCTTTTCATTGAGTGGGAACACCGAGCTCTGGCGGAGGTGGAGGGCAGCCATGGTCCCATCAGCCAGTGGCCCACCAACCGCAGACCTCGGAAAACAACTCACATAGGTTCACGGGAGGAATCCCAGGGTGCGACAGGAGGTCCACCAGGAACACCGTTGTCGGAGCCCATAAATAGACGGGAGACTCGCAACGGGCAGCATCAGACAGGACGTCTGAAAGTCGCAGACGGGTGGGGACGGACGGTCCTCTCAATCCAGAAACCCCAACACGATGATGACGGATGGGGGAACACGATCCCTGGAACATACACGCCAACGAAAGCCAACAACAGAACGCTTAAATAACACCCCATCCTGCTACCGATGTGGGTGCGGACACCGGCATCATATTCCACAACTGATGTGGATGCAGCCAGCTAGAGATAGCAACGAGCCAAGTGATCGATGGGTGAAGAGACGACGATCTCTTTTATAGCAACACCCCAACGATGGAGCAACAAAGTAACGACAGTGGTGTGTAGGCGGACGGCCAGTATAATCGGGCACACCCCAACGACGTACCAGCTGTAAAAGTTAGGTTATTGGTCAGTCCTCCCCCCAAATCTGAACGGCGATCCTCCGGAGTAGCTAGGGACCCGCGGATAGAATATATAAAAATTTACACAGGCACTGTACTTAGCTTTCGTGAGAGGCGGCGATCCAACGGATACACTTTTTTCCTTTCGTCCCAACACTCCAGCTACCATCCCACCGCATTTCCTTTCTCCTTCGTTTAATTTGTTTTAATTTTAACAAACAATTTTTATTAGTGTAATGCGGCGGGGGAAAAGTGCCCGGGTAATAGAAAAAAAGAAAACTCTGCTTTTCGCAATTGATTGGTGGAACCTAAGAGTGGGAGAATAGTTAGGCATAGCTAGGATCCACTATGTGTGAGAGGCCTAGTCGGACACGGGTGCACACACTAGCAAAGCTTGCTAGTGTTGTAGCTAGAAATCCCGTCGTTAGGTCCACTAGTGCTGACTACATGTTTGAGAGAATGTGCGTGTGGTGAATATGTGTGTGTGTCTGGCTAGAGCTATGGATCGTAAAAGATCTGGAAGTCACTTTTGTGACGACCAGCAATTAAAGAGGTAAGACAAGGTTTTTTGTAGTGGGAGCAAAAAAAAAATATATATATATATATAAAAATTCGTTTGATATTGCGAAAAGCAATATTGCGAGTTTCGGGCTTTGGCCAAATAAAAGACAAGAGGAAAAGGAGAAGAAGAAGGAGTAGCCGGTCCCTAGGTTGTGCCAGAAAGGGGCACATCACAGCCAGGAACAAAAGATAAGTATAGTGCAGTGCAGTGTAGTGAAAAAGATCGAAAGTCGTTTTTTTCTTGTTTAAACGTTGAGACTCCGGTGGGCCGTGCGTTCGAAAAATCCCGAGAAAAGGCGGGACACGCGACCCGTTAACTAACGTTTTTTTTTTTTTTCGGGACGGTGAAAATACCGGGTCACTCTATTGACGAGTGTATCTTAAATCAATTAAGAATAAATCGTCAAGCCCCAACGGGCATTTATAATGTGGTGAAAAAAATCTGTTTTTTAAATTTTTGTCGTGGAATTTTTGTTTTCTCGGGGAAGTTTTTTTCGTCTTTTTTTTTTTGGTCTCTCGGAAAGGTTTCGTGATTCCTAAGAAAAATCACGTGGCGCCCTTTTGGTTACATAGGTTTAGCTGCCATCAAAGCGCTAACTGGGAGGAACCCACCGCGGGGATTATGAGATCCCAGCAAGTATTATTATCGTTTGGTTCGGGGCATCGCCGTATCGCTGCCAGGAATCAAACATAACACCATTAATGCCTACGTGGTTGGGTATCTTGAAGTTAATTACCTTGTTATCATCCTGAATTTGTTGAATCTCTAAAGGCATTGTCATAAAAAGTTAGACGTAGTAGCATAGGCTTTGATGGCGGCTTGCTTGCCTGAGATTATTGCCATATTGCAATTTCTATAATTCTACTCCAGATTGTCTGTTTCACATATTTTAGCTTGAGAGACGTTGTAGTATTTTGTTCTTTACTATGTATTTGGCGCACCGCAGAACCTCATCAGTTCCTGACCTGTTCGATTATTAAACATCTACATACACTTATTACATATATAGCACAAATATGCATATCACACCCTATATCATATCAGTACAGGGAAGTTCTTCCCCTCACTTTGCTTACAATGAAATGCATAAGCATTTAGCTATTGAAAGCTCTCATAGGGCTAGCATGATATGCATGCATGTCTACACTAATTTCTGAATATAATTACCAAAGAGTTGCCAACTAACCGTTTTGATGACATGTACGAGTATTGTACTATGTTTTTGAGAAAAAAAAATTGCATAAGTGCCTGACCACACAAGCGTGGGATTGAAAGGCATGCCATTGAACGAAGTGGCTACACACAAAAAAAGGCGTCATTGGAATGAACGATTTTTTAACAGATAGAGGAATACTGAAATCTGAAACGAACCATTTGAACATTTGTTTTGTGAAGAATAGGTCAATTCGGAAAATTTATTGGCAGTGACAGGAATACTGTCATTTAATAATAATTTAAGAATAATTTAGAAACGAAACATTCAAGCCCAGGTAGAAAGTCATATTTAAAAATGATTTTCGGTGGATTTTTGGTGCAATCAACCTTTCTCTTTCTAACTTACTAAAAATCTACCTGTTTCGCTCGACATGCCTTTGACATGCTCGCTTTGGACTTCCAGGTTCTGCCGAAAATTCTCCTTTTTATCTGCCCGCGGTTTTTTTTTGTCTGTTAGAAAGTCTTCCGTTTTCTTATCTCCGCTGCAACGTCTAAGATTCCCCCGCTCATTTGCCAACCGTTTTTGATTGGAGAAATCCTACGTCACAGGAAATGGCAAATATTTTCTTCGTTGACTTTTCATCATTAGCTCCCCTTTCTGCGGTAGTCATCTCCTTACTTTTATGGCTTACTACTTAATCATTTGTCCTGCGCCATATTCGGTAAAGGGAACAAACCTCTTCAACCTGAAAAAACAAAACCCACAACAAACAACGTGAAGCAGGTAAGTATTTCGTCGTAAAATACAATGTTTTTATTTTTCTGCAGTTTTCCTGTTTCTTTAGGTTTCGTAACACTACCCCCTCCTCAAAACTCAAAGTTCCGACTGAGTTACAGGTGAGGTCGTATACGGTGCAAGTCAGTTTACGTGTACCACTCTTTGCCTCCTTTGGCCCGGCGCCTGGATTTTGTAGATGAGATCCGACAATTGTTCCACAACCTTGGCAGGGCCTTCCCAATCGCTCTGTAGTTTAGGGCACATACCTTTCCGCCGCTTGGGGTTAAAAAACCAGACTTCATCCCCGGCAGTAAAAATTATGGCGTTAGTTTTGAGATTGTACCTGTCCTTCATTGATTCGGCTGCTATTTTGAGATTTTCTCGTGCCACTTCGTGTACTTTGAGGAGCCGACTTCTTAATGCTGCTGCGTACCCTTGGCTGTCGTGTTCAATTTTTGGTGCTTCAGTTCTCTTTTGAAGTTCAACATGGCTGGCGAGAATCCTGTCGATTCTTGTTCTGCTGCGCGATAAGCGAGTAGAACTGGTTGTAAAAACAGATTCAAGTCTGTTTGCTGAGGGCTGACGAATTTCGCTAGGTAGTCCAGTAGCGTGCGATTGAACCTTTCCACCATACCGTCGGATTGGGGCCGTAGACGTGTTGTTCTAGTTTTGTGACTGCCCATGACCTCCATTGATCTACGGAACACTTCCAATTCGAAATTTCTACCTTGGTCCGAACGAATAAAGTGCGGGACACCGAATCTGCAGAAGACGTTATGTATAATTTGTTCGACTATTACCTCAGCTGTTTGGTTGGGCACTGCAAAACATTCCGGCCATTGGTGAAATAGTCCATAACGACGGTTATATATCGGTTTCCTGCCTTGGTGCGTGGAAGTAGGCCAAGTATGTCAACAGCCATCCTCTCAAATGGGTGTCCTGTCCGGCTGGGCTTAAGAGGCTCCTTTGTTCGCTGAGTAGGCCCTCTGCGGGCCTGGCAAACGATGCAGTTTTTACACGATAATTTGGAGTCCACGGTTCGACCGATCAAAAAATACCTGTCCTTTATTGTGCTTAGGGTTTTGCGCTGCCCCAGATGGCCCCCGCTCGGACTATTACGGAGTTGCTGAAGAATTTCTGGAACTACGGGTAATGTCTTTTGCTCCTGGTCCTTTTCCCATGTTCGACATATTACGCCGACCTCCATTTTCAACTGCTGGAATATAGCCCCAAACTTTTTGTATCCTGATCCTCCTGCATAATGTCTTCTTTTTTTGGTCGATGTCCTTCCTTCAGCCACTTGCTCACTTTTTGCTGTTCGATTGCCAAAGTGGCCTCCTCGGTTTTCAAGTGCAGTATCTCGTAGCTCTCTTTTTCTTTGATGTCTGCTTTCGTGCAATGTTTGCATTCGCCACGCGGTATCCTGGAAAGCGCGTCAGCATTACCATGTCGAACGCCAGGACGATGTTGAATCTCGTAGTCGTACCGCTGCAATCGCTCTACCCACCGAGCCATCCGACCCACCGGTTGCTTAAAGTTGCACAGCCAACGAATGGACGCGCGATCAGTACGTAAGAGGAATATTCTGCCAAAGAGGTAGTGGTGAAAGTGCTGTGTTGCCAAAACCACTGCTAGCAACTCTCGTCTTGTAACGCAATAGTTTCGTTCGTATCTCATAGTCTTCATTCCATGCACACCGGCGTTTCTCGTCCGTAAGTTCTGAAAGCGGTTTAGCAATTGTCGAAAATCCTTCGATAAACCGCCGGTAATAGGAACAAAGTCCAAGGAACCCTCTTACCTGCCGCTTGGGCTTGGGGTTCGGCCAGAGTTGGACCGCTTTGACTTTCTACGTATCCGTGCTCAATCCGTCAACCGAAACAACATGGCCTAGGTACTTTACTTTGGATTTGAGAAACTGACACTTACCTGGGTTTAATTTTAAATTTGCCCTTTGTAACCGCTCAAACACCAGTCTCAAGTTGTGTATGTGCTCCTCAAATGTCCGACAGTAAACGATGATGTCGTCTAAGTAGACGAGTACGGTTCGCCATGAAAGTCCTCGAAGAACTTCGTCCATCACCCTTTCGAACGTCGCCGGTGCATTGCAGAGGCCAAATGGCATGACGTTGAAGTGTCATAGCCCATTACCATTTGTGAAAGCTGTTTTCTCCTTGTCTTTAGCATACATTTCTACCTGCCAGTAGCCACTTTGGAGGTCCATCGTAGAAAACCACTTCGCGCCGGCCATTGTGGAAAAGAATTCATCCATACGCGGGCGGCAAGGGGTAAGAATATTTATTCGTAACCTCGTTCAGCTGTCGGTAATCCACGCAAAACCTCGAAGATCCATCTTTCTTCTTGACTAACACAATCGGTGCAGCCCATGGGCTATTTGAACGTTCTATAACTCCTCTGTTGCTCATATCCTTAATTAGATCTTTCATCTCTTCGCGTTTGGCCACTGGGACTCTTCTCGCAGGTAGCTTGATTGGTTTCGACTTTGCGGTATCGATTTTGTGTTTTGCCATCCCTGTTCGTACAAAGTCCGCTGGTCCTTTTGAGAACACTGCTTGAAATTCCTCCAATAGTTTCTCAAACTCCGTCAACTGCCCCTTGGACAATTCTGGGGATACTTCTTGTAAAAGATCCTCCATGCCTGTAAATTTGCCAGCGGCCGAACTAGTTCGGACTTCGCATACTTCCACCGTTTCCATTTTCCCCACCACAGTGTTCTTGGGTAAGATTGAATCACGCGAGGAGAGATTGGTCATCCTAACGAGGAAACTTTTGCTGCAGGGGTCGATTAGGCTTCTACCGATTGATACACCTTTTGGTAGTTCGAAACCAGGGGTAGGCTCCACTAACGCTGCTATGCCTTTTATAGCGGGCAGTCGATTAATTTCCACAAGGGTTTCTCTTCCAGCTTTCAGTATTTCTGATGTCGCTCGTTTCGCCAGTCATGATGCAAACACGGGTGGTAGGTGCAATGGATGCTTTTTGCCGTTCATTTCTATTGTCATCTCTTCAAAATCTAAGTGACACTGATGCTTTAATAGAAAGTCAACTCCTAAGATGTTTGGCACTCCCTGCGGTACAGCTGCAAATGCTTCGGCCCCTCCACCGGTTATAGTACGCCGCCATCAGGATTGAGTAAAGCTCCGCTTAGAAGACAGATGCAAGCTTTCCTAACGTGAAGAGAAATCTTACGTTGTCGTCTTCCAGAAAGACACCAGCACCACATCCTATATTGGTTTTGGAGCTGTCCGTGAATACACGACTGCATTCCTTTGTATTTAAACTGTGGGTGGCCGTGGCTCAAGTGGTAGTGTATTTGCTTCAGTCGTTCATAGACCTCCACGGAGATCACACGTGTTTTTTGTTTCGGCTTTGGAAGTGATTTTTACAAGTGTTCGGTAGCCGAGTGTTCCCAGCCTCTACAAAAGTTTTTTTTTATTTAATTAAGACAATTAGTGTTAATAAAGTGTTAAAAAAAAAGAAAAACAAGTTCCATGAGTGAAAGCGAGATCAGCAGATGTCATGATGTCGTCTGACGATCAAGCCTTAAAAACAACAACAACAAAAACAACAGACATGTCCAAAAAGAGGAGGAGAAAGCTGAAGCCGACTCCGAATCTGGTTAAGCGCACTGTTTCAGTTTCGTTAGAAATGATGCACGGCAGACTGAAGGAGAGGGCTGCGATGATATCAGCTAGCGCAGCAGTACATCAAAGGAGGCAAGAGTCGGATACTAACGACTGTCCATATGCATCCGACGGAGGTGAAGGCCACTACATGAGAGCAGAAAACGGCTTCGCATCCCTAGCTGCATCCGAATCAGATGACGAAGAGGATGAGGTCGAGGCTTTGAAAAGTAGCATTAAGCAGCTATAACAAAAAGTGCTAGCTATAAAAGCAAAACAAGTTGCAAGCAGGGATATGGAGAAGCAGCAACTACTCCAGAGACCTCAGCAACAACAAAATAGAAACGTGGAGATGCCACAACAACTACGAGTACAACAGAAACAACCGCTGCAAAAACAAAGAATTCAGAAACAACAACAAAAATTAACAACAACAGATACATAAACAACAACAATCACAGCAGAATAAGCAGCAACATCAAAAGCAACAACAGCTGCAGGAACATCAACAGCAACAACAACAACGTCAACAAAACCAACAGCAGCAGAGACGACAACAACAGCAAGAGCAGAAATCAATCAAGCACAAGGTGCCACCAATCAACACGTACAAATTGGAGTTAAAGGACACAATAGAATTATGTAAGTCGGCCATAAGTTGTAATTTTTTTTACTAAAAGATTAATTGAAGATAGGCACGTGATCCACTGTAATACAGTGGAGCGTTATTATAAAATAAAAAAAATTACCGAGGGCACCCCGAAGGGGGACAAGCTGCAAACAATGCTGCTAAGGGGATTAGAACCGCCGACTGATCCAGAGGAGCTCCTTGCACTGCTTAAAGAGAAGAAGTGCGAAGAGCTCCAATTCGTGGGGGTCAAGCCTTTCACCACAGCCAGAGCCAAAAGGGAGAAGCGGCAACTGCCGATTGATTAGGTTCGAACGACGAGCCATACTATTTAAGTTGCTCAAAGACCAAGCCCCTGATGTGCTTTTGGTTAGCGAAACTAAGCTTATCAAAAGACACAAAATGAGGCACAGAAGATACAAAATAGTACGTAGAAACCAACCCAACTCCATTCAGGGAGGAGGCGTTGCGATTTTCGTAAGAAAAGGTGTACGTTTTAAAAGAGTATACAGTCGTGTAGTACGTAGGTTCCAGATGTTGGAAGCATGCATCGTGCATATCCCTTTCGTAGTGGAAAGCGGTTATATATGGTGTCTGTTTATGCGCCTAAGGCTACTCAATCCACCTTATTCATCTCAGAGGTCGAGACGCTTTTTCGATTCCTGAGGCTGGAATTGGAAGATAACTATTTTATTATCGGCGGAGATTGAGGAAATAATACACCAAATACTAGAGGGAGCTTACTATTCAATTTGTGGTCAGCACAGTATAATGTATCGACTCGGATAGTCCGTCGTTTCCTAGACACGGGTCCTATTTGGATCTTCTGCTGTTCGAGTCACGAATACAACTGACATGCACTAACCAACAAACTACAAACTGTCTATGCACTTTCGTGTACGACAGTGACCATTGCGGTCTCAGCACCGAAATAACTGTTCCCAACGAAATTGCGGAATTGGATGAGTTTGTTCAAAGGAATTCCTACAATTATAGTAGGGTGCGTTGAACACACTTCACCAGAACACTGACTAGAGCACTCTCCTCGAATTCGCTCTACAATAGGTCTAAACTCCGGTGGTGACGAACGGGTAGCAGGCTTTCTTTTCTGTCTGTATTACCTTAACAACCTTCCAGACAGAAGAGAAAGAGGATGTCATGATGATTTTGTTAAAAATGTGTGTAAGGGTAGAAAGAATGTGGGGCAAGATTAATTTGATAAAGTGTGGATGTATTTCATCAGAACTCATGGCTTTAGACTTTATCTGTAGGACGGCACACAGAACGTCGTTCTCATCTAATCTAGTAAACTGGAAGAAATCAGTTCTTTCACGGTTAGGAATAGGATCATCCGTACTGAGTTCGCCAACGTCATCCAAGGTACTTTGCACTTTAGCGAATTCCGAATTTAAAGAGTCAGGGTTTATATTCTCAGGGATTATCACATTTTGTCGGCCCACACCAAGTTCTCGGATATTACACCCTCTTCTTGGCTTGCCTAATTTTCATAGTAACACAGTTTCTCAGAGCCTGGAAAACTGCATGAAACTCAGAGAGTTTAAAACGGTAATTGACAGTCTTTATGTTGTGACTTCCAAAAGTTGTGACTTGCTAGGTAAGGCTCAGAGGAACTTCATTATGTCATAAACCTGCGCTAGGATTTCCTGCGTCGTCAATGCATATTGTAGCTCTTCAAGATCAACGATTGCAAAGAAAGATTGCAAAGTTCTTATTAGCATCGTAACTACGTTTTGCTGTTTTGCTTAGCAGCTAAATGTGATTGGCGTAAGTTTTTGCTCTGAGACTGATGTGGAGCATTTTCTCTACCACACCAGCACTCCATACTAGAGTATTGTATTTTTTCAAGAAAATAGAAGCGTTAGTTCAAAAATATCCTCAATTACAACAGGGGTGAAATCACTTGCATAAAATGAACAAATCTCCTAAAACTACATAAGTGCGAACTGAGTGACTACCAAGGTAGCGGCTACTGACGTCCTTAAATTTGTAAGGAAAAGAAAGGAGTTTCAGGTTTAATTGGACGTCAGCACAAAGATGCAAGAGATAGCAATGCCGATTCGTCAGAAGGAACCATGCAGATAGAATTGTCAGGTTAGAGATATATCAACACGAAAAAATTAGCTCTCATCATTTGGACATGATCTGCAAGCCTTAAAATGTTCGAGAACTACTCGTATTGCTGGTATACGAGTACATGCATATAACAGGGAACTTGGAGTTATTATAATTCACATCACTTCGTCACGATAAATACAATAGTAATCGATTTGAGACACCATTTTCGAAACAGGCAAACTGACGTCATGCTTTTATGTTTTGGGTTACCTCGTCTTATCTTAAACTTCATCCCACTCAGAACTGTTGTCAAAATAGATGTCAAACTGTTCAATAGAATGTTAAAAAAAAATTGCAAAATCCAACTTCACGAAATTATGTAATTTCTGTAATTATGTCCTGAAGAAGAAAATCGGTTAGGCACTCGGCGAATCGCTTTCACCAAAAGAGTTTGGAATTTTTCTATTATTCGAAATCCAATTAGTAATATTAAAAGGGTCGAAATTCCACTATAAATCGCACAACACTAATAAAAAGTCAAAAATATTAATCGCCCGTCAATAATATCGCCGAGGGTATGTCCGTTAAAATGGGAAATATAGTATATTTCATCGCCCTTCTCACGTTTCAACGGCAATTAATTTCCTAATTAAAATCCAAAAACGGAAAAGCAATCCCATTTTTGTAATAAATAGAAATAATAGCAAACAATGTAACAAACTTGGAAAGATGTTTACACTTTTGACTTGATACTTACTCGCATTCTATCCTGGAGTCACTTTGGTGTATTAAATTTAATTGAAAAGCAGAAAACGATAATAATGGTAATAACAAAATATTTTTTACTCCTACTGCCATCTACCACTTAAAGGCGTCTTATTCAATTTATCACCACCTTGAAGCTCTTCAAACGTTCTTATGTAAGGTAGGTACATCCAACACCAACTCCACGTGAAGGTAATTAAAAAAGTTTATAGCCAGTCCATTACAACCGCAGTCAAGTAAACTAGGGCAACTCTTTCGATTCGTTAATCCTCTTAGATTTATCATGAGTTTCAGAACACTAGATTGCAGTATTGTATCCTGAAATTGCATTCTCAGATACAGTGCTTAACATTCTACCATTCTATGACCTTCCTTTTAACACCTGCGTATCATTTATCTTAACCACCATCTCTAACTACCTCATTGCAAATGACCTTGTTACTTCCACCGACTCAATATTAATCGTTTTGTATGTATCCCTTTCTCTCTCTTCTTCTTATTTCAGGATGAACAAAACAAAGAATCGGATAGCCTATCATCCTTACCGCAAGCATCATTCAATTATATTAACTCCATCGTTGGCAGTGGTGTCATTGGAATCCCATATGCCTTTCATAGAGCTGGATTTGGCCTAGGACTGTTACTACTTATACTTGTGGCCTGCATTACTGACTACTCCTTGATACTTATGGTGAGTGAACTACTCAAAGTTTAGGGTCACAAAGTGCTATACGAATGCTATGCTTCATGTCTGTCCTTTTGAACCAAGATACCAAGGACAGCTCATGCAAATGCCCGCTCCTCTATTTATGTGCAATTTCAGTTCAATAAGTAGGTCTGTGGATGTGCGGGAATGCGAACACATGTCATCATCTTATGCTTAATTCATGTTTTATATTGAGAATTGAATTGGATCCAAGGAGCCATAGCCATGACCAGTTGATGTGGATTAGAACGAGATCTCACACAAAAACCATTTATCACTTAACACGTTTAAATTACTTCCCGGAGATGTGTGGAACTTCATTCTGTACCTACGTATACAGATACATAGAATACCTACGAATGCTATGATTTTGAACTAACCTTTAATTTTTGAAGTTTTGATCTTTTCACAGGTGCGATGCGGTCACATTTGTGGGCGATTTAGTTATCCAGGGATTATGGAGGCAGCCTATGGCAAATACGGATACTATCTGTTGTCGTTGCTGCAGTTTATGTATCCGTTTTTGGGTAAGTTATCTTGTTTCGAATGGCATTGATGGAAAGTCATTTTGGGTGGAATACTGGATTGAAATGAGTTATCTCGGTTGGTTATTAATTTTTATGTCACTTTGATTCGATTTTCGGAATGTCGTTCAGAGAGGTCTCCGACAAGTAAATAAACGCACGTGGGATACTAATGTGTCTTTATAGTGTTGAGATAAAAATGAAAATGTACAAATTTTCTGCCATCCTTTTGTTCGAAATAAATGAGGAAATTGGTTCCTATATGAAGAGGGACATCATGTCCATAAATGTGGGTAGCTCGTAACACGTTGGCTGCCACCTTATGCGAACATGTTTTTTTTGTAAAGCGCGTTACTGTAAATATTGTTTCAAAGTGATTGTTACTTGCAGTGATTGTCGCCGTTTTTGCGTATTTTTAGTGTGTGACTACCGGTGGCTCACACATGACACTCTGTTTGTGGCGCAATTAATGTAGTGCCATATTACCCATCGGTGATCACACATATTTTGCGGGTATTTGATTTTAGTTTCCAATTATTGATATAAACGTGTATCGCGATATAATATTTTAAATGGCAAACAAAGGTTTAGCGATCCCTTGCCGCTTATTTTACGCAAACACAAAGTAAATTGATTCCGAAAGTAAATTTAACATTTATGATTTAGATTTCGATCAAATTTTTATTTCAATATATTGCTTGGATCTTGCAATCATGAATGGAATATACTCGTAACATCATTCAAATCACACGAACTTGGTGGCCTGTTCACTTCACCAAAACACGAAATAACTCGTAGAGGAAATTCTTTTTGCAATATAGCCAAAATGAGACATGTTGTGTGAGATGTGGCACCGACTTGTTGAAACTACATGTCTTCCACATCCATATCTTCGATCTCTTCGATATGAGGCCAAGAAAAAAAATCGATTAACATTTGGCTTTGGTAGTGTTGAGAATTGACGGTGACGGTTACACCTTCCTCAGTTTCGAAGAAGTATGGACCAATGACACAACCAGACCAAATTGCACACAACCAGACAATGGTCTTTCGACAGTCACATGTGTATTTGCACTTTTTTTTTAGATTTTAACTTTATGCTTTGTTAGTAGGGGAAATAGTTTTGAATTGCTGGGTTATGCTGAGATCCTTCAGTATAATTCTTCGAGATTAGGAATATTTCCCCTGAAGTGTTCCCTTGTTGTTTAACTGTTAGTAGTTCTCTGCAATGTTTGCATGATGGCGGGTCTTCTTTGTTACAAAGATAAGATTTGTTAAAGATTGTATGCCCTAGTCTCATTCGTGCAGTCTGCACTGCTTGCGATCGGTTTAAGTCTTTGTTATAGGTTACAGGTACTCGTAATAATGTAACGATTCCAACGATTTATTAGTTCCTTTTGAATAAGCCTGAAAGATTGAATCCATATAGAGGTTGCAAATGGTGGTATTTTGTATTCTAAAGGCATTCTAGTGGCTTGGCGTGCACCAGAGTCTGCTTTTTCATTGCCTGCAATTCATACATGGGGTTGCAGTGATGTAGTGGTACTAGCAATCGCTTCTCACTCGGAGGGTCAGGGTTCGAGTCCTATCCATTGACAGGTTTTTCAAGTCTCTCATTTGTGTAATTGGAACTCAGACAAAAGAATTCTGCGTGTGAAAGCATAACACTTACACGTAGATTTGGCTGTTGTAGAGTTTCAAGCACAAAAACATAGTGTGAACTATAACCTTCGAATGAAGGAAGTGAAGAAAAAACTCTCCGTCCTATTCGGACTCCCACCCCCTGGAGAGCGAATATCGAAACCAAATACACCTGAGTTTCAAACCTTCTACCTTTCCGCCCGCGCCCTGGCAACAGTAAAAGGGTATCTGACCCCGCGCGTAAATTATAAAAAAAAAATGTCATGGTGACCATATTAAATGAATGCGTGGACATACTGAACAGAGGTAAGCTCTTAGAGCTTAAATGATTGGAATATGCTTTTGTTGTTTTTAATAGCCAGAATTGCGCTTAGAGGGTCACTGCAGATAGCTGTTTTGTAAGTTAAATTTAAGGCATATTTAAACGCTTATATCTACTAGTGCCATTACTTCTCCAATATACGAATTTTGATCAGGGGTGGAAAGTTGTTGAAGTAGAATTTTGTTGTTGGTACTGTCAAGCCTATAAACGCAGTATCCGGTTACTCCATCTTTATATGAAGCGTCCGTGTATAGAACGCAACCAAAATTACCAGTCTCTATGATTTCAGCAAACTTTTATCTATAAACTTCATATCAAGTACACCATACTTTCTTTTGAAGTTGTTCTTAAGGAAATATCTATAAGATATAATATAGTCATCATAATTGTGCATATCAGGTATGTTTATCCTCGAAGCTTTAATGTTGCGAATTGAGCTGTAGATGGCACTTCTGTTCTTCGAGTTTTCGGCTTGAATCCACCCTGATTTGCAAATATCATGAAGAGCATGCTTTGTACTCGTATTTGCAATACTTTTGGAAATAAGCTTATTTTGCGCTATAACTTTCATATCCTTAAAGCTTAAGATATTAACCTCGACCAGTAATGCTTCGATGGGAATTGAAGGTGATGCTCCCAAAGCGGTTCTTAGCACAGCATTTATTTTTACTTGCACGTTTTGTTCGTTTTGCTTAGTCCAATGAGAATCTACAGTCAAGCCGTGCTGGATAGCTCCTCTTAAAAGCGTTTTTGCTATATCGATTGCAGTGTTCATATGAGGGCCCTTGTACTTGCTGCAAATTATTTGCTTTGCTGAGTTTTTGCGATATTATTCTTTCATGAGAACGCCATTTCCAAGTTTTAGTGCAGACCAGTCCTAGAATTTTAGCGTTGTTTAGAAGAGGAATGTGTGAGTATGGTTTTTGTTTGTACAAGCTCTGATTGAAGTATTTGAAGAAGTGGATTTACATAAGCATTGTATAACACTGCGGAGATTGGTGAACCTTGCGGTATTCCATTCTGAGTGCCAGTAACGGTTGAAAGGTGTCCAATTATCTTGACAATGACTGTTCTATTTGACATAAAAGAAACAATTACCTGAAGTTCAGTTTTTTTTCAGTTTTTATGCATTTTTATTTTTTTTTTAACTTAAATTACTCTTATATGCTAAACAAAAAACGCTTAAAAATTAGCTTAAATTACTTACAAATAATCTTATTCTAACTTACTGACCCCATGCGGGCACTCTAAGTTAAACCTAACACTTAAACTATGTCTTTCGACGAATCTTACATTATATTTTTATTTTAACATTACTTAATACTAGAACTAAGAAAATAAATTATAAGTAAAAAACTTAGTGAATGGACATTTTTTAATTTTTTATAAAACTTAAAACTAAAAGCCTACAGACTACCTAAAAATAAATCTTATTCTACTTAAACCTACTTACATCTAATACGTACGCACACACATACATATATATATATATACATAATATATAAATATATGTATTAAAGGTATTAATATATATTCAATTATTATTATTAATTTTTTTTTTTTATTTTTTTTTTCCTAAAACTAACTTAATCCTACCTAAAATTATGTAAGCCGGCCATGGCTAAAAAAAAAATTAGGCTGACCCACTTTGCCTCAGATGAAGCTATCTATTACTGGAGGCAATCGACGACGAAGCATCCTCCCCTTCAACTAGCCACCAAAATTGCTGGTGCTGTTGAGCAACATCCCTCCTGTCGCGACTCCCTACCGCCCTACTGAACCGGAGACGCTCCGCACTGCCATCTGCGACGTCTCTGTCGTAGTTGAGTCGCCTGTCCGCAGCTGTTCGAGCGACGTGGAGGATTAGCGTCACCGCTAATCTGTCCTGGATCAGACCTTTGCTATCTAGATAGAGGAACGCTTCCGGAGGAATAAAGCCGTCAAAGCGAACTCTCTCGTGATACATATAATTGGGGTAGTAAGCCCCGGAGATCAGGTTGTTCGATGAGTTCATTGCTCTTGCAATGTGCCTTCGAGTCAACTTAATGACGAAATTGTCCACTCTTATTAGGTCCGCCCTATTGTACAAGACCTCATTGGGATAGAATTTTATGTACTGAGACTCTGGTGTTCTGTACAAGCGAAGACAAGCCCTCTCAAACACTCGAATCTTTTCCAATAAAGTTGCTCTCACGTTGAACCACACGGGACATCCAAATACAAGCATGGGCCTGATAAGGGCCATGTAGCAGATCACCTTCACCCTCGCATCGAGTTGGCTGTTATAAAACAGTCTCTTTGTAAGGGCAAAAGCACCTTTGGCTCTGGCCAGAGCAACATCTATATGTTTGTTAAAATACAGATATTGATCTAGCCAGATCCCAAGGTATCTGACTACATTTCGATAAGCAAGTGGCTGCCCGTGCTGCCCCACGATCGAGAACTTTCGGCAATTCTTTCTGGTATCCCTAGAGGCCCCAGACAAAGGCGTTCTAAACAAAATGGTTTCCGACTTCTGAAAGTTGATTTTCAACTTCCAGTCATCGCAATATCGCTTAATTTTGTCAAAATCACGCTGCAAAAGTATATTAATGACCTCAATCTTTGGACCTGATCTGTACGCGATTATGTCGTCTGCGTACGCTATGGAATGGTGAAGTGAACCTATCAGATCACTTGTGTAAATGTTGAATAGGATCGGCGAATTTACCGCACCTTGTTGCAGACCGTTTTTAATGTTAAAAGTTCCAGCAGAAGTCACATCGCCATTCTTCACGATGAACTGTCTACTGGAGAGCATATCAAAAAGAATATACAGCAGTGGTTTACCAATGCCCAACCTGTCCAGCTTGAAAAAGAGTCCTTCTAACCATACGGTATCGAAGGCCTTCTCCAAGTCAATCAGGCGGGCACCAGTGCACTGGTTCTTGCCTTTGTTCCATTGGCTATCAGAAACCAGTTTCGACGCAGCATGAATGATATCATGCCCCGCCTTAAAACCGAATTGATTATCCGGAACTATATGTTTGTCCTCAACCCACTTAGTCAGGACTCTATTGATCACCTTCTCGAAAACCTTACTGATATTTGGAAGAAGACTGATCGAGCGGAGATTCGCCGGATTGGAAGTATCTTTATCTCTTTTGGGGATCGGATGTACCACCGCAGTTTTCCAATGCGCTGGATAATGTGCATTATTCATTGCATTATTAAAGAGGGTGGTATAAATGTTCACCGCTTCTAGTGGGAGATGTCGAAGCACAATGCTCGGTATTTCATCGGTTCCTACTGATTTCTTACTTCTAAGCGATTCGAAGATCGTTTGGAGCTCTTCCTTCGAAATGAACGGGGGTAGTACCCTATCGTTGGTGATGACATTATTTGCCATATTCTCGTCACTGAACTGGGTGAAACCCGAGCTCTCGAATCGCCAATTCACTATTTCATTTCGAAGGCAGAAATTGTGCACAAGGACTCGACTTTCCAGGTCGTGGTTCGGGCCAATGATGTCATTCGCCTTATATACTTCCTGGAAAGTCGCTCCTATAGCCTCAACCTTCTCCTGCGGATCCTCGAGCACAAAGAAGCTGTCATCATCAACAGCCTCATTTGGATCTATGCCTGCTGCTGTAAGTATGTTCTCGTTGTCCGTCGTTCGGGCGATTTTAAGACACGAAAGGTCGTTTTGATCTTTTCTCCGAAATATTTTATTTATTTGCGGAAACATACTCGGGTTGCTGGTGTTTACAGCTCGAATTTTTTTGTTCCAATACAAACTTACAGATGCTCTGTAATTTTCTTTTATTAATACTTGGAGGTTTTTGATCGACGACTTTATCGTCATAATCTCCGGGTTATGTCTGTCAGTAAACTGTCTGTACAAGGTTTTTAGTCTTGACAGCAGTCTACTTTTATGTCGGTGCAGTACGTCAATAGTTGCGTTGCGGAATAAGTCTTCGTCGTCAGTGTGTTGGTACCGAGGTATCGTTTTGTCCATTGTTCGTTTGATTGTCTCGTCCATTAGTCTTAGATACCTGTCAATCTCCTCGTTTGACAGATTTCTGTTGGACGGTGGGTAGAGCGAATTCGAGGAGAGTGCTCTAGTCAGTGTTCTGGTGAAGTGTGTCCAACGCATCCTACTATAATTGTAGGAATGCCTTTGAACAAACTCATCCAATTCCACAATTTCGTTGGGAACAGTTATTTCGGTGCTGAGACCGCAATGGTCACTGTCATACACGAAAGTGTGTAGACAGTTTGTAGTTTGTTGGTTAGTGCATGTCAGTTGTATTCGTGAGTCGAACAGCAGAAGATCCAGATAAGAACCGTGTCTGGGAAACGACGGACTATCCGTCGCCTTAAGCCATGTACAACCGCTTTCCACTACGGAGGGGGATATACACGATGCATGCTTCCATCACCTGGAACCTACGTACTACACCACTGTATACTCTTTTAAAACGTATACCTTTTCGTACGAAAATCGCAACGCCACCTCCCTGAATGGAGTTGGGTCGGTTTCTCCGTACTATTTTGTATCTTCTGTGCCTCATTTTGTGGCTTTTGATAAGCTTAGTTTCGCTAACCAAAAGCACATCAGGGGCTTGGTCTTTAAGCAACTTAAATAGTGCGGCTCGTCTTTCGAGCCTAATCAGTGAATTCACATTCACAGCAAGGATCTTCAGGGTTTGCTCCGCCACGTACGTACCCATTACGGCAAAAGGTGCGTTAGGCCAGGCAGCAGTGCGTATACTTGATCCACCCGCGCGGTCTGTTCAGTTAAATGACTTTGTAGCTGAGTCATCTGCCCTTGGATAGAGAGCAAAATAGCTAGCATGTCAGGTACTGGTTCAGGTGCTCTGGGCGCTGGGGCCTGAGAAGCAACCTTCGCTTGCTGTACCGTATTTCCCCTACCTGCCGCCATTTGGGCGTAGGTAATATGGGGAGTAACGGCTGGAGTTTGCAAATGCACGGGTGGACGTTTAACTTCTACTTTCTGCTGCCGGGCCAGATTTATTCTTTTGATGTACTGGAATTTGGGACAACCCCGATAATTTGCGGTGTGTCCCGTGTTCCTACATAAAGCACAAGAGAGTTGGCTTTTTTCAGACGCTCCGTCCTTACCCAGAGCGCATTCCTCAGACTTGTGGTTCTTTCCGCACTTCACGCATCGAGGCTGCATTTCGCAGTTCGACGCGGCGTGCCCGAACCTTTGGCAGCGAACACTTTGTAAAATGTTTTCGCTCCTCTTTAATTTCTCCCAATATACAACCTGGTAGTCTAGGACTTTAATACTCCTTAGACCATCCAGATTGCTGGTGGGACTTAGTTGGATCAGGAAAATCGGCAGTCGCCGCTTCTCCCTTTTGGCTCTAGCCGTGACAAATGGCTTGACTCCCACGAATTTGAGCCCTTCGCACTCTTTCTCTTTCAGCAGTGCAAGGAGCTCCTCCGGATCAGTCGACGGTTCTAATCCCCTCAGCAGCATTGTTTGCAGCTTGTCCCCCTTCGGGGTGTAGGAGAAGAACTCCGTCGTCGAATCCTTCAGTAAATTTTTGATTTTATAGTAACGCTCCACTGAATTGCAGTGGATCCGTGCCTATCTTCACTTAATCTTTTAATAAAAAAATTACAACCTATGGCCGACTTACATAGCTCGATTGTGTCCTTTAACTCCAATTTGTACGTGTTGATTGGTGGCACTTTCTGTTTGATGGATTTCTGCTCTTGCTGTTGTTGTTGCCTCTGCTACTGTTGCTTTTGCTGATGTTGTTGTTGTGGCTGTTGTTGTTGCTGTTGCCGTTGTTGCTTTTGATGTTGCGGCTTTTGCTGCTGTTGTGGCCTTTGTTGTTGCTGTTTTTGTTGTTTAAGTTTTTGTTGAGTTTGTGCTCTTGTTCTTCCTAGTTCTTGTACAGGTGTCTGTAGTTTTTGCTTTTTCATCGGTGGTTTTTGTTGTTGTTTTTGTGGAATCCTCCACGTTTATGTTTTGTTGTTGCTGAGGTCTCTGGAGAGTTAGCTGCTTCTCCATCTCCCTCCTTGCAACTTGTTTTGCTCTTATAGCAAGCACTTGTTGTTCTAGCTGCTTGATGGTAGTGTTCAGGACTTCGACCTCGTCCTCTTCGTCATCTGACTCCGATGCAGCCAGGGATGCAAAGCAGTTGTCTGCTCCCATGTATTGTTCTTTCCCTCCGTCAGGTGCATGCGTACAGTCGTTATTGTCCGACTCTTGCCTCATTCGCTTTATTGCTGCGCTTGCTGATATCAGCGCAGCCCTCTCCTTCACTCTGCCATGCAGCATTTCCAACGATGCTGAAATGGCGCTCTTATCGAGATTCGGAGTCGAAGTCGGCTTCAGCGTTCTTCTCCTCTTTGTCTCGATGTCTGTTATTGTTGTTGTTGTTGTTGTTGTTGTTGATGTTGAATGGACTGGCTTAGCGGTTTGATCATCAGACGACACCATACCATCTGCTGATCCCGCTATTGGGATAGCAGACCGCTTACTTCCACTCATGGAACTGTTCTTTTTTTTTTTGTTATCACTTTGTGTTTTCACTAAGTCTATTAACAAATTAAAGAAAAAAAAATAAAAATAAAAAAAACTTTTGCAGAGGCTGGGAATCGAACCCACAACCTCAAAATTTGTTGTCCGGGTCTTTATCGCCTCGGCTACCGAACACTTGGAAAAATCTGCTGAGTACAAGTATACTTATAATTTTTCGCACTTCTAAAGCCGAATCAAGAAAAACGTGTGATCTCCGTGGAGGTCTATGAACGACTGACAATTACCTGAAGTAGTTGCTTGTTGATTCCCCATTCTTTTAGTTGGTTGATCACTCCATACGTAGTTACCCTTTCAAACGCTTTCTCCAAATCCATGGACAAAAGAACAGAGTGGTGACGTAAGGCTAACTCTGCTTGTACTGCATGGTCTAGCATGTGAAGCAAGGTGTGGGTGCCTCTTCCTGGTCTAAAGCCGTGTTGACCGCTATTGAGATACCTTGAGTCCATTTAAGTCCATTTTTCTCGAATAACTTGGACAGTACTGGAAGAAGGGATATTGGACGGTAGCTGTCTAAAGAGTTTTGGTTCGCATTGGGCTTAGGGATTGGAATTAAATGAGCTTTCTTCCATTCATTTGGATAAACTCCTACGTTCAAAATATTATTGTATAACCTCACTAGTCAAAGTATTACTTCTACTGGTAGATACTTAAGCATTTTGAAAGAGATTTTGTCGCCACCGGGAGTTATACCTTTGGTTCTGATTAGTGAATCCAGTAACTCGTTAATTGTGATCGGGTTGAAGAGTCTGTCAAGCTCACAGTTAAGTATTTCTTGAACACTGTTTTTCAGCCTTAAAACATGTTCCGGAAGTTATTATCGGCACTATACCCAGCCCATTTGGTTGCAAAGAGTTAGGCTATTTCACATGGGTCTAAAACAGTGGTGGAGTTATGTACTATTGCACTGATGCCTTTTGCAAAGTGGTTTTCATTGATCGCCTTTACCTTACTCCATAGAGTTCAAGCTTCCATTGGTGGATTGATAGAAGCCAAAAAGTTTTCCCATGCATCTACTTTGGCTAATCGCACTTCTCTTCTTAATTTTGCTGCTATGTGTCGATAGGTGATGGTATTTCTGATATTCGGCGCTGTTAGCAAGCGTCTATGCCTTTCGCTTTTCTTTTGTAAATTGTTTATATAGGTTTAATAGGTTTAGAAGTATTGCAGGTAGATGTGATTAGGGAATGGAGGTGGAAGCTGCCAATTTAAATATTTTTTTTCATACAAACTGCTTCTTTGTTTACATTATTAGATATTGGTTTAGCAGCATTAGCTTGTTGGGCATTGTTTGCAAAATTTTTTCCAATCGGCTTTTTTTTTTGGCATCTGGTTGAGTACAGTTGGGACGCAGTGCTGTAGTTGTCTTCTACCGTACGCATTGTTGGTCATCGGGATTTTTAACATTCCTTGAGCTCTTCTTCTTGTATCTTGCTGATGATCTATCGGGTCGTTGAAACGGGTGTCATCATAATATTTAAGAGCTAGTGTTATTCGGAATATCTTTTGGACGCTTAGCACCTTGAAAATTCTGATCTTATAGCATTGTTGGGATGTTGATTTTGTATATTCTTCACAATGAAGTGTTGAAGGTTTTGCAGCTTATTAATGTGTATGATTTAAGCGTTACCATATGCTAGTATACTCGTACCGCATCACAGTTTGGACTCCCCATGGCCGTAGTACATTTGCTTTTGTATTTCAAACGTTGAGTAGTATCAAAAGTACACTACGGCATAAAGAGCTTGTCTGAGGTTGGAGCGGAGTTTCGTATAGGTCTCGACTACTTCGATTTCTTGGTCTGGGAGGACTTTTTGGCAGGCGTGTCTTTTTAGAGTTACCCTTAGATCAGTGACTTTAAGGTGTGGTCCTCGGACGTTCATCATTTTCGTCTTTGCCGCATTTAAAAGCAAGTCATTATCGTGACACCAATTTACAGCTTTACCGAACTTCGCCTACATTATTTTCATACCAGTGGCAGGATATCTTTGCCTAACGACTATCGCTGTATCGTCCATTCGTGAAGATTATAACTAGCAGGTGTCCTAGCTTTGATCCTTGAGGGACTCCAAATGGGCTGGTAGTTTCTTCACTGAAGGCATTCTTAATTTTTAGTTTGAAAGTTGATGCTTCTATCAGCTTTGCATCATTTAAAGTATCCAACGCTTTACTAAAGTCTATAAACATGAGAAGGACATGATGATTTGTTGTTAAGGCTTACGTTGATAGTATTCGCAAATTCACAAAGGAGCTGCTGCGTACGTTTTCTTTTTTGGAACCCCCGTATTGTTTTTCGTGGATTTTTGCGTGGTTTTCAACAAAGTCTAATAGTCGCTTCACTACCACTTCTTCAAAACATTTGTCAATCGCTAGTAAAATTCAGATCGGCCTATAATTTTGGATAGTGTTTTTAGTATCGCCTTTATACATTGATCTTACTATCGATTTTTTTAATTGTAGTTGGTACATTACCTTCGTTTAGGCTTAGATTGTTGATCTTAGTGATGATTGGTACAAATACACTGTATGCATTTTAATGTCTCTCGCTCGAATGCCATGTCGTTCCCTGGTGATTTATTTTGGTTCAGTAAGTTGATTATATTGTAAACCTCTTCAATGCATGTTTCCTCTTTAAAGATGGAGTTCGGCCGGGTTTTATTGTTGTGAGTTGACGTTATATTGTAACAGTTGTGGATGATATGAAGCGATATATGACATTTTTCCGATGGGAAGTGCTTCACAAGTTTAGCGAAGTTCGTCCAAATTTTGTTATTTTCTTCCCATTAATTCATTGACTACTTATTGACTGACCAGATTTTACGCTGATCATTTCTAGCCTGATTAAATTTTTCATTACAAAAGCTCGTCTTTTGCCAGAATATGTCTTTGTTAACTTTGTGTCAGAATTTCTTGTACTCTGTTTCGTAACTTTAATTAGTCTGTTGTTTTTCCACCTTCTGTAGAGTTCATCTCTCTGCTAACATTTTTCACGAATGTGGGGGTGATACAAGGGTTTAGACAGCATTTACGACTTGGTTTTTCGAGAATCATCGAATTTTTATATATATTATGCATAATCGTTAATTTATTGTAAATTTCCAATAGAGTCTCCCAGTCTATAAGACGTATTTTTTCGTTCACCAAACTGTTCTGTATGTAAAGCAACAATCTAATGTGCGTATATAAGAAATTGTATCAGCTGTGAGTGAAAGAGTGGCCAAGAATGCGGAATCGTTAATTTGCCGTCGGTAGCAACTGTTTGTCCTTTGTCTGTCCATTTTGCAAAAATATCTTGGCCTTCATCCGTATACTCGTAAGATTCAGTTGGTTTAGGAAGTAGAGCCACAAGATGAGGGCTTGGGTCGAAAGTTCTGGGATTCGGCTCTTAGCCAGCTTGAAGTCAACCCTTGTTTTTATCGAAAAATCGTATTTAGTGACGAAGCTCTTTTGTGGCTTAATGATAAAATTGCTGTCTTTGAAGTGAGGCAAATTGGAGTCTCATAAAACTCAATTACACTTACACAAAGTGTACTGCTTGGTGTGGTCTCCACGCCTGGTGGCAATATCGGTTTTGAGTTTTTAAAAATGAGGCCGGACCTCGCGTTACAGTTAACAGCTAACATTATCGCAAAACAATTTCCTCAATAGTATGGACGACATTGAATCGGATGATAAGTAATTCCAGCAGGATGTAGCTGCATTCTGTACATTATTTCCTGAAATGGACCATTGAATTTTCAACAGAGATTATGCTAATTGACTACACTGTAAAGTTTTGGTTTTGGAATCCAATATTCAGTGCGTTATTGGTGAGATAGAACTGCTAATGATCAACAAAACGCTTCGTCAAAAACGCAAAAAAAAAAATATGCCTGAAGCCGTATTTAAAACATTATGCCATGAACCATTTCTTTGGAACAAAATGCTCCTTAAAACAAACACATGGTCAGAAGTGGAAAAACCTTCCTGAATCCAATTTGATGCACTTTTACCAGATTTTTCTTTATCTACATGCAGCGTTTTCCAATAAAAAGTTTTATTTTTAATAATCCGCTTTTTTCCCACAGACGGCAAGTTAAAACTACACCATTACCGTAATAAAAATGGTGAAAATATCGCTGAATCAGTCCGAAAGGTTAAAAGTTTTCTCGCTTAGAATGAAGCACCTCCCCGCCCAGAAATTTTCAAATTGGTTCAGAAATCCGGGACAAGTTAATGATTTGAAGAACTGAAATCGCGCCCGTAGTGTAAGAAGCAATAAGTAATTTAAAGTGCGGCCGAAAACCTATATTTGGTGGTTCCACATCGTTCTGCAGAAATAAGCATTGATAAAATTCCGCCGAATTTCACATAAAGCCTATAAGGCTCAATTGACACAGGAACTTAAACCTGCTGAACATCAGCAGTGTCGTTACATTGCCAAATTAGTGATGAAAATTCATCATTTTTATTGATGAGGTACATTTTCATTTTCACTGCTTTATTTAACTGATATTTTTAGTCCCGGTTTCGCGGTAAAAAAAATAATTTTATTAACTGTTACTCTTAATGCTACTTAATACACTGTTGTTACAAGACCGAGGCTTGGCGTGTTTGCCAGTCCCTTTTATTAATTCTATATTGTTAGCTCAGCATTTTTGGTGTGGGAATATTTCATTCGGTTTGACGCGCGTGCATCGGACGAGCAATTTAAAAGTGCAGAGAATGCAAAAGATAGGATTGTGGGAAAAGAGAAAAAAAATATGAATCAACTGGAAATTGTGTTGAGGTTCGGGTATCGTCTGGTATGCGTTACCGGATACGTAACTTTTATAAGTTTATTCAGTGACGAGCTGACCACCGACGAGTGCACGCGCAATACCAGTGCACTCGTGAAAAAAAGAAGAAAAACTTCCAAAAAAGTCTCTGAAAAATGTGAAAAAGAAACACAAAAAATTAGCGTCAAGCGGTTTGAGAAAAAATAAATAAATATCACAGTGCGGGCATCCCCGTCCCTGGTCAAAGTGCTGTTCTTTGCACTCAGTCACTGCAGTTGCTGTGCAACTCCATCATACGGCAAAAACAATGACTGAGTACATGTAACCATTGCAAATTTCTTTGCCTGTCATTTTAACAAATCCTTTTCTAAGAAAACAGCTGAACCCGATCCGAGTTACTTTAGCTATATGAGAAACTAACCTGAAACGTCATCCATCTCACTAAATATAACAACAACTTTGGTATTTGAAAACATTACCAAACTTAAAGATGATTTCTCGTCCGGCCCTGATGGCCTTCCGGCTATTGTAATAAAAGAGTGTGTTACCCATCTCGCTCCTCCCCTTGCTGCCCTATTTAACTTGACTGTCTCAACAGGTACTTTCCCTTTCCTATGGAAGGAATCTTACATCATCCCTATTAATAAAAAAGAAAGTACGGCCGAAGTCGATAATTATAGGCCCATAGCAAAACTCTTTGCATACTTTTTGAAAGCATAGTGAAACTGCTTCCGTACTGTAGGCCAACTATCTGCACAAATCAGCACGGCTTCTTGAAAGGTAAATGAACGACCACTAACCTAATAGAGTTCGTCTCTAGGACGCTTCATGCTTTAGAAGACGGTGATAAAGTCGATTCAATTTCCACAGATTTCAGCAAGGCATTCGATAAAATTTCTGACCAACTCATCATCTTTAAACTAAAAAAAACTTTTCCCTCATTTTGTGGCATGGACCTGGACCACATCCTATTTAGAAGACCGAGAATACAGGGTCATCTTCAGATCTTCACCATCCGACCCCATTAAAGCAAAATCTGGTGTTGCAACATTCGATGTCGCCAAAAATGCTGCGAAATGTCTAGGTTTCCTTAAGCGATGTAAGAAATATTTCACCCCCTCTGACCAGGCTTCAATATATAAGGCGTGTATCGGCCCAAAACTGTCTCGCTATGAAAGCTCATCAGAACACCCTCAAACCCACTTGCGGACGAAATATCGTGATTCTTTCCTAAGCCGTTCACTTATCGAATGCCCTGCCGAGCTCTTTATTTCCTAGCCAGTATAACTTGCAAATATATAAAACCAACGCACATCGGTATCTCTCTTTTTTCCCTCCCTAACTTCCTTTCGCCCGCGGTATGTGCAAACATCTTAAGGGTACTCGTACCTACATAAAATACCTTGTGTGCGCGCCAATTACAAAAAAAAAAAATATAAGATGAATTGCTACATTTGAGGCAAGAATGATTGCCGAGAAACCTCTTTCTACTGCATATTATTGTTTGGCTTGGTTTTTTCGTAGAGGACACTTATTTCATCGAAAATGAAGTATGTATGCTGTTACCGTGTTTGGATTGCTCTATCTGGAACTTGAAGGTACGGATATTGACGATATTTATCTATCTATCGCCATATAAATAGCAAAACCGTTGCTCTACAATCAAAACAATACTGCGAGTATAATTGGAAGACACATCGAGCATATGTTAGCTCGCTTAGTGTAATTTTTGTGTAATTTTTACTCCAGCGTGTGCATTTAAAAGTTAAAATGGCTTGGGAAAGTTCTACTATTCAGTATATTATCAAACAGTATCGTAAATTTATTCTACAACTCACTATAACCATATTTATAGGACTCCATAGGCAACTCATTCGATTCAGCAGCACACTTAGCGCTCCAATAACTTCCCCATAACTAATCGGTTTTTAAATCAAGCTTCGGTGAAATTAAAGATAAACTCACATGCTGAGGTCCCCTTCTACCGTGCGCCACCTAAGATGTGGTTGCCCTCTACTACGTTGTCCCTCTGGGTTGGAGTCGAAAATTGTTGGGGCTAGAACGCTGGCCTGCATGCTGGCCTCATAGCTATCTAAGCCGGGTTATTCAGATTTTGCTGACGAGTTCGGCAACGCTGTACAGCCCGGACAGTTCGCTGCCTAAACGTCACCTCCGCTCTCCATTGATGCAAACGGGACCGAAAATTACCTGAAGAAATTTTCTCTCGAAGCGCCCGAGAGCATTTTCATCTGCTTTTGGCCAGTGTCCACGCTTCTGTACCGTAATACAGGACTGGGATAATTAGTGTCTTGTATAATATCTTTTCGGTTGCTCGAGATAATGTTTTACTACTGAATTGCCTTCTAAGTCCAAAAACGAAGCAATTAGCAAGTGTGATTTTTCGCATGATTTCCGCGCTGATGTCGTTGTCAGAATTGATAGCGGAGTCGAGAAAGACAACGTGCGTTACTATCTAAAAGTTGTAGCTACCTATGTCCCCCTTTTTTGACAGCATATCATTTGTTTTTCCCTCGTTGACTTTAGCAGTCTGAAAACCATTTTTCTGAAAAGATCAAATATGAACGCATCACCTCATTTCAGCTCTTTTTGGGCATTGAAGGCCTTGGTTATATCATCACCGACCTTTATGAAGCAGCATCTATTCTCCATCGCCATCCTGCATATTTGAATTAGCTTGGCAGGGATGTCAAAACTAGACATGGCTCAGTATAGTTCATCTCTAAATATGTTGTCATATGCGGCTTGGAAATCGACTAAGAGGTGGTGTGTATCGATATACACACATATATTTGCCGTATTGTGAAAATTTGATCTATGGTGGATTTTCCTGACCTAAATCCAAACTGATAAGGGGCGGTTAGATGCTTTCCGAAGGGTCTTAGGCGTTCACATAATATGGAAGGGAGGTTTTTATATGCGATGTTGAGGAAACTTATTCTTATTGTAGTTGGCGCAGTTCAAGGGATCTCTCTTCCTTAGGATCGCACAAATAAGGCTGAGGTTCCATTTGTCCAGATTTTGGATATGAGTTGATGTATGCTCCCTATTCAATTACATCTACTGCCTTAAGCAGAATGGAAATGGATGGCCTGACATCATCTTGGCCGGCTAGACGGAAATGTTGTCTGTCTATGTCGAAGATAAATTATTCATTTTGCTTGACGATGGGAGGTTGTTCGTCATCACCGTTTAGCAGTCTACAGAAGTAATTTTTCTAGATACTCAGTATCGAATGTGGTTCTACTATGAGGTTATCTTCTCCATCCTTGCAGATTTCGGTTCGGCCTTCATAGTTTTTGCAGGTTCCTTTTATTTTTTTGCTAAAACTTCCCAACTTCATTCCTCTGGTAGCAGCTCCTTACGGCCTCCATTGAGCGCTTCTTGAATTTTTTCTTTGTTCTTCTCCTTTCTCCTGCTCGCAGAACTCTTGCCCTTGTCTTTTCATTAAGCCGTTGTGCTGTTCGGTCGCATTTTCTTTTCGCTCCCATAATTAAATTGAATTTTATTTAATTTTTTTTCTGCCAATACTGTTCTAAAGAAATAAATAAAATAAAAACATAAAAAAAAAAACCAATAGCAAACCCAGTGACCGACCCCAATCCCAACTATCATATCGTGGACTGTGCGAAAAAAATAATTTGAAACCCTTGCAAAAACCGTGCGTTACCCCCAATAAACTTGGTCAACGTCGCAAAAAAAAAAAAAAAAATTAAATATTCATACTCATCTACTCTGTCCTACCTCAACATAAACATGTCGAATCAGTGCGGAAACCCCCAATGTGCTTTCACGAATGAAGTAAATGCTGACTTGGTGATTTGCAGAGGGTTATGTGCAAGATCTTTTCACGCTCTCTGTGTAGGCCTGAGCAGAAGATCTATCCTCTGTCTTAGAGATTATAAAAACAATTTTTTTTTTTTACTGTGATGAATGTAAGGATGTTTCACCCTCCCATATTATGCTGGCCATCAAATGCTTAAGCGATTCCATAAATGTTCTTGATGTTGAACATAAACTGTTTTTTAAGAAAGTTCAACTTGAATTTGAAAAACTTGACCAAATTCAAAAGAGTGTTGAAGATCTGTATTGCATAGTTGACCAATCTTCTAGTCAATTCAGATCTAAATTTATGCAGTACGACAAGCAGTGGGCTAAAAATGCAGATCTTTCTAAATGTGATAGTGAACATAAAACGAGTATCGAGTTGAAAAGTGCTATTCAAGCGGCTTCTAATTCACATTTAACAAGCCTAAATGAATTAAAGGCATCTCTTTGCTCTGACCTTGATATTTTTTTCCAAGCTCCGTCCATAAGAACAACACCTTCTCCTAACAGAAGTGATCCACGGCTTACAACAATGATGTGTAAAATCGACGAAATAAGTAACGATTCATTACAGACTCGTTTATTACTAAGCAGCATTGTTGATGAAATCAGGATCACTTTCGGTAAGATTGAGGAATTTACTTCACACATCCAGCCTCAATCAAGCATGGCCTACAACACTTCGCTACTTACTGAGATGCTGGAAAACGCCGTCCTAACACCTTCCTCTCCATTGCATTCGGCTCCTGAACTTGAAGTTACACCCATACCTCCGATTCTTACTGCATATCACGCACTGCCAGCATCTCATGCACCTCCAGCATCTCAAACACCTCCAGCGTCTCAAGCACTTCCTGCATCTCAAGCACCTCCAGCATCTCCCGCACTTCCAGCATCTCCTGAACCTTCAATTACCCGCTTTGGAGTTTCCTGGACCGTATCTGAATGGAATAGTCGAGTTAAAAAGCTAAATGAGTCCAATACGGAAAAAACAAACACTTTCTCTATTAAAGTTGCATCCGCACATGCAAACCCGACTTGGCTGATCAATTACTTTAAGTAGCATTTTAAAATTAATGTCAGAAACTGCAAACAAAAGTCGGCCGGTAAACTCTCAAAGTTTAAGCTATTCAATGTTGATATTCCTTCAAAATATGAATAGCTTTTCCAGAACTCCACATCCGAATCATTTAAGCTAGAGAAATTAACAATGAGGAAAATCAACCGTAAAAAAGTAATCTGCCGAAAGCCTACAACAGACAAGATGAACGCAAAGGAGATTAATTTTAAGACTAAATCTAGGCCTAGTGTTAAGCCAACCCCCAACCCTCACAACCAAACCAGCATACATAATTCTGACCCAAATTGGAGTCTTAAAGTAGGAACATTCCCCTCCTTTTCCCAAGCGATTCGTTCCACATCTTCTTTCCCTTCCTCCAATAATTCTAAGCTAAATAATTCATCGCACAAACGGGTATCTTTTGTTCTCCCATACAAGCCCGGTGCCAAAGAAAGCAAAACTGACTCTACTAACTCGGCTTCTAATAAGTCCACCTACCCTACTTTCGTTTACTCCCACACCCTCAATCCATCCCATCCGTCTAAATCAGATACAAACCCTACAACTTTTATAGACCCTATGCTCCCACCGAAGATCAAGATAACCAAGCAACTCGCCGCTTCGGGTGATGATGGCCGTTACATTCAATCCCGGCTTAGAGATCGTAGAATTTACGAAAACGTTCGCCTTTATCTAGCTTATCTACACGATAAGCCTGATTCCATTTGCATTGATGTCACAACCAAAACAAATATTATAGTTTCCATTCAGCAAGAAGGACTTCCTACAGACCCAAAAGACCTACGTCAGATTTTCATACGGTTTCACGAAGCCTTTAATATCACGATTACCGACGTTGCAAACGACCTCTCCTCTTATGCCACCCATGTCAGCTCAAAGCGACTCTGGCACCTTCAAAGAACGCGTTCTAGTTTTAAGAACTATTTTCGCTCCTAACCAACCTCTACCTCTATTTGCACTCCCTGATTTCCTCAGCATTTACTATCAAAATGTTAGAGGACTTCGCACAAAAACATCTGAAGTCTATATTACTTCGCAAAAACTGCCGTATGATATCTTCGCTCTTACTGAGACCAACCTTTCCTCTAATTTTAAGAATAGCGAGTTATTTACCCATGATTATGATGTCCACCGAAACGATGGCCTTATGAATAACGACGAATCAACTGGCCGCGGAGTACTTTTGGCTGTACCTACTCGCCTTAATTCTAAATTATTTAAGCCACTATCTACAGTTTGCTTTGAATTTGTCTGCGTAAGAATTCCTATTTCTAAGCGCAATCTCTTTATTTGCTGTTGCTACATTCGCCCATCGCAACCAACCTGCAGCTACCAACTAGCTATTGACGAATTCGATGCCCTGTTTGCCAAAGCTGACGCAAATGACACTGTTGTCATTATGGGTGACTTTAACTTACCACGACTCAAATGGATATGCACTGATGATTCATACTACACCGCCAGCAATGCAAGTTCGGAGAAAGAAATTCTTTTTATTGACTGTCTCGTGGACTCCGGACTTTTTCAGTTAATAGGCATAACCAACTATCTTGGTAGACAACTCGATCTTATCTTCTCCACTGACGTAGATAACAGCATAGTCTCAGCCAGCAAGCACCTCCTTACCACTCTAGATTCTCACCACCCGCCTCTTTCTATGACGTTTTCGTCCAACGTTTCAAAACCTTTTTGCTTTGAACACGTGTACAACTTTAATTTTCGAAGAGCCAACTTTTCTAAATTAAACAATCTTCTTTCTAAAGCTAATTTCAATTTTCTCTTCAACTCTAGTATTCCCGTTGATGATGCACTTACCTCTTTTTACAATATCATCTTCGATTGTTTTTCCCAGTCTGTTCCTTTTGTACCGCAAAAAAATCCATCGTTATCTCCACCTTGGTATAACAAGGAACTCCGGTCAATACGAAATAAGAAAAATAAACTTTGGCACACCTATCTTAGTACACGTTCTGAAGCGGATTATAATAAATACCACCTTGCTTATACCCAATTTTCAGATCTATGTGAATCACTATATTCCAATTATTTAAGCCGCATACATAATAGTCTTATTTCTGATCCCAAACGCTTTTTCCAGTTTATCAACTCTAAAAAAAAGTCGGACAGTTATGCCTCCACCATGAAGTTCAACAATTCATCGTCTGATGATCTGCAAAGAATAGCAAACTTCTTTGCCGAATTCTTTAGCCAATCGTTTGCTTGCCACATCCAAAACCCCGATCTATCTTATTTCTCATACTTGAACAGCTGTCCACAAACATCCTTTACTTCGGTGGATATCTCAATGGCATTAGTAGATGAAAAGATAGGTAACCTAAAAAGTGAATATTCCGCTGGACCTGATGGTGTACCCCCCATAGTTCTAAAAAAGTGCGCCGCCTACTTGGTAAAACCTCTCACTGCCTTGTTCAGACTTTCCTTATCTCAATGCGCCTTTCCCCATTCCTGGAAAAATTCATATATAATCCCTCTGCATAAAAAAGGGTATAAAGATGAAATCTTAAATTACAGACCTATTGCGAAGCTCTCCACAATACCCAAGCTCTTTGAGAGCATTATTTATGATGCTATGTCTTTTTATTGTAAACCAGTGATTTCAAGAAACCAACATGGATTTGTTAAGGGCAGGTCCACTACCACTAATGTCATTGAATTTGTATCAAGTACTCTATGTGCATTAGAAGATGGCAAATAAGTATGTAGATGTAATAACCACCGACTTCAGCAAAGCTTTCGATAAAGTCTCGCATAGACTAATTCTTTTAAAACTTTGCGCCCTTGGATTTCGATCAGATTTCGTTACGTGGATTTCTTCATACTTAAATGATAGACACTGCAGTGTCCTGTTTAGGTCAACATTATCTAAACCTTTCAAAGCCACCTTGAGTGTTCCCCAAGGAAGTCATCTTGGTCCCTTGTTATTTATATTAACAATTAATGATGTTGATACCATCGTTAACAATTCTTTTATCTCCATCTATGCTGACGACATCAAAATCTTCCGTCACATATTGTCTCCCTCTGACTGTTCTCTGTTGCAAGATGATCTCAATCGATTTTCCACTTGGTGTCTTCATAATTTTCTTGAGTTAAATGTTAACAAATGTCAAACTTTAACTTTCACTAGAAAACGTAATACAACTCTTTCTCGTGCATATTTCATCAATAACGAGCTTGTTCCTAATGTGACCGAAATGCGCGATTTAGGCATTATCTATGATAGCGAACTGAACTTTCGCTCTCACATAGATAGCATTATTAGTAAAGCCAATTCGACTCTTGGTTTCATTAAGCGCTGGTCTTAGGAATTTGACGACCCATATGTGGTTAAAGCACTCTACACCATATTTGTTCGGCCCCTCCTCGAGTATGCAAGTCCAGTCTGGTCACCATATTATTCTGCGCAAATTGCACGTATTGAATCGGTACAGCGTAGGTTCCTTCGGTTCGCATTACGGGGACTTCCTTGGTCTGACCCATTCAATTTACCCCCCTATCACAATCAACTGAAACTTATTAACTTACAACCCCTCATTACACGACGAGAAGTTTGTGATATAGTTTTTGTCCATCAGCTCTTAAATGGTAACATTGACTCTGAGGCTCTCCTCGAACGCATCTCCTTAAATGTTACTCCACGTAATCTAAGAACTGTACCTCTCTTCCGAGTTAATTGCCAACGAACAAATTTTGGATACCATGAACCGTTATCTCGAATCCTTCGCGAAGCGAACAAATTCCAGTCAATCTTTGACTATCACCTGAACAAACACTCCCTTAAGATTGCCCTCTATTCCCCTCGCTCTCTACCCCTACTCCACAGCTCTAACAATTAAATTTTTCTTAGTTTTATAAGTATAGTGTTTAAGTTCAATGCTTGTACTCGTATTAAGCACAATAAAGCTGTGCGGGGTTGACCCGGGCCTAAATTTAATTTAAATTTAAACTTATTTTAAAGGGCCGTTCTGTACATCCAATGTTTTCTAGATTTTCCTTGTGCACTCGTTTTCTTTGTTTGGAGCTTTGAAACATAGAATTCCTCGGGTGGTTAAGAGACACTCCATTGGAAAAGGTCTGTTGCAATTTTAGCCGTTATCCGCATATCTGGATCTCCGCATCCGTACCTTGGCTACAACAAAGTAATGGTCCGAGTCGATGTTAGCTGCTAGAAACATTCGAACATTCAAAAGACTAGAGGATTCTTGAGGTGATGGCTATACTTTCCCATTGTATCTCCAAAGATGCGTTCCTTGTGTGGCATTAAAATAGCCGAGAACGATTTTCAGATCATACTCGTATTTGTACACTTTAAGAACTAAATTTTGCTAAGCAAATAAAACGAACTTTTTCCCAGATCTAATAGAGTATCCAATTAGATATTTCATTTTGCATATACACCTACTTCGCATTGCAAATGGGTCTTTAAGTGGTTTTGATAAAAAGGATGTTATCCATTAATTTTATGTTAAGTGAAACTCTGTTAAACTGATCCCGCGAATTTGATTCTTTAGCTCAATCTGAACTACTGAGCTTTTCATTAGATACGCAACAATTTGTTTTTTTTTCTTTCTGAATACAAAAAAAAAGTGTACTTAAGGTAGCAATGAAATTTTTATTTTGGATGGAAATATAATTGATACCAGTAATTATAAAATATGACATCATTAAAATGTCCTATGCAACCGCCTGCATCGGTGGATACGCTAGGTCCAGTTTTACATGACTTTTTCGCATAATTCGGTCGATATTCCAGAGATTACATGTCGAATGATCGCATCCAAGTGGTCTTAAGCTTTTGGTTAATTGGCAGAAACCAGAGTAAGTTGTATGTGGCTCAAAAAAAGCCTGTAAGTGATAAAGCGCACAAGAGGCACGGGTAATTGACAAGGCCTCTTAGTTCCAATATAATCCCAATTAATATTGAGTAATAGCGGTCTCCATTGACTGTAACAACTCCGAGATGAAAACGAAAACAAATAGTCAAATTGGGCGTATATGAGTACAATGGTCGCCATTAGAACACCAAATTCGGCAACTTTGCTTATTAGCAAAGCCATTGAACCAAAAATATATGCCTTCACTGAGGTTGATTCGGTGAAAATCCGACCTTTAGCGACAGTTCGACTTGCTATTTGGCTATAGCTTTTCGGTCAAACTGGCAAGTCTTCTCGCAAAATACGCCACAGGGACGTTTAAGAGATGTCCAGCTCTTATGAACGGCGGAGAATCGGTTGATTGCAGTCTTGACTTACCGACCCGCATACAGCCGGAATATTCTCTTCAATTTGTTCCGCGCGCTGCCTTATTGCCACTGTAACATTATGGAGTGAAGAGGTAGATACGAATTGTTTCATTTAATGCTTAATTGTTCACTTATCGGTACGATTGCCTTGATTTAACGCACGCACGTTATATGCAATTGTCCGCAAATTTTGTAAACAAATCTGGAAGATTTGTAAGCACCGTTCCTTCCGTTAATAAATAGTAGACAATCTGGAGCAGAAGTAACTATGACATCTGTAGAAAGATGGTTTGCGTAAATTCAGAGAACCTCTATTGGAAAAATGGGGTGCATCTAATGGCAACCCCTCTAGAATGATATTTCTAAATGTTTCAACATTTAGCGTGGGTTTTGTTGTTAAAAAGAATCACATGTGTGTACAATTGGGTCAGTTTGGAAAGTAAATTTTCAAACAAACAACGTCTGTATCTTTTTGTCTTCTATTTTAGGTCGTAGTAATCAATTCCATTTATTCTGTTCACAAAACTTGGGTGGGTAGATGTAAAACACACTCAAACAATTGAAGCGTTCCATTTCGGAATGACTGTGCTATAAGAAGTAAAATCTCCTTGAAAACGCGGCGCCCACAAGTCGTGATTCTTCTTTAACAGCACTTTCCAAGATAAAAATATTCATCCTGGCGACGCCATCCCTTTTAACCAAAAATGATTTTCGCTTAAGACAATACTATTCGTATCCTTCCTTTACTTTGTGTGCTTGCGGAAGGTTACTTATCTGCAATCGAAAACTATCACGAAACTGTTATTGTTTGCTATTAAAAGGATTCCACAATTTGCACTTAAAGATGATTCATTCCCTAGAGTTCTGAAATCGAGGCCATACCTTTCAAACACCCTTGCTTTCATTTCTCGAAAAAGACTGACTTTCCTTGACGCGGTTATCCAACGCAGTTTAGCTGACGTCATAAAACGATTAAAATGATGACAAGACAAAAAAAAAAAGTATCTCTGATAACTTTCTAGTCAGTTGCATGAAAAAGGATTCCAAGAAGGTCAAAACTTATTTTTAGCACGTTCCGGGGTTCATTGGCGCCCTGTTTTTTTTTTTTTTTTTTTTTTTTTTTGCTGGAAATGGCTGTTTCAGTGCGAGTGGCATTGCAAAATGTAAATGCCCCATTTTGAGCAGAAGGATATGATGAACGATGGTGCTGGTGAATGCAATGGAAGACAATGTGCCTTTGCACATACATAGACGCGTTGCGCTTCTGCAGAACCGTCACGAACAGTTGAGTTTTCATAATGCGAGTATTCGTATCTGACAATTGCATAGTGTTACCATTGTGCTGTGGTTGGAATGGGAATGTAGAGTCTATCTGCTTTATTGATAAAGGATTCTCATCCCCCTAATAGTCTTTACCCCTTTGCCTTGCCCACTTTCGTGTGATGGATGGATGCAAATTGCTTTGAGAATGTTTCAATTTATTCCATTTGATGATGATTGTGTTGTGTGTAATCGTATTTTTATTCGGTCTCACTGAATTTGGTTTCGCAGAGTTGTGTGGGTCATGGTTGGAAGCCCAATTGGGTGGGGGATAATTGATCGGGATTGGACATTTGATACATGTGGCGGGCAAGCATTAGTATTAGGGTCATTTAGGTGATTTGTTGGAACGCGAAGTGAAAAATGTAGACCATCAGTCATGGTATCGATTTTTCGATACCTTGATTTACGTATTCGAAATGTGGTTGTTGTAAAGGTATTTGTACCTATTTGTGCTTTGAGTGAGAATGGCTTGGATTTCTGTTGGACTACCATTATATCAGATCTTGGGTAAGATGCCTTCATTGTGAAATTCCACCCAAAAAGTAGTGATCATTGCGTAGTTTAGCAGTTTAAAAGAATTATTATTATTATTATTATAATTTATTAGCATATAATTAAAATTACATACTAACTTAGGTATAGAGCACTAGCTGCCAGGGCTTACGGCTCTATTGTACATGTTTAGATATCTATATTTAATTTTTTGATGAAATTGTGGATAAGGGTTATATTATTACTGGTAGGGAATTTAAGCAATTGACAGACTGATGGATGTGTGTTTTGATTGCAGCGTGCGAGCCCCAGAATGTGGTTGATGTCGTACTGTCTAGTGCAGGTGTTGCACGTTGGGGGGGAGGTGCCTTTAAGTAAGTGCTGGTGTGTAAAAACTATGTGTCCCAAGCGTAGTCTTGTGAAGATGGTGTTTGATGTTTTTGAGGTGGAGTTAGGGTATGTTGGACTGGAGCGATCTGGATTGAGCGACGTGTAATGATGTTGATAATTTTCCCAGTTCGATAAAAGTTTAGCGTCAAGTTTGTTCTTCAGAAGGCGTAGGCTATCTTGCTTAGTGGTAGTATCGAAAAGGTACAACGGGGCACGGTGAGCAAGACCAGCTTCTGTGTCTGCTAGTTCGTTTCCCTTTATACCTATGTGGCTTGGAACCCACATTAACTTGATTTTTTTGGGTGCCTTGATGATGCTGTTGCGGATCTCCGAAATTATTCCTGTGTCTTTTATAGGGTTTCTTATTGCATTTAGCGTGGACAGACTGTCAGAGCAGATCACATGTTTACCAGAGTGTTTTGCAGTTGTGGCTATAGCAATGTAGGTGGCTAGGGCCTCTGCCGTGAAAACAGATGCATGTGTAGGTAGTATACCTGCGCTAATTAGTTCCCCGTTTTCTTTGGTAACTGCAAAAGAGGTGCTATTGTTTATCTTAGAGCCGTCCGTAAAAATGAATGTCCACCCTGTCTCCTTTAGGGATGAAGCAATGCGAAGGAAGTCAGCTAGATAAGTCTCTTTAGGAGTGTTGTTTTTGTTGTGGCACGCTAAGTCCAAAATTAGAGATCCTGGCTTGATGGTCCATGGAGGTACAGATGGAGTCTTTTCAATGTGCACCTTCTTTGGGAGGTCCAGACTTCTGGCAATGTTTATGGCTCTTGTTATAGCCCATTGAACTCTTATTGGACGCTTTCTAGTTTTTGCTGAATCAAACTTCCTTTTGGTGATGCCGTTGTTTGAGTGAAGGAGCCTTATGTAGAGTTTTGCCCCAGCAGCTACTATGCGTTCTTCCACTGTAGGAAGTCCCGCTTCAACGAGAACATTTCTTACTGGGCTTGTTCTGAAGGCGTTGATGCTACGACGGGCGGCTTGATGGTAAGGAGATTTGATTATATTGATGATTGATTTTGGGGCGTTACCGTAGACACATAGGCCGTAGTCAATTTTGCTCAGGATTAAGGATTTTGAGATCTTACATAGAGTGTTGATATGTGTGTTACATTTCTTATTAGCTAAGTAGTTAATAACATTTGTTCTGGCAGCTAGGCTTTTCTTTAAACTGACACAGTGCGACTTCCAGTTGTACTTATTATTAAATATTAGACCTAAGATACTTAAACTATTTACTCTAACAATGTTTATGTTATTAAATCTAAGTGATAATATGTCGCTGTTGCAGGACCTTTTTCGACAAATGTGTAAAATTCTACATTTGTCGAGAGAAAGGCTTGCACCAGATGTGTCGGACCATTTTATGATGTCTTTTACTAGCGATGCGAGAATATGTCTAGTTTTGGCTAGATCGTTATTTTTACACAGCACGAAAACATCATCCGCGTAAATGCAATAATCTACGAATTTGTTTTTATTAATTATAGTTGACAAATTGTCAAAGGCTATCATGAACAAGACCACAGAGAGTGGTGAGCCTTGCGGAATTCCGTTAAATAGTGGGAGGATTGAAGAATAGCTATTGTTGACCCTGACGCAAATTTTCCTATTAATCAGAAAAGAACGAACATAGTTGTAGATTTTTGGGCCAATACCCCAATCATTCAGGCTCTGTAGGACTAAGTGGATGCCTATTCGGTCGAATGCCTTTTCAAAATCCAGCGAAAGAATAGTAACATGGTTACGAGCAGAGAGTACTTTGCTGATGTGCCAATCAAGGTAAAAGAGTGCGTCTATACAACCCTTGCCCGGTCTGAAGGCTACCTGGTTATGACTTAGGCGGCGTTTTTATTCGATGAACCACAGTAAACGTTGAGCGACTATTTTTTCTAGGACCTTGGATATGCAAGGCACCAGTGAGATCGGACGATAACCATCTGTGACATTTATGTCTCTCTTACGTTTGGGAAGAGGAAGTATTGTAGCCAGCTTCCAATATTGGGGAATAGTACCTGTTTGTAAGATGTTATTGTAAAGTGAAATTAATCTAGACTTTACTGCATGAGGAAGATGTTTCAACATTGGGTACGATATGCGGTCTCTACTGGGTGTTTTACCTTTGAGTTTGGTCAGACAACATTCTAGTTCTATTGGTGTTACGAGGGCGGGTCAATAAGTCCGTGACTTTTTGAATTTCTGACCTCTTTACTGAAACAGCAACCATGCTCCTGTCAACAGGCAATTTTGACTCCTGTCAAAATTTAAACTTGCTGCGTCAGTTAGTTTGTGTTTGACAGCTATTTTTATCAGACTACTCATTAAAAAAAAAGAAAAAAGTTCTTTTCCACCAAGCCAATGCAAGGGTGCACACATGTGCATTTGCCATGGCAAAAATCCATGAATTGGGCTATGAATTGCTCCCTCATCCACCCTATTCTCCAGATTTGGCTCCGAGCGACTACTTCTTGTTCCCAAACCTGAAGAAATGGCTTGGTGGAAAAAGATTTGACTCCAATGATGAAGTCATCTCGCAAACAAAGGCCTATTTTGAGGACCTCGACAAATAATTTTTTTTGGAAGGGATAAAAAAATTGGAGAAGCGTTGGACAAAGTGTATAGAGCTCAAGGGAGACTACGTTGAAAAATAAAATTATTTTTTTATCAAAAAATCTGTGTTTTATTCCAAAAGTTACGGACTTATTGACTCGTCCTCGTATATCGATTTCTATCAGTTTGGCCGATCCTGATATGTTGTTAAAGGCAGGCGGAAGGGATAAGGCTAGTTGTTTGGCTATCCTAAACCTTGGAGGGAATTGTACGTCCTTAGATTCATTTGACCATGTCTCTGCGAAGTGATTACATATTTCTCTAGGCGAGGTTTTTGAGCCGTCAGGTGTGGTAATTGATTTTATCGAATATTGTGAGGCGTTACCACTGAGACATCTAATGTGATGCCAAACTTTTTCAGGCGTCGAGTTGGGATTAATGGCAGATGTGAATTCATATAAACTTTTGGCTTTATTTGTCTTTACTTCCCTGCGGAATTTTGCATTCACCTTCTTGTAGTTTATAAGATTTGTTGTGCTAGGATGCCTTTTAAAAAGTTTCCATTTGGATTGTTTATCGATTCGGAGGGTTGCTAAGAGGGGACTCCACCAAGGAACTGTTCGTTTTTGTATGTGCGGCTTGTTTTGTGGTATAGATACATTGGCAGCTGTTCTTATGGCTCTATGTAGGGTTGCGCCCTCTTTGTTGATATTGCCGGAGATTGATTTATCGGACAAGTAGTCTAGAATGTGCTTGCTATAACAAGCCCAGTTAGCCTTGTCTGTTTTGAATTTAGGGTTAAATGGAGTCTTCCAATTAATCGAGCCAAGGGTTATAGTGGAGATAATTGGAAAGTGATCGCTGTTGCAGAGATCATCCAGTATTTCCCAAGAGACTGATGTATACAGTTCAGGAGAGCAGCATGTTATGTCTATGTTTGTGAGTGTGCCGTGAGTGGAGAGGTGTGTAGGGGAGCCGTCGTTTAAGATTATAAGATTGGCATTTGTGATAAAATTTTCAACTTCTCTGCCCCTGGAGTTTGTGTTGCTTGAGCCCCACAGAACACTCCAGGCGTTAATGTCGCCCACAAGAATGATTGGGGTTTGAATCTGGTAAAAGATGTTTAACAAGTCGTCATTTGAAAAGGTTTGGGTCGGTAGAATATATATAGAAAGAACAGTGAATTTTGTTGAGAGCTCGATTTCGAAAGCATGCGTCAAAATATTGGAGTTAATAGGATCTTTTTTATGTGGTATGTTGTTTTTTTATTAGGAATCCTATACCTTGCTTTGAAGAAGTGTTTTGGACATGGTTATGAAAGTATCCTGTGAATTCTTGAGGTGTATGTGGCGTAAAGGAATATGCACAGTGAGTCTCTTGTAGAGCTATTACGCTTGGGTTGTGTTCTTTAATTAAAAGGCGTAATTCGTCGTAGTTGTTGACGTAGCCTTTTATGTTCCATTGAAGGATTTTAAACTTTTTATCAGTGAAAGTTGGTCTTGTGGATGGTTGAGAAAAGGGTCTAGAATGGTCAAGAGGAGGACGAGTTCGCCTAGATCCCGACCCACCCGCAACCTGTATAGACTGGGACCCGTTAGCTGTAGAATTAACAGTAGTGTTATATGTTGTCATACGTGTCGGGTTTGGGAATAAAGTAGTTGTTGTTATCTAAATGGTTTTTGTGGTAATAGAACTAAGAGGAGAGTTAAAAGAAGATACGTTTATTGTGGTTGGTATTGATGGAAGAGGGCGGCTTTTAATTGGTGAATTGGGAAGTTTGGATGTTGGTAACTGAGAAGATAGGGGGTTTATATAATTGATACCTGAAGCTAACGAAGTATAATTTTCTTTGTTGATTGTAAGATGGGATGAAGTTGATGGTAAAGTTGAAGTTGAGGTGGAACTCTCAGTAGCAGTAACCGCAGGGCTATTACAACTAGCAATTGTTTTGTTTTTTTGTTTTGTTTTTTGGGCGTATGACTGCAGCGAAGAAGAGGTGGGTAGAGGTTGTGATTGGTTGTAGATACGCTTGGCTTCTGCCATGCTGCATTTACTTCTTGTTTTTATTTTTAAGATCTCTTTATTTTGTAGGTATTTAGGACAAGTGTTGGAGGAGGAAGGGTGAGCCTGTGAGCAATTAGCGCACATAGTGCGATTGCATTCAGTAGGTTCATGTGGAGTAAGGTTGCAATTAACACACGTTTTAGGCCTGTTGCACCTGTTGAAAGTGTGGCCGAGTAGCTGGCAATTGCGGCAGCGCATAGGGTTGGGAATATATTCCTGAACTTTTACATTGTACCACCCGATATCAACGGTTTTTGGAGCTTGGTAGAGGTCGAAAGTTAGTAGGACTAAACCTGAAGGGAGTCGTTTTCCGTCAACAGATTTTGTAAATTTATACACGTCAGTTACACCTTGTGACTTCATCTCGACAATAATTTCCTTTTCAGGGACATTGATCAAACAAGGGGCATACACAATTCCCTTGGAGGAGTTCAGGTTTGCGTGCAATTTTACATTGACCGGGCATTGATTTGCAATGTTGGTTATCCGGAGGAATTTATCCGCTGCCCTTTGTGATTTGGCCAATATTAGTATACTACCATCTCTTAACTGAGATATGCTCTCGTACTCGGTGCTTGTGTTTTCGATGGCTTTGTTTAGAATAAAGATGCTGACCGAAGTTAGAGGTTTGCTTGCGTCTTTTGGAGATATCAATACAAATCTGGGATTTTTGATGTTAGTTTTCAAGGGGAGAGAGGGGAAATCGGTGTCGGTATTTAATCTGTTCTTTTTTGAATAAGGTTCAAAAGTTAGCGAGTCGTCTTCAGCCAACTCCCTAAATCTGTTCCCGGGTTTGGTTTTATTTGGCCCCGGGGCCATGATTCTGATTAAGACGAACAAGTGACACTTATTTGTGAAATCAGACCACGTGGTATGAGAGAGAGAAAATGTAAAAAACAGGTCACCACTAAAGAGAGAGCGAGATAAGAATCCTTACTTAGAGTAAGAAAAACGATATCCGAGAAAAAAGAAATAATCGACAAAGCAGTCACACGACGTTGACGCTACGAGAGCTAGACGGAGACTGTCAAAAGAATTAGCAATGGAATTTTGATCAGAATCGAATTTCCGTCATATGTGTATATAAAGGGTGTTTTTGTTTTTAGAGGTTTGGTTTTTAAACTGTTTCTACAGATTGGCAATTTGACAGTTGAAAGTTGATTTGTGGTTAGTACGTTTTGCCATTTTACGATGAATAGATTAACGCCAGAACAACGCGTGCAAATTGTGCAAACTTATTTTGAAAACCATGGTTCGGTTCGCCAAACTTAGGTATCGTGCGCTACGTCCATTTTACGGTCGACATAATCGTCCAAGTGAATATGTTATTTAGAGCATGATGAATCGTTTTCGCACCACGTACACTCTAGTGGATAACACGCATCGCCAAAGACGAAAAACAGTGCGAACAGAAGAAGTTATTGCCGTTGTGGAGCGCAGTGTTGAGGAGAATCCGAATGAGTCGATTCGCCATCGTGCACAGCAATTGAATCTATGCCCATCCAGTTTGTGGAAGATTTTACGGAAAGATCTTGGCTTAGAAGCTTATATGTAATATCCAGCTTGTGGAAAAGTTGAAACCGCGCGACCATTATACGCGTCGTAGGTTCGGTGAATGGGCCGAAAACATTGATCTTAATTTTCAACGCAAAATTTTTTTCTCCGATGAGGCCCATTTTTGGTTAAATGGATATGTAAACAAGCAAAATTGCCGATTTTGGAGTGGAGAAAACCCAGAAGCCTTTGTCGAGACTCCATTAGAACCATTAAAACTCACTGTTTGGTGTGCTTTATGGGCTGGTGGAATCACTTACACGTAGATCCCTTTACGTTACGTGTTGCTACATTTTTCCGCCACAAACCATCGAATCCCACCAACTTGCAATTGATTGACTTATCAGACTCTTTTGATGGAATTCATTACCTTCGACGATTGTAATCTGCCTCAGCTGAAATTTATTCCATCCGAAGACCTATCATTTTTCATCGCTTCTAATCCTATTTCGATTAAGGAATCAAAAATATCCAAGCCGGGATTCTTTCGAGTTTATCAATTTTTTATGGATAAATATTCAAATCCATTTCCCTTCATGTACCATATTCCCGCCATAAAGCATCTTCTACATCCCCTTCTTAGTATAATCGTAGACTCCGCTCTCTACGAAACAAAAGCAAAAAGTTGTGGGCGGTTTTTCTTCGCTATTCAATCTATCTAGGTGCATATCTTCATTTCATCGAATTCTACAACTCTCTCTATCATAGCTACCCAAGCAAACCAATCTTATGAGCTACCCCAAGTCTTCTTTTCTATTTATCAATTCTAAAAGTAAGAGCCATGGTTATACTTCCTCCCTCTCTTTCGAAAACAAATAACCAAGTGATACTACTACCATCGCCAATCTTTTTTTTTACATTTTTGAAATAATCATGAGCCAACAATTCCTTCGTACCTGATCCCTCTTACTTCAATGAACTTCCAAATTTCTCCATTAGTACCTTTCTCACTCAAAATTTCGATTCTGCTGTTGTTGAAAAAAAAAAAAATTACAAAAACTTAAAGATGAATTCATACCCAGTCGAGATGGTCTCCCCGCCGTTTTTCTTAAAAAATGCTCCTCCAAACTGTCTCTACCCTTTTCCTACCTATTTCGTCTTTCCCTTACACAGGGAGAATTTCCCAGATTTGGAAGACCTATTTTATAATCTCGATACACAAAAAGGGATCTAAGAATGAAGATACCAATGAAGTCACATTGCTAAACTCTCTCATATACCCAAACTCTTTCAAATGCAAGCTTTTATTTCGCCCCGTCAACATGGTTTTCTAAAAGGCAGATCAACTACCCCAAACCTAGTTGAATTCGTGTATTTTGTCCTCGCAGCTTTAGAAAATGGCAAAGTAATCCATGTTATCTCAACTGATTTCACTAAAATGTTTGATAAGATATCTCATCAATTGATCCCCTTCAAATTGTCTGCTTTCGGCTTTGAGCCTTAACTAATTCCTCTCCCCATGACTTCACCCTTCTTCTAGAAGACCTCGATCGGTTTTCAATCTGCTGAGAACTTAATATCGCCAAATGCTAATCTATTATATAACCCATTCATTCCTCTGGTTCAATCTTTTCAAGTCCTTGGCATATTATTCGATAAGGAGCTTAATTTCCGTTCCATCACTTGACTTTATTAAACGGGGGTCTAAGGAATTTTCCAACCCGTACGTAACCAGATATGTGTATGTTACATTTGTTCGCCCCCTGCATGAGTATGCCACCGAATGTAGTGTACACGTATTCAACGTCGATTCCTCCTATTTGCTCTCCGTGGTTTGCCCTGGAGCGACCTTTTAATATTACCTCAATGTTAGGACCGCCTCAAACATATCAATTTGAATTCCTTATGGAATATGGTAAACATTTTTTTCATTTATCGACTGCTCTCAGGTCCCATCACATCCCTTCACAGCTCTATTTCTTTCGACACCAATCTAAGTAATTTGCATTGTCTTCATTTCTTCTATCTGCCGGTCCACTGCACTTCATATGGCTCCAACGAAACAATCTCTCGTATCGTATGCTTCAAAAGATCAACTCAAACCGCTCCGATTTTGATTTCAACCTGAGCACTCCACGTCTCAAACTTGATCTTCTCGACCATCTTCTTGGTTCGTATATCCTGTGCAAAAAAAATCTGCAGTATAGGCCTTAAATGAGAGCTTTTTTTCGAACACTGGTGCCTATCGCTCAGTTTTCGACTCAAAATAGTACAAATTGTCACTGAAGTGACACCGGTTTACATTGAAATTCTTGTTGTAACTCCTCTAACAATCCGATACGACCCCAATGCGAAGAGTCTGTCCGGAAGTCGGATCCCGGAGGCAGAATGGTCAATTGCACGTGTGTCCGCAATTGATATCTAATAGGACCAGAGTCACAAGTGTTAAAATTAATTTAACAAAGCGATATTGTTTTTTCGGTTGTATTTTCAAAAGCTATTTTGGTATTTGTTGTTTCTAAAAGCTGCTGCGAGCTTTAACTAATCAAAAAGTGAGGCAGGTGTTGCCATATATGAATGTTCAATACGTCTATTCGGTTACATTTTTTTATAAGGATATTAAAATGCGTAGTACAGAAATCATTATATGTACATACTATATCTGTAAGTAACCACGAAACTTTTTTTTTATAATTGAAGCGCACAAGGGATTTATGTACCCTTAGTGCGGGCGAAAGGAAGTTAGGGAGGGAAAAAAAAGAGATACCGATGTGCGTTGGTTTTTGGATGTGCGATGTTTGCAAGTTATACTGGCTAGAAAATAACGAAATCAGCAGAGCATTCTATAAACGAGTTGTACGGCGTAGGAAAGACGGGTGTTACGGTTAAAAACATGAAGGGGCGGAATGCTACTGGCAATTTCAGTGGAGCATTGGTGGTGAAAATAGCGATACAACAAGGTGAGAGGGTGTCGAATGACTGTGTAATACTGGCATCACCTATCAGTTTTATTGTACGATTTTGGATCCAATCTAGCAAGTGCAAAGAGGTCTTAGGGGCACCTGACCAGATGTGAGCATTGTACTCCAGTTTTGGGGGGATCAATGCCTTATACATATATTGAAGCCAGGTCAGAGGGGGTGAAATGTTTCTTACATCGCTTGAGGAAACCTAGACATTTCGCAGCATACGAGTATTTGGCGACATCGAATATGTGGTCATTCCAACGTAAGTTGTCGTTGACACACATACCGAGAATGGAAAGTTTTTCGGTTTCGACGATGCAAGTGCCATTCATGGATAATGGCTGGGTGTTTAAATTTCGCTTTAACGACAACAGACAGCATTTTGTTTTTGGAAGCATTAAACTCCACTCTGTTGATAGTTCCCCAATTGGTTATGCTGTTAATATCGGAATAACATACGCTGCCGTTCCCGTTCTACAGCCGAAGAGCAGGGACATGAGTCCGGAAACGAATATGAAAAACAGGGAGTACTGTCGTCAGCAAAGTAATATATTGGATTGGAAGTAGCAGGCAAGAGATCATTGATAAAAATTAAAGAGTGTCGGAGACAGAACGGAGCCCTGGGTCACACCAACATTTATTTTGTGAATATCAGACTTGAAACCATCCAAGACAACTTGAATTTAACGTTCCGAAAGGTAGTTTCTAGTCCACTATAATGCACGCATTTCCGACAAAAGAGCCTCATGCCAAACTCTGTCAAATGCCTTAGAAATATCAAGAGTAACTATCTTGCTTTTGCCAATTTGATGTACGCTTTGGTTCCAGTTTTCGGTTAGACATGCCATCAAATCACCAGTGGACCTGTTGCTACGAAAACCGTACTGCCGGTCATTGAGAAGTTTTCGTGTTTCGAGATATTTCATGACCTGACGATTTATCACCGTTTCCATGACCTTGGAAAGAAGGGACGTAAGTGCAATGGGCCTGTAGGAGGAGAGAGAAGAAAATTCGCCGTTTTTAGTGCCGGGCTCTTTCCATCTGGAAAGAGTCCTAAAGAGTAGGATTGATGGAAAAGCTTACGCGGTGGTTTTGCCAACGTGGAAGAACACTTCTTCAGAAGAAGGGAGATATACCCTCTGGGCCAGCGGATGTATGTTAAGACCTTTAAGTACTCTTGCTACTACACGAGTGCGAAAGTGAATTCGTCCCATTGAAAATTCGACGCACTCAAGTGTAGGCGGAGATTAAGTACAATTTGGAAGTGTTGAGCTGACCGTAAAGTGTGTAGCAAGCAGATTGACCTTGTCTAAAGAGCTGACATCTGGAATGTCATTCTGAATGAGCGTTGGGATGGAAAATGAGGTAGAATTTCTGATGTTTTCGACAAACGACCAAAAGCTTTCACTACCTTTGGGACATTGTTGTATTTTTTGCCTCAAATTTTTGTCGCATATAAATTTCACACGCTTAAGAAAGACGTTGCTGTCATTCCTGGCTCGTTTAAACTTTTTTCGGTTTTTCTCTGTTGGGTTAGTCTTGAAGGACCGAAAAAACATTTCTCTAACCCTGACAGCCTCTTTGCAGCTCGAGTCGTACCATGCCTTTTCTTTTGGTTTGATACACTTCATTCGATGAGGGATAACGGATCTCATTCCAAAGAGAATAGTGTTTGTGATCATATCAGCAGCGGCATCCACGTCGTTATCGAGGAAACATAACGACCAGTTAAAATTCCGCTCCAATTGGTTTTCTCGTATTGCCACATGGTTCTTTTAGGAATCTTTTCTCTAACTGTGTGGTCGGTATACGAGAAATTAGCAGATATAACACAGTGGTCCGACGAGCCTAGAGGGGAGGGCACTTCAACAGTGTACTTATCAGGGTGAGAAGTTAAAAACAAGTCTAGGGTGTTGGCGGTATGACCATCAACGTCTGGTATTCGCGTGGGCTCATTTACAAGCTGGGTTAGGTCCTTCGGGTGTTGTCTGTCCAGAATTTCGAAGCCGCCCAGAATTCTGAATATTGAAATCGCCCGCAATAACGATTTCAGTATGAGAGATATGAGAGATTTCAGATAGCGCATCGAACTCCTTAACGGTCGAACTACTGTCCAATTTGGATCTTCTGTAAATAAAGCAATAGTGGATAATTTGCTTACGGAGATGGAATTGTAACCACATGAAATTGAATTCCGGATTGGAACAGGGACTACATTGTGGTGGAGTTTGGTAAGCTACATCACTACGCACCTAAATGGCGAGACCAGGTAGCTTCAAATCAGACTAATCTAAGAAGTGGGAGCGGGGATCTGCCAAAACAGATGGTCTGTATTTACAGACGTGGTCGTACGCAGAAAAGTGCTTTGTCCTCGTGTATTTGTTATGTCTAAGAAAGGTTGTGAAGTGAAAATTCAGACGTTGGTTTACCGAATCAAATTGTTGTAGGTGTTATGCCCTTACAACAATAAGAAATTGTGCACTAACCAAATTCACACTCACAACCCGCTATCTACTGGTTGTTGCATGTACTCAGACATTGTTTTTACCGTATGATGGAGTTGTACAGCAACTGCAGTGACTGAGTGCAAAGAACAGCACATTGACCAGGGGCAGGAGATGTGGGATGCGCTTACTATGATTTTTATGTAGATGTGTGCAATGTTTAATGTTTAATATTTTTAGAACAGGTAAATATGGTTGGCTTAAGATACATTTAATGTACAAGAGGAAGAATTTGCTTAAAAGTAAACGAACATATGTACTCGTATGTTAAGATTCAGTGATTTGGTTCAAAACTGAATTGTAGTTGTATTATTAGCTTCTTGGCTTGAGCCTCATAAAAGCAGTCTTATCATAAGCTCATCTGACGCCTAGGAGGCTGGATTCTCCATAAGTTGCAGGTAGTTTTAAAGCTATAAAGTCCGATAAACGAGAACACTTCGCCGAATCAAAGGAGATTGTTATATATATGTAATTGTAAATGATGAGAACAACAACAGCAGTGAATTTTCGTCCGATTAATTTGCTTTTATTACATTATTATGTAACGTGTTACACTGTTTAGTACAATAAATAATAATAAATAAAAAATTTAATTTATGCAATTTTTTTTTCAAAAAAAAATTTTTTTTTCAAAAGATGTCAACTCTTTGGTAATGTCTGTTAACTATTTTGTTAGATTTTAGGTCCTAGTATTCTATTAAGCTGGTATAAAGCCAATTAAATGGGGTCCTCTGCCGCCACCAAAATTAAATCAAAGAAATAAAAATCGGTCGAACTATACCGGAATTTTATTATCTGACTGAATTTTAGAGATGACTATGGCGTGCTCTGTACAATATATCCCCTTTTTGAATAACGCAGCCGAGTCTGCTGTTCTGATTTGCTGTTCATGGCATAGGATTTCCCGAGAAAGTAACAAATATACTAATCGACCGGCAAAGTTTTTTGCGATTTCGTTCGATTTCTGTCGTCCGATGTTGAATTTGCTTATCATGTTTGTATGGGGTCTGTGATATCCGTGGCTACAGCGTATGGTAGTGATCCGTGTCCATATTTGCAGCTTAGAAAATTCGAGCACGTAATATATTGCAGATGTATTTTGTATCATTTCCAACAAAATCTCTCTGATTGAAATTCAGAAGATCTGGTGATCACTCAGTCACGTTACCAATATTACCGAGTTAAGACGCACTGCAGTCCAAGTGTGTTTTTCTCGTTTATTATTGATTTTACGTTGAAATCATTAAAATCAAGAAGTCTAAGGACATTGCTGATAAGTCTTGCTGAGGAGTTTGAGAAAAGACCTTCTAGGCAATGTTGTCCTTCTTATTTGTTGGGTCGTGCGCACATATTAGTCGGGTCACAATATTGACAAATCATACTTTGATGCTTTATCAGAATCTCGAAACGTTTTGCCTAATTCTGTCTCTAGCAACAAATTTGAAATTCAGCCTGCCTTTCTTTTATTTTCTCTATCAATCACTTCCGCTCTATTTTAGCTGTTTGTTGTCCAGTCTATCCCAATATGAAAATGAATCATGCTAGTTTGCTGTCAATGGACATTGGAGACACAATTTCTGCCATCAGATTGTAAGAAAATAGGAGTAAGTCCACGGGGATTTGACTGCGAATTCTAATAGATATTGTGTCCTCTGATGAACGATAAGAGTGCATATATGCATGCCTATATTTTCGACACAAAATTGTTAGCCATTCAAGAGTTTCCTGGGTGGAGCTCTTCACCTTAAAATCTTTGGTTTCTGTATTGCAGTTCACGGTTTGAATGCTTGCATTTTCTGCTTAAGGTAGCTCGCATCGTAGTACAATACACTGTTTGCACTCAGTATCGCTGGGACAATTGTTATTTCCATCCTTTGGATTCTCTCGGTGTCAGAGAGAAGATAGCGAGAAGTACCAGTTTCACCCGGACCATATGCGTGGGGAAAACCACCACCAGATTCGTTTCCCAGGTCGGATTTGACCGCATCAACTGACTTTCGTCCACCAGAACTACGATTTCTGCTAGGTTAATATGGTTTTTATCAAGACGTTTCACCTTTTCGTCCGATTTCTGAGCACTGGACCGCAGCCTTTTCATGTTGTAGCACCGGTTTCATCCGGCCATAGTGAGTGTGGAGTGTTAACAGTTTTTTTTCTTCTTCATCTTCCAATGATCTGTTTCGTTTCCATCGTGTGCTTCACGTGTTCTTTTCCTCTTCAATAACAATCCCACAAGGTGAGCTCTTAATAGTTCTTCAGCACTCTTACCGTGATGATATTCAGTGGCACAACTGTCACTACACACCAATTCAACTTATTCTATCCCCAAGTTGTGAACCATTGCATTTTGGTCGTTATTTAATTGGTTTCGACCTGCCAAACTTTTAGTTGTTATTCTTAATTAGATTAAAAAAATCAGAACTATAAATACGCAAATAGACGAATTCCCTGGAAGAAGTCAGTGGTCGATTTCCATGACCGAACCAAGGTTTTGGAAGAGAAATGGTTACTTATTGACTCTAAGCAAGTCAACGACTATGTCCACGTTTACGACTTTAACCTTCTCATCGACTTAGAGGGAATTTTTACAACATCTACGTGGATGATTGTAATATCAAGGTAAGTAACATCTACTACGCAGCAAGAACCTATTTGGAATGCGATGTCAAAATATCGTCACCGTCGGGTAGCAAACTTTCAACTATTAGCCTAATTGGTCGACTGGCTCACGTATTTCCAAGCAGAGACATGCCATTATCTACTTGCATTTACATTTACAGTGCAAACGTTTAAATTTAAGTGAAAATTGGAAAAACATTTCATATCCTCATTGCGTGTTGAATATTCATGGCCGCTACCACATAGTGAACATAAATTCTGCACTTACATAATGAGGATTTCCCCTTCATGTTGATAGTCGTATTTAAGGATATTTGCATCTGCATATCTGCAATGAAGTGGCTTCTTTATCCTTCCCCAATTAAACTCTCCTGATTAAGTACTTATTTAAATTACAAGAGTGTAACCTAACGTAACCACCTGCAACATGAGAACGACGAGCACTTGCACACATGCCATCTCATTTAAGGATCCAACAAAGTTGTTTTGTTGCACTGTTATTGGATTCTGTTGTTTTTATTTTTTTTTTTCCTGATTACAAAGGATTCACTTGGTTTATGGAGATCGTAAGTTTGTTCAAGGACTTTTGCTTTTTCCTCCAAAGTAACAAATAAATCAACACCCTTTCTCTGGTAGTCTTAATCCTTGGAGCAGTTTTGTGCTGGGAATTACATTAAGGGATGCTTAGATTCGGTGTTTTCACCTTTTCCTCTTTTTTTTCTTTCTCTACTTGGTCGACGGAGATACGAGTATTTTGAAGTAATGATTTCTACTTTGGCCAATTTTTTGAGAGAAATCTCCTTCGAGGCTGACGTGCAAGCTAATCTTGTAGAAGGAACGTACGGATATTTTCGCTGTTAAGACGTAATGTTTGACAATACAGCCCTAAAATTCAAGTGCGGGATTTTGTTGAATTAGTGGAAATTTCTCCTGAGAACCTAAACTGAGGCATGGGATTTTTTTTTTAAAAGTCGTTCCGATGAAGTCATGTGAACAAAATTCACGGTGTCTTCGGAACAATATAACATACAATACATACAAGTCGTTTGTAGGACAGGTGTTAGGTTAAGAATCTTGTGGATAGCGTGTTTTGTTAAAGCAAAGTTTCAAGTCACAGAAGTTTCGAAAAGATAGTAGTTCGGAATTCAGGAAAGTACCTTTCAGCTGAATTCTGGTGCAGACATGCAAATAAAAAGTTCAAAAGTTGCCTCCTTGTTAAAAGAGTGATAAAATTTTTGAATTTTGATGTGATTCAGTTGTGACGACAGATTGATGTCCTTGGAGATTAGTATAAAAAGCAAATAACCATAAAATGTTCACAAATTTGGATGCGAACCATTTCCTACCGCGCGATGTTTTACAATGTTTTAAGAAATGATAGTCCAAAGTAAGATAGTGATTTCGGAAGTTATTTTTTATATTTTGCTTTGCATTGTTCGGAAGTCGAAATCAAGCGTTTTGTCTGACGTTCTAGTGAACGAACATAACCACTGCCTCACGCTCCAGAACCTTAGACCGTGTTTTATATATACTAACTTGTTAGCCACTACCAACGTCGACGTTTTCATTCGACCTGGAACTCATCCTGAGCCTACTCCTGTTTATGATTGACAGAGAAAAAATTAATGCGGACTGAAGGAAAGTAATTGGACCAGTCAAATGGATGATCCAAAATAGAGCCGCCCTTAGAATGGTACTAACATCGAAATTTTTCAACCCCAAGAAAAACGCATTAGCAATGCAGATACGGTGGAGGATTATGCACTTATTGGCGCAATTATACTCGCTACATATTTTAGAGAGTAATATTACTTAAAATAATATATGTATTATGTATCCCATGTTGATCGGATTATCGTGTCATTACCTACAGGGCCGCCGCCCAATTATCAAGGCTTCGCCCTTGACGAGAGCAAAGTACTGGTCTTATCGTAAATATCTTCAGATGACGCTACCGAAGGTTGCTACGATTCGATCAGTCACAAGTTGCCGGTCATAGGTCTTGTTGGCGGCTGGACCACCGGTAGTCCCTACCAGGACTTAAATCACGGTACCATGGGAGTCCGGAGCCCCCCGGATCTCGGTCCGGGCCTGACTTGTTAGAGGTAGGCCCCCTTGTGGGAGCGTCATGGTGGCTGTGGTTTAAACCCAAAATCGCGGGAAGGGTCTTCCTTTGGTTTTCCTTGGTTTTCCTTTGGTTGACTCAATGTGGAGTTGCAATAAGTGCTGGGTGCTGCGACCCTAAGAGCAGTAAGAGGTTTTAGGTCGGCCTCGACTTATACCAAGGGTGGAACTTGTGCCGGCAACACAGTTCCGAATTGGTATCTGAAACAGTGAAAATGTTTGGTGAGCGATGGCAAGGCGTATCCTTGCTCCCATGGATGTATGAGCATCCCGTAAGGTATGCCAGGTATGTATACGGCAGGTACTTTCGTTAAAAACATGAGACATCTGTCATTACCTACACCATTGCAAGTATTGGGACTTTAAAGCTACCTTGCGCATACAAAATCTCTCAATGTCAATGCAGGGACATCAAGGCATCCAGAGGAATAATTTTTGACACTTATCGAAATGAGCTTGAAATTGTTAGCTAGTTAGTTAGTGGGTTAGGCCTTTATTGATCGTTCGGAAACATGCAAAATACAAAATAGTAGGTGTTACTAATCTTATTGGGCGTACCACGCTCCTAAAATCACTTAGGTATATTCCTTGGCATGGGATTACAAATTGCCGCTTAACTCTTTTTATCATGTTTTTTCTATATATTCTTTTCAGAGAGAGATATTTCGAGAAGCACTTCGGTCTCATACGATCATTTGCGCTATCCTCTTAGGCGTTTGTTGGATTGTTCTGTATACGAGTTGAAATAAAGTTCATTGATGATGCCTAAAAAAGAGTGTTATCAGAAGTGATATGAGATGGTGATATGAGAACTTTTTTTTCCGTCAGAAGGCATTTGATAGAGTTGGGCATCGGCTCATTTGGGATTGATAATTCTCTTCTTCAATGGATTAGAAACTACCTTTCGGAACGTTCAATTCAAGTTGTCTTGGATGGTTTTAAGTCTAATATTCACAAAATAAATGGTGGTGTGCCCCAGGGCTCCGTTCTGTTTCCGACAATCTTTTTAATTTTTGTCAATGATCTCTTGTCTGCCACTTCTAATCCAATATATTCATTTGCTAACGACAGTACTCCCTGCTTTTCATGGATGGAAAACAGCATTTGTCCAGCCCGTCCCTAAAAAATGTGAATCTTCTTCTCTCTCCTCCTACAGGCCCATTGCACTTATGTCCTTTCTTCCCGAGGTCATGGAAACGCTGATAAATCGTCAGGTCATGAAATATCTCGAAACACGAAAACTTCTCAATGACCGGCAGTACGGTTTTCGTAGCAACAGGTCCACTGGTGATTTGATGGCATGTCTAACCGAAAACTGGAACCAAAGCGTACATCAAATTGGCAAAAGCAAGATAGTTACTCTTGATATTTCTAAGGCATTTGACAGAGTTTGGCATCAGGCTCTTTTGTCGGAAATGCGTGCATTATAGTGGGCTAGAAACTACATTTCGGAACGTTAAATTCAAATTGTCTTGGATGGTTTCAAGTCTGATATTCACAAAATATATGTTGGTGTGCCCCAGGGCTCCGTTCTGTCTTCGACACTCTTTTTAATTTTCATCAATGATCACTTGTCTGCTACTTCTAATCCAATACATTCCTTAGCAGCATAACCAATTGGGGAACTATCAACAGAATGGAATTTAATGCTTCCAAAACACAATGCTGTCTGCTGTCGTTAAAGCGAAATTTAAACACCCAGCATCGTCGAAACTGAAAAATTTTCCATTCTCGGTATATGTGTCAGTGACAATTTACGTTGGAATGTCCATATATTTGATGTTACCAAAAATTCTGCGAAATGTCTAGGTTTCCTCAAGCGATGTAAGAAATATTTCACCACCTCTGATCTGGCCTCAATATATAAAGCAATCATCCGCCCAAAATTTGGAGTACAAGGCCCACATCTAATCAGGTGCTCCTAAAATATCTCTGCTAGATAGGATTCAAAACCGTGCAATAAAACCCATAGGCGAAACTAATATCAGTCAATCTATTGACAACCTCGAACACCAACGTAATGTCTCCGGTCTCACTTTGTTTTATTGCCATTTCCACTACCAGTGCTCCACTGAAATCGCCAGTAGCATTTCGCCGATTCAAAATTTTAATCACAACATCCATCTCCCTATGAATACTCATACGTACACGCTCAAGCCCATCTTCGGACGTACTCTGAAATATCGTGATTCTTTCTTAAGCCGTATAACTCGCTTATGAAATGCTCTGCCGAGGTCTTTGTTTACTAGTCACTATAACTTGCATTTAAAACCAACGCACATGGGTATCTCTCTTCTTTCTCTCCCTAAGTTTCTTTCGCCTGCCCTAAGTGCAAACATCGTAAGGTTACACGAAATCTCTTATGTGCGCGCCAATCATAAATAAAAGAACAGAGCAGTTACTAGTCTATTGTAATCCTTATATGTTCATTTTGCTGCAGTTGTTAGTCTTTCAAAGAAAGATGACTAAACTCTTCAGTCATAAAGTGTCTACAGTATCAGAAACCACTATACATTAGACATTCTCAGAGGTAGTGCTCTGCAGTGCCATCATCACTTTTACTTATGAGAGGATTGAGCATAGCTTTAAATTCAGGATGACTATCGTTACAATAGCAAATACCTCGCCCCTTCCACCGGCAATATAGTTCAATGCCCTGAGGATTACGTATATCACGGCCTAGAAAACGGACGCAAATTTTCTTAGCGAGGTGTAATCGATGTCCTCTTTGGAGTCAGACGACCTGGCTACATTAATTTGTTGGCTTAGATTTTGGCCGATACCATTTTTAAACACAGGAAAGCCAACTTCGTAATTTTGCATTAATAGATGTTCTTATATCACTGCATCCGACAACATGTCCATAAGACCAAAAAGACGATCGGCGGGCAAGGTGGTGTTGGATGGCTTTGAGCATTCAGCCCCTTAATATCATAAGCAGAGCCAGGCGTACCAGGAAAAGCTCCATTGCAGCCATGACAGACCCTTCTTTAGACTCTGGTAAAGGCAACAATGACCAACGCTGAAAGCTCCTTTATACTACCAGAAAGTCGGTAATGTTTTCGATGTTTTCGATGTTTAGCCCAAATAAGTTGGTTATGCAAGATGACACTCATATACGAGCGGATTGATATCCATATACGAGCTAAAATTGATCCACGACTTTTGTCAACGGCTCAACATGCCTACTGTAAAGGAAAGTCGGTGGAAACGGCTCTGCATTCACTGACTAACCACATCGAACGATCTCTACAATATAGAAAGTACACAATGGTCACTTTCCTGAACATAGAAGGTGTCTTTAACAACGTCAACAGATCTGCAATTACGACTGCGCTGTCAACTCTGCAGGTAGACCACTCACTTGGGGAGTTGGTCAGTCTTATGCTAAATGGCAAGATAGTCAACTCCAAACTGGGTTTGACTTCTGCTGAAAGATCTGACCGCAGAAGACCGCCACAAGGCGGTGTCCTTTCTCCCATTCTATGGAACTAAGTGGTAGTAGCAGGGCAATTGCCTATTCGGATGACGTTGCTATAACCGTCTCAGGTAAGCATCTTAATACTATTAAAGAACGCCTTCAGCTAAATCTTACAGATTAATCCGTTGGCCAAAACGCTGTGGATTGGGAGTAAACCCCCATAAAACTGATCTTGTCTTCTTTTCCGGGAAATATAAAATTCCAATCAAAGACACTCTCGCAATAAACGGTACCAGTTTAGTCATCTCCGATACAGCAAAATATCTGGGTCTCATTTTTGACAGGAAACTAAACTGTCAACTGCAGCAAACTAAGCAGAGTCAAAGAACAGCATGTCTATGCATAAGCGAAGCCCTACACCTAACTCCCTCCTCGGCACTAAAGACTACACAGTGGATAAATAGTTTATTTGGCCACGCCAATATTCTTAATATATTGTACTGGGAATTCTCACAGAAAATATCGATTACACTACACCCGAACTTTGGTTTGACAAAGGCTTTCATGTAAGCTTCCCCTCTAGATCCTTCGGGGAGGAAGATGCTTTCATGGAAGATAAGTCAAACCACTTCTACACATATGGATCCAAAACTGATAACGCGGTTGGTGGCGGTGTTTTCTCAGATAAGCTAAATCTAAGCTTTCGTCTTCCAGATCACTGCAGCGTGTTCCAGGCGGAAATTTTGGCGATTAAAGAAGCTCTGTTCTGGCTGAAGAAAACGTGATATCTGCAAAGGATATCCGCATCTTTTTGGATAGTCAGGCCGCTATGCCGATCATCTCTTACTGAGATGGTAGAGCATTTCAACCTTCATCTTTGTTGGGTGATGGGCCACAGAGACATTCCAGGGAATTGTATGGCTGATGAACTCGCCAAAATTCTAACCACTCTACGTATTCTACCGAAAAAGCCTAGCATTGGTATACCAATCGCTAAGTGCAAATTAATATTAAAGCTGGATGCTAACAAAAGAACATGTCTAGCGACCAAACCTAGTCTAAGCTGGATCTGAATCCCTCTATGAGTTGGATACTTCTGAATAGGAAACATCTCAACGCCATCATAAATGTCAGCACTGGACACTGCCTTACAGACACCCATGCAAAAAGGCTTGGCGTCTTTACAAATGATTTCTGTAGAAGCAGCATAGACGAGGAGGAGGAAGAGACAATCCTCCGCCTACCCTGTACATGTCCAGCTCTCTCCCAAAGAAGAAAACTTCACTTAGGAGCTTTCTTCTACAACGACTTAAGCGATCTAAAGAAAGACGTTAACAGTGTCCTATGCTTCATCATAAGCTCAATTTGGTTCCAAGAGTAGGAGGATCATAGATCCACGTGGCATCACGGCGGGCCAATAGGCCTAAGCGTGTTGGTCTTTCCGACAGCCACTTTAACCTAACCTAACCTAATACGACACTCATTCACTTAGCTTTTTTGGAAAAACAGATGGTGAGGATTGACTGAAAGTACATATCTAGTGCTTCAATCAAATCAAATGGGATATAGAGAGAGAAAGATGTTTGGGCTCAGTGGTTATTGTGCTCTATGTGTGGTAATCCAACATTGAATGGGGATACTAAATTCTTAGTGGAAGTTGGATTGTTGTTGATTTCTAGCCAACTACTCATCTTACTTGATTCTTGTTAACTGATAAAATGAATGTCTTTCGGCCGAGGCTGGGATTCGAACACCCAACCTTCTTATTTGGAAGCCACCCACAGCATTAAGTAAAGCTTTAATCCAACATGAACTACTGCCGTACAGGTCGCAGACAGTATTTCCAATCAGGGGTTGTTCACTAGCATTGGCTTTAATTCTCAAAGCTATTGATTGCTCTATGGCATGTTGTTTGTCTCAGTCTGGCAGGATCTTCTGGGTTGATAGGCCTATTACATTTAGGACATACATAGGATGCATACGCAAAACTGTTTTGCGCACATGAAGCTAATCTAATCTCCCTGTCTGCTTTAATTTGAAGGCGAGCGTCATCATATCCGATTTTCAGTGTAAATGTGAAAATGCATGTTAGAGTTGATATCTTGGTCTATAACTTTTTGTAGTATAACTGGATAAATTAAATTGTGAGGTCAACATTTTTCGACGCCTGAAAAAGCGATTGATTCATTTAAAACACATGTTTTCGAGTTAGCCAGTTGGGAGTGGAAAAAGTGGTTCAAACGCATGTAAAAGTGTATTGATGTTTATGGAGAGAGATAATGATAATGTGCTTCTGATCGCTTGCAGCTTCAGTTTGAGGTTTCAAAGACAGTTTTGACCTTTTTACAAAAGTGCTTATAGAACGCACTCTTCGACACCCGAGTCAGGTTCTTATATTCTTTTTTTTTTCGATCTGCAAAAATTCCAGTCTTCCTCCAAATTAGTCTTAAATGACTCACTTAGAAGTTTGAAAATTTGCATTGCACCATGAAACGGAGATCGGCAGGAATTTTTCTTGGCTTAAATTTAGGCCACCGGCAGTACTTCCCGGCCTGCAATTCTCATAATGTACCTTTTAAATAGCGCTACGTCGTTTACTTACTTCTGTAACAAATGTTTTGTATGAATTAACATTGTGGACAATTATTCCATGCAACAGGGTAAAGACGTGGAGATGGTTGTCCTCTATTCTAAATAAGACATAAATTGTGCAATTTTTAAAGGAAACCCTCTTTTTTACTTTGCTTTGAAGAAATAAATTTCAAAAAAATTAAGAGCACCATTAACTCATTCATCCATTGCAACCCATCTAAAAGTATTTTCTTCAAATTCTTAATAATTTGTAACCGATTTATTCATTTCATTTCAGCTATGATATCCTACAACGTGGTCGTCGGAGATACGCTTTCAAAAGTCCTGGTGCGATTTTTTCCATCGTGGGGCACCTCAATGGGAGCAGTTCGACTTGGAGTTGTCTTTTTTGTCACAGTCGGCGTGGTCGTACCGCTTTGCCTCTACAAGAATGTGTCACGTCTTGCACGAGCGAGTTTCATAAGCCTGGCATGTGTAGTCTTTATCCTGTTCGCTGTAATCATAAAACTCATGTCTGGCGAATATAAAGTGTAAGTATACCATTACCAGTAAAATAAACGTTTAAAATCTCATTGCTCAAGTGGGCGTAACGAGAGGGGTAATAAGTGTAATTACATTTTGAATGAACTTAAGTATGAAACCACATACTTGGGGCTTCACTAGTACATGTGGTGGTGTGTGCCGTGATTGAAGGTGCAAGTATGCATCATAAATTAACAATTTCGTACTCAATTGCTTGATTTCCTTTGAAAATTATAACACTTCCCACGAGCCCCTTATTTTTAACGCTCAAAATGTTTTGTGTAACATTACACTGGGGCAGATTTTTACATGTTCACTATTTTATATGAATTTGTGTGATGAGACACGTAAGCGCGTGTTTTATTATTTTGTTATCTTGGTTATCTTGGAAATGTTAAAATTAGGTTCAATATAAATAGCAGACCTTATTTTTATTTATTTTATTTATTTTATTTTTATTTAAGTAATCATTAAGTACAAGTAAGACTTGGTCTTTTTAGAGTACTAACAAAATAATTTTACATTAGTAATTCACATAGATACTCGTACATATTTATATTAAAAGAAACTAAGAAAGAATTAAAAATAAATTAAAAATAAAAACGATAATAGAAAACTAAAAGAAAACTACCGCTGTTCAGAGAAATATTTAAATATACTCGTAGCTATCCTAAATTGAGTCGGCCCCGTTGCTCGTTTTATGTGTTCAGGAAAGGAATTCCATAGCCTAATGGCGTATGTAAAGAAAAGACGCGACGAATGAGTGTAATTAAAAGGTTGAATTATAATATTAGACATTCTAGCCGACTGTGTAAATTGTAGTTTTTCATAAAGATACCGTGGTGATTTCGAATATATGATTTTCTGCAAGAAAATACAGTTTCTGGTATCTAGATATTGTGTCAGCGAACAGCCTAAAATACTGTTTTGGTAAACAGATACATGATCATATCTTTTGAGACCATATACATATCGAATCATTCCATTAAAAGCAACCTGCAATTTGTTTTTCGATGCAGAATCAAGCTTGCAGTATATTACATCACTGTAAGTTATAATCGGAACTAACAACGTTTTCATTAATCTTAAGTAGCACGGGGGATAAAGCGGGCACATGTCCATAACTTGCGAAGGCAGCCATAGATACGGCCTATTATATAATTTATATGGTCATTACAAGAGAGATTACAGTTTATTATAAAACCTAAGCTGGTGACTTTATCAGCAAATTTAATTTGTATATTCGATAACATAATAGGAGGTAATATTTCTGGCTTATAAACCTTTTTTGAAATTAAAATTGCCTGGGTCTTAGATGGATTTAAAGTAAGTCCATTTTCGATAGACCATTTGTGTATACCTTTGAGGTCCTCATTTATTCGATGGAAAAGATCCTATACTAGTCCAATAGGTCTTGACAAATGAATTTGGATGTCATCGGCATAAAGGTGAAAAGATACACTATTAAATACATAGGTTATATCATTTATAAGAATACAAAAAAGAAGAGGACCTAAGGTAGAACCTTGAGGTATACCTTCAAGCAGATATCTGATATCTGAAAAATCTTCACCAACCATAACTCTCTGGGAACGATTGCTTATATACGAACCTATCAATTTGACTGCGCTATCACTAAAGCCAAAATAATGGCGGAGCTTTTTACATAAGATGCTGTGGTTAACCCTGTCAAATGCTTTGGAGAAGTCTAGCAAGCATAGGACCGTCAGGTTGCTTTGATCATACTGTTACCTTATATCATCAAGAATTTTAACCATTGCAGTAGCACAGCTATGTTGGGATCTAAAACCTGACTGAAAAGGACAAAGCAGAGAATTTCTATTTAAATGACCGATTATTTGTTTTGCCAGTATCTTCTCAAAAACTTTTGACAGGGTAGGAAGGACACTTATAGGCCGAAAATCAGTAGGAAGTGAGGGCCGTGATTTCTTAGCAACAGGTATAATTCTAGCAGCCTTCCAATTATCAGGGAAAGTAGAAGAAGCTAAGCAATAATTAATTAGATGCGTTAGTGTACGTAATAAGTGAGGGAGCATCATTTTTACAAAGCGGAGGGGGATGCCATCTTCACCCACGGCATTCGATTTAAGGGCAACTATACTTTCAACAACATCATTCTCGTTTACTGCTTCAAAATCATAATTAAGATCGCATAGAAGTTCTTCTTGTAAGGAGAACTTAGGATTGTTATCTGTACTTGTTAGAAAAGAGCAATTAAGAATATTTGGATCTAATCGACAATCAGAAACACAATTTTTACCAACACCTATTTTACGTAAGTTTGTCCAAAGCTGTTTGGAATCAAGCGAATCGTTTAATGTAGATTCACAATAATTACGCTTAGCACAGCGAGTGACGAAAGTACATTGATTACGGTATAGACAGTAAATTTCCCAGTTTCTAAACGTAGGGCTTCGTCTCCAATTTCTATATTTTTTTCTGCGGTTATTTATAGCATTCAGTACTTCGTGAGTGAACCACGGACATTTCAAATTTCTTATTTGTCTTATCCGCAGCGGCACATGATTATTAAAAAGATCCTCAATTTTCAACTGAAAAAAGTTAATCTTATTATTAGCATTTTCAAGATACAAACAGTGTTCCCATGGTATTGCACATGCTTCCCTATGTAGTGAGTGAACGTCAATAGATTTAAAATCCCTGTAGGTGTATATATGCGGGATTGGAACATGTGAAAAATCAATATTATAAGAACAAAACAACAAATCAGATATTCCTTCAAGAGTAAGTTGATCAAAAAGGAGAACTTTAGATGCATCAGAGACTATTAACAAATCTAATAAACTAGGATTGGCGTTTGGAGCATATCGAGTAGGATGAGAGTTTATAACAACAAGACCATTGGATAGCACCAGGTCAAAAAGTTTGTGTGATAGAGCATCATGTCTACCAAGATCAGTGTTAAAATCTCCACATACAATGATATGTTCATATAACTGAGCGAAATTGACTAACGCCGAGAAAAACGGATCTGTCGAAAAGCGTCTACTTGGGTTATACACACAAGATACAATACATTTAGCACAACCATCTGAGACCTCTGGCATTAAATATTCAATTCCATTATGTTCGGATTTACCAATCACTTTACACCTTAATGTTGATTTGCAATAGATTGCTACCCCACCTCCAATTGTGTTTGTTATTCTGTCATTGTGATACAACTTATAACCAACCATATTGAAGATATGATCCTGCATTTCTTGCTCAATCATGTCGGAGATATGATCATGGATATCAGGCTTAAACCACGTTTCACTCACACAAATGACATCAACATCCGAGCCCTCAAAAACAAATTTTAAGTAATCTAGCTTATCAGAATTAAGACTACGTGCATTGAGGTGACACACCAAGAAACCCGGACGAATCTTAGATAAAATCAGTATCATAGTGCGCACAGTATTATTACCCACGCCACTGACCATGGACGATGTTCTACTTGACATAATCAAACCAGAAATAAGCAACGGACGAACAACTCAAAAGGAATTCAAGTTTTTGAAAATGAGCTAAACAGCAGAAGATGAATAAATATATATAAAAGTTAAAGAAAAGCAAAAATATAAAGGTTGTAATAAAAATAAGAAAATAAAAAAATGAAATAAGATTTAATATTTTTTCTTTCATAGTTAATTACGATGTTGTTTTTGTTTTTTCGCCCGCAGCAGCAATATTCATACCCTCGGTTCTGTCATTATAATTTCTGTTGGCATTGATTTTCACTAAATCATTCAGCTCCCCTTTGTGGTCAATCATTTTGCTCTTCCCATTAGCAGTTGATTTTACAAACACACTGCCGAATTTTGTGTAAACACCACACAGCTTATTTTCGCGTTTGAAGGTCATTGCACGTTGTAAAATCGCACGGTTTTTCCTCGTTAAGCTGTTGTTTATGTTACTAGACCATCCGCATCTATTCCAGCATCACACGAAGACAAAGCTGTTTGTTGTACTGTTTTCGATAACCTGCAGCTGAGCCAAGAACAGCGTTTCTTTCTTGTGGGCTATTGAATTTAATTATTATAGGTGAGATGGTTTTGTTACGTTGCCGTAGACGAAAGATTTGTTTCAGTTTGGGAGGACCGCAGTCAATAGTGAAACAAAGTCGACTGAATATCTCTTTGAGATTTTCCTCTGGTTGTTCGGGGATACCAAATAGAACAGCATCAACAGCAATATCTTTGCGCTCTAATATATCATGTCGTTTTTGTAAAGAGAGAAGCTATTTTCTTATTGTTAACGTATTATCAGTAGCTTCAACTTCAACTCTTTCAACACGTTGAACTACGAGTATATCAGCGATAGTTTTATTTACTGCATCAAATCTATTCGACCAGAACTGTTGAATGGTTTGAATTTTAGAGAGAAATTCATCGCGAATGATATTTATTTCCTCTGATATGTGGGCAGTTATCAAAAGACGATGTTTTTCCAGGCGGTCATCAAGCAATTCGATCGTCAGATTAGCAACACCATAGGTGGGTTTGGTCGTCATAGGGGAAATTGGTTGTGACGGTGTTGATGCCTTACTTTGAAGAGCTTTAGCTCTGGTTCCAATTCCCGCTGAATGCGAGTGCGACATAATCAGTGGCGAGTAAACAAATGAGACTCAGAATGAGAAGAGAAGAGTGGCGAAGAGATAAGACGATGAAGCACCAAAAACAAAAACGACGGTGGAGATTTTCTTCTTTTTGTAAATAATTTAACACTGCACACAATGAATATAATAATAATTATGTTTCTCCGTAAGATACTTCTGATTTTTATTTATCGTTAGCGCTCACTATTAAATTCAACTAGGGATTATATACCCGAAAAATAAAATACAATTGCGGACGGGATAAAAACTGCGACCTACTCATGCGAATACATAAGCGAATTTCGACTTTTATATAAATAGTTTTTTAAATATACAATTTTCGCAAAGCATATACGAGTACTTGTAGTTTTTATGCATCTGCCTTTACACACAGACGATAAGCTAGACATCTCAGCTTGGCTCTGATCCTTGCTTTTAAAAAAGCATTCTGTATGTAGCATTCTGACTTTACCAATTCTACAATCATTTCCAGCTGGGTACCATCATCGCTGGAGGCCATGTCTATCAGAAAGGAACTTGCTCATTTGAGAAATACAATTAGAAATATTGAGGCTCCTCATCTATCCGTATTTATGTCAATAAATTGTCTTTATTAATTGTCCTTTTTTTATTGTCCCAGACGATAAGGACTAGAGGTACCAAGTCGCACGTTTTTAATACTTATCATATGTTGTCAGATTTTGAAACGAGGCGGCCGGTGCAATTTTAGTACAACAAAGCGATTATTTCACGATCTGCGGGACATACTGCACCGTTCTGTTGAAACTTACTGCTAATCCAATTATCAGTCATTAGCTGTCCAATAACACTCGCCATTAGTCGTAAGAACTCGAACTCGAGCTCGAGCTTTGAACAAGAAGAAAATAGAAGCACTACGAGTATACTTCTTTAGTGGAAGTGGCCAATCTTCAAAACGAGTACGCCCTGTGTAAAGTAAATTAACACCGCCATCAATAGTCAGGCTCGGAATATTTCAACCTCCCAAAAAATCCTATGCAACCTGCGTTAAGTGCTAAAATCTAACTGCAAAAGCCGTACGGAACTCGCACCCCACAATATGGTTTTAACCCGACCACCGCCACATAAACCCAGCTTTGATGAAAGTACATTCAACTGCATATAAGTTAAGATCACCGGAGAAAAAAATAAATAGCATGAGGGCCGCAGTGTTTACACAATGAAGAGGTATTCCCTCCAGGAATATAAAACCTAAAAATAATGTGTCAAGGCAACCAGACCCGTACTTGTAGAAACTTGTAGAGATCAGAATTAATATTTTATCCGACAGTCACCGTCGGTGCTGAGAATATAGAAAAACCAATTCTGCCGACTGTTAAAGAATAAACCACTCAACCCGGGCGATACAAGTCATGCCCAAAACCAAGGTAGCAATATCCAGACTTAAGTATAGGGTGACCAGATAAGAACGATAGGAAAAAAAAATTAAATATAAGAACAACGAAGCTACGTTCATGCCATTATGAGCGGAATAGCACACCATTCAAATGGCCGCCTAGGCTTTGCTGGCAGTACTTTAAGCGATCCGTCCAATTTTTGATGACTCGGTCCAATATGTGTGGTGTTATTCCGGCAATAGCGTGTCGAATGTTGGCCCCGAGCTCGTCCAAAGTAGTTGTCTTGTTAGCGTAGACTAAGGACTTGATGCACGTAAATGGCGAGACCGCGGGGAGAAAAGAGTAATGGGACTAGATCGTTGCCAGGTAGCTTCAAATCAGAGTGGTCTGAGAGATAAGGGCGGGGATCTGCCAAAACAGATCGTCTGTACTTACAGACGTGGACGCACACAGAAAACCGATTACTTTTTATCCCGCTAATATTGGTTATATCCAATTCAGATTGGCTTACCGAATCAAATTGTTGTAGGTGTTATGTCCTTATAATAGTAGGAAACAGCACACCAACAAAATTCATACCCACAACCCGCTATTCATCGGTTGTTAACATACACACACTCAGTCACTGTCCGCGCTATATGACAATGTAATACAGCAACGGCAGTGATTGAGTGCAAGCAACAGTATGACCAGGGGCTGTAGAGTTGGGATGCCCGCACTGTGGATGTTGTATGCACTGCACTCGGGTGTTTTTTTTTTTTAGCACAAGCGAATATTCTTATTTCTGATGCGGTTTATATTCGTGATACGAAAGCGTTACAAATTTTGTTTTTTATAATTTACGCGCGCCTAAGGGGTTAGATACCCTTTTACTATTGCCTTGGCGCGGGCGGAAAGGTAGAAGGAGGAGAAAGGAAAATTGTTTTGTAGTGGTTTGAAACTCAGGTGTATTTGGTTTCGACATTTGCTCTCCAGTGATGGGAGATATTTTTTCGTATATCTAACATTCGAACGTACATTTTGGAGATAGTAGTGTTTTAATAATGAATTTGAGCTGATGCATATGCGCGCTGAGCAACTTGGAAGCATCACACTGTGTCATTGTATGTATTAGAGCATCAGTGGTGACTTTTCCAGAGTTTGCATATGTCGATTGCTTGTAGCACTGATAATATCTTTCAGACTTCTGATTTCATATTTCATGCCTTCAATTCTGAACTGCATTTAATTTTTAAGTTAAGTATTCTGATGTCAGCCTATTAATGGGCTTATAAAACGGAGGCTTATAGATCTTACTGATCGTCTCGAACCTATCGTGTCTCTTTTAGTCGGAGAATTCCTGTTCATTTTTTTGATATGTGTAGTTGTCATATTCTGCATCTGTTTCACAGTTTATTCGGGGCCATGCAGCCTACGATTCATTTCATTTTAAATACATTTTTGACAATTATCTTATTCTAACTTACTAGCCCCATGCGGGCACTCTAAGTTAAACATAATACTTAAACAATATCTTTCGACATTTCGTAGTAAGTGTAAGATATGGGAGTTGAGCTTTTTTTCTGTGGGAACGGAGCACTCAGATAAAGAACTAGTACTAGAACTAGAACTTTTCTTTTAATGGAATTCCTTTGACTTTCTTCAATTTAGTGATAAGCACCCACCATTTCAAAGCTGAGCACCTGCTGCCTGATTCGAGCGTAGATAGGACTTTCACAGATTTGATTTGATTTTGCGGCCCGGGTCAATCCCGGACAGATTTATTAAGCTTATTGCAAGCAAACATATACTTAAAACTAACATTTTCACTTAAAAACTAAAGGGTGGGAGCGGTTAAAGAAAGTTAGGACGTGAGGCATAGGTGGAAATAAGTATGTTCTTGAGGGAGAGTTTGCTGAGATGGTAGTCGAAGAGAGGCAGAACATCGTTAACTTCGCGAAGGATCCTAGACATTGGCTCCAGGTGTCCGTAATTCGTTCTGTGAAGATTAAGCCGGAAAAGTTGCACAGACCTAAGATTGCGGGGATTGGTGTTAAAAGAAATAATTTGAAGTAAGGAAGGACAATCGATATTACCTACTAAAATTTGATGAATAAAGAGAATGTCGGCAACTTTTCGGCGTATAGAAAGGGGTTGTAAATTTATAAGTTTCAGCCGGTCAGTGTAAGGTGGTAAGTTTTGGCTATCATCCCAGGGAAGACCACGTAAAGCAAACCGTAAAAACCTGCGTTGAACAGCTTCTATCCGGAGGATGTGAGTTCTGTAGTAGGGTGACCAAACTTTGCTGGCATGTTCCAGAAGAGGCCTAACAAAGGTTATGTAAAGAGATTTGGTAACATAGGGATTGGAAAACTCCTTAGACCAGCGCTTGATAAAGCCAAGGGCAGAGTTGGCTTTTTTTATTATACTATCAATGTGAGAACGGAAATTGAGTTCCTTATCGCAGATAACACCTAAATCACGCAACTCATTCACTAAGGGAACAGGCAGATTAAAGATTAGATAGCAACGAGGTGAAGTAGGGAGGCGTTTACGGGTATAAGTTATAGCCTGACACTTATTGACGTTAAGTTCAAGAAAATTCTTCTGACACCAAGTACAAAACCTGTCTAGATCTTGCTGCAGAAGTAGGCTGTCTGAGGAAGATGATATATATCTAAATAGTTTCATATCATCTGCGTAAACAGATATGTATGAATTAAATAATAAGGGGCCAAGGTGGCTGCCTTGGGGGACACCAGAGGAGGCTTTAATTGGGTCAGAAACTATGGACCTAAATAGAACATAGTAAAGTCGTTCATTTAAATAGGATTGAACCCAAGTTATAAAGTTTATCTGGAAACCAAGAGCCTTTAATTTTAGAAGGATTATATCATGAGAAATTCTATCAAAGGCTTTGCTGAAATCGGTGGCAATCACATCAACTTCATTTCCAGATTCCAGTGCACATAAAGTGCTTGATACGAATTCCGTTAAGTTGGTGGTCGTAGATCTGCCCTTGAAAAATCCGTGCTGGCTTAGGGAAACAATTGATTTACAATGGAAAAGCACTATGTCATAGATAATGCTCTCAAAAAGCTTAGGTATGCAGGACAACTTAACAATTGGTCGATAGTTGGAAATATCGTCTTTTCTACCTTTTTTTATGTAGGGGAATAATAAACGACCCTCTCCAGGTTGAGGGAAATAATCCCTGGGTGATAGAAAGCTGAAAGAGAGCTGTAAGAGGTTGGGCTAGATGCATTTGACATTTCTTTAAAAATATAGGGGGAAGATCATCAGGGCCAGCAGAATAATCATCTTTGAGTTTTATTATTTTATCTCTAACTTGCTCTAAAGCTATAGACACCGATTCCAAAGTTGTCTGTGGGCAGCTGTTTAAGCAGGAAAAGTAAGAGTGGTCTGGCTCTTGGGAATGGATGGCGAACGCTTGGCCAAAAAAGATTGCGAAGAGATTTGCAATAATTTGGGAATCGCCCGTGGACCTATCAAGAAAATTTAGGGATGATGGATAGTTATCCGATTTGCTTTTAGTTTTGATGAACTGAAAGAATCTTTTGGGGTCGGAAATGAGTGTGTGGTCCATTCGGTTTAAATAGTTGTTATAGAGAGTTTGGCAAAGTACAGAGAAATTAATTTGGGCAGACTGGTAGTAGAAGAAATCGGTGTCCGAACGCGATTTTAAGTAAGAATACCAGAGCTTATTTCTCTTGTTACGAAGAGATCGCAGCTCTTTATTATACCACGGTGGTGACGATGAGGGATTCCTTTTGGGTAAAAAAGGCTTAGATTTGGAGAGACATTTTAAAATTTCGGTATAAAAGGATGCAAGAGCATCGTTAACCGTAAGGTTAGAATTATTGTAGAGAAAGTTAAAATTGACCATACTGAGGAGGTTGTTCAGTTTGGCGTAGTTAGCCCTATGAAAATTAAAACTATAAGAATATTCATAGGAAACGGGATTAAGACCATTGTCATATGTCAGCGTAAGAGAAAGGGGAGGGTGGTAACTATCCAACTTAGAAAGCAGATGTTTACTTTCTAAAACGACGCAGTTATCTGTATCAGTGGCGAAGACTAGGTCGAGTTGTCTGCCGATGTTGTTGGTGACACCACTTAATTGATATAGACCAGAGTCAGTTAGGCAGTCGATGAAAAGATTCTCTTTATCAGAGGTAGGATTTGTTGCAGTATAGTAGCACTGATCAATCTGAGTCCATAGAAGCTTAGGTAGATTAAAATCACCTAAAAAAGTAACAACGTCATTGGGATCAGCAGCATTAAAAATGCAGTCGATTGCATCAACAGCTAGCTGGTAACCTTGAATTGGTTGAGAGGGGCGAATATAGCAGCAACAAATATATAGGTTGCGTTTGCAAATAGGAATTCTAGCGCAAACGAATTCGAAGAATGCTGTGGACGATTTTTTAAAGGGTCTAGACTCGAGACGAGAGTGTATAGCTAGAAGTACACCACGGCCATATAAATTCTCCTTTTTATCTAGACCATCATCACGGTGTAAATCGAAGTCTTGGGAAAATAATTCATTATTCTTAATATCAGGGGTGAGATTGGTTTCTGTGAGGGCAAAGATGTCGTATGGCAGAATCTGCGAATTAAGATATATAGCAGAAATCTTAGAGATAGCGGTGTCGTCATCAGCAAGGCTCTAAGCGCAGCTTAACTGCCACTACAGATACAAATGCCTCGCCTCCTCCACCGATTCCGGATATGGACTTATTATACAGTTACCATTTTCTTTTCAATAATTTTTGCGATTCCTCGTGAGACATAGATCTCCAACAACACTGGGGATGATTGAATGGATTCATCCTAACTGACAGTATGAATGGATTCCATTGCCGAGTATTATTCGCAATACTGTAGTCAATACTTCAAGCTTTAAAGTGCTACCAATCCACCAATCTGCGCAAAACGATATTCTTTGTCCCCGAATATCCTAGAAGCTAGGTTTTTGTGCAATTTTTATAAAGCGGTTCAATTTTTCTTTCTGCTATTGTGCCATATAAGTTATATTTTGTTATAATATGCCTGAGCAGTCTGCTCCCGTTCTCAGTGTTCGCGTCTATTTTTTTAACATTAAATTTACGTATGTACGAGTATAGTAGATCTGCGTTCTCCGAACGAACATATGTCGAAAAGTTGCTGTGTTAAGTTAAGTTAAAGTTAACCACTACTTAAAATACATCCCCAATACCATCTGTATCTACGTAATAGTTCCGTATTGTACACAACACCCAAATAAAACTGTTGCAGGCACCTTCACTGAATGGCACTCCATTGCCATGGGAAAGCACGTATTCGTCCGTACTCTGCTACTCGTAGCTAAAACAAGCAAAATGTATGCCACTTCTAGCTCCAAGCTATTGTCTTTGTTAATTCGTTCAGCATTTTGTTTGAACTAAAATGCCACACAATTTGCCCGGTCACTTGTAAGGTAACATTATGTACTTGGTTCTGCATAAAATCCAACCCTTCGTCAAATTACTTCCATTGACTGGGTATACGATGTTTATTTAACTGCTGGAGAGCGAACAGTTTTCACCAAGTTAATTTTTGTATTTATTTAAAAGCGAAAATAGAAAGAAAAAACAAAAAAGCAAAGTGGAATCCCTGGTCGGATTGTACCACTTGAGTAAAGCGCAACGGGGTGCAAAGTGGTTAACTCTTTTAAAACACACTCTAACCCCTAAACCTCCACTCATAGTTCGCCAGTCAGCACTCTATCATCTTGTATCTGGCATTCAGCCGCTGGTGTCGTGTGAGAGTGGTTTGTATTCATTGAACGTGGGAGCGGGGGACTCCCCTACTTGGAAACTTATTTACATTCAGAGAGCGCTCATAACTTTTTGTTAATGTCAACCTTCGTGGGACTTGTCTCTATGAGTGGGTGGTACTCGTATCTGTATATTCCATGTCTTCGGCTATCCGTATCTGTTGCATGAACAGAAGTAGAGTGAACGTTGCCGGTCGCTATTAAACACCTACCTGACAATTCTGAGCTAAGAGAAGCACGTTCTTAGAAACGCGATATTTATGTGAAAGCCAGTTGGAGCAATGGAATCCCTGATGCTTCAGGAAGCCCAATGCCGATGCTGTTGTGTAAGTGTTTTGCGATGCGAAACCGATTTGAATAATTTTCTAATTTAGAAAGTCCTGAGGGTAGTAGGGAGTAGTAATTTCACTGGCAGACGCTTTCGATTGTTCACTGGAATGCGAAATTCTAATATTTTCCTTTTTTTTGTTCTTTCTGCTTTCAGAACGGATACAGCGGATTCCTGGAGATTTGCAAACGTTGATGTTATACCGGCCACAGGAATCATGGCATTCGGTAAGATTAGCATAAAAGTCTATTTTGGGTGTATGGTAAGAATAGTTTTGGGACTGAAGCGCGTGGTGTAAGAAATTGAAGTGTTAAGCGGTCTTTACTGGGATAATTCTTGGATGCTAGTGTTAAACAATAAATAGTCCCGCACTTCCCTTATTCGAGGTTCAATTTAATTTTTTCTTTGTGTGGAGTTATATAACATATTTTCCAATGAGACAGCTTGAATCTTGAGGGAAATTAGGAGCAGCCGCACATTTTTTCTTTGTAGTGTGTGGAAGAAAATGTTGAAGCTATGGTATGGTTCTGTTATGCGTAGTCTTAACCTTTGAATTAAGGCCTTTAAATACTTAAATGGTTTCTGTAAGAGAGTTCCGATGCACAGAGAGTGGTTGTTCTTGAACAACCGGATTGCAATGAAAATACACACACAGGCAAAGGTTGTTTTGTCGTTATCCCATTTAATTCATACTTCAATCACTGATATGAGATACCGCATCTGTAACGACGATGCCTTTAAGCATTCAATCAAATGTCGTTAGGTGGTAGATGCCATAATTTCGTTTATTGACGACCCCGTTCTTTTTTATTTTTTTCTTTAGTGGGGTTCCTTAGATAGTTACCATTAAGGATGCAACTGGTTTCTTTCATCCCCTCATTCGAGCTTCTGCTGCATTTTATCCTGGATTTTCCGACAACCTGCGTTGAACATGGTCTATCAGTTTATTTTTGTAGACTTCGTTTTTATTGCCGCTGTAATTTTTCGTTTATATTTCTTGCCAACATTGCGAAGCCTACATTAAAGCTGGATGAATAATTTTCAGTTATAACAGATCTTTAAGCTTAACCCGCATTTTTGTGTGGCATTTTAGCGCCATTTAGAGCGTGTAATGGTATTTAGATTTTTTGCACCTTTGCGCGATGACTCCCACTAGGAAGATGTCAGAAATTGGATTTACGGGTTCAATCTGCGTCCAGAGCTGACGTCTTCGACCGGAACCCGGTTTTCTTATGGTTTTCTCTGGTTTGCTCAGGAAAAATTCTGTCAACAAAGGCAGGTACTAACTTCCTAAGGGTTCATTCGAGATCGTTTTAGAATATCGCTCTGGGTTTGGTGTCAACTACTAATCTGACTTGATTTTTGTTAACTGATAAAACGAAGTTGGGGTTCGAACACCGAACCTTCCGATTTGGAAGCCAGTCCACTACCACTCGAGCAACGGCCACGCACTTGGTTTCATGGCATATATCAATTTTACGTTGTCTTAATACGTTTACTAGTTTGAAGCTTTTGTCAGTCATTGCACGAGGCTTTCGGTTGCAGTATGAAATTTATTTCTTGAAACTACAATCTTGAAACTTATTGCTCCCCTCCGGAAACCATCGAGGTGTGACATGAATATTTCCGTTCGCCTAGGAATCACTCTTCCGCTGTGCAGAAGAAGTTCTTTCTAGTTCATGCTAGTATGCATGAATGAGTGTTAATCCAAGGTCTATTTCGCTCCACCGGTGTTTTCCAGAGTGGGTACTCTCATAGACCTTAATGTGCCTCAGGCTCAACTTAGGTGTTAAAGGTCCAAATTTGGTCATCTGAGCGTCATATTTGCATTTATCATATGTGTTATACTCCTATATATAAAGAGTTATCTTTATTGATTTGTTAATTTCACTTTATTTCTAATTCTTGTCACTTTTGCATGTTTTTCAATTAAATCATTCTGTTAACCGGTTTAATTTCATTTACATTCTGATTTACTAGTTTTAATGAAATTATTTTTGCATAATTGGTTTTTGCTTGATTCGTATTTTTTTTGTGCGCGGAATAAATGAAAAACTACCGTCCGGTTTCGTTTATTTTTACATCACCAGTTTTCCATATTTCGAGTAAATTGAAATTTAACCAAGCACGCTTTTCGGCAAAAATAGGATATACAAACGTGGTTCACTGCCAGGAATGGAAATGAATGTCCGGAATAACAAAAATTTCATCTGAAAATAAACTTTTTTTTTATTTTTATTGACTCACTTGCAGGATATTTTTTTTTTGTACTATCCATAGCATAGTATTGTAGCTTGCCATGTTATCTAAATAAGAAAGAAAAAAATGGATACACGTTCCAAAGAAGAAAGTGTAAACCAATTTCAGAAAATGTAGCAAAATTGAGATTGAATTTTAGGTTTTTTAAATGATTTTTTCCCCAATTCCAGGGCTTATGCTTTGTTTTTTGAAGTGCTGGCTGCTCAAAAACGGCACGGCACGTGAAATTGTGTTTTAACGAGGTGTTCTGTTTATGTTTTCTGAGTTTCCATCGTGGCGTGTTTTGTTAAGTAGTGTTCAAGTGGCGGAAATTATGAAACCAGATTTTCGATAGCCTGTTTTGTTTGAAATGAGTTTAAATGTTTGAATTAAAGCCTAGGAATCTGCTTCAGAAGCACCAGCACCTAGTTTTCGAAGCTCGTAATCATCATCCTTTTATTGGCAAACCCATCGTATCACACTACCGTTATTGAAGTGATTTTTATATTAAATTCGTCCGCGTATGGTCTATAAAGCGCGCCAAATATTACACTGTCAAAGCAAAGATTATCATTTGCTGCAGTCGTCGAAAATAAGGCCAACCATATTCGCGACTGCTTGTTACCACATATAGATATAGGTTTCGGTGGCTTACTATCGTCAGTCGAAGGAGTTGTGATGTAAAAAAAATATATCTGTTTTGTATGATAGCAATATGCTAATATGTCGAACGCGTATCCCCAAATCTCTCAAAAACTCCTTTATCGTCAGACCAGTGGCAACGCTGCCCACGTGCCTCCAGAGATGCCGCGACTGATGAGTTGGGTTTCACTCGACCACAACCTAGAAATTCCTGGTTTGCTGCAGAATGCCGCCAAGCATATACAGCTAAACAAAAAGAATATAAAGCGGCGCTACAATGAAGGACGTGAGCCGCTCGTGATCTCTACGAGCAGAAGAGAGCGGACTCATCCAAAAGAAGAAAAAAGAGCACAAGAAGCGCGCGAACGAAGATATTGAGAGGATGATCTCTGGAGTACAACATTCCGAAGTTTTGCCAACAGGTAAAAAGAACGTGTGAAGGCAAGAAGATTCGCCTGCAGAGATGAAGAATGAAACCTTGTAGTACAATCATATTGAGATTATGGAAAAACTTTTTCTGCAGACTGTTTAACGGCGACGAAGCTCAACATTCCGCCATCAGGCAGAATAGACCATTCAACTTAGACGATGGTAGTCAAAACTTCCGTCCACTTGACCAAAAGGAAGTAAGGATAGCAATATCCAAGCTCAAATCCAATAAAGCAGCTGAACCTGACGGCTTACAGGCTGAGTTATTCAAAGCTACTGGAAATGACATTGTGGAGAGCATACACCAACTCATTTCTCAGATCTGGTCAAAAGAGTGTAGCCATATGCCTGATGAATGGACTCTCAGCATCGTATTTCCAATCCACAAAAACGGAGACCCCCTGATTGGTCCCTATCAGTGCGGTTTCAGGGCAGGAAAATTCACAATCGATTAAATTTTCACATTTTCGCAGATCCTGGAAGAAACTCAAGTGGAGGCACAATCTTTCAAAAGTTTATGCAATATAATATAATATCGATATAATTAGCATAACTCCGCGGGTTGTCACCGTTGCTTTCGCTAGATTGAAACGGCAGCTGCCAAAATGGGTTATAACCAAGTATATGCTGTCGACAAAAAGGGACATATAACATCGAAGAATTGGACAGAATATCAGAGTCGGCAGCTATAATTTCGAGGTAATAAGGGTCTTTGTCTACCGCTGCTTTGCTATAAGTTCATCCAACAAAACCTCGGCAGAAAGAAATCGAAGAGTAACTCTTGTCAATCGCTGTTACTTTGGGTTAAGAAGGCAAAGAAAAACAAAAAAGCAAAAAACTAAAGAGTCCCTATATAAGACCTTGATCATCACAGTCCTACTTTATGGCGCTGAAGCATGGACTCTATCGAAAGCGGATGAAGATATCCTCAGCCGTCTCGAGGGCAAAATTGTTCGAAAAATATTCGGTTCCTTTTGCGTTGATGGCCTTTGGAGGAGAAGATTCTTCGACGAGCTATACGAGCTGTACATCAACATCTACTAGTAGTTAGAGATGGCTAGGACATGTAAAGCCATTGGACACCAATGCTCCGGCCCGCAAAGTCTTGCGAATCAAACCTCAGCCGACTTGTAGTGCGCAACTGGAGGCAGTTAGTTAAAGACAGGGCAAACTGGAGAGGCATGTTAGTTGAAGCTCAGGCTCACCAGCAACTGCAGAATCACCTAAATAAGTAAGTAAGTAATCCCCGCTTGAGGACTACAAAATGACTTACATTAGTGAGCTCTTCTAATCACGCGTAATATAGAGAACATTCCAATAGATTAGTGCATTCATGATTTTGTTCAGTCCTGTGTGCCATGTAATTGAGATGCAAAAGTTCCTCTCTGGCTTTAAATAATTGAGAAATCGTGTTGATGTTCTATCGGTCGTGAAAGTAGTTTTTGCTTCCGAGATCGTGTTGAAGAATTCTATAGGTACTTCTGGATTCACTTCAAATTCACAGAAGAGGCCCATTCTGTGAATTTCGTAAATATAGTTGCCTGAATTTTTACCAACTGCATCTCCGTATTATTTTTCCAATTTGCAGTATTCTCGTCCCGTAGCCGCACGTTATGCTTATAACTTAGTCTCTGCCACTCACTGAAAAACTGTAGATTTCTACGAAATCGGTGCCTTAATACTGTCATCACTTTCGTAATATAGCTGAAATGAATTTTTAATGTGAACATATACAGCGGAGCTAGTCCAGTTTCCAGATGAATCATGTAAGTACTCGTATGCGTGTTTTCAGGTAATCTGAATATCTTTTGTACGAAGTATCTTAACAGCTTTATTACTTCTTCGTATTGGAGAATTACTCATACTTGGGCCGCATAGCACATAAGCAACCTCACGATTGCTTCGAATAAGTTATATATTACATATATCCTTTTTAGCAAGAAAACTTCTCCAATTTGTGTTTATCGCCATTTAAGATTACTTGAGTTGAGTATCTCCCTGTTCCATTGTGAAAAGCCAATATTTTGGACTTGTTGGTGTTAAGTTTTAAAATCCATGAATGTGATAGAGTAATGTTGTAACCTAATTATCATTAATTGCATCATGGTTGGTGTCTCAGCAAGCAGGAAAATGTCATCAGCGTGCATCAGTGGCTTAATGCTAACGCCATTGAACATACAATAATACCCCTAGGTATCGAGGTTAAGGAATCATCCAGGAAGATTGAGAAAGGAGGTGGACTTAGGAGGCAACCTTGCTTTACTCCCATCTTCGACTCGAATCAGGCAGGAAGGAACGTTCATTTTATTCCACACCGCGGTCCAGAATTTTCATGATTTTCAACATTTTAACTTGCAGAATAAGTGATATACCCCTATAATTGTTTGGTTCGGGTGCATGTCCTTTCTTCAATAATGGGAAAATAATATTTCGCCTAAAACTTATTGGAGCCTCTCTGTGTCGATTATAAAATTTTATGCTGCTGTGAGTTTTTCAAGAAATTGCTCAGTCGCATATTTAAAAAATTCATATTAAACTCGGTCATCGCCACGGGCTTTTTTTTAAACTAGATTGCTCTCTGGCTCTCATAACTTCTTCAAGCGTGATTGCACGATCTTGCGCCACGTTTTCTATATAAGGAGGAGCATAACTTATGACAGTTGGCCTGGGATACGTGATTGGCTTAGCAAATTTTGAAAATGTTCCGCTAGCACATCTGTTTCGATTTCAATAGACCTTGCGAATAGGCGGCCGTTTAGGGTTCTGTCTAGCTTCCAAAAGGAACGACTATCTCGGACTCTATCTACGAATAGCTCTCGCATTAGGAACTGAGTGCGTGATTTTTTTTTTCATTTTACTTTTATTTTTATATGCATTGTTGGTTTCGTGGTACATGTTTTTGGTGAGATTTGTACCTGTACTTCTGACCAATGTCAAAAATGCGAACGATTTTTCATCATACCATAAGTCTTTTCTCTTTCGGATTCCCGTTGATTGAAAAGCCTTTTCAGCATCAACGATACATGATATTAGCGAGTCCGTACCTCAAGGAGAGTGAAGATCACCTGTATTCACCCCGCTAACTAAAGGTCTAAGCTAGTTTTGGAAGCCATTGTTACTCTCCGGGGACGTCTTGTCGTATTTCTAGTTTTATTTCCACGGATATTGGAAAGTGGTTTGGCATCATTTCCTTAACCTATAGATCCATTGCATGATCTTGTCATAGCCCATGTACCAGACAGTAATCGATTGTTGAGCACGTTGCTCCCCTGAAGAATGTTATTTGTCCTTGTTCGCTACTTTTAGTTCGTCCACTTAACAACGTAAGCGGTAGGACTGGTTAATTTACACATTTCGATTAATTGTTTCCCGCTTCCATCAGTTTTTTCATCAGTCGCACTCTTATTAGCATTTATATGACCGGTTATAAAGTCTATGTTAGATAGTTGAGTAGTCCCAATTCTCGCGTTCATGTCTCCAATTACCTTTACAATGGTCAAAATCCATTGGAAAATTATATAAGCCCCAGAAATTTGCTGGCCAATTATTACAATTGATGTAAGTCGGGGTTGTACTATATAACATTTTGCGTTTTTTTAAGAAAATTTCTCATTTATGAAACGGCATTCTACGACTTTTTGAAACCGTATAGACATCCTCCGTCGGCTCTACCATGCATATGCGTTCGTGTTACAACGATCCAATGTATTATATGACTTTTAAAATATATTTCAAATTGCTTCATATTTTTTTCCACATAAGGTTCATATAAAATGAAGATATGATACTGTGTTATGTTTTCAAAAAAATTCTTTAAAAATCAATATTGTTATATGAAATAATTTTTAAATTCTAGTTACTTAAGCTAAAACAATTATTTTTACAAGACTAAGTAACGACATTATGCAATAATTAAAAACAATTTCTTGGACTATGGGTTTGGACAGTTTGAGAATCAATGGTGGTCTGGATGCGCACCCGCTCTTAAGATTTCCGCGCTCAGTTGTAATATCACGATTGTTGTCGATCATCTACTGCAAAAATGACATTCCACCTTCTTTGCCACATGCAAAATATTTCCACCGTCGAAGTAAAATGTTGGCATAATTATCACCTTTACCAAGTCGAAAAAAATGACATGGGTCCTGTGAGGTTACCTGACTAGAATCGGCCATACACCCAGCTCATCGATCATATACTCATTCGTAAATCGACCATCGAGGCGAAGAGACGTGTTTCGGATTTTCTTGTGAATTAGAACAGTGCACAGAGTAAAAATAAAGTTTTTGACAAAAATTTCAAAAGGAGCAAGTTGGCCTAGTGGAAGTGACAATCAATCGGCAACAAAGCGTGCCGAGTTCTCGACTGACTCCTGGTGGGAGAGAAACTTCCTTTTTTTTTTGTCAAAAATTCAAGTAATTGAAAAAAGAAAAAACACAAGACATAACAAAAACATAAGTGTATCCATCAAGTGATGGATAAAGGCGAGCGGTCCGCTCACGCAATATCGGATCCAGTATATGGCGTGATCAGCCGATGAGGCAATAATGTCGGACCAGAGAGCGGTTAAACGCCATTCCCTATCAGGAGAGTGGCGAAAACATCAACTACAGCAGCTAAGAAGAAGGACACACCTGTGGTCGCTGAATACCCTTACGCCTCCGACTATGGTGAAGGCCATTACATGGGTGCCCATAATAACTTCGCCTGTCTAGCTGCCTCCGAATCAGACGACGAAGAAGAGGTGGAGAATATAAACAACAGCATACATCAGCTGCAACAACAGTACGTAGGTTCCAGGTGCTGGAAGCATACATCGTGTATATCTCTCTCCGTAGTGGAAAGCGGTTGTACATAGTGTCTGTCTATGCACCTAAGGCTACTCAATCCGCCTTATTCATCTCAGAGCGCGAGACACTTTTCCGATTCCAGAGGCTGGAATTGGAAGACAACTATTTTATTATCGGCGGAGATTTCAACGCCAAACATAGTAATTGGGGGAAAAAATACAACAAATACTAGAGGGAACCTACTATTCAATTGGGTACAGTATAATGTATAGACTCGGGCTTAAGGCGACGGATAGTCCGTCGTTTCTCACACACGGGTCCTATTTGGATCTTCTGCTGTTCGACTCACGGATACAACTGACATGCACTAACCAACAAACTACAAACTGTCTACGCACTTTCGCGTATGACAGTGACCACTGCGGTCTCAGCATCAAAATAACTGTTCCCAACGAAATTGCGGAATGGGATGAGTTTGTTCAAAGGCATTCCTATAATTATAGTAGGGTGCGTTGGACACACTTCACCAGAACACTGACTAGAGCACTCTTCTCGAATTCGCTCTACCCACCGTCCAACAGAAATCTGTCAAATGAGGAGCTTGACAGGTATCTAAGACTAATGGACGAGACAATCAAACGAACAATGGACATAACGATACCTCGATACCGACACACTGACGAAGAAGACTTATTCCGCAACGCAACTATTGACGCACTGCACCGACATAAAGGTAGGGACTAAAAACCTTGTACAGACATTTTACTGACAGACATAACCCGGAGATCATAACACTGAAGTCGTCGATTAAAAACCTCCAAACATTAATAAAGGAAAATCACAGAAATTCTGTAAGTTTGTATTGGAACAATAAAATTTGGGCTGTGAACACCAACAATATGTTCCCGCAAATACATATAATATTTCGGAGAAATAATCAGAACGGCTTTCCATGTCTTAAAGTCGCCCGAACGACGAACAACGAACAAATACTGGTAACAGCGGGCATAGATCCAAATGAGCACCAAATGATGATGACAACTTCTTTGTGATCGAGGATCCGCAGGAGCAGGTAGAGGCTATAGGAGCGACTTTCCAGGCAGTGTACAAGGCGAATGTTATCATTGGCCCGAACCACGATCTGGAGAATCGAGTCCTTGTGCACAATTTCTACCTTCGTCAGTTCAGTGACGAAAATATGGCAAATAATGTCATCACCAACGATAGGGTACTACCTCCGTTCATTTCGAAGGAAGAGCTCCAAACGATCTTCGATTCACTTAGAAGTAAGAAATCAGTGGGAACCGATGAAATACCAAACATTGTGCTTCGACATCTCCCTCTAGAAGCGGTGAACATTTATATCACCCTGTTTAATAATGCAATGAATAATGCACATTATCCAGCGCATTGGAAAACTGCGGTGGTACATCCGATCCCCAAAAGGGATAAAGATACTTCCAATCCGGCGAATCTTCGCTCGATTAGTCTTCTTTCAAACATCAGTAAAGTTTTCGAGAAGGTGATCAATAGAGTCCTGACTAAGTGGGTTGAGGACAAACATATAATTCCGGATAATCAATTCGGTTTCAAGGCGGGGCATGATATTATTCCTGCTGCGTCTAAACTGGTTTCTGATATCCAATGGAACAAAGCCAAGAACCAGTGCACTGGTGCCTGCCTGATTGACTTGGAGAAAGCCTTCGATACCGTATGGTTAGAGGGACTCTTTTTCAAGCTGGACAGGTTGGGCATTGGTAAACCACTGCTGTATATTCTTTTTGATATGCTCTCCAGTAGACAGTTCATCGTGAAGAATGACGATGTGACTTCTGCTGGAACATTTAACATTAAAAACGGTCTGCAACAAGGTGCGGTAAATTCGCCGATCCTGTTCAACATTTACACAGGTGATCTGATAGGTTCACTTCTCCATGCCATACGTACGCAGACGACTTAATCGCGTACAGATCGGGTCCAAAGATTGAGATCATTAATATGCTTTTGCAGGGTGACTTCGACAAAATTAAGCGATATTGCGATGACTGGAAGTTGAAAATCGACTTTCAGAAGTCGAAAATTATTCTGTTTAGGGCGCCTTTGTCTGGGGCCTCTAGGGATACCAGAAAAAATTGGCGAAAGTTCTCGATCGTGGGGCAGCCACTTGCTTGTCGGAATGTAGTCAGATACCTTGGGATCTGGCTAGATCAATTTTTGTATTTTAACAAACATATAGATGTCGCTCTGGCCAGAGCCAAAGGTGCTTTTACCCTTACAAAGAGACTATTCTATAACAGCCAACTCGATGCCAGGGTGAAGTTACTCTGCTACATGTCACTTATCAGGCCCATGCTTGTATTTGGATGTCCCGTGTGGTTCAACGTGAGAGCAAGTTTTTTGGAAAAGATTCGGGTGTTTGAGAGGGCTTGTCTTAGGACTTGTCTTCGCTTATACAGAACACCAGAGTCTGAGTAAATAATATTCTATCCCAATTAGGGCGAACCTAATAATAGTGGACAATTTCGTCATTAAGTTGACTCGAAGGCACATTGCAAGAGCAATGACCTCATCGAACAACCTGATCTCCGGGGCTTTCTAACCTAATTATATGTATCACGAGAGAGTTCGCTTTGACGGCTTTATTGTTGCCAGAAGATATTTACTATCTAGATAGTAAAGGTCTGGTCCAGGACAGATTGCCGGTTCCGCTAATCTTCCACGTCCCTCGAACAACTGCGGACAGGCGACTCAACTACGATAGAGACGTCGCACACGCCAGTACGGAGCGTCTCCCGTTCAGGAGGGTGGTAGGGAGTCGCGACATGAGGGATGTTGCTCGGCAGCACTAACAATTTTGGAGGCTAGTTGAAGGAGGGGAAGTTTCGTCGTCCAATTCTTCCAGTACTAGGTAGCTCCATAGGAAGCAAAGTCGGTCGTCTGACTATTTTATTAGCCATGGCCGGCTTACATAGTTTTAGGTAGGATTAAGTTAGTTTTAAGAAAAAAAAAATAAAAAAAAAATATATATATATATATATGTATGCACATATTTATATATTAAGTATATAATATATATTAAGTATATAAATCTGCAAGTCTGGTCGAGATGAAAACTGCGATCAATGATCTCAAAGCAGTTTGTTCCGCCCAAAACATCTCTAACCTTAAATTGTGCGAGTCGATAAATAACCTGCGTGAAGATCTTGAGACTCAATTTCAATCTACCTCAAAGAACCATCCATCTCTAATGCAGCCTGATCCAATGCTCGAAGTAATCTTTGACAGAATCAACGGTGTTGGTGACGATCTAGCTGCCGCACAATCAACCATTTTCGATATTGAGAATCATATCGAAACGGTAAGCAGCAAAATTGACGATTTACCATTCCACACACAACACCATCAGAATGTCCACTACAATACATCAATTTTGGCTGAATTACTGGAAACCGAAGTCGACCCACTTTTACCACCACCTCCTCGTCCACCACGGTTAATTAAATCTACAAATTCTCCCGCTGCCACTTCAATCCAGGAGACCGAAACTGTTTCACTGTCAACTCCTCCCATCGCCGCCCCACGCAAGCTAATCAAACATTTTGGTACTACATGGACACCTTCCGAATGGAGGCGTAGACTGGAAAAAATTGAAACCGATATGAGTACATTCTTCATCAAAGGCACCCCCGTAAACGCTGATATTTCTTGGATCACGAAATTCTTCGCAGACAAATACGGCATCACCATCAGCAAATGTGAAATGTTCCTGCCATCTCACCACAAAGGTAATCGAAGCTTTAAATTCGACCTCCCTGCTAGATACGAATGGTTATTTAAAAACCCTGCTGGTACTAATTTCAACGTTGGAAAGATGCGCATCTGTAAATGGATCGAAACACCTACCAAGAAACAGGATAAAAAGAAGCTTAAATCTAAGTTACCTAATTCCGATTCCAACTCCCATCCCAAACCGGACTCTAATAAAATACCGAAATCCGTCCCAAACCGTAGCAAACCTGACTCTGTACCGAAAACCGTTTCCAACTCCCGTTCCAATTCTGACTCTAATTGGAGATTTAAAACTAATATATTCCCCAATTTCGCCCCTCCCACTCACATCCCGAACCGACTTCATCGGTCCTCTAATTATATTGCACCTGCAGCCTCCGTTCCACCCAAGCCACCGCGTCCACGCGTCTCTTTCAAATTAGCACCAACCGCTCACAATAACCCCTCGGAAATACCTAACCCCTCTACACGTGCCCCCACTAGCACTTCTTTCCATAATCTTGACCTTAAAACCGGAGCTAAATATCCCAATTTCGTTAGGTCCCATGTTATAAATCCCTCACATGAACATGTGTCTAATGCCCCTTCAATCACCCCTGCATCGCCTTCAAAATCTTCGTCCACCTGCCCCATTTTTGACCCCCTTCTGCCACCCACAGTTAAAATAACCCAACAAACTTTTGGCTCAACAGAATGTCGTTATGCACTTTCTAGGCTTAGAGAAAAAAAGACGTACGAGAATATACGTCTCCTTCTAGCATATCTGCATGACAAATCAGACTCAGTTTGTTATGAGGGGAAAACTAAAACAAGCGTCATGGTCTCAATACAGCAGGAAGGTCTCCCTACTGACCTTACAAGTCTGAGGAACTTATACATCAAGTTCCACGAGATTTTTAATATGTCTCCGCAAAAAGTCTCAGACGACCTTGCTGCTTTCGGTAACTATGTGCACTCAAAAAGGATCTCACACCTCCAACGAAGCAGAGCTGACAACGACAAATGTTTTCGTCCCTAACGTGCTACCATTGCCAGTGTTTCGACCATCCACTCCTACGCCCTCTCGTAATAACCTTCCTCTTACCTTTTACTATCAAAACGTAAGAGGACTGCGATCTAAGACCCGTGTCGTCTTGCACCAATCTCACGCTCTCCCATTTGAGGTCTACGCTCTGACCGAAACTAATCTAATTCCCGATATAAAGAATCAGGAATTATTCCCCCCTAGTTTCAATGTTTTCCGAGACGACGATCTTACCCGCCCAAATGATGATGCTCCGTGTAGAGGTGTCCTACTGGCCGTCCGCAATGACCTAAACTCTTCACCAATCGCTGTTTCTACTTCCTCTAAACTTGACTACGTTTCAATAAAGATAACACTCCCCTGCAGGTCCCTGTACATTATGTGTTTTTACATCCTACCGGCCCAACCAATCGAATGCTACCAACTCGCTATCGATGCAATTGATCAAATAATTAACTTATCTGATCCTCTCGATGATATCATCGTATTTGGCGATTTCAATCTACCTCAGCTGCACTGAACTCAATCAGATGGTAGTTTTAGGTAGTTTATAAGTTTTTAGTTTTAAGTTTTTATAATATAAAAAAACAGTCCGGTTTACTAAGTTTTTACTTAAAATTTATTTTCTTAGTTCTAGTATTAAGTAATGTTAAAATAAATATAAAATTAGACTGTAAGATTTGTCGAAAGACATAGTTTAAGTGTTAGGTTTAGCATAGAGCGCCCGCATGGGGCCAGTAAGTTAGAAAAAGATTATTTGTAAGTAATTTAAGCTAATTTTTAAGCGTTTTTTTGTCTAGCTTGTAAGTGTAAATGAATTCCAAAAATAAAAATGTATATAAAATGAAAAAAAAAAAGAAATCGGTCATATACTCAATCTATGGGTTACAGTATGGTCGGATCGTCAAGAGCTTCAGACCAATTAGTCTGACTTCCTTCACATTAAGAGCATGGTCAATATACTCGTACATAAGCGAAAAACAGTGGTTCTAGCAGTACGCTACAGTGGTATTTGGTATTAAAGTTTTAATGATTTCGTGCGTCGACTGTTTTTTAAATCTGGTTTTATGTATTGGCAATAGAATTGATGTTGCTACAAGTGTACGAAATTTACTTTTTCTATGCCCAGAAATGACTTCGACCAAAACTCGAACCAAAACGGAATTGAAGTCGGGTCTTCACAGATGGCTTCAAAACCCAACTAGAATGCGGCACTAGTGTCCTTGTGGAAGATGGCATCATCCACTTTTCATTAGAAAATCTATCGTCTGTCTTCCACGCTAAGATATACATGTGTATATATTTCTAACAGCGATTAACTATTATAAAAAGTGAAAAAATTATAAAAACAAAGATAAAAATAAAATGGTAGAGAAATAAAAGATTTCGTCTTCTGTTTCACTTTTTTATTAATCCAAATGTAGTTATTTCATTTTTCTGCGTCGTCCATCGGCAAAACTGGTTCTGCAAAGGAAGGAATAGAAAAAGAAACCCTTTGAGTTGGATAGCAAATAAAAGAAAGATAAATGAACTATCATGCTGAGATACGAGGCGAAAATTCAATAAGGAAGAAAAATAAGAGAGTAAATGTGCAATGAAATGAGTACGATAATGGAACCACGTCAGCTCGCTACACACTCCTATATCTTCTCGGTTAAGGGGAACCAGCAATGCGACGCACACACGATAGTACTTTTATTTTAATTTTTATTTTATTTCCTTATTCAAATCATGTATGTACAATAGCAAAAATCAAGTATAGCTTGGCAAAGCCGTATGCAAGATTGACTATTAAAATAAATTACATAAATACATTCATTGTGTCTATGTTTCTTATACATCAGTATCTAACATCAATCTTTCTTATTTATTTTGAATTCAAAAGTTTTCGCTGAAAACATAAAAAGTTTTTGCACCTCCATTTCGTTTAAATGCGATACTATTTCCGTGTCAGTTAAATAATTGCAGCCGAAGAAGCATCGCCTTGTTTCTAGAAAATGGAAGACATCTTCTCTTTCTCTCCGGTTACACAGACTGCATAGGCCGAGAAGATCCTCTCTATGTGGCGTATAATTCAATTGTAGAAGCTCGGCACGAAGTCACACCATCATCGAGATATGTACTCGTATGTCTGTAAACCACTCTATGGAGAGAGCTGGTGGCTTCTTTGATAAACTTCTCTCGAAGCTTCTCATCAACCATAGCAATTAACTTATACAATTTAGCTCTCCATTCATTGAGGTTTTCAATATGCAAGTCCAGCTGGTGGTATGCATTGCGCGAGCTCGTTCCATTCCGCACACAAGCTGTGTCTTCGGTTGATTACGTAAAGGGCTGCCTTCTTCGGTAGTCTTTCATTATGCATGTTCAAAACTTTGATAATGTAGTCTACCTGGATTTTGAGGGTTTGGATGAAGAGTGGAGATAGTCCTGTTACTAACATTACTACTACATTGTTCGAAGGCAGATTGAATAAATGATGAAAAACCTCAGCAGCTTTTCTACACTTTCATATTGTTTGTATCCCCATACCTGTGACACGTAGAACGTAACTTACAGCTATGCGCCATACTTCTGTTGGCAAAACACTTTTTCCAAGTAGCTCCAATAGCACTCTTGGCCTTAACAAGTTTCTCACTCTGATGCTTTTTCATACTTAAGTTTTTTGGAAGGCACACTCCTAGGTATCTAACTCGTTAGCGACTTCAATAGGTATTGAATTATAGAGCCATCTTTCGCTTATGCTATTTCTTCTACCACTGTTTCCGAAAATCAATTTCTTTGATTTGTTGAGGGTGTACAGTTGGTTGATCATCAATTGGAGTGATTCGGGTGAGTGAGATAGCATCAATATGTCGTCAGCGTAAAGGAGGGTCTTTATAATGGTCCCCGCAAACTCTACACCTCCACTAATGCAATCCGTTAGATCCTCTATGAAAAGTGCGAATAGCAGAGGGCTCAGTGCACACCCCTGTCGAACGCCAGACTCTGCTTGAAACCATTCTGATATTTCTTCTCCATTCCAAACTGCGGCTATAGTTTCCTTGTACAGATTTTGTAAAACTTTTCCATAATTTGGAGACATCCCCCATATAGTTTCTAAATAAGTGCACGTCTATCCACCGCATCGAATGCCGCCTTAAAATCGATAAAGAAGCTGTAAAGTTATTATTATTATTATTATTATTATTATTATTATTATTATTATTATTATAACTTTATTGAAAATATAAATAAATTATATAAACAATAACAGGAATAAAGCGCTAGCTACCAGGGTTTTGCGCTAGTTGATATCATATAAAATATTTAAATAGATCGATGTAAATTTAATGTTAGTAGGACAGAATGAACTAATCTAATGTTATTTTCAGAAATACAAGATAAAAGAAGTTGTAATGATTTGCCGGTGATAGTGTTGAATGTTGTGGTGATGAATTCGCATTGTAGCAGGTGAGGAAAAGTCAAAGCAGGTTTTTGTTCACAAAAATTGCAAGGAACAGTTTGCTGTTTGGTGATAAGGTGTTTATGGGTTAAACGAGTATGACCCATCCGGAGTCTGATAAAATTCCTAACAATAACAATGGGTAATTTCGAGGGATAGATAGCTCGTTCAGCTTCCGGATTAATCGATGAATAGTGGTGATGATTCCTTTTTAGTTTTTGTTGACATGAAGAAATTGGCATATTTTTTGAAGTCATTGTTGTTAAAGTAATAGAATTGGAAAAGAGGTTCTTTGAAGGCTAGTTTGGCTTCTAAATCAGCATATTCATTGCCGTTTATGCCTTTATGCCCCGGGACCCAAGCAATTTTAAGATTTCTCCTCTTAGCAATTAACTTGTCGCGTATTTCAAGGACTATAGTTGAATAGTTGTTGATGTTTTTAACTGCATTGATTGTCGATAGGCTGTCAGTAAATATAATGGTTTTATTAGTTCTTGCAGCCTGGATTGCTCTGAGAATGGCGAAAGATTCAGCGCTAAATGTAGACATTGTGGGATGTAAGAGTCCTTTACTTATTACAGAGCCATGCTCATCGACAACTGCGTACGCGTTTCCGTATTTCGTTTTAGATGCATCATTGAAGAAAAATTGCCAACCATGTTTTCTTAAATTTGCCGTTGCTTGAAAAAACACACTTCTGCATATTTCGTTATTAGCACTGGCTTTTTGAAGGTGTGTAAAAATTGGGAAAAAGGATTCAGATGAAAGATTCCAAGGTGGATTCTTGAAAGAAGACTTCTTACCAATAATGAGGGGAGTGTCAAAATTAGCTGCGGCTGTTATTGCGGTTAGTAGGGCTGAAGGGTATTTGGGTGTTTTTTTTCTTTTGAGAATTTTTCTAGCGTCATCTAGGATTGGACTTTGGAAGGAAGAATGGATCTTATGTAATATTTGCCAGGTGAGATATTCGGTTCTATCAGTTAAGTTAGGTAGTCCAGCTTCAACTAAAATGTTTTTGATAGGCGTTGTGCGAAAAACTCCAAGGCATTTCCTTATTGCTGTGTGGAAGAGTGTTGATACGAGTATAAGCTGCAATGATGATTTACCACATTTACCATATATTGGGAGGCCGTAGTCGATTTTGGAGAGTATAATGGATCGTATGACAGCAATTAAAGTATTAACGTCACATTGACTGTTTTTTGAGCTCAAAAACTTAACTATGTTAACCCTGGTAGTCGTGCATTTTTTTATATATATACAATGATCCTTAAAACTATACTTAGAATCAAATATTATTCCAAGTAATTTGGAAAAATTTACATTTTTAATATTTACATTATTAAGACAAACATTATCAATACATTTTGTACATTTATATTTTTTACAAATGTGAAAAGTTCACATTTTGAAGTTGATATTTTAGAACCTGATATATTACCCCAGTTGGATATGTTAATGAGTATTTCAGAAAATTTTGATGCTAATAAACTAAGATTTTTACATTTAGAGACCAAAATAAGATCATCAGCATATAGAATATGGTTAATCATAGGAAAATTTAGTACTATCTTGTTTAACTCATTAAAAGCAATTATGAAAAGGATAACTGATAAGGGTGATCCTTGAGGGATGCCATTTTTTAGACAGTGGATGGAGGAATAAATGTTGTTAGTTCTTATGCGAAATTGGCGGTTAGTGAGGATTTTGGGTCCAACTTTCCATTCAGCCAGTTGTTTTAGGATGACATGGGGTCCAACCCTATCAAAGGCCTCGGCAAAATCAACTGACAATATTGAAGCGTGGTTTTCTTCCGATAGTGCTGAAGAAATGAGGAAGTCAAGGTGAAGGAGGGAGTCCATAGTGCTCCTTCCCTTTTTAAAAGCAAGTTGATTCTTATCGATCAATTGTTGTCTTTCGATAAACCAGAAAATTCGCTTGAAAATAATTTGCTCTAAAATCTTACTGATACAGGGAAGAAGCGATATGGGACGGTATCCTGACAAGAAGGGCATTTTTTAAGCATTTCGTAAGATATCTTGTCGAAACCTGGAGATTTACCTTTTGCTGAATATAAACAGCTTTCGAGCTCAAGAAGCGTTATAGGAGCTTCAATTAAAGTAGCAGAAGGAGAGATGGTATAAAGTGGAATGGGAGTTGTTAACCAATCGTGTTTTTTTTGTAAATAATTCGAATGGAAATTAGAATCTGCATGTGATTTTTTCCAAGTTTCAGCAAAATATGAGTTTATTTCATTCGGATTCGTTATATTAAATGTATCTGTTTTTATGACCTTTATGATGATGGGAGAATAGTCACCAGTAAGACATTTTATCAAGTAATACTATTATTTTAGTGCATTCATATAAAATTTCATATAAATGTGATTATTAATTCGCGTTTTATCTCTAGTTAAACAGAATCATAATGGGAACTGAGACGATGATGGTGAAAATTGAGCATCGCTTTATAATTAAATTTCTCACTAAGCAAGGAAAAAGTCAAAAACTATTCATGAAGAGATGGTGGCTGTTTACCAGGGTTCCGCACCTTCATTATCAACTGTGCAAAAGTAGTCAAGTGAGTTCAAGAGAGGCAAAGAGAGCATTGAAGACGACCCCCGCTCCGGCGCCCCGGCTACTGCTTGTACGGGAGAAAGCATCAAAGAAGTCGAAAAACTTGTTCTTGAGGATGCCCGAATAAAGGTGAAAATGATGGCAGAGATCACCAAGCTTTCAATTTGTACCATTCACACCATTCTTCATGACCATCTTAACCTTTCAAAGGTCAGTGCAAGGTGGGTGCCACGAATGCTCACAGCGCCTCAGAAAAACGTGAGAATCGCATGCTGTGGAGAGTTTTGGACATGTGTAGTGAGAACGCGGACGGTGTTATGGATCGAATTGTTACTGGGGACGAAACATGGGTCCACCACTATGACCCTGAAAGCAAACAAGAGTCCATGCAGTGGCATAAAAAAGGAACAGACCCCCCGAAGAAGTTCAAAGTCACTCCGTCTGCCGGGAAGCTCATGGCCACAGTTTTTTGGGACTCAAAGGGAATCTTGCTCATTGATTACAAAAAAAAGGTGAAACCATCAACGCCACATCCTACGCTTCCACTTTGCATAATTTGCGGGAGGAAATTAAAAAGAAAAGACGGGGTAAACTCGCAGCGGGTGTGTTGCTTCTTCATGACAACGCTCCTGTTCACACGGCGCGAGTTTCCAAGGCTGCTGCGCGAGATTGTGGTTTCGACGAAATCCAACACCCACCCTATAGTCCAGACCTTGCCCCTAGTGATTATTTCCTGTTTCCGGATTTGAAAAAATGTCTTCGTGGAAAAAGATTTTCGGATGATGAAGAACTCAAGTCGGCAATAAATGGGTATTTTGCAGAGAAAGAGGAAATTTATTTTTTTGAGAGTTTAGAAAAGCTTATCTCAAGATGTAACAAATGCATTGATGTTAGGGGAGATTATATTGAAAAATAAAAACAATTTAAATTGAATTCGCATTTTTCTTCATATCGATACCGAGAATATATTGAACGACCCTCGTATATCATTCCACATCTTTTTAGGACGTGAGTTTTGATTGATTTCAGAGGTAAATTTTTAAAAACATTTCTTTTTTTAAATTTATGCAGCTCTTTGAAATTTAGCGTTGGCCTTACGATAATTTATAAGATAAGAATCTGAAGGAGAATTCCTAAAAGCCTTGAACGCTGTTTGCTTCTTTTGTCAGAGGGAGTTGATATGCGGATTCCACCAAGATACGGTTTTATTGTGAGATTTTGATGTTGTTTGGGGGATACTTATATTGGCTGCGTAACGGATTGATTTGGTTATAGAAGCGGCTTCACTGTTTACTTCACCAAAATAAGGTCTATCTGAAACTTGCTTCGAGATCACAGTCTGAAACAACTCCCATTTAGCTAAATCAGTCAAAAATCTGGGATGGGTTTTAGGAAATGCGATATTGTTATCAAAAGAAAAAGTAGTTAAAATTGGGAAATGGTCGCTCCCATATAAGTCGTCATAGACTTCCCAGGTTGATTTTGGAAAAAGATGAGGAGACATGAGGGTTAAGTCAATGTGGATAAACGAACTGTGTGTAGAAAAGTGGGTAGGGCGACCGTCATTTAAAATTGAGAGGCTATTGTTGGGAATAAAGTTTTCGACTAACTTACCTCTCCTATTACCAATTGGGGATCCCCAAGAAGGGCTCCAAGAATTAAAATCACCAGTAAGAATGATCGGAGTTGAAATATTGTGGAATATAAAGACTAATATAAAGACTAACGATAGTTAGTTTGAATTTTAATTCAATTTCAACAGCGACCGCAGAGATGGGTGAATTTATGCGAAAGAACCTATGGGGGATAGTCTTATGCACAAGGAGACCAATACCCTGCTTACAAGTAGTATTTGCCGGAAAAATGGGTGAATATTTTTTGGGTGAAAAAGCATGTTGCTTGAATTTTAAATGAGTGGCCTGAAGAGATATTATGCATGGGTTTAATTCGTTTATTAATAATTGAAGAGAATGGTAGTTGTTGTAGTAACCATATATGTTCCATTGCAAAATTTTAAGGTTACCGTAGGCAGTAGAATCGCTCCCTCTGCACATACTACCAAGTGCATGAATAGAGGGACGATTTCCGCCTGATGAATTGAGTGGAACACTGACACTATTATGATGAGTCATAATTGATGTCAGTGTTAATGGGAGAAAGTGTTAGATCGGAAGTAAGAGTTTGACGAGATGATATCTTCTCCTTACTTTGGAGATATCTTGGGCAGTTTTTCGACGAGGCAGGATGAGGACCAGAGCAGTTGACACATTCGATTCGTGAACAGGTGATGCCGTCGTGTGGGGGGGAAGTTACATGTATCACATGAAGCGGGATTTTTACACCATTTAACTGTGTGCCCAAGCCGTTGGCATTAACGACAACGCATTGGATTCGGAATATATTCCGATATTTTTGTTTTGTACCAACCAATTTCAATGCAGTCTGGGATTTTGTAAAGATCAAAAGTAAATATCATGAGGCCTGTGGGTTTTCTTATGTTATTAAATGATTTGGTAAATTTGTAAACGTCGGTAACAAATTGACTCTTTAATTCAGAAATTATTTCAGGTTCGGGTACATCAATTAGGCAGGGAGCATATGCTATTCCTTTGCATAGATTAAGGTTCGAATGAAGTTTGATAATTACAGGGCAAACACTATCGAAAACTTTTGAATTAATAAATTTTTCAGCTATGTTTTTGTCTTTTGTTAGGATGAGAATGGAACCATCTCGTAATTGGGAAATTTTTTCATAACGGGTGCTGTTGGAGTCGATTAATTTTTTTAGGATAAATACACTGATTGATTTTAAAGTCTTGGATTCATCTTTGGATAAAATATGCACAAAGCGGGGATTTTTATATGTAGATTTCGTTGGCAGAGATGGGAAATCATTAAACATAATGTCGGATGGCCTTGTTCTTTTAGTAGGCGGCGGGGGAGGGTCAGGGGGATCCGAAAGCGAACAAATGTCAAGAAGACCGTACCGGTTACCGGAGCGGATTGGCTTTGGAGCCATCCTTAAACTGAGTTAAAACGGGAGAAATAGTTATGCCGTGGGATTAGTTAATATAACAGATGGGGAAAAAATTAAATTAGGTTCTCTTAGCGGGGAGAGAGAAAGAAGAAAAGCCGGATAGCTAACACAACACTATATGCAGAAAATAGGTCTGAACTGATTGGAGGTCAGCCGACGACTGAGCTGTAAAGTTTTTTTTCTCGTTTTGAAGGAAATGCTCTTTAGCACAAAAATGTGATCGACCGTGGAGTAACCAGGCCTGAAACCGGCTTGGAATTCTTTTAATAAGCCTTTTGGGTTAACCCACTTTTTGAGTCGCTGTTGCAGAATTGAGGTAAATATTTGGTATGAAACTTTGAGAAAGCTTATCCCACGATAATTCTCCGGATTTTGAGTATTTCCTTTTTTGTGGATAGGAAAAATTAAGATTTGGTTGAACGCTACAGTGAGCTTACTTATAAGTTCAATGGTTCCGTAATTATAGAAATCAATGGGTATTCCGTCGGAACCTGCCGCCTTGCCATCTTTTAAGCTTTTCAAGGTGTTAATGATCTCTTCACGAGTTACAAGCTCATCTAAAACCGGATTTTCGTTCCACGGTTCTGTATAGGCAATTATTACATTACTGGCGAGAGGGCACTCCCCGTCAAACCAAGTTTCGATTGGTATCAATTTCTTTTTGTTGCTACCAACGATTGGGTAAGCAGATCTTATACAGGTTGTGATCGATGTTATTTCGGAATCGGTACTTCTGTTTAGCGAGACGTTGAGGTTGATCTGATAGCTAGTTCCACTTAGGTTTTGGTAGCATTTGCAAATTTCTAGAGCCAGACTCTTCATTGATTTCAACTAGAAGCTAGATGATCGGAGAATGTGACCACATCAACTTTGAAATCTCATAACCAGTCAACCCAAGTCCCACCAGCTAGACAGTAATCTATTATCGAACATCCTTGTATTTCAACAAATGTGAGTTCCCAAACATATCTGATGGCGAGATCCCGTTCACAATTCGCAGTCCAAAGGTGTCACAAAGTTCCAATAATCTTTTTCCTCTTTCGTTACGCGTTTCATCCTTAGATTGGTGCAATATTCCAGCTTCATTCCCACATGTAACGTTAAAATCACCTCCAAAGAGCACGTTTGGATTATCTTTGATCATAAACTCGTACAATTTTTCGAAGTCTGATTCCGATTTTTATATAATAATAATAAAGCCTACTAATGTAATCTCATTCATGGTTTCGAAATTGTAGGCTACATTTTGAATAGTTCTTTTTATTCAAAAATTTCAACCCCCACTCGCTCTTCCTCTCGTACTTCTTCTTACCACTGGGATCCATACAAAATCAAAGTTCTTAAGATGTACTTTCAAATTTATCATAATCTACTTCAGTTACAAATGTTTCAAACAAAAATATTAGATCATAGCCGTTAACATAGTTATAAAAATTGCTAAATAAATTCTTATTGTCCAAACCTGATACATTATAAGCAAGGACTGAAAATGTAATTATTTTAACCTTGAATACATTTTTTTTACATTTAATATAAAACGGCAGACGACGTTTTTGTTAAAAATTACAATTTTTGTTATTGCGATTATAAACGGGACGGTTGCTGCTCGTCTCCATTGTGTTTTCCGCATAAGCATTTGAAATGGAATCAGCTGTCAAGTCTGTTACCCAGTTTATCCAACAGCTCAATTTGCGTTGAAGCAATTCGCATTGGTTCAATACCCGTAAAAATGCTGGTGTTTATATGAAATTATCCAAAATGAGCGAAAGGAAATTAAGAGAAATTTAACAAACAGCTGGTTGAACTGACACTACACACTAACACTGATACATTGTTCTTATTTCTTTCCCTTTCCTAATATGTATTTCGTTTGCGATCCCACATTTTAAATACACAAATAATACCTGCCCGATGATGAAAGAATGATGAGAGCGCTAGAGAGTAAAATGTTTCAATGCGATTTGAAAATGTGAAGTATCTCTTTCCGCAACGACATACAATCTACGCTTAAGGCCTTACTGAATCCTCTCATGACTTCCGAGCTATTTCGAGACCCTGAACGCAGGCAGAAAGCTGAATTCACTGAGTTTTGTCTCCTGGCAGTTGTGCCTCATGTGCGCATAGCTGTAGATGGCATGAGTACTAACCTGTGTCGTAACGTGACAATACGCTTTTGCTTAGCAACTAAGCGTGCTGAGAATACTATACTATATATTTCGTGGCAAACATTATTATCGGGCGGATGAGGTAATGAGGTGTAAATTTGGTGACACAACTTGCTCCGTGAAGACCATGAGTTCGTTTGGAAAACTCACCTTGATGTCGAATTTTGATAAATATTTTTTTTTTTTCATTTCATTTCTTTATTGAGGCTTTTGAAAAATTTAAATTTTTTTTTTGTTTTATACAATATCAATGTTAATAGTTATGTAGCCGACTTATATAGTACTCGTATGTCCGGCAAATCAATTAAAACGGAGCTTTTATATTATTACTTTACTCACTTTTGATATGATACATATGTACATAGAATTTCGTATAGCAAAAAGTTTGTTTGTATGCTTGCCCCCGGCATACTATCCTTTTATAATTAAAACATAAATAAATACTTAAAAACTATAACCTAAATTGAATTAAATAAGGAGATAATCCGAGCGTACTAACACAGAAGAAAACTTAACGCTTTCTAATTTAACCTCTCAGGTTTAGGCGTGAGGCTCTCTCATAGAATGGGACGATTAAGCCTCTGTTTACATCAGGTGCAATTATTGGAAGAGATGTGTCGCTTAGCATACTGAACGGTGATAAATAATAGTTGTTTTCCAAGGAATCTGATAAGTTAGAATCAAACAAGGATCTAATCAGTGCATTCGGATGATTTTCAGTACGTTGTAGTTTATTTTTTGTGAGATTAACTAAGTATGAAAGAAGTGGCTTTACTTTACAGGACTCATAAATTATTTTATTTGAGAAATATTTTTTGTTGGCCCTTCTAAACTTGCCACAGCAAAATCGCAAAACTTTTCTTTCAAATTTCTCTAGTTCATTTGCCTTCGTCGGAGAAATAGTAAACCACGAGCAGAAGCCGTGTGCCAAAATTGGACAAATTAATGTTTTATACATTAGTATTTTTGTGTTCTTGGACATTGCTTTAAAATGCAGTACTGGTTTCAGTGCAGATGTTACAGTTTTTGCTTTAGATAGTGTCTTTTTGGCATGCTTGTTGAATAAAAATCGATTATGGAAGTGAATTCCTAGGTACTTCATCTCGGTGCAAAGTGGAATTGCTTGGTTATTGTTTTTAATGAAAGATTTTTGCTCTGTTTGACCGCCAGTCGATGGCCTTTACCGCTTGCATTCCTGAAGCATATGAAATTGCATTTTTCTGAGTTGATATTCAATCCCCATTTTTGAAAGTAAGTGACAAGCATTGGAAGTTTTTCTTCTATTTTGAGAAGTGCTTTTTGAGGTCTTACATCGCTAGCTGTTACCAGCGTGTCATCTGCATATAGAATTCCTTCTGGTTCATCATTCACAGAATTTTGAAATGGGAAATCATACAAGTATACATTGAATAAAATCGGTCCCAAAATTGAGCCTTGGGGAATTCCGGACGATATTAAGAAAAAATCTGATTTTTCAGATTTTACAAATACCGAAGAAAACCGATTTTCAAGAAAATTTACAACGATCCGAATTAACCACTCGGGAAAGTTAAGAACTATCAATTTGTATATCAGTCCCTTATGCCACACAGAATCAAATGCCTTTTCAAGGTCAATGTTTACACAAATAGTACGAGTACATTTCTTAGATCGCCTAAGACTTTTTCGAAGAGCTTACCCAAGTTTGAGAGTAATGATATGGGCCTAAAACTTTTTATTTCTCTCGTGGATTTATTTTTTGAAATTGGTAACAATTTAGCTGTTTTCCAAACTGAGGGAAAATAACCATTATTAATGCAGTGATTAAATAAAGACGCAAGTATATTATCGAGGGAGTGGCAGCTTTTTCGTAAAATAAAATTTGATATACCGTCAATACCAAACGATTTTTTATTTTTGAGATTTAATCTAATGATTTGTACCTTCTGAGGATTTGTAAAGGGTGTAATAACTGGGTTATATGAAGGGATGGCAGCTGAAAACGTGGTGATGGGTGCTCTGAAATGTTCTGACGAACGAAATTGTTGTACCTCAAGGCAGACTTCATGTGTAAAATTACGATCAAAACTTGGCACCTTTTCCTTATACAGGGCTGAAAAGAAATCTTGAAAGGCAGTAATCTTAGACTGGGTGTCAACTAAATCAAGACCGTTATGGGTAAGGGTATCTTTTGAAATATCGGTACCAAAGAATTTTCTTCCAGTTATTTTGTCTATTTCTTTGAATGCATGGGGGAAGGCCGTATGTCCTTTAGTCTCTTCTTAAAAGCGTTGTTCAGATCGTTGTTAACTCTTTGGTTTATTAATTTGCTTAGGCATTGGATTCTAGATGAGAGCTGACGATACTCCGAATTAACTTTGTTGAGATGCCTATGAAAAATTCTTTTTAATCGTCTTAGCCAGATGCTTCTTGTTTTAATTAGTTTGAAAGTTAAGTCCGAAATTTCTTTATATTTATGGGATCTAGGTTCACACATGACTGAGTTAGATTCTACAACTTCTGTGATTTTTGAATTAAGTTCGACAATAAAGTCATCTATTTTGAGTTTTGTAATGTTTCTGTCAGAGGGAACAGTTAATAGAGAGATGTTGTTATGGAGACTTAATCTGAACACTTCCCAGTTAGTGTTTTTAAAGCTTCTAAATGCTGTTGGGGATGTTAATAAGGAATAAGAATAATTCTTTAGCTTTAAGGCCATGGAGATACCAAAGTGGTCTGATGGTGTTGGAAAAGTGGTACACTTATCTGAGGTGACCTGATCTTTCAGATTTGAAGAGCAAAAAAAGAAATCAATAAATGAGGAAGAGCGCGGGAAAGTTGGCCCATCAGATGGAATAAAATCTATGTTTAAGAACGCACCATTAAAAAACCAGTTGTAAAATAAATTTCCATTGCTATTCTGAAGGTCATCCCCCCAATGGGGATGGCGCGCATTAAAGTCTCCACCAATAATAAAAGCATCGAAAGAATTTGTTAAGGAAAAGAGTCTATCGAGATTCCTTTGTAGCCGTTGACCAGAGTTGCAAGGAACGTATATACTGCCCAATAAAACGCGAAACTCAGAGTTCCTAGCATTATGTAATGTTAACACTCCTAAGCATACTGAAAAAATTTCGCTTTGGAAAGGTACAGGTCGAACTGAAATATTCTCTTTAAACAGGACTGCAGTTCCTCGTTATGATACATTATTTAAGATATCATAACCTTCGAAGGAAGGTTTATGTTTCTTATGGAGTCTCGTTTCCGAAAGAAAACAAATATCTGGCTTTTCACTTTTTAAAATGTTCAAAAGAGCAAGTCTACGTTCATGAGATATTATGGAGTTGAAATTCATAGATGTGATTTTAAGGACGGTTGAAGCCATTTTATACAACAATGGAGGCAACGAATTCAAGGTACGTAAACATTTTTTCTTCTTTTGACTGAATTTGTTGGTATTTTGGCCAAAAGAGCCTGATTTTAATTAAGAGATCTTTAAACGGTATATTAAAAAGTTTTCTAGATTCGTTTAGGAAGTCGTTAAGGTTTCCTGGTTGGGACGCTACTTCAACTAATGTAGCAGGTCTTTTTATAGAAGTTTTGGCAACATCCGCAAAAGAAATATTTGGATTGACCAATTGTCTAACAGCCTCTTTTGCAACTCTTGAGTTTGTACGGGCTGCAATAGTGTCTTTTTGAGATGAGGTCATTCTTCATTCTCTATATTTGAGGAAAGCACGGCAAATCTGGGAACTGGCTGGATGGCCAACTTCATTGCAGTTTATGCATTTGGGGATTGGTAACTCTTCGTTTGCTTCTTTTTTCGATTTACATAATTCTATGCAAGTTTCAGATGCATGATTGTCTCCACAAACAACACAACGATTCCTGTATGCACAGCAATCGCCTGTGTGACCAAACCTTTGACAACGAAAGCATCTGATCAGAAGTTTACTATTTCTTTTTTCCCAGTAAATTCTTTGGTGCAATAGACTTCGAATGCATAGTAAATCCTTGATTGATTCACCCACATCAAGTTGGACAACAAAAATGTTGAATTTTATATTAAGTTCTTTTGTTCTCGCGGTAAAAAAACGGATAAACTTTACTAATTTTTACGTTGGGGACAGCATTTCTCAGAGCTTCCAAAATAAATTGAATTGGTGTGTCACCATCAAGACCTTTGAGTAATATGGAAGCCCTTTTCGTCTCCTTTGGAGGAAAAGAATACGCGCCTAGACCTGTTTCACGAAGTCGGTTATGTACACTCGAGTTATTTACATAAGCTTTGGTTTTTTGATAACCAATATTAACAAACTTATATTGAATATCTTTAACTTAACAATCAGCGGCAGCAAGCTTAATACACTCGGCAATTAGTGTGCAGTTTGCACCAAATATAAAAATTGGGGGGGCAGAATATAATTTTACAGCATGTTCTCTGGTATTTTGTTCTTCATGGGTACGTTGGCCTGTGTCCGTGTGTTCCAAGTCCAAAAGTGCTCCAAACGAAACGAATTGTTGTCGAACTTTGGTGGGTCTGGATGGGATACGTGAACTGACTCTTCATTCCTTCTCTTTCTCTTGCTGTTGTTGTTGAAATGTAATGCTGATCGTTTTAATTTGCCTATTACAGTGGACCACTCATATGCATTTGCATTCAGCTGAGGTGTGACGCTCTTCTCTTTCATAGATATTTGGCCTTGTGGAATATTAGTTCTCTCAAGACCGGTTTCAGTGGAATTATGAGCCATTGTGGATATTGGACTGTTCTGGTGTATAAAATCAAATGAGTTTTTACACTTATCACTTTTTAGTAAAGTCACATTGTTTTTATTATGTTCCAGCAAAGCTGGAAATACTTAACCAACGCCGCTTATAACCCCATCAAAATCAAGGTTACTCCTAGATAATTGAACTTTGTCTAGGTGCTTCAATTTAACATAAATTCAATTAACTTACATAAATGCGATCCAAACACTGTCGATACTACAAACAAATTTGATTTAAGCTACCCAAAACTGCCAGCAGAAAATAGAAAAATAACCTTGAGATACTCGTACTTATACTTTCCCTTGTAGAGACCATTCATTCATCTCATCCTTGGGTCAGTGCATGGATGGTGTCATGCATATCCATTTCTAATTTAGAAATTTATTAATCTCGACTACGTGATGCATTTGAAACTAGAAACTTACATCCTTCCATGATAGGGTAGATGTTTAGTACTCGAAGATACATGATAATGTTCATACAAACTCATATCTACTGTACTCGGATGTAGTTCTATACTGCCACTAGTTAAAGTTGCTAGTATAAGTATAAGTTGCTACAAACTCGCTCTATTATAATGAATTTCAGATTTTCCTCGTAACAGTTAACTCATAAATTTACGTTAGGTTGGCACGCCACCACACATGGGTTAACTCACTCTTAAACGTCGCTTAAAGTATTTTTTAATTGAAAACGTTGTTGTCGGTGTATTCGTAGATGAATTTATTATACCTCGGTCCTGACTGACTGTGTGTTTTTGTCTTTGCTTTCAGCGTTTATGTGTCACCATAATACATTCCTTGTATACCAATCAATGCGGAATGCTACACTGGAGCGATGGGAAAAGGTAACGCATATTTCTATTGGGTTTGCTTGGACGGTGGCGGCACTATTCGGTATTGCTGGATATTCAACATTCCGGGCCTTGTCACAGGGTAAGTACTGTGGGATGGTGGTCCTAAGTGTGTTGTACTTGTAAAACTGTTTTCATATCTAACATATATTCGTTTTGGGTTCAATTTGAAAACATTTTGTGACTGGATTTGTCTCCAGGAAGTCATTGTTTTGGTAACTTCAGGGACTGGTTATTTAGTTGAACCAATGCCAGATTAGGACGCATGTTACAATAATTAAAAATATTTCAACTCAACTTTTGAGGGAAATTCCCCCTCTATCTGCGTTCAGAAATCTGGTGATTTGCTTCGACTTGAACATTGGTTATCTTAGCTACTTCGAAGTGTTTCTAATTCCCGGAGGTAGTGCATGAGTAAGTTGTGATCCCGACATGGAGTATTTGTATTTTAGAATTTTATTATATTCGCTCTGAATTTTACTTTTATAATGCGAATAGTACGAGTATATATCAGCCATAGGGTTGCACTTTCGGAGTGCATACCAACAGTTCTTTCAAAAAGCCTGTGACTCGACATTTGGTAGCGATTGTCCATTAAATTTCCATAACAAAGCGAAAATATCGGATTAAATCCTAGAAGCCAGCCGCTTTTCGGTGAATATGAGGGCCACTTCCGTATGCGTATCTTTACTCGTATAATTTTTGCAAATACAAAACATCTGTCACCTTTAATGAGTCTAACAGTCTTTCAAAAGGTGGTGTTAAGCGAACTTGGCACCACCCTTTTCGATTACCAATAATCGAAATAAATTGAAAAGGTGTCATGGGTGGGGGTCGGGTGTTCACAATGCTCAAGGGTCAGACAGTGAGGTTTATAATTGTAAAAATTGTACTGCGCCAGATAGCAAGTCGCCCATGGTTCAATGTGATACCTGCGAAGATTGGTTTCATTCACATGCGTCGGGGTTACTAAAGCAGTAGAAAAGGTAGACTGGCATTGTAGCAACTGCCTTAAAATATTAAAAGCACCGCGTGCTACAACCTCTAAGGTAAAATCGAAACCAAAAGTTCCTGCGGCAAGCGATGAAATTCCGTCGTCATCCAAGGAGGGTAAAGCTAGGAACGGCAAGTCAAAAAAAGATTGTGAGGTTACGGGCGTAAAATCGACAAATGTAAATAGCACAGATCAAGAAAATGCAAATGCACAATCAAATGACAAATCCATAGCTAGAGATGACACCACTCTACAGAATACGAGCTCGGCTGCTGAAGTTATTCCTCCGAAAGCAAAGAACTCCACAGCGGAAAATACGCCACAACGAAAGCAGGGCAGACCAAGGTCAAATACTGATCGTCAAGTTTTGAACAAATCGTCAACAATCAGAAGTTCAACTTAAACGTCGATGACAAGAAAGATGAAAATACAGCTTCTTAAATTAGAGGAAGAGCGCAAACTTCAAGAAAAACGTGACCAAATGTATATAGATAAAAAATATGCAATTCTTGAACAATTTGATTCGGACGAAGATGACGTTTCAGTGGCAACTTCGTTTGGGAGCGGTGGTCGCGTTGAAGAGTGGATACGGAATTCAAACTTGCAAGAAGAGGCTCGTGCTAAGCATTGTAAAAATAAAGTTGACGAAAGACAAAAAAATGAGAGAAGATCAGACTTAGGGGTGGCTATGAGTTTAGCTCCAAAATTAAATACTCGTAAATTGCAAATCGCAGCAAGACAACTTATGTCTAAAGAGCAAATTCAATTCACAGGGCGACCCGAAGAGTGGCCACTTTTTATTAGCTGGTGGAAAAATACGTCTGAGGCCTGCGGGTTCAGTAAAAACGAAAACATGCTTCGTCTTCAACGGTGTTTAAAAGAAAAGGCACTCGAGGCGGTTAAGTATCGATTACTTCATCCGGACCAGGTCGAGGGCGTAATAAAAACATTACAAATGTTGTTCGGTAGACCCGAAATAATAATTCAATCACTTATAAAAAAAATAAGAAACGAAACAAAGTGTTTCTTGTGTCGACTTGTCTGCGTTTAACGACTGGCTTGCCAGCTATGCCAGGGCTGCGTCGGAAGTAACATTTACAGTTCCTCATTCGTTCGAAAATAAAATTAATAAGAAGACAAAAGCCTTTATCAACGTTCACCAAGATGAAAAACCTCAATATCAAGAAAGAAGTAAGTGCATTGCATGCAAAAATAATTGTAAATCGTTAACGACGTGTCCGAACTTCTCAAAACTTGCACTTTCGGAAAAATGGCAGCTGATGAAGCGTTTCAATGTTTGTCGAATTTGTTTACGTCGCCATGGCTCTCGTCGTTGTCTGTCATCCCAACTCTGTGGTGCTTCTGGATGCACCTTCCGACATAATGCACTTTTGCACAACGATGAGATTCAGCTAAGAGTTAAACCTAATAACTACGATTTAAGAGTAGACCAACCAGCAACGAGAAGTTCAATTCAAAACGCTCATTATAGTGGAACGACACTGCGTCCGAGTACAATGCTTACATTGTTCAAAATTGTTCCAGTCCGGTTGCACTTCAACGAGAAATTTATCGAAACCTTCGCCTTTATTGACGATGGATCTTCGGTAACACTTATTGATGAGGAACTTGCATTTTCTCTCGAAGCCAGCGGCACAAAAGAACCACTTTGTCTTAGGTGGACTGCTACTACACATCGTCGCGAAGAATCTTCAATGAAAATAACTTTTGAAATATCGGCTGGTGACAGCAATCGCAGATACTTACTTACAAATGCTCATACAGTTAAAGCACTAGATCTTCCAAGACAATCGCTGAATTTTAACAGTTTGACACAACGATACACTTATTTAAATGGATTGCCGATAAAATCGTACTGCAATACGAAGCCACAAATTCTAATTGGTCTGCATCACTGGCGGCTAGGTATGCCCTTAAAGACTCGAGAAGGTAAAGATTCTCAGCCAGCCGCTATTAAGACCAGGTTAGGATGGACTCTTTTTGGCGTTGCATCGAATGATGATACCTCAAAAGGAGACCCCAATACAAACATTAATATTCATCTTTGTGATTGTCAGAACCAAATAGATGTACAGATGCATGAAGCAGTGAAACAATATTTCTGTTTGGAAAATTTAGGCACGAAGTTTACAAAGCGATGTCTTTCTGATGAAGACAACAAAGCAAGGCAACTATTGGAGGAGAAAACTGTTTTCTTGGGTGACTCTTATGCAGTACCACTACTATGGAAATACGAACATATACGCTTGCCAGAGACTAAAACCATGGCTGAAAGAAGATTACGCTGTCTGGAAAAACGACTTTCAAAACAACCTCAGCTTATCGAACGAATCAACATGCTAATTGAACAATATCTCAAGAAAGGCTACGCAAAGTAATTGAATGAGGATGAGGTGAATAACCCTATGTCACGTGTATGGTACCTTCCCATATTCCCTGTCATGAATCCAAACAAGCCTGACAAGTTGCGAATAGTTTGGGATGCGGCGGCGAAAGTACGAGGAGTGTCTCTGAACTCGTTTTTGATGACAGTGCCAGACAATGTACCATCACTTCCATCGATTTTATTCCGTTTTCGTGAAAGGAAGGTTGCAATTTCAGCCGAAGACAAAGATTCTCAAAGGTTCTTGTGTCGGAACAACGAGAATGGAAATGTCGGAGTGTGTCAAATGCAAGTCATGACATTTTGATCTACCTGTTCACCGTTTTACGCTCAGTACATAAAAAATAAAAACGCTGAGAAGTTTGAGAGTCAATTTCCGAGGGCAGCTAAAGCGATACTAGACTAGACGATTACTAGACAGCGTAGATACAGAGGAAGAAGCCATCGCCCTGGCAAAAGACGTAATATATATTCATAAGCAGGCTGGTTTCGAAATTAGAAACTTTATTTCGAATTCTTCAAACGTCTTAAATGCTCTTCATTCTAATGCTACAAAATCCCTTAAAACATTTTCAGAAAACGCTCAAATTGACTTCGAAAAACTGCTTGGGATGTGGTGGTCGCCAGGTGCAGATATGTTCGTCTATACTTTCAGGTCAAGTAAGTTGCGCAGTGAAGTAATGAATGGCGAACAGGTCCCAACGAAACGTGAGGTATTAAGAGCGCTGATGTGCATCTTCGATCCTCTCGGCCTTATCGCGAATTTTACAGTCCAATTGAAAATCATCCTACAAGAAATTTGGCGTTCTGCAGTAGAATGGGACGAGCAAATAAAAGAACGACAATTTCAAAAATGGAAATTATGGTTGAGCCTAATTCCCAACATAAGAAATATATCCATAGAAAGAAAATATCTCACCAATCTACAATTTGGAAAGAGCAGTCGTGTCGAATTGCATATCTTCGTTGACGCGGGAGAAGAAGCTATGGCCGCAGCAGCTTATCTGAGAGTCTCTACAGAAGATGAAGTTGAATGTTCCCTCATAAGCGCAAAAACAAAGGTAGCGCCAATCAAAACGCTTTCAATTCCTCGGCTGGAGCTAGAAGCGGCCGTACTAGGAGTCAGACTTTCGAAGTTTATACAGAGTGGTCACACAATTAAATTCGATAGTATATCATTTTGGACAGATTCTCAAGTCGTACTTAATTGGATAAAATCATGCAACAAAAAATTTAAAAGTTTTGTGACCATCCACATTGGAGAAATCCTTGAAAGCTCGAATGCTAACGAATGGAACTGGGTTCCCAGTAGAGATAATGTAGCTGACGATGCATCAAAAATTAAGAGTAATTGCGACTTCACTTCATCGAGCAGATGGTATAAGGGACCAAAGTTTTTATACCAAAACTGCCTTCCCTTCAAAATAGAAATTCCAGAGTTCCTTCCCTCCGGATGATGAAGTTGCAGAAGAAATTAAAGAATGCTTCGTGCATCGCACTACAACAACTTCGTTCGTGTTGGATCTCAACCGATTTTCACGATGGAAAAATCTCCTCAAAACAATGGTATATGTTTACCGCTTCGTAAGACTCTTCGTGAAAAAATGGCAAAAACCAAACGCTTCAGGAGAATCAATCCTTGATGAAAAAGAAGCAGCAAAAATATATCTCTTCCAACAATGTCAAAGGGAAGGTTTTCCCCACGAGTATGAAGCATTAGACAGTGGAATAGTTTCCGGTAGTGAAGTCAACATCAGTAGAGCCAGTTCTCTGTATAAGCTCTCACCCTACCTAGATGAACATGGAATAATCCGCATCTCTGGATGAATCGATGCTATAAGTAATGTATCATTTGAAACTAAAAGACCAATTATCTTACCGAAAGATCACAAAATCACTCACTTAGTCGTTCACGAATGTCACCTTAAATTTCATCACCTCTTTAACGAACGAGCTTCGGCAATATTATTACATCCCAAACTTGAGACGTATATTGAAAAGAGTGCAGCAAGAATGTCAACACTGCAAAAACGACAGAACCAAGCCGTTGCCTCCACGCATGGCCGATCTACCCTACGCTCGTCTCCAACCATTTCAGAGACCTTTTTCTTATACTGGAGTGGATTACTTTGGCCCACTTTACGTTAAAGTCGGCAGACATCTTGAGAAAAGATGGGCTATGTTATTAACATGCTTGACTCTACGTGCAATCCACATAGAGATTGTTTACAGTCTTTCTAGCGATTCCTGCATTTTGGGCTTCAAAAGGTTCATTGCCAGACGAGGTATGCCTAAAGAAGTGTACTCAGACAACGCAACAAATTTTCGAGGCGCTAGTAAAGAGCAGGCCATAAGTGAATTAAATAAGCACGTATTAGCTAAAGAGTTCGAATTGGAATTGAAGTGGAACTTCATTCCTCCAGCAGCCCCCATATGGATGGGTGTTGGGAACGCATGGTTAGATCTGTAAAACAAACCCTTGTTCAAATATCTCCAACACGAAACCCCTGCGACGAATTATAGACAAGCATGAAGACAGAAATAGAAAGCATTGTGAATTCACGACCCCTAAGTTACGTACCCATAGATAGTGAGAATTGCGAGGCACTGACGCATAATCATTTATTGGTTGGCTATGCAAATCAAGAGCATTTGTGTCAACCTCTTGTAGATGACGGAGCAGGCATTAAATAGAATTGGCTAGCAGCGGAAAAATACGCACAAACCTTTTGGGAAAGGTGGCTTCGCGAATATTTGCCTGCTTTGACTCGGCGGACTAAATGGTACGCACCACAGAAACCGTTGCAAGTAGGTGATATTGTGATCAAAGCAACCCGAGGAAAACGTGGCCCAAAGGCAAAGTTCTGCAGGTGATTACCGGCAAAAATGGAACAATACGGAGCGCCATTGTGCAGACTCAAACAGGGATTTATACACGCCCGGTGGTAAAGCTTGCAGTCCTTGACGTTCTCAAGTTCGAAGGTGGTAATCTGGATCTTAACCCAGTTACCAGGGGGGAGTGTTAAGCGAACTTGGCACCACCCTTTTCGATTACCGATAATCGAAATAAATTGAAAAGGTGCAATATATAGAAAAACAAAGGACTATATCTTTCATCAACTCAATGTGAACACACGGCAATTTTCATAACCTTCACCCACCATTTTCTCGATCATTTCATTTAAAACCGCCATAGAAGCCGGCAAGCGAAGACGAATTGAAATTATCAAAGTAAAATTACATTAATATTAAATTAAGCCTAAAGATAAGTTGAAATAGGAAAATTAAACGTAAATTACCACTAAATAAATGTCCCTAATACTAACGACTTATTATTTAGGAAAATTAAAGTATATCCAATAAATACTATTACTTTCGGAACATTTTTTTTTATTTCAAAAATCGAATAAGCTCTGAGTTGAACTCAACAGGTGGCATAAAGTGAGACTTCATAAGCGCTTAACAGCTCCTTATAACTTATTGGTTCTTTGGGGGCATCGTTTATTTCAAGCGCTTTCTGTCTTCTTAAATAACTGTCACAAGCAACGTACTTGGCTACTGTGGTAGCCAATTCTCATGCTGTATTTGACATTGAAAAACGTTTAAGGACAAAAGAAGGCTTCCTATATACGAGTAGTTTTACAAGTTACAATACCTCTGAACTACTTCAAACGTGTACTGGACTACGCCAATGAGATGAGATGTGACCATTTGACTTCTTCAATTCAGTACTAAAGCAGAATGAGGACAAAACCAATATCATCTCAACAAAAAAAAAGAAACATCTGTCCGCCGCCAATGAACAATTGTTACTGTTGATAGCAGTAACTTCGAAGTTGCTAAGGAGTTTACATGTCTCAGGATAAACAGAAACTTCACATATTAAACCCTAGAGATTCGATGAAGTCTTATCCTAGGAAACGGATGTTACCTTGGTTTTGTAAGTAAATAGGCTCGAAACTCTTAGAAAATGAAATACCGATCTTGCCAGAGCAGAGTTGTACCAGTACATGAAAAAGCTTAGACATATCGAGACGACAAAAATGAGCGAACCTACATTTTAAGGAGCAAGCGATCGCAGATCGAGTTCCTTAACGACTTAACTGAGACGTTTGATGTAAAAAAAGGTTTTAAATAAGATGACACGCTTCTTCAACATCACACTTGAAAGAATTGTGCGGGGCTCACAAGCGTATATTGGAGGCCGATGATATTCGCATAAATGGCATAACTCAGCGGGCGGTCACCGGTGTTTTCGCTAGTATTGAAACGGAAACTTCCAAAGGATATAACTTAAGAGGATATCGCTCTTTCCATTTGTTAAACTGGTCCTACTGCGATTTCTGTCTAAAAACGTTTTCAGTACGCTTTCACTTACTGTAGCTGCTGACACATATAAACTCTTTGGTCTCTATAAATGGTTCTGTTGCTATATCTTCATACAGTTTCTTCTTATTCTGTAGCAGAGACATTGGTGTTAATACTATTCTTGATTGTTGAATGTTGAATGTTTTTTCTTATCCCTAGACATGGTTTCATTTTAGACGCAATACTATAATGATAATCGCTTTATTGAAAGCACAGTGGGCAATAGAGTCATTCTAAAAAATGGACCTGTCAGTTGGCCACCAAGATCTTGCGATTTGACGCCATTGGATTATTTTCTGAGGGCTAAGCCAAGTCACTAGTTTATGCCGATATACAACCAACGATTGACGTTTTGGAGCAAAACATTGTTTTGTGACTGAAATATCATGCGCTTTCTAGTGGACAGCTGTAGTGGACATACTCGTACATATGCCAGAAAGTGTTTCAAGTATTAAATGGCATGGAATAACCATTTAAATCAATTAAGTAAATCGTCATCCAGTTAATTTCTTTGTGATTTATTTAAATAAAGGTCTCAAAAGTCTTAAAAAAGCAATCTTTATATAAGCCCATCTCTACGAATAGCTGTGTCGAGAATGCAATATATTATACTTTGGCCGCGGAAAATAAAACTTCTGATGAAGTGGCTGGATTTATTGTAAAACTTATCGCTAGCATTACTATTATGAACGCATTGTTACGTATAATACAATAGTATAATTCTAAACTGTGAAGACAGAACATACGAGTGCTCACCGATGTTGCTAAAATGTCACATGCAAGAATAAAAAAATAACCAGTCTATGACTGTTGGTTTTCTCTTGCAAAAACGTGATGTGGTTAATTTATTGTAGGTTCCTTACCCCTATAATCTTTTACGACAAACCAAACATTTTATAAAATCGAACATCATGAGGATAACAATTGATCAGTTCTTTTTCTTTAGTAGTAGTAGTAGCGCCAACCATAGATGATCTCATTAAATTCTTCCAAATACCTTTTCTAGATTCATGAAAGAGATGTGAAGATCTTCAAAGTATTGTAGTGTCCTCCCCGCTAATTATCCACTATATACTCGTATAGCGTAGTTTTTTCGTGATGGCGGCACAGTACGGCTTGAACCTGCATCTCAACTAATAAATCTCTCCAGTTGCGCATGCCAAGTCCCTTTCTACTCATGCGCGTCATTTAATGCGGGGTCTTCTTCTAATTATTATGTTGTCCTTCTGGGGAGGAATCGATGAGTCTTTGGGCCGAAGCTTTGCAGTTTTTGGTGTTCACTTTTTTTACCGGTCGATGTCGCTATATAGGGCATAGAGGTCGCTTTTATATCTTCAACTACAAAGCCGGTCAACGCGAACAACACAGAAGATGGTTGGGATGTATTGCATCTCATTTGTAGCTAAACCTATAATATTTTTGGCGCTTCTTTTTCAATTCATGCAAATGCACCAGTAATAGTTCGCTGCTTTCTGCCAATATACCAATATATTCAGCGTATGCCATTAGAAACAATTTTGAAAAAATTTAAAGTCATTTGACATGTTCATACCTTTTCCTGACATTAAAGGTCTTGGTCAGAGAGGTTACGATCCTTTCAGAGTACCTATAGTTCTTCGATGCCATGCTGCACAATCTAAAAAGTCTGCCAGGGATGCCAAAAATACTTGTACATATGGCTCTGTACAGCTCTTCTCTTAGATGATAGATAGTGTGTGCGGCCCTGAAATTGATATAGCGGTGGTGAGTATTGCTATGTATAGGGTTTTGCAATAAGGACTTGACAAATTTTTTTTTAAATAAAACGCAAACCATTTGAGATATTTCAAAAACTTTATTATCGGCTTGAAGTATAATCAAAACTTTTATGAATGGAACTCGACTTCGTTCATATGGCCACCGCGGGTCGATTCGTTGGACCCAATTTTCAACGACTCGGTCGCTATTTCGCTTTCAATGTTGGCTCTGTGCTCTTCCAACGTCGTCGGCGTGTTGGCATAAACCAATGACTTAACGTAGCCTCACAGAAAATAGTCAAGCGACGTTAAATCGCACGAACGAGACGGCCAAATAGGCAAAATACGCCATAATGTGGTCTGAGCGATGCCCAATTCTTGAGAACGCCGTGGAATTGACTGATTTGGATCGTTTGCTACGGACGTCTGAACGGCAGCGATATTTTCGACACTTCGACCAACCCGTTGTCTCACTGACACGGCAACATCACACAACGAATATGTAGACTCAAATTTTTGCACTAAACTTGTTATTGCCTGTCTACTAGGGCGACAATTATGACCGAAAATTGGAGTTAACGCTCTTAAGGTTGCAGTCATCAACTCCGAATTTCGGTAGAAAATTTTTATAATTTGCAGACTGTTCGTTCGTGTACTTTATGATGAAAATGTTGAGTTTACTGAATAAATTGACAATGACAGTTTGATGATTAGTGAAAGAGTGTGTTCACAAATTAAATTCAAAGTTGTCAAGTCCCTATTGGAAAATCCTTTATTTCTTGGATTAGCACAAAGTATGAATACTTGGAATAATTGAATTCCCGCTGGTTCTTAAACCGCAATGACTGGGGCAAGTCAGATGGTTTAAAAATCCTTTCAGACATTTACTTAGTACGGCAGACAAGATCTTTTACGTGATGTTTAGGAGACCGATTCCTAGTTAGTGCCCTCTCATTTAAATTGTGCAAAGGATGTTAAGGTTCCCTTCATCAAATACGAGTATATCTTCTTTTGAAAAACTGTTAAAAAATAATTTTCGTGTCTTTCATCGCCTAAGTTGAATGCGACAGAGGAAAGACTAGTCTTTTATATAGGGACTCAGGTTGATGTGTTTGTATAATATCGTGCAAACAAGATAGGGAACTAAACTCTAGCAACCTATCGAACTAGCAACCGACAATACGCTTTGAATAAGCGGATATGCGATCACGTCTTCGAATACCATAAATATAGCGAGCAATATTATTGTACACAATATTAAGCTTCCTTCTGCTCAAACAGTCAACGTTGCCATATATCTCGCACCCCAGCAGTAAAATTGGCAGGAGAAGCGTTTTTGCTAGCATTTTCCTTACAGGTGTAGGTGTGAACATTTGAGTTGACCAAAGTAAAGGAAGCCCTCCGTGAACCTTTCCGATTGCGGCGTTTATATGGTCAGCCCAGGTTAGGGTACTGTTAAAAACGAGTTCAAGATTACTAGCAGTGTTTACATGAGGGATGGTTTCTTGACCAAGTTTTAGCAATGGCAAGGTAGACGGGTCTTGTGTTTTCCTATATATGGCGAGAAATTTCGATATCATTGGGTTTAAGTACAGGAAGTTACGTCGAGCACAGAGAAGTATGTTATTCAAATCTTCGTTAATCAAAGCAGCGACTTCATCTAAGACATCGATACACCCACTCAACTAAACGTCATCGGCATACATATGGATCAAAGAGTGATGGATAATTTGAGACAGTTCATTAATGTACAGGGAAAAAAGTATTGGTCCGAGTATTGAGCCTTGGGGAACGCCGCTCGAAATCCTAAGATAACTTGAAAGCTTATCGTTAGCCACAATACATTGCTGCCTTTCTGCCAGGTATGAATTGCAGATTCTGTGTCCAAAGCTTTAGAAAAATCTAAAAGAACTAGTAGAGTTAGATACTTTTTATCCAAAAACTTCCTGATATCATCTACCACAGCCAGCAATGCGGTCTTACAACTTTGTTTGGGGCGAAAACCAGACTGAACACTGCTTAAGAGATTATTTTGGAAGAGATACGTTTGTATTTACATCAGAATTACTTTTTCAAACACTTTACTTAAATATGGCAGAATCGCAATGGGTCTGTAACCACCATTGGTTACTTTGGCCTTTTCCATACGTTCGGGTATTCAGAAGTTGTGATTATACTGTTGAATATCTGAGTCATATATGGTAAGATGTATGGAAGCATAAGTTTTGCAAATCAACTCCGTCAATACCAGTTGCGTTTGACTTTATCGATAGTACTGCTTCGACAACATCTTTATCACTAACGCATACGAAACCAAAGGATTCGTTTGTGGTGTTGGTTTCTGATGTTTCACCGGGGAAAGATGATTACGTTTTGACGAACTCAGCATTGAGTAGCTCACAGTCAATATCTTCAGGCAGTTTTTGGTTTCACCTTTTCCAACACCAAGTTCGTTTAAAGTTTTCCATGAGTTTTTAACCGAACACCTTTGTGTTCTATTACTGCTGTAATAGAGCGTGCAGCACCACTTTGTTTCGCAGGCGACAGAACTCACGATATAACATCTCATATAACAAGTTTATACCTCTTCCAATTTTTGTAGGCTGTATTACGTTGCTGCATCAGCTGTAGGATATCACTACCAAGCCAAGGTGGTGATGCTCTGTGAACAGTCTTTGTCTTGAATGGGACATTTTTGTCAAAAATATGCCTGACCCGCTCTTGTAAGAATTCCACTTTTTCGTTAACGGACTGCATGTACCGCAAATTGTTCCAGTCAGTTTAAGTTGATTCAAGTTTTTATAGTCTCAAAACTGGTATCTAATCTTCTTTTGTTTGTTATCGAAATTTAGGCTACCTAACCCTATCATATCATTCCTTGAAAAACCGAAGACCGAGCCCTGACTATAAAGAAGGATCTTACGTACATCACTGACAAAAAAAAAAGTCACCCTGAAAATGCGTAGGACTAGTAGTATTTACTGGAAGTAGGTTCAGCACTTTGAAAGCATTTACAAAATTGTAAGAGGCGTTATTGTTCATCAAATTGCAATTAAGGTCACCACATAGAACAGCATGGGAGACGGTACAAGAGAATTTCTCAAGAATTGAAATTATCGACATGTAGTCCACATATCGGTTTGCTCTGTATGCAGTACCTAGAAATATTTTTTCATTCTCGCACACGATATTGATGTATCCCGTCGGGCACATAAGTAGCTGAACCTCTCCCTACACGACCTATTCTATCACCACGAAAAACTTTAAATCCAGCCATATTATAAAATTTGTCTTCAATATCTGAATGAAACCACGTCTCAGATACACGTACAACATCCACCTGAGATCCTACAAACAAATATCTAAATTGCTCTAGTTTCAACCCATTATGCAGGGTTTGTGCATTAAGGTGACAGATTTTTGACAGACTTTTCTGCGCACAGAGTATGCGGATCTTACTATACTATGCACATTCTCGCTCCTATCTTCGCCCATAGAACCCCTTTCGGTGTTATTTATACCGGTGCTCATTTTTCATAATTAGGGAGAGAATTAAATTATAAAAATTACAATAAAGTATACAAAAATAACGAGACTAAAGAAAACAAAAAAATAAAGAAAAATTCTTGCATAAAAAAGATTTGTCTTTAAAATGTCTCGGCGGCAGCAGCAGCAGCATGAAGTGCTTCAGCTTTTCATATTCGTGGTAAGTGTGTACGGCGAAGAGTTGTTTTTTTCGCCCGAGTACGAAAGCACTATTTAAAAGAAAGCGTGTCTGTCTGCTTAAGCTTTCATTTATGTAGCAGCAGGCTTCGGATTCCAAGCCAAGATCGCGGAGATGTAGTTGTGATGCATTTTGTTTTCGGTAATTTGCTGGAGCGGTAAGCACAACGTTCCTCTCTTGCAAATTGCTGAATTTCAACACGATTGGCGATGGTGTGGCATTTGGGTTGGCGCTTGAGTTTGCTCGGAAGGCTTTAACTGAAGTAGGCGGCCTACAATTAATCGTATGACATAGATGATTGAACATACTCTTAAGATTTTCGTTTGGAAGTTTGGGTACTCCATAGAGCACAACGTCAGAAGCCACTTCTTTCTTCTCCAGTGCACCCACTCGTTGCTGAATAGCTATGATCTCTGCCTTATGCAATTTAACAGACGATCTGATATCTTCCTCGCCTCGCTCATTGCGCTCAGTCAAATGGGAGATAATTTTGTTTAAGTCATCAAATCGACGACCCCAGCTTTCTTTGATTTCCTCAACCTTAAAGAGAAACTCACTGCGCATTTTGGAAATTTCCTCCGCGAAACCAATCCTCATCGATTCTGCTTGCTTTGCGAGATGTTTTCCCAAGACTTTGGCTGTGAGGGCATTGTCTAAGTTTTGTTGTTTCGTTGAGGGAGAGGCTATACATGTGGGCGTAGATGGAAGGTCTTTTGTTGATACATTAGGTCTGGATCCTGACATACTAGCTGACATAGTTTTAAGAGAAGAGCGAGATTTACGGTAATGGATGCCAACAACAAACACAACTCGAGTAACATTTCGCGCCGGAAAAAGCAAAACAAAATATTTTCAAAAAGAACTAGATGAATAGTCTATTTTAACACGTTAACAGCCGAAAGTAAGAAAAAAAAATGCACAACTAAATTTACATGCTCATGTTTCCATTCTGGTTTTGTTGGCTTGACGTGTTCTTTTTATTTCTTCTGTCGCACACTGCGCACGTTCTTTCATTTTGTTCTCCGGAGAAGCTCGTCCTTCCATATAGCGGCCCTTTGTTGACGATTTGTTTTGTTAAATGCGATCTCTTACACTTTACATACATATATCTACTTATGCATTTTGTGGTTTGGTAGGTATATTTGTTTCGGGGTTTCTAATAGCTTGTTAGCATCGGTGTATTGCACTATGCATATAACTTTCTTAGAGGTTGAAATATACTCGATCAGCAAAGGTTCTGGCAGTTTTCTGCGATTACAGCCGTTCAACATTAAATAACCTCACAGTATTTCTACCTTGTCGTAGCGTCTGAGATTTCCGCAGACATACCTTGACTGCGACAAGATATTGGTTAGAGTCTACATTGGCCGAGGAGTGCTACGAGTATGTGTCGGTCGCAATATAATTCATTTGGATTGATTTATGATAAGGTGACCGCTATGTTTCTTTGTGAAAATTGTGGTGCAACCTGCTACAAGGCCAATTAGTCTAATTACATTTTCAGACGTAGTACTGTCTGGGCAATGCTTTCCGACTATATTAAGAAATATATCCGCATCTCCTGTTCTAGGGTTAAAATCATATTAGCAATTTTATTGTCACGCTTAGGACACAGCTCGAAGGTATTGTTAGTATAAAGAAATATTATTATATTAAATGTATTTGCCTGTTCATGGTCTTAAGATCGGTCATACATTTTCAAAGTACTTTGTACATACATACATATCAGACTGGACCTAACGATGGATGGTTGTTACCGTTTTCTTGTGTCGCATTCGCGACTTAGGGACTCGTTTATAATTCATAATTTTATTAATCAATTTCTCTTAACAACGTCGAAAAAGTTCATTTATCCTGGCACTGACAAAATTTCATGTTTTCTTCTGACTTACGGCCATTGAACCGTCCCAAATTTTTAGGACACCAGAGAATACTACTGTTAGTAACAGAAAGTATCGATCGTGTTACTTAAATACAATCAGCACCAATCTGTGTTCCGATGCTTCAACTTGCGATTTGCAACCATTTGAAAAGTAATCCTGGAGTTTTTTTTTTTGAACTACTCGTAAGCTGGCCATCGCTATCCACAGAGAAAACAGATTGGTCAGCTCTACCTCATTAGTGAGGCTGGTCCGTAATTGACGGAAACGACGACGGAACATCTTCTCCATCATTCAACCACCAGAAATGCTGGTGCTGCCGAACGACATCCCTCTTATCGCGATTCCCCACCGCCCTACTGACCCTGAGACGATCCACGCTACCGTGTGCGACGTCTCTGTTGTAGTTGAGTCGCCTGTCCCCAGCTGTCCGAGCGACATGTAAGATTAACGGAACCACTGATCTAACCTGGATCAACCCTATCTGATCCAGGTAGAGAATGCTTCCGGTGGAACGAAGCCGTCAGAGCGCACACTCTCGTGGTAAAGGTAATTGGGGTAGTAAGCCCCAGATATCAGGTTATTCGTCGAGGTCATTGCTCTTGCAATGTGTCTTCTTGTCAGCTTAATTACGAAGTTGTCCACTCGTATTAGGTTCGCCCTGTTGTAAAGGACCTCATTAGGATAAAAAAAATTTGTACTCCGACTCTGGTGTTCTGTACAAGCGAAGGCAAGCCCTCTCAAACACCCGAATCTTTTCCATTAAGGTTGCTCGTACATTGAACCACACGGGAGAACCGAATACCAGCATGGGCCTGATAAGGGCCATGTAGCAGATTACCTTTACCCTCGCATCGAGTTGGCTGCTATACGAATAAAACAGTCTCTTTGTAAGGGCAACAGTGCCTTTAGCTCTGGCCAGAGCAGCATCTACATTTTTGTTAAATTACAGAAACTGATCCAGCCAGATCCCAAGGTATCTGACTACATTTCGACAGGCAAGAGGCTGTCCGCGTTGTCCAATGATTGAGAACTTTCGCCAATTTTTTCTGGTATCCTGTTGGTTAGCATATTATAAAGAATGTAAAAGAGTGGTTTACTGATCCCCAGCCTAGTTAGCTTATAGAAAAGACCCTCTAACCATACGGTGTCGAAAGCCTTCTCCAAGTCAACAAGGGAGGCACCAGTACATTGTTTTTTGCCTTTATTCCATTGGGTATCGGACACCAGTTTAGACGCGGTATGTGAGATATCATGTCCCACCTTAAAACCGAATTAATTATCCGGAACTATATGGTTGTCCTCAACCCACGTAGTCAGAGCTCTATTGATTACCTTTTCAAAAACCTTACTGATATTCGGAAGGAGACTTATCGATTGGATATATCCTTCCCCTTTTTGGGGATAGGTTGAACCATCGCCGTTTTCCAATGCGCTGGATAATGTGCATTATTCATTGCATTATTAAACAGGGTGGTGTAAATGTCCACCGCTTCTAGAGGAAGATGTCGAAGCACGATGTTCGGAATACCATCGGTCCCCACTGATTTCTTTGCCCTGATTGTGTCGAAGATCTCATGGAGTCCTTCCTTCGAAATGAACGGGGGTAGGTCACCCTCTCTGGCAATGACATTATTTGCCATATTTTTGTCGCTAAACCGGGTGAAACCAGAGCCGTTGGATCGCCAATTCTCTATTTCATTTCGAATATAGCAGTTGTGCACCAATACGCGACTGTCCAGGTCATAATTAAGGCCAATGATATCAATGGCCTTGTATACTTCCTGGAAAGTCGCCGCTATGGTCTCAACGTTCTCCTGCGGATCCTCGATCACAAAGAAGTCGTCATCGTCAGCGGCTTCATTTTGATCAATACCTGCTATTATCAGTAACCGTTCGTTGTCTGTTGTCCGGGCTATTTTAAGACACTGAAGGTCGTTTTGATTTCTTCTCCGAAATAGTTTATTTATTTGCGGAAACATATTTGGGTTGCTGGTGTTTACAGCCCGAACCTTGTTGTTCCAATATGAACTTACAGAAATTCTGTAATTTTCTTTTATTAGCGTTTGAATATTTTTAATCGACGACTTCAGTGTCCTAATCTCCGGGTCTTGTCGGTCAGTTAACTGTCTGTACAAGTTTTTGAGTCTTGTCAGAACTCTACTTTTCTGTCGGTGCGTCAATAGTAGGATTGCGGAACAGGTCTTCGTTAGTCGTACGTTGATACCGCGGTATTGTAGTGTCCATAGTTTGTTTAATTGTCTCGTCCATTTGTTTTAGGTAATTGTCGATCTCCTCGTTTGACAAATTCCTATTGGACGGTGGGTGGAGCGTGTTCGAGGAGAGCGCTCTAGTCAAGGTTGTGGCGAAGCGTGTCCATCGAGTCTTACTTTAGTTGTAAGAATATCTTTGGACAAACTCCTCTAATTCCGCAATTTCGTTGGGAACTGTAATTTCGGTGCTAAAACCGCAATGGTCGCTGTCATACACGAATGTGCGCAGACAGTTTAGCGTTTGTAAATTCGTACCTGTCAGTCGTATACGTTCGTCGTACAGCAGTAGATCCAAATAAGACCTCTGGGAAACGACGGGTTATCCGTCGCTTTAAGACCGAGTCTGTACATGACATCGTGCTGACCCCACTAATCGAGTAGTAGGTTCCCTCTAGTATTTGGCAAATTATTTCCCCAATTTCTGTGTCTAGCGTTGAAATCCCCGCCGATTATAAAATAATTCTCCCCCGATTCCAGCCTCAGAAGTCGAAAAAGCATGTCGAGCTCTGTAATGAATAGGGTGGATTGTGAAGCCTCAGGTGCATAAACAGAGGACAAGTACAGCCGCTTTCCACAACGCAGCGGTATGTAAATGACTACTGCTTCCAGCACCCGGAACCTGCGCAACACTCCCTTGTACACTCTGTGAAATTTTACACCTTCTTTAATGAAGATCGCGACACCGCCTCCACGTTTGGATCTGGGCCGATTTCTTCTTCTAACAATATAATTATTGTACTCCAGTTTGTGCTTATCGGTTAGCTTGGTTTCGCTAGCGAAAAGCACATCAGGAGTTTGGTCTTGTAGCAATTTAAACATCGCGGCTCTTCGTTCGATCCTAATCAGTGAATTAATATTCACCGCAAGGACCTTCAAAGTTTGCTCCACCATGTGCGTACCCATTACGACAAGTGTTGCGTTAGGCCCGGCAGCAGCGCATAGATCTGGTCCACCCGCTTGGCCTGTTCTTGCACCTGCTTTTGCAGCTGAGCCATCTGCCCTTGGATTGCGAGCAAGATGGCTAGCATGTTAGGTGCAGCTTCCGTTGTTCTCGGCATTGGCGCCGGAGAAGCAACAGCCGCTTGTTGTACCGTAGCCCCCCTACCTGACGCCATTTGGGCGTAGGAAATTTGGGACGTGACGGCTGGTGTTTGAAACCTAACAGGTGAACGTTTGACCTGCACCTTCTGCTGCCGAGCCAGTTTTGCTTTCTTAATGTCAGTGAACTTAGGACAACCCCGATAGTTTGCGGTGTGTCCCACGTTTCCCCAGAGCACACTCCTCTGAACTGTGGTTCTTTGCGTACTTCACGCATCGAGGCTGCATTTGGCAGTTCGACGCGGCGTGCCCGAACCTTTGGCAGCGAACGCATTGTATAACGCCTTCGCTCCTTTTTAATTTTTCCCAGTGAACCACCTGGTAGTCTAGGACATTGATACTCCTTAGACTATCCAGACGGCTTTCGGGACTGGGCTGTACCAGGAAGAACGGCAGACTCCGTTTCTCCCGCCTAGCTCTAGTTGTGCTAAACTTTACCCCCACAAACTTGAGTCTTTCGCACTCCTTCTCTTTGAGCAGTGCCAGGATCTCCCCAGGATCAGAAGACGGTTCCAACCCCTTCAGCAGCATCGATTGCCGCTTTTCACACTTCGGTGTGAATGAGTAGTGCTCCGTCGTCGTTTCTTTTAGGAGCTCTTTCACTTTCGCGTAGCCCTCCACTGTATTACAGTGGATGGCATGACGATCGTTCCTTTAATTTATAGGAGGTACCTTCTCCTTCTTCTTCTTCTTCTGCTGCTGCTGTTGTTGTTGTTGTTGTTGTTGTTGTTGTTGCTGTTGTTGCTGCTGCTGCTGTTTTTTCAGCTATTGCTGTTTCTGCTGCTGCAGTTGTTGTTTATGCTGCTTCAGGTTTTGTTGTTGCTGCATTTGTTGTTGGGAGCTCGCTACTTCTAATTCCTCCCTCTGCCTGTGTGCTGTTTGTTTTTGCTTAATAGCAAGCACTTTTTCCTCCAGCTTTTGTATGCTGCTGGTAATGTCGTTTATTAATTCATCCTTGTCTTTCGATTCAGATGCCGCTAGAGAGGCAAAGTTGTTATTGCCCCCCTCGTAATACTGGACTTCATCAGAGATGTACCTCAACGCATCATCTGATTGTGTTTTACTTTGTGCTGTTTTATCTTTCTCAACTGTCTTTTTTTTTTTTTGTTAAATTAGGAGGGTTTGTCAACCTCTTCCTCCTTTTGATGGCTTTCGCCACGGCAGCGCCAACAGTATTGTAGCGTTATGGGAAGAACAGAACGCTCTCCATGATCCATCACGTGATTTTTTGGTTTTGTTTTGAAGCACTATATTTAACACAATTTCAGACAAAAAAAAAAAGTTCCAAGTTTAGCCCGGGATCGAACTCGCGTCCCACGATTTGTTGACCGACACCGCTAACCTCTTGGCTACCGAGTCAGCCAGTAAAACTCCGACCAATTATATTTACGAAAAAAACTTTTTCACTTTTTCACTTAGAGATGCCGAGACACATCTATTCTCCGCGGAGATCTGCGAACGAATATATAACCGTTGTTTCCATTTTCGGATGCACATTAAAATAAACTTCAAATGTGAAAGTTTTTCAAGCGAATACCCCTAATTATTTTGGAAATTTTTAAGCGAAATTCTTAGAGCTATAGGATAGCATTTTCCATCCGTGAAAAACTTTTGCAAATGAAAATTGTAGAATACTCGTACATCTCGTACTTTTAATTGACTGCCAGATAGTTTTGTGTAGACAATTTTTTTTTGTTTGGTTTTCAAAAATGATTTTTTTTGCTTGTATCTTTCGCAGGCGATCTGCTGGAGAACTATTGCTGGAACGATGACCTAATGAATTTCTCCAGGATATTGTTCTCCATATCTATTTTGTTAACGTTTCCCATTGAATGCTTCGTTTCGAGAGAGGTAAGTAAAACTTTTCCTTTGCGATTTTTTTTTATATTTATATCTTAGTTTTGTATAAGCTATTGGGAGTAACATGTATCTTTGGCTTTTTTTTTTTGTAGCAAGAAGTTGGTGTTTATTTAACTACCCTCTTAGGAAAAGTTGTTCTTATAATTTGATTCTAGAAAAAATCTCAGACTTAAGTTTGAACCTTGTAAAAGTAATGGTTGGTACTGCTATTGTGATGTTTGAAGTTGTAGTTTTATATCTTGAAATTGTTTTTTTTGTTTGTGCTCTGAATAATAATGTCATTATTCTTTCTTGCGTAAGTTCAGAACTCCATTTAACCTAGATTGGAGTTACTGCACTGAAATGAAAAGGAAAACCTAATTCAGAAAAGCAGAATGAATGATTACCCTAATTTGACAAGTCCCATTGTATCTGTAGTGAAATTAAGATGGTGATTTCATTGATTAAATATATATATTGTATATCTGCTAAAACTTGCTTATAAAAGATGTGGAGTCTATTTTTCTACATCGTAGGACATCTTTAGTTATGTTCCGAACTTGACAAAACAGCAAAAAATATGCGCGGTTAATGGCTAGTTGCTGTAGGAATAAGGTAGAAATTGAGTGGCATTACACGAATGCCTAGTTTTGTGACTAATAAGCAGAAAAAGTGGTTGGCATAGGATATCTATTAGCGCGAGTCTGGAGAGAAATACAAATAAAGCAACATTACGATCATGTCCTGAATTTCAGCAGAAGAATCTTTAAGATGAAGTCAACGGTGATGTGAAAATTTCTGCAACGGATTCAACGCTTTATTCTGGTCACTTATGGACAACCAAATATATCAGAACACTTGTAAAGCTTAGCCAGGGCCTTGAAAATGCAAGTAGAAGTATGCTGATAGGTTGCCCAAACTGCATATCTACAAGGTAACTTGACTATCTTCAGATGGTCTCATGGCCAAGGCCACTCCGTGCTGATAGACGCTAGACACGCGTCTATCATTTTGAAAATGCAGTCTTTCAGAACAGCAAACCATTATCTCGTTGCAATTAAATTCAGAGCCCGGCTGTCAAATGAAAAGAAGTAGTGCATGGCCCAGAAAAAATAATTAAAATTGAAAATTTTAGTGTGTCTGAAAGAGCCAGAGATTACAAAGAACAGCTGAGTAAGCGATTTTCGCTATGCACTCACTCTTTACTAACGGTAACCCCTGTCGGCGGCTATTAAAAAACTGAAAAGCAACTAGGCCGCCAGCACTGATGGCTTACTAACAGATCCTTTACAAGGTAATATTTTCTTCAGGTGCACCAAATCATTAGCAGGTGAATATTATCGATGACCAGACAATCAACTTCATATTCCTCACCTACAAAAATGGGTCCCATAACTTTTCAGTAATAAAGTATCTCCCTTACAAGCGCCGAGTACCTGCAGCCTGATACGAGCGTAGGTAGGACACTCATAGAAATAATGCTCCACGGTATAGTCTTCATTCTTACAACATTCTCACAGTTATATCACTTATGCCTAGCACACTTAAGTGTGAAAGTGTCTGACCTCTTAGAGAGGTCGGGAAGAATTCTTTGGTTTCCCGGTATCCTGGAGAGTTATGCTGTATGTAGTTATGCTCACATGAAGTTATGCTCATGGAAGCCCTTATCGTGGACGCATTTTTGGGTACTGAGAAGCTGCAAAAAGACACCAGAACTGCATTTTAGATCGGTTTAGAAGCTATCAGTCACGACCTGCCTTCAATCCTTTTCTGCAAATAGAGTGTCCGTGACCATTACTGATCACAGGTAAGCCGACTTAGTACTTCTGATAGTATGTTCATAATACCAGAGTCAAATAGTCATAATCGACGCGCAAGGTCTTCAAAACGTCAGTGCGAATTGCACCGAACAACACTTCGATGAGTTTTAGGTTGGAGACCATGATTTTCATCGAGTGGAGTGATGTTCCACAGTGCGTCTAGGAAAACGCCCCGTTCAGTTGCGAAAAACGGTTGCTTGATATGTGCGGAGACGTACAAAATTTGCATGGAAGCTTATCCCAACAAACAACTGAGGACTAAAATAGATTTGGTGTTGCCGCATTAGAAGGTTCTTCGCAGATATGTTAAGTCTAAACAAATTTGTTATCCAGGACGACATCCAAAGCTTAACTTCGTGAAAAGTTGCAAATGCCCTGCGTCTACTCCATCTGTCGAATGCGCCTTCAATTCTGCCACTAGACTCTGAAGCGTAATCTCGCAGGAACTTCTGGGTAGGTAATGATGTTCCATCTTACACAGACGACGACCGACCTCGAAGCTCAACCATTTGCTCCATGCTTTTTAATGATTTTAACTGGCTGTGCACCATTTCTGGTCAGATTATTTAGAAAGTCTCGACTATGACAACAAGTGTTTCCGCTTTTGACAAAGTGTAAGTGCTATCAGATTGTCTGAGTATTTCCTAGGTGATTTTTACATTTTGGGGACTTTTAGCAGTCCGCTGGCTTCATCAATTGTTTTGATATTTTCGAATTTGGTGGAAATAATTCTGAGCAGCTCTTCTACTTTTGCCTTATTCTGAGTTACGTGAAGTTTTGACGGATTTTTCAAGGTCGAGACTATGGAAACCATGGAAACCTCCAACAGTACTTTTCAGCTTGTAATTTTTTTAGCGTTTCATTTTCGTAAAAAGTGATGGTGAAAGAGGAGATGTATACCTCTTCTTTGTATTAGCTACTTCACACAAAAGCATTCTGATCATAAGCATGACAGCATATGATAAGTCCCATGTTCCTAGAATCATACAATAGTATTCAAATAGTTCAACTACGACGACAGGAATGTATGGCATCATGTATTCGTTTGGTTGCTTATACGAGAATATGCAGCATAATTAACAGTCAACTTGTCCCCAGGGTGAAGGTCATATGCTATGTGGCCCTATTCAGGCCAGTTATCGCGTGTGGTTATTCCGTGTGGTTCAATGTAGCGCCGTATCAGATGGAAAGGATTCAGGTGTTTGAAAGGCAATGTCTTAGGACCTGTCTCGGCTTGTACAGAACACCAGAATCAGAGTGCAAAAAATATTATGCCAACAAAGTTCTTTACGATGGAGCTAATCTGCATAGGATTGACAATTTGACCCATTATTTAGGTCAAATAAAATGTACTAATATTTTTTTTAAATTATCTTTATTTTTAAACAAGCAAAATTGTCGCATTTGGGGCACAGAAAACCCGCACGCATACATTTAGAAGCCGATACATCCAAAACGAGTCACTGTTTGGTGCGGATTTTGGTCCAGAGGCATAATTGGGCCATTTTTATTCGAAAATGAGCAAGGAGTGGCCGTTACAGTCAATGGCGATCGTTATCGGGCCATGTTGAACGAATTTTTGTTCACAAAAATTGAAGAGGAAGATATTGACAACATTTGGTGTCAACAGGACGGCGCATTATCAGCCACAGAGCTGATGTCGTTTGGCCACCTCGGAGCTGCGATTTGACACCGTTGGACTATTATTTGTATGGTGCCGTAAAAGATAAGTGTTACGCCGACAAGCCAGAGACAATTGACGTTTTAAAGGACAATATTCGTGAAGCCATTGGTGAAATACAGCTGCACACAATCGATAATGTGCTTAAAAATTGGACCGATCGTGTAGGCTACTGCATGGCCAGCCGAGGGAGCCATTTGAATGAAATTATTTTCCATTATTAACCGCAAGGATTGTACTTTCAAATAAAAAACAGAAATTTGAGAAAATATTCAGTAGTTTTTTTTATAATTTTTTAAAAAAATATTTTTTGGCGGACCCTATATATAATTTAATCCAATTTAAATTATTGAATCTATTGATGGGAATACAAACCATAGAATATGGAAGCAAATGATTCAATTATACTAATTCAAAAATATAAATTACATTATTGGTATTTTTTTATATCATTTAAAAATACTGTTTTCACTCTCTCACACCTAAGTTTTTCTTGTAATCTGTTAGACAAGCGAGGAGCAGTAACATAATAAAATCGAGAAAAATGCATTTTTTGAATTGTTGGTACACTTACGAAGTTTGTGGTGTTGATTCGCAAATTATAACTATCGTGCTCTCTAGCTGCACAATACCCGGATTTCACAAAAAATATCTTTAAAACTCTGTAGCAGTAAAGGTGCCTTAAAGGAAGGAATTCGAGACATTTGACCAGCTCAAAGCTGGGTGTTCTGCGATTAGATTTAGAAATAATTATTATTACTTGTTTCTGCTTTATCAACAAACGTTCTATTTTATTGAAATAAGTACCACCAAAACAAGAAATTCCATACTGAAGTTTCGATTTTAGTAAACCATTATAAATTAATTTTAAAACATTTAAAACAGATAGATTGCAATTCATACTGAGGTGGAATAGTTGCCTTACAACTCCATTCCGATATTGTTTCAAATATATCGTATGTTCTTTCCAACTAAGATTTTGGTCTAGTATAATACCTAAATATTTAAAGCTGTCAACAACTCTCACTACAACTTAATGGATTGACAAAAACCATATCCCCCAAAACAAATCGACTACAACTTGGTGAGTGATAATATAAAGTCAGTTCATCATGTCTAAGTCACTATTAGTTCTGCGAAATAAAAACCTTTTTAATCTTTACCACTTGTTTCCGATTTCTTAAATAGGAGCGCAAAATTATAAATGAAGCCTCTGAATCCCGCTAAATAAAGTTTATTGAGTAACAAAGTATGGTTCACCATATCGAAAGCCTTGGTTATGTCAATAAATAATGTCGAAGAAATTTGAGAAGTATTTGGGCTGCTATATATTTCTGCAGATAATGTCAATAAATTGAGTATAAAACTACTGTATTAATTTAATAATCCGAGATACGATTGAAGTTCACTTATATTTGTTGGTGGTGGCGCTTTCTGGATAGCTTTGATTTATTCCAAATTATGACTCAATCCATTTCTCGAAATAGTATGAGGTAAACAATTTATTTGTGATTTAAAAAATGAACACAGTTCAACGTTAATTTTTACATTATGCACATTTAACCTGTGCAAGACTTCAAAAAGTTTTATTTTGCAATATTTTAATGAAGAAGCACCAATAAGTATGAGTATGTCATCTAAATAACTTGACACGTTGGAGATATTCTTTAAAATTTGGTCCATAATTGATAGAAGGTGTAACAGCCACACCAAAAGGCAATCGATTGTACTGAAAGAGACCTTTATGGGTATTTATAGTGACGTACTCTCTTGAAGCATCTAAGAGTTTAAACTGTTCATATGCGCCTGAAGAATCGATTATCAAAAAATTTGATAGTTTGATAGATTTTGCGAATATGTCGTTAATCCGTGGAAGTGGATAGTGTAGTGGAAAGAGCGGTAACTTCATAATCGATGTTTTTTCGGGGCTTGGACACAATTACTATACGTGATGCATTTATCAGGAACAAGCATACCTTCAGAGCACGAACGGTTTAATTGTTCTTCCACCTTCTCGTGTAATTTTAAGCCCCTAACATCGGGCTTAAAAACAATTTCTGCAGTGAAGTTTTCTATAACCGGGTTTGCTCTGCGCGTGACTACACGTGGACGTTTATTTTCAATTTCTTGTAAAATGTTATAACCATTACTTTTTTCTTTTCTTTTTATAATTGGCGCGCGCACAAGGGATTTTATGTACGTACCCTTAGGATGTTTGCACATAGCGCGGACGAAAGGAAGTTAGGGAGGGAAAAAAAGAGATACCAATGTGCGTTGGTCTTAAATGTTTGCAAGTTATACTGGCTAGGAAATAAAGAGCTCTGCAGAGCATTCCATAAGCGAGTTGTACGGCTTAGGAAAGGATCACGATATTTCAGAGTACGTGTGAAGATGGGCTTAAGGGTGAACTGATGAGCATTCATAGCGAGACGGGTGTTACGGTTAAAAACATGTAGGGGCGGAATGCTACTGGCAATTTCAGTGGAGCATTGGTGGTGAAATTAGCGATACAACAAGGTGAGACAGGTGACATTACGCCGGTGTTCGAGGGTGTCGAATAACTGTGCAATACTGGCATCACCTATGAGTTTTATTGCACGATTTTGGATCCAATCTAGCAAGTGCAAAGAGGTCTTAGGGGCACCTGACCAGATGTGGGCGTTGTACTCCAGTTTTGGGCGGATCAATGCCTTATACATATATTGAAGCCAGATCAGAGGGGGTGAAATATTTCTTACATTGCTTGAGGAAACCCAGACATTTCGCAGCATATTTGGCGACATCGAATATGTGGTCATTCCAACGTAAGTTGTCGTTGACACACATACCGAGAATGGAAAGTTTCTCGGGTTCGACGATGCAAGTGCCATTCATGGATAATGGCTGGGTGTTTAAATTTCGCGTTAACGACAACAGGCAGCATTTTGTTTTTGCAAGCATTAAACTCCACTCTGTTGCTAGTTCCCCAATTGGTTATGCTGTTAATATCGGAATAACATACGCTGCCGAAGAGCAGGGACGTGAATCCGGAAACGAATATGAAAAGCAGGGAGTACTGTCGTTAGCAAAGGAATATATTGGATTAGAAGTGGCAGACAAGAGATCATTGACAAAAATTAAAAAGATTGTCGGAAACAGAACGGAGCCCTGGGGCACACCACCATTTATTTTGTGAATATCAGACTTGAAACCATCCAAGACAACTTGAATTGAACGTTCCGAAAGGTAGTCTCTAATCCATTGAAGAAGAGAGTCGTCGATCCCAAATGCACGCATTTTCGACAAAAGAGCCTCATGCCAAACTCTGTCAAATGCTTAGAAATATCAAGTGCAACTATCTTGCTTTCGCCAGTTTGATGTACGCTTTGGTTCCACTTTTCAGTTAGACATGCCATCAAATCACCAGTGGATCTGTTGCTCCGAAAGCCGAATAACCGGTCATTGAGAAGTTTTCGTGTTGCGAGATATTTCATGAGCTGACGATTTATCACCGTTTCCATGACCTCGGAAAGAAGGGACGTAAGTGCAATGGGCCTGTACGAGGAGAGAGAAGAAGATTCGCCGTTTTTAGTGCCGGGCTGGACAAATGCTGTTTTCCATCTGCTCGGAAAGAGTCCTAAAGAGTAGGATTGATGGAAAAGCTTATGCGGTGGTTTTGCCAACGTGGAAGAACACTTCTTCAGAAGAAGGGAGATATACCCTCTGGGCCAGCGGATGTATGTTAAGACCCTTACTCTTGCTACTACACGAGTGCGAAAGTGAATTCGTCCCATTGAAGATTCGACGCACTCAAGTGTAGGCGGAGACAAAGTACAATTTGGAAGTGTTGAGCTGGCCGTAAAGTGTGCAGCAAGCAGATTGACCTTGTCTAAAGAGCTGACATCTGGAATGTCATTCTGAATGAGCGTTGGGATATAGAATGAGGTAGAATTTCTGATGTTTTCGACAAACGACCAAGAGCTTTCACTACCTTTAGGACATTGTTGTATTTTTTGCCTCAAATTTTTGTCGCATTGAAATTTCACACGCTTAAGAAAGACGTTGCTGTCATTCCTGGCTCGTTTAAACTTTTTTCGGTTTTTCTCTGTTGGGTTAGTCTTGAAGGACCGAAAAAACATTTCTCTAACCCTGACAGCCTCTTTGCAGCTCGAGTCGTACCATGCCTTTTCTTTTGGTTTGATACTCTTCATTCGATGAGGGATAACGGATCTCATTCCAAAGAGAATAGTGTTTGTGATCATATCAGCAGCGGCATCCACGTCGTTATCGAGGAAACATAACGACCAGTTAAAATTCAATTCCGCTCCAATTGGTATTCTCGTATTGCCACATGGTTCTTTTAGGAATCTTTTCTCTAACTGTGTGGTCGGTATACGAGAAATTAGCAGATATAACACAGTGGTCCGACGAGTCTAGAGGGGAGGGCACTTCAACAGTGTACTTATCAGGGTGAGAAGTTAAAAACAAGTCTAGGGTGTTGGCGGTATGACCATCAACGTCTGGTATTCGCGTGGGCTCATTTACAAGCTGGGTTAAGTTATTTTCCGCAACAAAGATCTCAACACACCGTCCTTCGGGGGTTGTCTGTCCAGAATGTCGAAGCCACCCAGAATTGTGTATATTGAAATCGCAACGATTTCAGTATGAGGATACAGGGATACAATTCTTTGTATGGAGTCAGACAGCGCATCAAACTCCTTAACGGTCGAATTGCTGTCCAATTTGGGTCTTCTGTAAATTCGGAGATATAATTTTAACCACATGAAGTTGAATTCCGGATTGGAGCAAGGATTACATTGTGGTGGAATTTGGTAATCAACATTACTACGCACGTAATTGGCGAGACCGCAGTGAGGAAAGTACAATGGCACTAGTTCATAGCCAGGCAGCTTCAGATCGGCGTGATCTGAGAGATGTGGGCGGGGTTCTACATGTGTTTCACTAAGTGCTAAAACAGCTGTGGACGTACGATTTTTTAGCCCACGTATATTTGCTACGTCTGCTCTAAATTCGGTAGTCATTACAAAAAAAAACAAACACCAAAAAACACAAACACCGACGATGCCGTGGGGTGAAAATTCAAACGTTGGATTATCGAATCAAATTGTTGTAGGTGTTATGCCCTTACAACAATAAGAAATTGTGCACTAACCAAATTCACACTCACAACCCGCTATCCACCGGTTGTTACATGTACTCAGCCATTGTTTTTGCCGTATGATGGAGTTGTACAGCAACTGCTGTGACTGAGTGCAAAGAACAGCACTATGACCAGAGGCAGGAGATGTGGGATTTTTTTTTATTCTTCACTCGCGCGTGTGGAACAGTTATGGTTGGAATGTGCTTTTTATTTTATTTATTTATTTATTTTTTTGCACGAAAACCACACTGGTGTCGCGTGTGCACTCGTCGTCGGTGGTCAGCTCGGTACTCCTGCTATTACTATTAATATTATTTATCAAATCTTATCATCTTCTGCCAAGAAGTGGCATACAGTCTTTCTCAGCATGAATTACAAAGTGCTCTAAATTTACATTATCATTAGATTTTAATTTAGTACCTGTCACAGAAATAAAACTTTGTTCAGTGTTGGTAAATATCAAGTTACGAAAGCGTTCTTTATACTTAACTAATGATATGCTTGATGCGCATGCACCCGTATCAACTTCAAACTTCAGCAGCTCTCTTGACACCAACAACTCCACATACTGGGGACTTTCACTTTTCACTTTCACTTGCATCACCTGCTCATTAACTTTAAGTTTGCGCACCTTAGCACCTTCTGTCATCTAATGAACGTATTTCAAATGGTTCTTGTGCGAATTCTTGGGGTGGACCTACGACTTCGATGTACATTGCATTGCAATGTGACACTTTTTTGACACTTGTATCATGTCCATTCCTTACTTGGACACACATTATTGTCATGATCATTTCTTCCACAGTGAAAACGTGCTTGTAGATGAATAACCTCTAACTGCGACGAATCACGCACATGTTATGTATTTCAAATTTTGGCGCAATTTCCTTGTTCTTGCCTTCCGCCACTTCACAGGCCTTTTTAAATGTAAGACCAGACTCCTTCAGGAATTTGCTCCTCAGCTGGTTATCACGAACCCATCATTCAATGACATCGTTTACAATGAAAAACTTTTGCAGCCTCATCTCATATTCCACGAAGTTGTTTCCCAGAACAAAAGGATCCATGTGGCTAAGCATTTTGTGTAATGTAGTGGGCAGCGGATTAAATTTTATTTCACTTTTTTGTCAATGGTTTTTCTTTACTCTTTTTTTATATTCTCCTCATCGCCGATTTATGATTTTATGATATCTCCGTTTGGAAGGTGGTCACAAAAACTGTTCATTATTGCGGGAACAAACCTACAAGCTACTACAACCTCAGATGTGTATATGAAATGCATAAAAGTACAAAATTGTTATACTGATATACTACAGAATACAGTATACGAGGGGCGTTCAATATATTCTCGGTAAATTGTTTTTATTTTTCAAAATAATCTCCCCTAACATCAATGCATTTGTTACATCTTGAGATAAGCTTTTTTAAACCCTCAAAAAAATAAATTTCCTCTTTCTCTGCAAAATACCCATTTATTGCCGACTTGAGTTCGTCATCATCCGAAAATCTTTTTCCACGAAGACATTTTTTTCAAATCCGGAAACAGGAAATAATCACTAGGGGCAAGGTCTGGACTATAGGGTGGGTGTTGGATTTCTTCGAAACCACAATCTCGCGCAGCAGCCTTGGAAACTCGCGCCGTGTGAACAGGAGCGTTGTCATGAAGAAGCAACACACCCGCTGCGAGTTTACCCCGTCTTTTCTTTTTAATTTCCTCCCGCAAATTATGCAAAGTGGAAGCGTAGGATGTGGCGTTGATGGTTTCACCTTTTTTTTGTACTCAATGAGCAAGATTCCCTTTGAGTCCCAAAAAACTGTGGCCATGAGCTTCCCGGCAGACGGAGTGACTTTAAACTTCTTCGGGGGGTCTGTTCCTTTTTTATGCCACTGCATGGACTCTTGTTTGCTTTCAGGGTCATAGTGGTGGACCCATGTTTCGTCCCCAGTAACAATTCGATCCATAACACCGTCCGCGTTCTCACTACACATCTCCAAAAGCTCTCTACAGCATGCGATTCTCACTTTTTTCTGAGGCGCTGTGAGCATTCGTGGCACCCACCTTGCACTGACCTTTGAAAGGTTAAGATGGTCATGAAGAATGGTGTGAATGGTACCAATTGAAAGCTTGGTGATCTCTGCCATCATTTTCACCTTTATTCGGGCATCCTCAAGAACAAGTTTTTCGACTTCTTTGATGCTTTCTCCCGTACAAGCAGTAGCCGGGGCGCCGGAGCGGGGGTCGTCTTCAATGCTCTCTCTGCCTCTCTTGAACTCACTTGACCACTTTTGCACAGTTGATAATGAAGGTGCGGAACCCTGGTAAACAGCCACCATCTCTTCATGAATAGTTTTTTTACTTTTTCCTAGCTTAGTGAGAAATTTAATTACAGCGCGATGCTCAATTTTCACCATCATCGTCTCAGTTGCCATTATGATTCTGTTTAACTAGATATAAAACGCGAATTAATAATCCCATTTATATGAAATTTTACACGAATGCACTAAGATAATAGTATTACTTGATAAATAAGTCAATTTATATATACAACCACAGCTTCACCCCGATACCGAGAATATGTTGAACGCCCCTCGTACAGTATATGTTTTTAAGAGATAACAGAATTAGCTTAAATATAACTTAAATATAAATACATATCAGTGACTTCCTCAATCCAGTTCTTCCATAAAGACTTTAACGGTAATCGAGGAAGCACAGCCAAAACGAGTTGGTATTCGGGTAGACAAGGACAGAATCAAGCAAATGCTGTCAACAAACAAATGTCCACACAATACAATACGAGTAAAACATAACAGTAATTTCGACTGGGAGCTCGCTAAATAATTAGTAAGTAGGATATTCGCACAATTATTAACCTTTGCTGAAATATCTGAATTTATTCCTAAGACTATTTATATTACTCGTACTAGTAGTTTCCTCTAGGTTTGAGCTGCTTGCATTCCAATAAATTCTTGTTTTGTCATTTCCTTCATTCTTTCAGGTTTAGGCATGAGTGAATAGTAGTGAACCTACTTTGCTTTTTATTAGAACCGTATCCCCATGCCTTGTGAAATTGTCAAAGACTTGAGTTTTGTACGAAAGACAAGATTCAAAGTTGGCAAGCAGTGTGCCTGCCTTACGATTTAAATTCTACTTTGAACAAACACTTACATACATTACATACATTTTCAGATTGTAAGGACCATTGTGCATAAGTTTATACTCAAGGAACCACTAGAAGCACCGCATGATACAGATCCAAGCCTGGAAAAAGGCACTGAAATCGACGAATATTCAACGACAATAACTCTAGGAATTGTGTTCACAGCATTTGTCATATCACCACTGACTGATTGCTTGGGTTCAGTTCTGGAATTAAATGTAAGTCTTAAGTTTGCTTTTACTCAAAAATCTCTAGTGTCAGTGATTGGATTTTTTGCAGGGTCTATTAGCAGCCATACCCTTGGCCTATATCCTACCAGGCCTGGCATACATACAAATGGAACCACATTCGCTTTTCAGTCGAGAGAAGCTACCAGCAGTTGGACTTGTGGTTTTCGGAGCAATAGTTACCGTAGTTGGTGCCGCTGTCTTACTACCGGGTATCATGGGAGATTGTCGAGCCGACATTGTCCTGGGCTATTGTAAACAAGATTATGATACGGAGAATACAACAACCATACTAACAACGACCAAACGTCCAATTTAAAAGCCAAAGATGATATTATTTACACTACTGAAGTATGAAACGTTAGAAATTGATATGAACTTATAAGATACTATATTATTTATTTTTAATATTATATGTACAAGTTAGAGCGATAGGATATGCGGGCGCATACGATTATATACATACACATTAAACAAACCCGTAGCATTGTAGTATTGTATTATACGTCATAGCCGTAGTTGTATTCACTATGTATCTACTCATATACTCGTAGGTATATGTAGAGGGTTAAAGTATATAACAAAAAATTGGCACCAAGTTCAGAGATGCACAGTAAACAGTATGTACCTAGAAAAGCACACTTTTATCTAATCATTTGCTAGTGTATACAAAGTAGAGTTGTAAGAATGTTTGAGTACAGTGAGTGAGTGATGAAAATGATTTATATGTATGCAGAACGTTATGTAGACGATTTTTAAATGCACTTTTACAAGTTTGTTTTATTAGTTTTAGTGTTGAATATTTATTCGTATGTCTGTAGTCTGAATGATTATTGAGCCATTTCCTTGCCTATCTAACAGTTCTCTGTAAACGATTTAACCAGCAAATCCATTTAAGTAAGTTAATGACGTAGTGGATCCTGATAGTATTTTAATGCAATTCTTTCCAGAAAGAATTTGCATTTTCAGACCATTTACTTGCTTTTGTTTAAAACAGGGTGATGTAAAATGTGACTAAGCTTTATTTTTCTCTGTTTGTTCCGAACGCAAAATTTAAACTACATCTGAACCGTCTCTGGAGATGTGCGATAAGTAATGTTTTATTGGTTCATATCTTTGCAAAAATCTACTTTTAAGACATAGTTTGTTCAAGGCGGAATCCACTACAATCACAGCCTATCATGGGAACTGAATTTCTTAGCTGGTATTTGCATTCGTAGTTTTTAATTCACGTGTTATGAAATCGAAAAACTCTTCGATTTATTCGAAGAAGCTAATGCTTAATATTAAATTCCTGGCATGCGCTAGTATTCCTTAATTTACCACAACGATTCACTCTAGCAATACGAATAATGAATACTACTTCTGCAGCCCAAATTCGGAATGCTATTGTATTATATTGGCCATTGCCTGAATATAAATAGTTTGATAAGTTCAACTTTCCGTCACTCGTTAATATACTCGTATGTCCTAAGTACTAGTATGCAAATTGATTAAGCGTTCTATGAAATACCAAGACCTTAGATTTATTTACGTTTCCACTCATTTCGGCATCATCATAGACCGCCAGGATCATTTCAACCCAAGGGTAAATTAATAACCTGCGAAGGGCTGGTGACTTTCTGTAAGTCTTTCTTAGCCATAGCATGAGGGGTGAGAAAGGGACATGAGGTCGAAGTTCAACTCTTGAAAGCCGTCCACCCGAATTTGCACCAAAGGGAACCATCATCACATCATTATATTCCTACTAATTTCACAGAATTTTGCTATTTTGAAATTTACAAAATTTTTCAAGGCAAGTAAGCAGTAACGCTCATAAAGAAAATAGCTTGCATGTTGTGTTAGTGGTGCTGTTCATACTCCATCGTGATTCGATCACAGCTCTGTAATACGCTAGCAATACCTTAACAACAACGTCATCATCTTCACACTTTTAGTCCACCATAGTGATACGTGACAATCATTATACTTCCTCTTCTCCTCTTCTCATATATCCCTATATGTGTATAACCATGAGCATATTTTACGATTTACTAATCGAAATGACTTCTTTATCCTTTGAAAATATTCCCTAAATTATGGGCATGTCATCTCCAGGGATCTATTTCTGGGTAGGTCAGTACTCAGAAAAATGATCTTTCTTTACTTCCAATATTTGTTCAAAATTCTGCATCTGGATTAGCATGTAAATTTCCATCTTATTCTTGAATTATTCCGATAGAGCGCAGGCAGAGTAAACTCGTATAAAAATGGTTTTATTTGCTGATGTAGATATCGGTCCAATCATCACGAGTATTCTTCTTAAAAAAAAACGCAAAATTCATATTTCAGTAGTAAGGCGGTGCTATCGTCTAACCTAAGTCTGATTCAAGAGGTTCATCTTGTATCGCTTTCACAGAAGAAACGAACAGAAACACCCTACAACATTATATGTCTGCTGATATAAATTTGCTTGACATTTTACTTGACTACTCAAGGCCGGTTCTAAGCTTCGCCGCAACAAAAGGGCTCTCCAATTTAACTGGTCAGTGAATATTTGCCTCCGCCTACGTCCAATTGCGTCTAATTTCCTTGATTTCTCTCCTATCTAGTTGGGCTGGACCACAGTTAATAAAAAACTTCAGTTAGGGCGGTCTTTGGTCACCTGCCTCTAGATGCGCACAGCAAGGTGTGATTAAGGTGACTCAAGCACTCCACCTAATGAGAGGTGTTTCTCTGCTACGCTGCCCTTTCGGGTAGGAATTACAAACTCATTCGCCTGAGTGTTATTCACTTTACATGGCCCAGCTAGCTATAGCGACTAAAGCACTGGTCGTTGTCACTATACAGACCGTGGAGTTCGTTGTTATATCTTCTGCTCCAAAGCCCATAAACGAAAATTAGACCAAAACACACTAACAAACGTCAATCCTACTGCGCTATAAAATAGACGACAATTAGGATCTTATTTGAAGTCTCCTTAAAATTTCTACACAAGCACTGTTTAACAGAAAGCGAGTTTGTTTCGCCAATCTTTCGTTGATCAGATTCGAAGCCGAGATCATATAAATGCAGCTCTTTCCCGCTTGCTTACTAAAGTTGGCAAATACGTATCGAACAGAATTTCTCATTTGCATGTTGGGCTTTTATTTTTGTTTAAAATTAGCGCACGCTCAAGGGTGTACCCTTGTGTGTACCCTTAAAATGTTAGTACACAGCGCGGACTAAATGATTATAACTGGTGATGCTTTGTTTGTTAGTAGCGCCGGGAAATTGTACTCTTTGGGCGAAATATGCTGTTTAGCGGAGGTGGCTTACAATCAATTAAATGGCAGAGACGATTAAAAAGATGTTTCAGAGTTTCTTCTGGGAATTCTGGTATCCCGAAGAGAACTGCATCACATGCAATCTCCCTTTTTTTGTAAAGCGTTTACGTGCTTCTGGAGTGCAAGCATTTTATCCGCGTTAATGTTGTGACATTATTTATAGTACTGGAGGAATGCCTCGCGTAAATCCTAACATGATTACTCGTAATAACCCAATAAGCAAAGACAATGAAGTCCTTTTTCAGACATGATATCGTGTAGACTATTATTATCCTTTCCTATTTTGGGGTTTCAATCACCTTATATTTGAGTCATTGCTCGCTTTGACGAAGAGAACTTAGAAAAATTCTTTAGTAGCATCGTCTCTGTCCCGTGCAAGAAGAGGAGAGCATACCAGGCTGCCGATGGCCTTGATGCGGATTATTGCAGTGCGTTCCTTCCTCTGCTTCACTTTTTACCTCAGTCTATCTCTAACAACAAATTCCGTATGTTCGTTATATATACTCGTATATTATTATAACAGAGTTCTTCATGCTGCAATTGTGAGAAATATATTGTACTCATCCTTTTGTACTGCACATGGCCTGTTCAAAGATCGACCATTGAATGAGCAGTTTCGAACGCCGTTGTCTTTTTTTCGTTTTGTACGTTCGTCAGCATCGAATAAGCCCTTGTCAAGGTTCTCGGTGGGTATTACGTAGGTAGTTACTTAATACTACAAACAACCTCCAATAAGATTCAACATACGAAACGTGTCCAGCTTGGAAAGCTGATCATGACGTTTTGAACGCCGTCATTAGTCTGCGTAAATTAATTCGAAAGCTGCAATGAAATGCTTTAAAAAGATTTGTCAGGCCCGTGTTTGTCACTTGGTGAAAAGGGTCTGCAGTAATTGGGTTAAGTACAATATGTATTTCTAATAATAGAAGGTACATTAAACGTTGGTACTCAAATAAAATTCGGAGTCTTCAAAATTTTTGGAAAGAATATTTAAGTTTTAATTATTTTACATTTTTGTTTTAAATATTTTAGTAGTATCCTTTTACGTTCTTTAAGATGCAAAAAACGCCAGTATGTGAAAAAAAAGAAAGCAAATGTAAGTTCAAACAGCAGCATATGTGATATCTTAAGAATAAAAAATCAACGCTCATACCATAACCAAGTAAATATGCATGTTATGAGTGATATTCTAGATATTCTATCGCTTATTTCCAAATTAAATATTGTAAACTTATCTCCGAACACAAATTGATATGATTTTAGTTTTTTTTTAAAATATTTTACTAAGTAACAACAAACTTTTATATAGATACTTTTACTATATACAGGAATTTAACAATTTTGATACACGCAAATATTTAAAACTGCACAATCCTATATTGCTACCTAAAAAAAAATTACTTTTCGAGCATTTCTACTTAGTGTATAATCAATCACAAAAAATTGTGAAATTGTAATTTATATACATATAAATGCGAGTATATTTATTCAAATAAAAATAACAAATAAATTAATACTTAAAACTATATTAGGGAATTATTAAAATATAAATACAAATGAAACTAAAAGAAGATTTAGATCAAAATGGTTAAATACAAATTTAGGGAAAAACAGAACTTCAATGTTAACTACATTTTCTTTAAAATGCTATGCTAAAAATTATAAAAAAAAAGATGATAATATAGTCTTTATGCAGGAGGAAATAGTAAACAAATGAAAAAAATTAACCTAAGACTACAAACGAAACAATGAACCAATCAAACTATTGATATTAAAAAGAAAAACAAAACAATTACATATAAATGAAATAAAGTGACATTTTAATTTTTTACACAAAACATAAAAATATATAAATATAACTACGTCATTGAAGTATTATTAATATAAATTTATATGAATAAATTAAATAAACAAACAAAAAAATTACTATTTACAGGATCCATTCAGAAATAAATGCATGTTACATAGTCAAAAGAGTATTTATTAAAAAGATTAATTATATATATATATATATACATACAACATTGTTAAGTTTGTCTCACAGAGAACCAAATATATGTATAAAAAAAGTACGTTATAATAGATACAGAGCCATGTTCTTATTTTAATTGTATGTGTTTGTTAACTCAATAGATGAATATTGTAATTTGTGTAGATTGTTGAATGTGAACTTTAAAACTATGTATGTACATATATGGGTACCTATTTGATTATATCAAAAACAAGGAAGAGAAAAAATACAAATGTAAATACATATTTTTATTACGAGTACCTTCAACAAAAAAAAAAAACAAGAATAATGAGATATTTATTTACAATATTTATACAACATACTTATTTTTGCTAACATTTTAAATCTCTGAATTCAAAATAAATTATCGTCGTGGTTTTAAGGTGCTCTTTGGATTTTTAGAAGTTCTTCAGGATTCTCTCGTTCTCTTATGTTGCAGGACACACATACAACGTTGAGCATCATTGGCGGTTAGGTATATAGTTTACATTCAAAAGCTCACTTCTTAGCTTGGATTTTCAACGTACGAGTATATATTGTTCAGGAAAATTTTATCTACAAGAAGTACGTCCCGTCTTATAAGTAAATTATGTTCCAGTTGACTGTAGTAGACCCTATATTGAGATGACTGGGCTTCCTTTGAAAACCGCTTATACATTTTGTTGAAAATTTTCTTCAATATCAAGTTTACTTTTTGCCCTAGAAAATAGCTAAATCCGCATCTAGTGCTCCAAGTGCTACCCATTCCTGTACCAACTGAAATCCAAATGCAGTTTTAGTATATTCAATGGCAAGTGTGCCGCTGTTATACAATATAGCATTATTTTATTTCATACAATAGATAATAGTGTTCATTTAGTAACTTCATGTTAGTGTGGAATGACACCTGAATTTTTACAAATTATCATCCAAGTATAATTCATAATTTAATTTTTGTGAGGTTACAAAAGGTTTTATACAAATTCAGTGTTTTAACAAATTTGATAAAATTCAAAATCGAAAGCAAAGAGCTAAAATTACCAATTCAATAAGAATATAAATCTGTACTCGTTTTTTTTAGCTTGAACACTTACTTATATTTAAAATCAGCTACTTGAAATTGATGCAATGACATCAAAATTTATCATAAATAGCCAGTTGTTAACCTTTTGAAGAAATCTTTTGAAATGTAAGGTTGTTCTGACATCAGAAGGCAGTTTATTGAATATTTTAGGAGCTGTAGCGATGTAGAAATGGGAAAAATGCGTTTTCTAAGCAACTATTACATTAATATTGTAATATGCATGTTATTTACACGCATACTGTAAAGTTGTGCACTTCTACTGGAAACATTGACGCTCTGTTTAAAAAATTCTTTAACTTTGTAGTTTGGAGTACGTTGGTGTTCATTTGCTCTATATTTCCTAGTCATCTTAGGAAACAAATGTGCACTTTTTTGACCAGCTCGCAAAGTTCGTCGTTAAATGTTCTCCTCCAAACCCCGTCAACGCAAACGTGATCAAAGATCACTATAAAAATTTTGCATTTGAAACGGGCAAGGATATGAACTTCCACCTTTGCTAACGTTGACAAGGACCTATTACTCATTTGTCTTATTGAGCCGAAGAAACACCGATTGGCAAGAGTAGCGTTTGATGTCATCATCGGATTTAATAACGGAGCCGGGGTATACAAAGTCCCTGACACCTGCCTACTGTGACATTCTGATCGATTCGTCGATGTTGTGCGTCTCTTCCTTTTGATTTGACAGCATAATATACTTAGATTTGCCCCTATTCACGACTAAGCCCATTTTTCAATGGAAGTGCGGTCGCTTTCGAATCGCTTTCTAGTGATTCGTGTGTTACCAAACATTTTCCAAAATTCCGAAAAGAGAACATTCTTTAAATATTGAAAACAAAAATTAAGAGCCGGGAACTGAGTTCCAGGGAAAAAAAACTCTAAAGTTAATTTTTTCGTTCCGCTTCAATGTTTACGGGACTCCTATAACGGAATTGATTATCTAGACCTCGTAAAAATATGCTCAAACAATTTTAGAAAATGCATGCAAATATGCACGAAATATAGACGGAATATGCTCGAAATTATGCTCAAAAAAGAAGCTAAACATGCCTTGTTTTAACATGCCTTTTTTATTCTGGTTCTTCTTCTAAAACAAGTGAACTATTACATTTCATAATTACATGCTTTTTAAAGTTTTTAAATAAAAATGATTTGCGCCTTTCACTGAAGTCCAGCTTGTATGCAGAGAATGAACGTTCGACGGCGATAGAAGTCGTTGGGGAATACTTGAACATCCAGGTCTCTGCGGGAGAGGGTTTTTGGATGTGCTGTATGTCGCTGGTCTTTCCATCGTACTACACATCTCTTATTTCTCTGATGGTTTCGTAGCCGACATTGCGTACATGGACAGCCTTCAGCTTGCTTACGAATTTTTTCCGTGGGAGCATATTCATTTTTGACAAAACTGCTTCATTTACCTCAATACTCTCGTTTAATTCCGGCCCTTGCGTTTGCAGATTTGTAATTGCACGGGCGATCACAGCGAAATTGTTTTTGATATAGGCCAATTGCGATTTTATTTCACGTGAGGCAAATAGCTATTGGGCTTTTTCGATTGAAGTAGCATCGTTTGCATCAAATGAATAAACAACTGAGCACACAGCTTCAAAATTATCGCAATAATACATTGCCGCTTGTAGCCAAGTACCAAATCGAGTAAATATTGCTTCGGGTGGTAAAGGCAATCTCCGTTTTGAATTGAATATACAATATAGCATTTTCCTCGTTCTAGACTGTCTTCTTGCACGTCTTCCATCAATCCGAATACAAAGTGTGCTACGAATCGTCGTTGCTCGCAGTCTTAAGTCTCGTCCAAAGCTACCCAAATGCATTTATTTGACACTTTTGCGCGCATGTGTGTGATGCTTTGGTCGTAGAGAATCGGGACGTACTTGTTGCGGAGCGTAGCTTCACTTGGATTGATATATTTCTCGAAAAAGTGCTTGATGCTTGGGTGGGAGATTTTGTGAAGCGGAATATTGCCTTCGAGGAATGCCTTGCAAAGATAGAATAGGTTGACCTCTGCTTGCGGTTTCTGAAAATTGATCACCAACGTTTGGCTCTTAGTGGATTTCGATTTGTTTCCGCTGCCTTTATATGTTTCACTGAATTTAAATGGTTTTTTACACTTGACAGACTTTGTGTCTAGCGCTTTACAGCCGCAAACAATACACAACAAAATCGATTCTCACGCATCATTCGAGAAATAGATTCGCTGCGAGCTTCTTTCGGCATACGAAAATGCGTCTTCAGTCTTCAATTGACATATAGATCCTTTTGACATTTGCTGTGAAATTAAAGCCGTTAACATGTAAACAGTCGGACCGAAACATACGAATCAGCAATTAGAATAGTTCATCTTCGATTTGTCACACAATGCTTTATTGTTTCAAATCTCGTATATCGACATTCGGCACATCATAGATGTACCGGTATCAGCATGAATGGAAAGGATTTCTACTCTCTCACTCGTACGGAGCATATTGTAGGTGTAGTGAGGGCATATGCGACAAATCGAAGGTTACTGAATATTAGGAAGGGTTTGGTCGTTTTCGCAGTATGTTTGTTTTCTGTCTTTATGTTACAATAAAATTTGGTTAAATGTAGACTTTCTCAGACTAAAAATTACTGAAAATCGGTGAAATATACTTGATTTCTGGAAAACGGTTAAATATGCATGCACGTCCAAAAATTGCTAAAATCTGCAAAATATGCATGCTTGCTGCTTGAGCATATTTTTACGAGGTCTAGTCATCACACATACTTCACATCGGTAACCTAAGGTTCCCTCAAAAAGGATCACGAAACTGCTCACAATCTAATCTAGGATTAAAATTAATTGTGATAGTGCGGGCATTTATCGCAGTGCTTGTTCTTTACTTAGAAAAAAAAACTGACAATTTTTCAGGCACGATTTGCCTGCGGCAAGAACATTACAAGTAATCTTGTGTGGCTTAAATGAACTCCCACTTCACGGTCTTAGGAATGAACTCGGTCTTAAATGTGCCAATATGAAAATCATCAAGAAGAAGTATAACAAATTCGTAGATGTGTTTTATCTACAATGCAATAATTTCATTTGAAAATGGTTCTGTTAGACTAAATGACCGCAAACAAAATATTCGATCGGGTTTTAGGATTCCAATCAAATGCGTCACTATGTCCGAAGAAGAATAGAATAATACAACTACCATAAGTTTGGGCATACTTATTTACTTAGGTCCTCGCACCTATTATGTCAGTGAGGTTCGCTTGCGGGGCATAGGCCTCTACTACTCCTACCCGCGATCATGTACGGTTTCTGGATATGTATCTTAGCTCTCTCCAACTCTTCCTTTGTCGTGCTGATTCTTCTTCGATCGTTCTTCTAGGTCGATTCACTCGTCTGTCTCTCTGCGTGAGACGATTCCATTGCATTGCTTGATTCGCAATGCACTCGCGACCTTTACGAAGGGTATGCCCAATTAACTGCCACTTACGTTTTCGTATGATAGAGTCAATGGGTTCCTGACTTGTTCATCATTAGGGATACGCCCTGCCTAACCCCCACTTTGGATTTCAAACTCCTCTGACAACCTGACATTTGGATCCATTATATGCAGCCTTGATAATAGCAATCATTTTATCTGGGATGTTCTTCCTGTCAATAGCAAGCCAGATAAATTCTCTATTGACATTGCCAAAGGCTTTTTCGAAGTCGATTTCCTGTACGTATCCTTTCTTTGGTAGCTTGGCAATTATTCCTTCTTTCTATTCTTCAGAAAAACTTTCCCAAGCTCTCTCAATGAACGGGTGCAGGAGTTCACTCGATGGTGTTGGTGCTACTCGTAGGAGCTCTGCGGGAATACCGTCAAGTCCAAGCGCTTTGTTGTTCTTCAGTGCTTTGATTGCGGTAAAGATTTCTTCTCTACTGGGGGATACAGTGCGTATTCGGGAATTTGTTACTACGGACGGTTTATTGGACGTTGGTTTCACTTCACTGGGGAAAACGCGATTTAAAACCGCAGAAAAGTGCTCCTTCCACCATTTGAGCTGGTCCTCATCCGAAACTAGCAGAGATCCGTCTGTGTCTTTTATCAGGTGTTGTTTAGAGCTGTAGACGATCATACTGTCACACCTACTAGCGGCCTCTTCTGCTTCTGTAGCCAATGAGTTGATACAGTTACGCTTATCATGTCGCACGTTACTGTGAACTACTCTCATCTTCATGCGATACGCAGGCTCTAGCTCGTTTTTTCCTGCTGCTGTAGCTGCGTTGCGAGCTTTGAGGTGTTTTCTTTCTTCGATCCTAGCCCAAGTTTCTTCGGAAAGCCAAACACTGTTTCTCCCTTTCGACCGACCGACTATACTTTCAGCATCGGCTATGAAGACATTTTTCACAGGAGACAATGATTTTCGATGGAGGTGGGTTCCGGGCTACTGATTGCTCTCAATCCTGGTGAAAGTTGGTCCCCTAATTGTTGGCGTTGTTGTTAAACTTAGGCATTCGGGTGTTTTCTTGGGATCTCCGAACTTCAGCTGTACGTAATCTTACGGTAGCAACCATCAGATGGTGATACCGGGCCATTCCCCTTCTGTTACAAACGTCCTGGAGACTGCTTCTAAATTGCCGGCTGATCGCGAAGTGATCAATTTGGTTGGAAGTAGCTTGTCTGTCCATCGACACCCAACTGACTCCATGGCACGTCTTGTGCTCAAACATGGTCCTTCCTATTACAACGCTCGCCATTGTTGTTGCGGTTGTCAACGCCATGCCTTCCCATAATGCCTGAGTCCATCATTGTCATTGCCACAATTGGCATTCAAGTTTCCCATTACCATTATGATATGTTCGCATGGTATACTATCATAAGAAGCACTCAGCCGGTTATAAAAGGACAGAAGAGAGCTCCGTTGGGGCGTAACACTGTATGATAGAGACGTAACGTACTCAAGTCCGAAATCTGGCTTTCAGTATCCTTTCGTCTAAAGGCTCACATGAAATCAAGCTTTTAAGAGCTGTTTTGGAAAGCAGCAATCCAACGCCAGACTCCCAATAGCTTCCAGGTGCCTTTCCGGAGTAGAGTAGTACAGTGTTACGAGTTGGAGACTTAAACCTCCCCGAGCCCAACCATCTAACTTCACTAATCCCTAAGTTGTCCATCTTATACCGCATGAATTTCTTCTTTAATTGGAGGAATCTGGCATCTTGAGGATTTTCACTTCTGTTGTCGAGAAACGTCTTCACATTCCAGAAACCAATCTTTGTCCGGGTACAATAGCCAAATGTCGTCAACGTGTTATCATGCCTTATCCGAGGCGTAGTGTCTTCTTCGGTAGCCGTTTTGAGTTCTGTTACGAACATTGCTAACCTCCGTAACCTTTCCTAGAAAGCTTCGCACTTGTAATTTTAGCCTATTTATGTATATAGGGATACGCAAGTAGTCGCCCGGGGACGACGAGGTAACACAAGTACTTCATCGTGACTGATTGCTGCGCCACTGGCCCAGACCAAGTTCTGAACAATCAATAGTTTTCCGATCATGCATGATGCAGGTCACCTATGTTTGGGCAAGGAGAAAATAATTGTCATATAAAAACGCGCTGCCCAATCTGTTCGGAGCCCTATTTAACCATCAAGTGTACACAAGTCACAAACCGACAGATCCAGTCTTCGTAAGCAGGAAAAATTTCTTTTACATTAAACACAAGCTTGCGAACAGAATTAAGGTTAGGTAACGAAAAGAGTTTGCCATTAAAACGTTTGAACCCTACCTCATGAAATTCAGCTTTGCTCTATGGACGAAATTAATCGTCTCACAACACAGATGATTACTTTCTTATCGAATTGTAACGCAAAAACCGAGCAATTCAACACTATTGCACAATTAGCTATTCTACATTTATATAAAGATAACAAATAGTGAGTACTGCTTTCAATATAATATATTGGAATGCTAGAAGCATCCGAGGTAAATCTTTATGTTTCTTAGCAAACATAGCAAACATATAAGTATAGAACTAGCTTTGGAAACCTGGTTGAGCTGTAATAATCTGTCTACTGTATGATAGAAGATAAGTTTTATCGCTATGATAGAGAAGAAAGAGAACTGTAAAATACAAATTTAATAGAAAACGTTGGTATTAAGGTATCATTTTTAAATGGTCGTACAATGAACATATTCGCTGTCTATTTTCCGGGCGGATCGGTATCTGCGAGGAAGCGTTCTTCTGTGGAAAAGGTTTTAAGAAAGTTCAAATAAAAAAAATTGTATTTGCATGCACCGGAATTAGAGTTGCTTAAAAGAAAATGCCTGGGGTAACATTCTCCAAAATTTGAATTCAAGGCACCCATTTAAAATATTCCACATATTTTCCAGCTAGCTCCTGATAATAAATAAAGTCAGGTCTGGCCGGCTACCAGTAAATTGTACTCGTAGTGTATACATAACACCAGATGTAAGTAATTATCAGATTTAAGACTTTACCAGTGCTAACTGGAGAAAGTACCAAATCAAATACCAAATCAGAATTGAAAACATACTCGTAACTGAGCCTTTCATCGACGAAACAATTAGATTTTTGACAACAACTATTTTGGATAGTGTGGAACAATGTCTTATTAAAAAAAATAAAGCGCAACAATCTAGAAAATGTTTTCCGCAAAGTACTATATATATTACATTTAATTAAATGTAGAAATAAATATAGAAGATTATGAATCACAATTCGGCATCAATTTTATCTGTGGCATCCTAAACTACTAACTAAAATTATTAAAGACATAGTCAACGACGCACTGTGGTGCGAAACCATCATTTTCCCTAAAAATATAATCTTAACAGCGGATCCCTTGCAAGATATTAATCGTTCAACTTTTTATGTTTTATATGGTATTGAGGAAGTCTATATATACATACTGCATTGTTCTTTTTCCTAATGAATCAAGAATACGAACACTTTTCTCATCAAATACACAACACTTCCTTACAAGGTATGGAAGTATGTACTCTTACAAATCTTGTTACCAAAGTTAGAGTTTTTTTAACATTTTAGTGAAAATCTATTTTGGTTTTGGTTGCTTAGCGAAACATTTGTATATAAGGATCGGAAGTTACTAGTAGCATGTGGCCGACATCTTCGTTCGTCGCAATTCGGCTACACTTTCTCGAAAAGCTCTGTCGATACAATATGTAGTCCTTATTTCGGGCTTCCTGTGACTCCTCGCTTAACATCCCTACCGTTAGCATCGCAGTTGAAATAATGGTGGCTCCATGCCATAAGATTTTGTGCACTGTATTAGGCATGTTATACCAACTATACAAGCTTATGTATAATGTCCAAGTTTCTTGACAGTTCTCTCCAAATTTGACTGGATCTACAGCAGCACCACTGTTTATAGTGTCGAGGATAATTCCGAGGCGATGAATCAGCTCTTCATTTACACCTGTTATACTTGCGGTAGTTTTTGTATTTTGAAAGAATTGACGCGATGTGTTTCCATCGTTTGTGGTGCCCATTGTTTGTTTAACCACATCAACTTTCAAGCCCTTTATTATTCTGAATTTGTTTGGAACATCTTTCTTTGTGACCTCCATAAGCGGCTTGGTTTCCTTTGTTGCTTTGCCTTGCTTAAACGGCAACCTATACGCAGTTTTCAACACAAACAAACCAAGTTGAAGTGCTTCGTCAGATTCGGGAAGTTTTTGTAAGATTTCATATCATTTATTTGTGAAGGTTTTGCCTTGCATATGGGACAAACTGCCTGAGCAACTCATGATGAATCCTGAAAGTTTTATCATGAGGAACAACAATTGATTCAGTCAACTGTGAAATCTCTTGCTTCACTCGTTCAACTTCTTCCCGGATGGTTACAGGCGTTTTCTTTATGAATTGGAATTTCAAAGTTCTGCATAATCTTGTTGACGTTGGCCTTGGATTTTTCCAGTAAGTTAGATCAGAGTTATTTTTGTTAGTAACTGCCAAATGTACTACACATGTGAGGAACATAAAAATGTTTGCTTGTACTCACTGTGTCCTGAAGAGCCATCGCAGCCCCATTTAGAAACTAAGGTAAGCTCATGGCTTAAAGAATGTAATTGAATTTCAGTTTTAGTCATCAAAATCCTCTTCGTGGTATAGTCAAGCAATGATTGTAAGGGCATTTTCACCAAACTTTCAGAGACTTCCAAATTTTCAGGATAACACAGTACTTTAGCTTCCAAGACTTTTTGGTACCAAGGAAAAATGTCAAACCTCTCTCCTTCTTTTGTCGACTTCCTCAAAACTTCGTACTGGTGCTTTAACAGAGAGGCATCCGCAATTAGTGCTAAACTTTTCTCAACGCTGAATCCTGAAGGCCTGTCCTCGAGGAGTTGAATTGACTTAATTGAATTGATTTAATTTGTTTCTCAGGAACGTTGTCTTTTAGATTTTTAATTTTCATTTGTTGGCTTCTTAAATCACACTCTTCAAAAGGCTTTGACGTAACTTTCGGCAACTGTCCAAACCTCTTTTTTTTAATGAAACGGTCCTTGCTGCTATTCGATTAAAGTGAGGAATAAATACCTTGCGTAAATATCTGTGTATTTCCTCAAAGTGATCTGATGTTAGATAAGGGAAATCAGTTTTCACTTTCTCCACGCACTTTACAATATCACGGTCACAGCTTAAACTTATTTCTACTATTTCGCGATAGTTCAACTGGAAATTTTCCATAGTGAGTTATATATTAGTACACGTACTAGTTCGTACAAACAATAGCGATCAAATAATCAAATTGCTTTGGAGAGATGTAGGTATAGTGAGATTTCCATCTACATATGATGACAGACTAGAACAGGGTAGACTTTTCAACGGTATTATTGAACTTTAGGTAAGACTCTAAAGAATATTTTAAAAGAAGAAATAAAAGGGAGGGGTGTGGAGCAGGTTTGTTCTGGTCTATAGAACTTTTTCAAATATTGATTTTTATACCATTTACTTTAAAAATTCATAGCTGCTTGAAGAATAAGAAAATTCAAATTACGATAACGTTTACGTTTTCTCTAGATATGCTGTAAAACGTATTACAAATTTAAAAACTATTATTAACTTGTCGCGGAACAGATGTTGACAAGAATACAAGGCCCTTCGCTGTATGCACTAAAAATGGTTACATAATGAACGACTTTAAAGTTGTTCCAACTGTTGTAATATGCAATATAAATTATCCAATTAATATACTTTAAGAATGCAAAGCCACTAAGTGTTTCAAACAATTTAAAAATTTTGATTATTTTCGCCTCTCAAACCACTGTGCGACGTCACAAATAACAAGCTTCAAAAGCTAGAAAACGGCAGTAAACCCATCTAGAATATGGTTAGAATGATTAAGAATTATCAAAAGACTGAAGCATTAGCTCAGACTATTTTTGCTAACCACGCAACTACTACCAACAACTTGAATAATAGGGTTGTCGAAGCTTCAGTTTTGCAATCAACCGATTCTATTAATTCTATTCAATCAACGATTGGCGACAACATTACAACCATTAGCAATTTAGAGTGCACTTTCCTTCGCTTAAAGCATATACTATGGAATACTCTCTGGAATTGCTATTTAATAGTTCATTGTACATAGTACATTGGGTTCAGACCGCATCATAGTACAGTCAATCAAATCCGTCGAATGAATCACCAAACACGTAAAAGACAACTTTAATTCAGGAGCGAGTACCGGCATTGTCTTTCTTGATATTGAAATAGCTTTCGACACAGTGTGGCCGGAACGGCTGCTGCACATACATATAACTATATGCTCTTGCTTTTCCACTCCATTTGATTGAATCATTCAATCATTTCTTTCAATACGAAGCTTTACGAGTAAAGCCTCCAGTTTGGTATTTTAATCTTACTCCTATAAACGTGTAGTCTCTCAAGCCCCAGTACTAGGTCCAATCCTGTACAATAATTACACCTCAGACTTTCCTCGTTTTCCTAACATGGAGCTAGCTATCTTCGCTGACCACACTTGTATGTTTTCGATGGATGCGGTTGCTGAGATTGCGCTTTGGGCACAATTACGGACTATTTTAAATTATTGGAAGTTAAAAAAAAAAATGCTGCAAAATTTTAAGCTGTCTGCTTAGCAAGAAAAATGAAGCCTTGCTCACGTATGGTCTACATCTCCAGGAGGTAATATTATAAATAAAGTGAACCTGCAAACAAGTCAAAACAAAGTAGATATTGAAAATGATACTTAACTTGCCTTGTCATTTTTCACCAGAACAGTTACACTAGTAGTTAAAATAGAGAAATCATAATCTGGAGCTCTACCAGGCTCGATAGTTCTCTAAAATAAACCTTTTCTTTCACAGCACCCCAGAATGAAAAACCCATGGGTGTTAGGTCAGGAGATCTGAGTGGCCAAGGGTTGAGGCCGAATCGACCAATCAACCGTTCGTTAAAAGTATGGTTGATGAATGAAGTTACCCCGCTGCTACTTGTGACAAGGTGTTCAATCTTGTTGAACGCACATCGCCCTTCTCTGATCAAGTTTTTTTTTTTTTAACACTCTTAACACTCAAGTGGGTATGAATACACTTAAAGTGCCTGAACACGTTTTAAGTTTTTTTGCAAATGGGATAGAGAGAGAAAGAAAGAGGTGTGGGCTCAGTGGTTATTTCGCTCCATGGGTGGCATCCAACATTTAATGGGGAGACTAAATTCTTAGTGGAGGTTAGCTTGTTGTTGATTTCTAGTCAACTACTCTTGTTCCTCTTCAACCAGTTCCGGCAATCGTTCTCTAAGAAATTCCAGGTTGTAATGGGAATTAACTGTTTGTGGAAGAACGTGCGGGCCTACTAAAGTGTTTCCTATTAATCCAGCCCAAACATTTACGCTAAACCTCCTTTAAAATAAACAACACATTTTGAAGAATTTGTTTAAAATAATTAAATTCTTACCTTTGAAAGGATGTTGTGCGTAATAAATCGGGATTGGTGTCTGGCCTATGGTGCAAATTATGGTGATTTGTAATCTCATCACTTGTGAACTGTGCTTTGTCAGTCCACAGAATGTTCTTGAGAAATTGCCCGTCTTCTGCATGTTTGCGCAGTAGCCATTGGCAAGATTCCACTCTTCTTTGCGCATCACCTGGTAGTAAATCCAGTACCAGTGTCAAATGGAAAGTGTAATCTATTTCTCTGTAGAGTCCCGTGTATTCTGGTTCTTGGAAGTTCCAACTGAAGGCTGAGCTTCACAGCACGCAATATCCCATCCTCAACTTCTGCCACCGCTGAGTCTGAACATTCTTCTTTTTTTTTGTTTGTGCAGTTGGCCCGGTGTCTGACCAATGGTGCAAATTATGGTGATTTGTAACTCCATCTCTTGTGAACTGTGCTTTGTCAGTCCACAGAATGTTCTTGAGAAATTTCCCGTGTGTATTCTGCTTCTTGGAAGTTCCAACTGCACAGCAAGTCTACGAACGCTGACTGAACGCTGAGCTTCACAGCACGCAATATCCCATCCTCAACTTCTGCCACCGCTGAGTCTGAACGTTCTTCTTTTTTTTTTGTTTGTGCAGTTGGCCCGGTGTCTGACCAATGGTGCAAATTATGGTGATTTGTAACTCCATCTCTTGTGAACTGTGCTTTGTCAGTCCACAGAATGTTCTTGAGAAATTTCCCGTGTGTATTCTGCTTCTTGGAAGTTCCAACTGCACAGCAAGTCTACGAACGCTGACTGAACGCTGAGCTTCACAGTACGCAATATCCCATCCTCAACTTCTGCCACCGCTGAGTCTGAACGTTCTTCTTTTTTTTTGTTTGTGCAGTTGGCCCGGTATCAATGATGCGCTGATACTTATCAACGAATAGCCGATTTGGGTATAGTCGTTGGTACTCCAAACTTGCCAAAGAAGCTTTTCCATTGCAGAACCCGTATACAAACACTATTTCCGCGAATTCATGTTTTGGGTACATTTTGTGGAGATCAACTTCTGTTCACTTACAGAGCAAAATGTCGATTGAAATAAAATTGCGGTACATTTGCAAAGCTGTGATAATTATTACAATGTAAAATGTATTCGACAATTACGTTAGCTTATTATTCTCACTTAATTTTGTTTGACCAAAAATGGCCTTTACTACAAAATCTGTTGATCGTACGTAAAAAAGTTTCTAGACATAATTTTTAGGAAATCTTGCAAGGATAACAATTTTATAAAAATCCAGAAAATTTATTAAGTAAAAATTTGAAGAAAAATGTATTTTAAGTAAAAAAAATGGAACAGCAAATTTTCATAATTTTTAGTTTAACGAGCCATAACTTTTTTGTTGCTGCACAAATGTACCTAAAGCATTTAAGACTTATATGTACTACTAAATTATCTTTCCAAAATGTCCAAAACTGTTTGTACCGGTACTAGTGTAGAAATTATAGCGTTTAAAGTCGTTACAAGTGGTGATGGGCTGTAACTTGAAAAGGAGTGGGAATAGACCCCCCCCCCCCCTCCCTTGTATGCCCTTCAAAGATTATACTGCTAAACTGGGACACCCTGCATATTATTTATTATTTATTATAGTTAATGTTTTGGCTCATTAATCAACTGGTTGTTTTTATATAATTCTTATCTTCGCTCATTAAATCTAATTGAAGTTCTTGAAACACATCCCTTTGCCTCCATCTTGATTGTTACGTATTTATTTAGATTTTGTTTATATTTTTGTTCTTATGAATGCTTTTTCTGTGCCTTTTCATTCGAACATATGTAAGTATTTAGCTGCGATATGTTTTAATAATGTTAATAATTTTTCAGTAGTAAAGTAAATTATCCCAGATATGCCTAAAATGTTATGAAATTTAAAATATTCTTTTTTTTACATATTCTTAATATTATAATGATAATAAAATAATATTTTTCCATTTGAACAAATTTTATATGGCAACCGTCCTATATATAGGACGTTAGGCGTATATGATGAATTCTTTTATGGTTTATGATATTCCACAAAGCACTTGACATGAACGTCGACATTACACTTTCCACATCTTGTTGTCGTTTTCGGGTGGCATAAAGTACACATCGTTTGTTTCTCCTGTGGTACGTATATTTGCACCTTCAGAAGCAGATGGACGTCCTTGTGCATAAGAACTCTGCTTTTTGTTTTGTGTCAACAACGCTACCGCGATATTCTTTCTAAAAGTTAGTTGATCTAAGTCGCCACCATGGATTTTGTACTGTGAGATCGATGCAATGTGTAACCAGCTAGCAGTACTACTTATTTCCTCGAATTGATATTCTATAGAGGCTGATATTCTGATCGCATCTATCTACACCTCCCCATGTTTGTATTGTATAAATGCACTACGTGCGGCGGCTCTACCTAAGGTCAAAGAAAATAACGTAAACCTGTAATTTTTTTTTCTTTTTGGGAATAGCGCTTTACCAAATAGATTGGTGCTATACCAGCAAAGCTTGAACAGAGCAATACGATATTATTATTGTTCCGTTTTACAGCGATTATATGATATTATGGCTCTGGATTTTTCTAAAATCGTACGAACCTCTTTTTTCTTTCTTCAGGGACTAAGAGTCGACCAATGGTTTCTACGGTATTCGGTTTTCGCGAACAGTACCAGTGGCAAAGAAGTTTGTCTGGTCGAGAAGAAACAGATGAAACTTGTTTCTTGGCAATACCACCGCAGCACCAACTCCGTATTTTGCATAAGTAGTGCTAATATTGGTGGTAATATTGACGCCTTGGTAACGTTCGAATTAGTTGACATATCCCAACCTTGTTGTACCTCTCCACAATTTTTAGCCGTACCTAATGAGATTACCGTGGATAAACTACTTACATCCATGCCGACCGAAATAAGGCACCATCGCTTCATCTACGGAATGATTTTCTTCAATTGGGATGTTATAAAAAAACCTTTCGTTGAGGTGCTTGAATAAAACCCTTACTTTGACAAATTTGTCGGCTTGGCTCAGATTTTCGTTGTTTGCTAAATGCAAATTTGAGAAATGGTACTCAAATCTATCCCTTGTGCAATTACAAAATCTGCAACCAGATCATTATGACAATCCTTCTCTCCATGTTGACATATTCTTCTTCGCAGAACCTGAATGTACTAACTCAGAATTAAAACTCTTATAAAAGATTTGAGTTGTTATAACTCGAAACTTCGTTGCCCGTTTTTTTGGGATATATGTACATATATGTATTTGTTTCATTTGGAATTATTTCAAACAGTTTGCCGTCAAAAAATCTGTAAAATAAGTCCAAAGCTGATGGTAAAGTACTGAACTTTTCAGGGTTTTCGTAGTCGGCACAGGTGGGAGACGGTAAATCCTCTTTTACCCAATGGTAAAATGGTGGCTTCTTGGCTTGTTATGAAGTGCATGGTGCCGTATTTGAAAAGTTGGATAAAGAAATGTCATCATCGGACGAATACACATCATGAACATCACGATTGCACATTATTTCAGCTGGAGCTTGTAATTGAGAACCTGGTAAAATGCTGACATAAACAAATTCCTCGCCACCAGAATCTTCATCTGTTAGTTCCGCACATGCACTTTTCGGTGGAAATATTGCAATTTCATCCAGTTTTGCTGCCAATTCCTCATCATCATCAAAAAACACTGCGAAACATAGTTCTAAGAGCTCACTTGATTATTATTATCGAAAGAATAATATTTTGCTAAACAAACTAAATCTAAACACAAAACAAATACTTACTTTGGAAACAAACACGTCCTACAGTGAAGACTGACTAAATCTGAATGCAAAAAACCAATGTGCAAACAGCAAGTGCAAAAGGGTTTATTCAAATTTATACATATTCTGACCGACCTACATGTAAATTATGCTATAACTCAATTTTGCTACTTCTGTTCCAATGCTTCCGATCGCACCGGTGATATCTCACTGAGTTCTGCCAATGAGGTCAAGGTTATCAGCGTATGCAAGTAGTTGTATAGATTTTTGGAAAATTTTCCCTCAGGTGTAGACTTGCGACGAGTTTGGCAGAGATATCAAAGCTGTACATTGCTCTGTATAACCCGTCGCTTTAGATGTTGTCGTACGTCGCCTTGAAATTGATGAAGATATACGCATATAGTATTAATTTAGACTTCTTGGAGTTTTTCCAGGACTCGCCATTGTGTTAATAAAATCGCGCCTAGATATACATATATTTTTTAAATAAATCATTGTAAATACAGTCGACTCCCTCTAAGTCGAATTTTCACGGGATATCAAAATTAGTTCGAGTTAGAGAGAGTTTTGGAAAAATTCGAGTTAGAGGGATTAATATTGTTTTTGTTTAAAAGCCTTTATTTTGTTCAAAATACATACTTAGATTTTTTATGGTGTTTTTATATTTTCTTATATCTACAGGCTCTCATACGAACATCAACATTTTTAAGGAATCACTCACACATCAACGCATTAAGTTCATCAATTTCGGTCCGAATGCTATTTTTCAGCTGTTGTTGGCTTATCCATCCACATAGACTTTACTCTTCAAGAAACCCCAGAGAAAGTGATCTAATGGTGTTAAATCTAGGTGGCCAGTTTATGTCACGATTACGTGAAATTAATCGACCCGGAAACTTAGACCGCAATAGCTCAATGTTGAAAGTAGATCCATCCTGTTGAAAATGAACATCGTCACTACTGACATCTAGGTAACACTTTTGACAGGACATTTATTTGGTCGATTGCGGACTCATCGGAACTTAGACCACATTGATCAGGACCAATTAGCTCGTTGCTGAATGGCTTCAGGCGTTCACATCGTTCTCGTTCTTCTATGCAAAATTTTGACTTGAGAGTTCGCTTCGTTTCTTGTCGATTCTACTTCGTGGATTTTTTTTTTAAATTAGCTCAAGGGGTTAAGATAACCTTGAAATGTTTGCACACAGGGTACATGTGCTTGGCCAGCATTCATTATAAAAGTCCAAGTTGCCAAACTGAAAACATTTCTGATGTCAAATGTGACCAGTACACAGTACTCCTTTCTTTCAAATCGAAATCAGCGTTCCTCGTAGGTGTGCTTGCTGTTTCAGTCACTGTTTTGATTGCGTCTACTGTGGAGCGAGATTTTCGGAACCAAAACTAGTATTCTGACCGTGCACTGTTCTCTTCTACTATTGTTATCAATCTGTTGTAAATGACATTGTCTACAATTTTTTCTATGGTATCCAGGAGGCAAATGGGGCGATACGACAAGGAAACTCCTGGAGGTCTATTTGCTTTGGAGAAGTACTAAACGCTATAACTTAAAGTGATGTCCCCTCTTTAAGAAAGCTATAAATTGCTTGTGAAAGGATGTCCGGTCTCGATGTAAGTAATTGGTGCTTTAATTGCCTTGTTTGGTATTCCATCCGGGCCTGGAGTTTTACCGTCGCCGATATTTTGCATATCAGCAGAAATTTATCTTCTGTATCAGATGTTATCACTTCATCTGCAGTTTCTATGACTTCGCGAAAACAGTTCGGTAATTGTTTTGGAATATGTTTTTTGACCTTTGTCATGACTATCCTGTTGGGGGGTTCCCCAAGGGTTTATATCGGATTCGTCCAGCAGCTTCTTGAAGCTACTGTTTTTGCTGTCCTTAATGGCCCTTTTTAAAGATCTTCTCGCTTGCTTACAGATAGCCACGTTATGTTTAAAATCCAGGCTTCCCCTTGGCTTTTCGTCAGTCTCTCAGACAGATAGTTCTTAGGGACTTTATTTCAGCATTCCAGCAGTAGCAGGGTGAGCCGAATGGGCTGAGCTTTCTTCTTGTCATAGAAACGTCACATGCAGAAATTAATAGCCCCGACAGCTAGAGCGCTGGATTCTCTGCGGTCCCAGGTGTCATTTGGTAAGTACTAATGACATTCTCAAACGTTTCTCTATCCAAGGCTGTGTTGCTTCATTTTGAACCAGTCATGTTGGGGCGGTTTCGGAATTTCTCGGGGTATTTATTCCGACCGGCAACATGCCTGGTATTCTCTTGGTTGTCCCTTTTGCAGAAGAAGTAAAGTGGTTCCTTGCTGCAGTTTTTGGCTATGTGGTGCTCTGCACCTCATTTCAAGTTTTGCATTGAGCAGTCTACCTCGCTATGACGTGCGAATTCCAGGCATTTGTATTTTGATTTTGATTCTGCCTGATTTCAGTATTACTTTAGCGTTACTCGCAGGCAGGTTTATTGTCGCAGTTTGAGTGTGTCCATAAGCATTTTTAGGCTAATTGAGTCATTATCGCACTTATTGATTTAGCGACTCACAGATATACTCTATTGTTGCGGCTTCGTCAATGCCCTTTATCTCTAGAGCAATGCGATACGTTAGTGATCGAATTTCTACATTTTAACCAAAGGTATCACCTTTAACGTCTTATAAACTGGTCGGTTTGATTTCCTGACCTATTCAGCTGGAACGAAAGTATTTCGGCGTACGAGAGTTTTCCTTTCTTAGCCACCATTATTGCCACTGGTCGAGTATTCTACTTGCTGGGTCTTTTTGGATTTGGATTTTTCTTTTTTTTTTATGAGTTACCTTCGACCATGACGTGTTATTATTTTCGCCTAGAATTCAGTTATTCCTATTCCGTAATTAATATCTTACTGGGTTCAGTCTTGGTGATCTGAAGCTCTCCTCTTCGTTAGTCCGACACTTATTCGTAGGAAGTTCGCCATAACTTTCGAAAAGGCTCTCAGATGGCGAAATGTGGGGGCGTAAACTAGGTAATATTAGCAGAGCTGCAAGGTGTTCTGCTACATAGGCTCTTTATCGTTATTTAGCGAACAAGCATCTGTCGGAAGATGTTACTTCTACGAAGCTTAATAACAATCTTAAGCATCCTTTCCAGACGTGGTGTCGTTCAAGTTATGCTACCAGTCTGTGCTGCTAAAAATTGCTTTCCTTCCAATTTAGCTTTAAAATCACCTAAAACGATTTTAACGTCATACTTCGGATTTTTTTCTAATTTTTTCTCGAGGAGCTCGTAGAAATATTCTTAACGTCGTCATGATGGCATATTAGGCTGGTGTTGGTGAATAGAGTCTTGATGCGTATTGTTACAATATATTGTTAAGTGTCACTATTATTCACAGTTATTCATCCTTCTTTGCCCGGTCCACTCCACCGCACTTCCTAAACGGCGCCGATATCTACTTTACAACAGTGTAGGCCCTCCGCTAATTGTTGGACTGTACAGAACATTCTATTTGCAGATCCGAAGTTGCAACCTTCCTGATCCTACACTGACAATGTAAAGGTAAATTCGTACTAAATTCTTTATTTGTTTTAGAATAATTGATTTGACTAACCTAGCTTCCTCATTTTTCCGATAAACATTTTTTTTCTTATTCTGAATTCAGAGATTGCCTACATACTAAACATTTACAATACTTTTTTTTAACAAGTCCCGACGAAATACCCAACCTAAAAACTGTCGTACATATTTTAAAATCCCATCAAACTCTACAGATCTGTCCTTGCTTACTATTTTATTTCTATATTTAAGAAATCTAACTGCAGAGTTTTAATTTGTTTACCGATATTTTGAAAAAAAATATGTAGAACTTGAATTAAATTAAAAAAAAGATTTAAAAAAAATCGTTATCATTGCAGCATTGTAACTGTAAAAGTATACTTTACATAATGTAAATAATCAAAATCAAATAAATAACAAACTACGAGTATGTATTGTATTAGATTCGAAAAATATCAAAACCTCATTTCCTATTTTTTCATTGTTTTCCAAACAAACGAAACGAACGTTTCCCCACTATAGACGAGTAGTTTTCAACTATTACCGATTACAAACCGCATCCTTAAAACTGCTCTTGAAAACGCACACTAGAAAACTATTTATTTCCCGCAGCAGCTAACAAATTAATAAATACTATGCAATGGACACTGGACAGCCTTATCAGCTTCTTAATTCACCGCAGAGAACTCATTTAACTACTTTTTCTGAGATACCGAAATCGGTTAGTTTTGCTTTATCTTTATCTATAAACCGCATTCGCAGTGAGAAACGTCTTGAGAACTATTTTGGAAGTATAAAAGTACCTCGCACCAGTCGGTAAGTCACAGTTCACTACCGATCTTCGAGTGGGAAACTAAATCCAAGTAGCCTAGGCTTCTTTAAATTTGAAAAAGGGAAAAAATTCGCAACACCTTTCAAGATGACTGACAAGAAGAATCTGCTTTTGCTGTTCGACCGTCCCCAGGAACCTATCTTCATGGAGAAGGGCAAAAGAGCGACGATTTTCGATGTTCCTGATAACTTTCTTACCGATCGCTATCGTCCCATTGGTAATGAGGTCCAAACAAGATTCGGTGAAAAAGCAGAGAAGAGAGTCCCGGTGAAGAACATTGCAGTTCCTGACTTGAGGATGGTTACTTCTCTGGGACGCAGGGAGCAATTCTCATTGTTTATTCCGAGGCATCGTCGTATTGCTGCGAGGTTAATTGATATCTTCATGGGTGCACGTAGCGTCGATGATTTGCAGAGTATTGCTGCCTATGCTAGAGATCGTGTTAATGCATATCTCTTTAATTATGCACTTTCGGTGGCCTTACTTCATCGTCCAGACACTAAAAACTTGAATCTACCATCGTTTGTGGAAACTTTCCCAGATAAGTATGTTGATTCGACAGTATTCACACAACTTCGAGAGGAGGCGACTGTTGTGCCCGATAGATCTCGTATGCCAATCATCATCCCCAGAGACTACACTGCTTCGGATCTCGATGAAGAACATCGTTTGTGGTATTTCCGTGAGGATATGGGCATCAATCTTCACCATTGGCATTGGCATTTAGTCTACCCATTCGAGGCTTCTGATCGTGCTATCGTCAATAAGGATCGTCGTGGTGAACTGTTCTATTACATGCACGAACAGATAATCGCTCGTTATAATATGGAACGCTTTAGCAACAATATGGCGCGTGTAAAGCGTTTCAATAACCTGCGAGAACCGATCGCTGAGGGATATTTCCCAAAAATGGACTCCTTGGTCGCTAGCCGCGCTTGGCCACCTCGTTTCGCCAATACCACAATAAAAGATCTCGATCGTGAACTTGACCAGATTAGGCTGGACGTCTCAGATCTGGAACGTTGGAGGGATCGCTTCTACGAAGCCATCCATCAGGGATTCGTTGTTGATGTGAGTTTGTTAAAAATAAATAGTTGTTAGCCCTCATTTTTTGGTTTTTACTATAGGAATCTGGAAACCGCCTGCAACTTGATGAGAATCGCGGCATCGATATCCTCGGCAATATGATGGAATCGTCGATCATATCACCAAATCGTCAACTTTATGGTGATCTCCATAATATGGGACATGTATTTATCTCATACTCTCACGATCCTGATCATCGTTATTTGGAATCTTTTGGTGTTATGGGTGATTCTGCCACAGCTATGCGTGATCCAGTCTTCTACAAGTGGCACGCATTCGTCGACGATATGTTCCAGGAACACAAGGAGAGCTTGACTCCTTACACTTTGCCACAATTGACTTACCGAGGCATCACTCTAACTGGAATTCAAGTTGCCAGCCAAGGAGGGCGTCCAAATGTTCTAAGCACTTACTGGCAACAATCTGACATTGATCTATCCCGTGGCATGGACTTCGTACCAAGGGGCAATGTTTTTGCAAGATTCACTCATTTACAACACGACAACTTCACCTACACCATCAATGTGAACAACGAGAGTGGTGTTCAGCGCTTCGGGACTGTGCGCATATTTTTGGGACCGAAAGGCGATGAACGTGGCCAACCGATGCTGTTCAGAGATCAGCGCTTGATGATGGTGGAGTTGGACAAATTTGTTGTGTCACGTAAGTTGATTTTATTCCTTCATGCAAATTTATTTTTATTTCTGGTTTATTTAGTTAATCCCGGTCAGAATACACTACGTCGTGAGTCCAGTGCTTCAAGTGTTACTATTCCATTTGAGAGGGTCTTCCGCAATCTGGATGCTAATCGCCCAGCTGCTGGAACTCCAGATGAACTAGAATTCAATTTCTGCGGATGTGGTTGGCCAGCTCATATGTTGATCCCCAAGGGCCGCCCAGAAGGTTTGCGATGTGAATTGTTCGTCATGATTTCTAATTACGATGATGATAGGGTAAGCAGCAAGTTCTTCATTTAAAACAGATGTACGGCTAAATTTGTATCTTTCGTAGGTGGATCAAGACTTAGTGGGAAGCTGCAGTGATGCATCATCGTATTGTGGTGTTCGTGATCGCCTCTATCCTGACCGTCGTCCTATGGGTTTCCCATTCGACCGTTTGGGCCGCACTGGTTCTGACCGTTTGGCTAATTTCTTGACTCCAAATATGAGGGTAGTTGATGTCACCATACAACACGCTGATAGAACAACCACCCGTCAGTAGAAATAAAATGGACATAGAGCAAAACGTATACCATAAGAGCACTCCCAACAACTATATCATACATCCCTAATGAGAAATACTCGTATCTACATAAGTAAATACAAAACTCCAAAATATAAATACTCGAATGTGATGGTTTTTATTTAAAATCTGTACTTCAGTCATTCTCTGATTTCTAAGACTCTGCTTACCTTTGTATCTGTTTTCAGAGCGACTTCATCTATTTATTCTTTTGATTCAGTTAAGTACCGAATCTAGCTAAGGACCGGTTCTAAACAGAAAACGAATTCGTGATCACAGAAAAAAATTGGTAGTTGCTTTGGTAAGATTTTCAGACTTCTAAATTTGGCTTCACTTTGTTAAAAAAAAATTCAAGAGATTGGATGCGTTGGGATAAACGAACTCTGAAACCAATTTCTGCACCTTAGAATAATGATGAAGAAAAGCGTGGCACGAAAATTTGTTTGTGGGTTGATCGGACATTAAAGAATTTTTGATACGATGTTGCACGCCCAGAGAAATAAAAAGTAATGATGCATTTTGGTGGATCATGGAGGCTGTAGTCACGGCTCCATATTTCTTTAGACTTCATCGGAACTTTCCTTGCTAAGATTTCGAATTAAGTTGACGTCTACGAGGTACACAAGCAATAGCACAGTAATTGTTACACGTGGACTATCAGACAACCTGAAGTCTGCACTACAAAACATTAACAAAAGCGAAAAATTGACATGTGTATCTGACACCAGCATCATTATCAAGCTGAACAACTGAACAACTAATGAGAAATCACCTGTTAAACGTTTTGACAATATTACAGCCCTCCTTATCTATTGAGGTATAGCAGTCTTTGGCGAAGTGGAAGATATTCATCTTCGCGACATTTAAGAAAGACTTTCCTCAATTGCGTTGTCCCTTCGGGCATGAATTGAAAACTCCTCGGACTCAAGCGTTTGATATCAATGCTCTACATGTCATGTGACTGATGTTTACTTATCTGAACAGGACGGTTTCACTATATAGGATGAAGTCTTTAGTATCATACTACATCTCCTCTTCCAAAGACCATCGGCGTAAATGGGATTAAAAACCACTCGACCAAAACGACCAAAACTTTATCCGTAGAATTGAATACACTTCTTAATTTCTTTACTCATCTCCACAGGCCTCTATTCGGCCTGTGTTGTCTGCTGGCAAGGTATTTTTTACAATTTGGTAACGTTGTGTCTAAGAAAGGTCCTCTCGATATCCTCGAACTCGGGTTGCTCATATTCGTAATTTTTACTCCGGAGAAGCCACATCCATCTGGGTCAGATCATTTCTGGAACCGCGTTGGCAAAATGTGCCGCATTTTCACCAGTCAGTAACACGCTTCGCTCGGGGCATTTTCGTCGACATTTAGGGTGCTTTCGACTCGACAACAAGGCGAAGTTTTTGACACCATGCCGATATACACGGTAAACAAAACATTGCATCGACAAATCGTTAGTTTTGTAGATAAAAGCAATATTGGTGAATAGGAAGTTGACTGCAGCCAATACGTGCTGGCGGCAGTGGCGACGCGTTCTATCTTTAATTTCCTTCATTAACGCCTAACTTTCAGAGAACAATATTTTTGTTTCTATAATTTTCTTAACTGACATGAACCACCCACAAAATGTGTTTCCACTTGTCCGCTAAGTCCTAACTTCAGTCAATTTCTCAGTCTATTTTCCAAATCGTGCCAGCCTCTCCTGCACTTGAGCCAAGTCATAATTCATAACCGAACAAAATACTAACCTGCGATAGCAATGCTCTCCATTCGTTTGACTCGTTCAGCTGAGTTGGAAACGGAATGTATTGGATCCATCAAAAAATCATCAAGCATGGGAGAGTGTACACGCATACGTTGTGTGTCTGCTTGGAGCAAAATCAAAATGTTTGGATTTTTTCTCAATCAGGTAAACAGGATTGATATAGTGTATATTGGTGATTGCCTGCTTGATAAAGCATTTGCTCATTTTCGCCTGGACAGACAGCGGACATTTTTTTTAAATGAATTAATTTTTTCGCATAGCAATGGTGAATTTTAAGAACGCAAACGTATTGCCTGTAACAAAAAAAAACGAAGAGTTATTGAGACACGTTGACCGACAGGTCGCAATTGTATATATTTTTTTTTATAATTTTGGGTGCTATGATTTGAAGAAGTTGATCATATGACTCCTCGTCCATGCGGAGGAAATTTATAAAATCATTCGGTGGACTTAATTTCAGCTCAATCAGGAGATTTCCGTGTGCAAAATCGTTTCGTTTTTCCAGCAAATCTTTCATCCACACCCGTTTCTTCTGAATCTTTTTACCTTTCTTCTTCAACGCTAGTGCTAGTCCCATAGCGATGCAACAATCGTCCGTGTCCCTCATATTTTTTTTTTTTTTTACACCGCATGCACATCCTTTCACCTCAACATTTACCAAAAAATTAATGATTGAAGCCTCATGCATGAGGTGTGTATATGCATCGTCAAAAAGAACTTACTAACACACTCTCACATGCTTGATGAGTTTTTGACCAGTGTATATGCCGCTTTACATGCGGAGATGGAAAATGTATAGCTATAGGACACGTGTAGGTGTACTGTCGGAGGTGGGAGTATGTGTGGTCGTCGTGTGTTGGGTGTAGTAAAAACAAAACCATGAGTAATTACTTATATTATCCTTTAAGTTCTATGTATTCGCGCTGGAAGAATACGAACGAAATTGGAAATTTATATCGGATATGTGATGGATTCAGTTTACTTTGAGTTTTTATTTTGAGTGGAAGTGTGAAAAGGTAAATCTCCCTAAAGTTGATTATAATTTTAGTGAGAATGCAGTTTTTTGTACTTTGCGGCTATATTCAATTTGAAAAATGGCTTCTTCTAGTGAAGAATTTTATTTATAAGACAGTTGTGAATGCATGTTAACAACAAATAGATCAAAAACCCAACGGAAGTTCCAATGCACGCGCTTAAGTCATTCTCACGCTTTTCCACCAACTCATCATTTTCTGCACAAACAAAAGTGCAGTATTACATCAAGCAGACGACACCTGAGAAGCATTGGGTGATGCAATACCTGAAGCAGCAGTAGAAGTAGAAGTTAGACGTTAAGACAGAAAAATTGTAGTTTTAGTTCTTAATTGGAATGGAAAGAATAAAGTCGATTTTTTTTTAATAAATAAATTTTATATTTATTTAACTGGCGCCCGAGCAGGGACCACGGTAAAAGTAACTTTAAATTAAAACGCCCTTAAGCAGTGCATCGTTCGTAGTATTATAAAGCCCTCAAGTAGTGCGTGTTCGCGATTTAACACAAGGCCCTCAAGTAGTGCGTGTTCGCGAGATATTCGAACGTTAAAGTGAAAAAAAAACCGTGGTCCCCAAACCTACCCAAAATAGTGCCCTCAAGAAGTGCAGAAAAATAGAACTAACAGACTAAGTGAAAGTATTAGCTCGATAGAGTCTAGTACACTGCACGATAAGTACGAGCGCGGATCCCGAGTAGCCGGATTAAGGAGGAAAAGGAGACATCCAGACCGTCGGTGCAGATCACCTGTTATGTTCTTACTATTGTAAGTTTAGATCTTAAGAAAAAATTAAAACACAAAGTGAAATTTTCAAATACAAATATTATACTTAATTACAATCTAGATCTTAAGAAAATTTAAAAAAAAACAAAAATCAAACTATCAAAAAATTAAAATACAAAGTGAAATTTCAAAATACGAACACCATACTTAACTATATATATTAAATATTATACTTAACTAAAATTAATTTACACTACTCAGAATATTAAACTATATTTAAATTAAACACATAAACAAGTTCATTTATTGCCAGTACTATCTGTTAAAACCCTCAACTCTGTAAGTCCCGAATTCTGTTTGGAAAATTTTGAAAACCTAAAATATGGCCAACCCAATTGTTAGACCTCCTATCCTAAACATCCCCGAACAAAACGTTCCAGTAGCTGGAGCAGCTCCAGCAACAGGAAACGCTCCTGTAAATGTTGGTGGAGTTATCACTAACCAAGCTCTCGAAACCCTCGTAACAAGCTTAGTGACTCGTGTACTTCGAAATGAAGGACGTCAAGTCATTCAATCTCTTGTAAATCCATATGCGGATCACTTCGTTGGTGTTGACCAACAAATTAATCCAGAATTAAGGCATAACATTGGTGAGCTCGACAAAATTCCCGATGTTGTTCGATGCCTTAAGGATTTCAATGGTCATCCAGGAGAATTTAACTCCTGGAAGAAAAGTGTTGACCGAATTTTGCAATTATACGAGGAAATAAGAGGAACACCCAAATACTATGGGATCCTAAACGTAATTAGGAACGAAGTAGTAGGCCAAGCTGACGTGGTGTTAGAATCCTACAACACCCCGCTAGATTGGAAATGCATAGCCCGCTGTCTGACTATGCATTACGCGGACAAAAGAGACTTGTCCACGTTAGAGTACCAAATGACGTCATTGGTACAAGGAAACCAAACGGTTACCGAATTCTACCATACGGTATATTCCCATCTATCTCTTATCTTAAATAAAATTGGGTGTATGGAAATGGGTAATGAATCACTAAATATTCTTACTCAAACTTACAGAGACAAAGCTCTGGACACTTTTGTCAGAGGTCTTAGAGGAGACTTGCCAAGACTCCTTGGCATAAGGGAGCCAACGGATCTTCCCCAAGCGTTACACCTTTGTCTCAAGCTCGAAAATCAGAATTTCCGCACGCAATATGCTGTTTCCCATTCTGGACCTAGTCGTGGGTCCTTTAATCAAATCGTTCCCCCACTTCCTCCAAAAAATAGAAATATTGCTCAAAAACACCCTTCCGCGACTAAGCAAACATTTTATCCCCAGTTAGCTTATATTCCACAACCCCATTCCAATCCAAATCAACCTACATACCGACAAGGATTCCAAACTAATCACCAAGACAACTACGTTCAGCAACCTATGCAACCACGTCCCGTTCCACCAAAACCTCAACCAAGACCTGTCCCAATGGACATCAGTGTCCAAACGAGAAACATCAATTCCATGAATAGACCGCAACAGCGCAATATGACAGGAAAGAGAGATGCACCATCCACACGGCAAGCACAGGTACCAAACAAACTCCAAAGAACCTTCCATATAGAACAACAAGGAGCTGACGCAACCTATGAACCAGAACAAATTCAGGAACATTCCGGACAAGAACAAGGAAACTTTCACATAGAACCAAAGGAGAGCGAAGTAGTTTACCAGCAAGCTTTAAATTATGAAGAAAATCAATACGGAGAGACCCTTTCGCAGTATGTTGAGTCATACGAAAACGCGAATTCCCCACAAGAAAACCCCGTAGATTTTGCCGATATTCATTTTTTAGGCTGAATAGCTCTTCACTGCCCTACTTTGAGTGCAGGATGAAGAGCGGCGAGATTCTCAAAATTCTAATCGATACTGGTTCCAATAAAAACTATATTCAACCAAGACTCGTCTCAAAACCCATACCCAATTCTGAACCCTTTTATGCAAATTCTATAGCTGGTAAGGTCAAAATTAATCACCACACAGTTGCTAATCTGTTCGGTCTGCAAGAACCAAATATTAAGTTTTTCCTTCTACCTACTCTCAAATCATTTGATGCCATCTTAGGAAATGACAGTCTAAAACAACTGTCTGCGGTAATTCATACTGATAAAGACCTGATGATAATAAAAAACAAAGTTAGAATAAAAATAAAACAACGGGCCTATACGGCAGTCAACAAAATAGACATAAATACAAACCATATGAATGAAGCACAAAAACGGAAATTAGACTTTTTAACCCAGGAATTCCCAAATTTATTCACAGAGCCAGACGAAAGGCTAACTTTTACCACCACGGTAAAAGGTGAAATCCGCACGACCTCCGAAACCCCAGTATACTCCAAATTTTATCCATACCCAATGTCCCTAAAGGATGAAGTAAGCAAGCAAATCAACCAACTACTAAAAGATGGGATCATAAGACCTTCACGGTCCCCTTACAATTCTCCCATATGGATAGTGCCAAAAAAACTGGACTTATCCGGGGAAAAGAAATATAGAATGGTTGTTGATTATCGGAAATTGAATACCATCACAATTTCAGATAAGTATCCCATTCCTCAGATAAACGAAGTGCTATCGCAATTAGGCCAAAGTAGGCTATTTTCGGTCATTGACCTCAAAAGTGGATTTCATCAAATCCCGCTTAAGGAGTCGGATATTGAGAAAACCGCTTTCTCTGTGAACAACGGTAAATACGAGTTCACACTACTTCCTTTTGGCCTTAAGAACGCGCCTGCAATTTTTCAAAGAGCGCTCGAAGACATTTTGCGAGATCATATAGGCAAAATATGCTTCGTTTACATTGATGACATAGTTGTCATCGGAGAAGACGAAGCCTCTCACTACAATAACCTGAGGAAAGTTTTCAAAACATTAGAGAACACAAACTTAAAAGTTCAATTGGATAAATGCTCATTTTTTAGAGAAGAGGTAGAATTCTTAGGATTCGTGATATCCTCAAAAGGAATCAAGACGAACCCAGAAAAAGTTAAAGCAATTATGGACTTCCCATGTCCCAAAACTTTAAAAGATCTCCGATCTTTTCTATTATCGCCGGTTTATAAAAGGCTACGCTAGCCTGGCGAAGCCTCTTACAACCCTCCTAAGGGGGGAGGGAGGAAGAATTTCAAAAAACTCTTCAAGCAAAATTCAAATCAGTTTAAATGATGAAGCAATTACTGCATTCAATAAAATAAAAAATTCACTAGTATCAAATGATTTGCTGTTGATCTATCCTGACTTTAGTAAAGAATTCCAGTTAACGACCGATGCATCCAATTATGCAATTGGAGCAGTATTAGCACAGAACAGTAGACCCATTACCTTTATCTCTCGTACGTTAAATAAAACAGAGGAAAACTACGCTACGAATGAGCGCGAAATGCTCGCCATCATCTGGGCTCTAAATACACTAAGGAACTATTTGTATGGTACAGCAAAAGTCCAAATATTCACGGATCACCAACCACTAACTTATGCCTTGAGTAGCAAAAACAACAACAGCAAACTCAAGAGGTGGAAGGCGATACTGGAAGAATATAATTATGAGCTGATATACAAACCAGGCAAGATGAACATAGTAGCAGATGCCCTCTCGAGACCAAAGACAGCCGTTAATTCACTCACTGGTACCCAACACAGTGCTGAAAGCTCTGCCCATGATTTGATACCTTCCACGGAAACTCCAGTAAACGCGTTTAAAAACCAAATAATACTTACCATAGGTGAATCAAAAGGTTATGAGTTTAGTATCCCGTTCCCGACTTACCACAGACATACATTTACACAGCCATCATACACTGAAAGCGACCTTATTTCAATATTTAAAAAATACTTAAACCCAAGCGTCCTTAACGGACTCCTAACAACAGAAAATATATTGGGCCGAATCCAGGAAATATATCCCATACACTTCAAAAATTATAAAGTCAGATTTTCGCAAACAAAAGTAGAAGATATCCAGGACGAGGTTAGGCAAAACGAAGAAATTATTAGGGAACACAGAAGAGCCCACCGTAACGGAAAGGAAAATAAAATCCAATTGTTAGAGAAGCTTTACTTCCCCAAAATGAATGCTAAAATAAATAACCTTATAAAACAATGTGCAACCTGTAGAGAACAGAAATACGATAGACATCCCAACAAACCAAAACTTAAGGAAACCCCAATCCCCCAATATCCCGGAGAAATATTACACATAGATATCTATTCCACCGAGAAATTTCTTGTACTAACTGCCATCGACAAATTCTCAAAGTACGCACAAGCGAAAATACTAAAATCAAAAGCGGTCGAAGACATCAAAGAACCGCTCCGAGAACTTCTTTTCGCATTCGCTATTCCTAAGATTATAGTTATCGATAACGAAAAGTCCCTAAATTCCTCTTCAATAAATTTCATGGTCAATGACCAATTAAACATACAAATCTTTAAAACTCCACCCTATTCTAGCTCGGTTAATGGCCAGGTGGAGCGTTTCCACTCCACGTTATCCGAAATAATGCGTTGCATTAAAGCCGATGGCATTCAGAGAACATTTCCTGAACTTCTTGATAAAGCAGTCTACGAATATAATTATTCGGTACATTCAACAACGGGCAAGAGACCGCTTGAGATATTCTTTGGGCGAAACGTTAGCATAGACCCAGAAAAATTCGAACAGGCTAGGCAAGACAACATAGCCAGGCTAAGGGAAAAACAAAAGGCTACTCTCGATTACACCAATAAAAAGAAACAACCCATAAAATCATACACACCAGGTGAGGTTATTTACATCAAAATAAACAAGAGGTTAGGTTCCAAGCTATCTCCACAATATAAAAAAGAAATAGTCAAAGAAAACTTTTCAAAAACCGTTCTCACAGAGTCAGGAAAATCAGTCCACAAAAATAATATCAAAAGCTAATATGATCTTTTCAGGTTTTTGCTGACGCTCTGCTGTGCAGAAGTACAAATTTTGGATTATTCCAACTCAAAGGTTATAGCACTAACCGTTGGGACTTCAAAACTTCAAATCGGAACCCTTAAAGTTGTCCATGTTATCGACTTGGAAGAATTTGAAAAAACCACTCGAGAGCTCGAGTCCAAACTTCAACGTGATGTTGACACCAACCATCCCATGTTCCCGTTCCTTTCACTTGAAATTACTAAAATTTTATCCCTAATAGATTTACTAAAACCAAATACTAGAGTTGAGAGGTCATTAAATTTCCTTGGAAGCGCATAGAAATGGATCACAGGGAATCCAGACCATGACGACTTCATATTGTTAAAGTCTAAAATCAATGGTGCACTTAGAAATGAAAACAAACAAGTTGTTATAAATAGATCATCCATTGACAGGATTAATGAAATTACAAATAAGACTAACAACATTTTAAAATTAATAAAAGAGAATAATAACATTAAGAATGAAATTGCTATGAACATTAAGAATAAATTAGATATAATCAAAGAAGAAATTGTTAATGTAGAGTACGCCCTGCATTGGGCAAAGGCTGGAGTCATCAACTCATTCATTTTATCCAAAACAGAAATAAGTGTAATTACAGATCTTTTCAAAAGAAATAATGTACCATTCTTAAATATCGAGGAAGCCATAGAGTTCTCTCAAATTAAAATTGCATCTAACAATAGAGCACTTTTGTATATTATTAGTATCCCAGACACAAAACAAGAAACATGTAAAACTATATTACTCAAACCCGTAAAACGTGGAAATATTGTAACAAAAATTAAATATGAAAAAATTTTATTTTGCGAAAACACAATTTTAGGAATAAGTGGAAAATGTAAATCTAGTAATAAGCTTAGTATATGTAATAGGAAAGAAGTTATAGATATTAGTGAAACTGCTTGCATCCCTAATCTGCTTAGAAGTCGATCATCGAACTGTACAGACATCAATAATCAACACATCCCGACTTTGGAAGAAGTTTTTCCAGGAACCCTACTATTAAATAAATTTAACGGAACAATTCAAATCAATGAAGACAAAGTTAACTTGACAGGAACTTTTATCATTCAATATAGCAATTCAATAATAATAGTAGACAGCCAATCCTATACGTCAAATGAAGTCTCCTTTGCAAAACCATTACCTCCAGTCGTACAACCAGGCTCAACTTTCGGAACATACGAGGAAGTACTTTCACTACAATCTATGAAAGAACTGCATTTAAACAACACCGAACGCATAAACCTAATAGAAGAAGAAAACCGAGCCGGATATTTAACCAACTTGCGAATGTCGACGTTCCTAGTTATCATTTTAATGGCAATTATTTTTGCAAAACTATTGGAATATTTTAAACGCAAACCTGTTAATATCAACACAACAATCGCTGCAAACGAACCTTTACCACCAGCTGAAACTATGCCAGAACCCTTCATAGTCATGCAAGTAAGCCCTAAAAAATTAGAAAGAACAAGAATAAATCAAATCCCATATTTTTGAGAATGAGGACATTCTCACTTAAGGAGGGAGATGTTAACAACAAATAGATCAAAAACCCAACGGAAGTTCCAATGCACGCGCTTAAGTCATTCTCACGCTTTTCCACCAACTCATCATTTTCTGCACAAACAAAAGTGCAGTATTACATCAAGCAGACGACACCTGAGAAGCATTGGGTGATGCAATACCTGAAGCAGCAGTAGAAGTAGAAGTTAGACGTTAAGACAGAAAAATTGTAGTTTTAGTTCTTAATTGGAATGGAAAGAATAAAGTCGATTTTTTTTTAATAAATAAATTTTATATTTATTTAACTTGCATAATTAGCAAACCTTTTTCAAAATGAAATTCCACAGAAAAGTATAGCAAGAAAAAAACCAACTCCCTTGCGGCCGAACTTTACAGCAAAACTTTGTGCAACAAAAACAAAAGGGTTTATAAAGAAACTATTAGCACAGATGCTATAGTTTACATAGATATTGCACGCCGAACAAACAAATCTAACCAGTTTTTAATTGCCTGTTTTTACTTCGAACTTCAAGTTCTGAACAATTTGTATGAACAAAATGTATTATAAAGTCGAAGTCAATTCTTGGGATCGTATGTGTTGTATTGTGTGTACAGCCGACGAGCAGTCATGCGCCGCGCCATGCAGATGTGTCTGTGGTTTCTGTTTTCAACCCTTATCTTCATCACAGTTCACGGAGCTGCGCAGCGCGCTCGCTGGCTGTGTAGTTGCATTACCTCATTCGCCGTCGACTCTCGACCGATTTGGATGTTTATCTATATGACTGAAGAATTTTTCGGGGGGAGTACGATAACTTTTGGCGCCAAGAATTATTTTGTAGAGGGGTTAAAAACTAGCATTTTTTACTATGGCAGGGGAGGGGTCTATCTCACCCCGTTTAGGAGTTAGGCGCGATTTTAGAAAAAAATGCCTTAAAATGGGAAAGAAATTATTAAAAAACAACAGCAACACTTACAATAAAGTACTATACAGGATCTAAAAGCCTAAAGTTTGCTATTTAACGTAAAATTTACATCAAATTATTCGTGTGAATAGTTTTTAAATAATTCGCATTGAACTTAAATTTTTGGTAAAAAATGAAAAAAAAATATTTTTTTAAATCAATATTATTCAAAATCGTGAGATGATGTGCCCAATTGGGTTTTTGTATTAATGCGCATATCAATTCTGAATCGAACACAGAAAACCGCATGGCTTTATATCTTCTAGTTTTTGAGAAAATTTAAAATTACTAAAACTATTTTTTATAAGACGTTTTTTTTTTTGTATTTATGGTGATCTCACTTTGAGCATTAATATTGATGATAGGGTCATCTTTGTAAGTAAAGTACAGCAAATCATTTAGCATGACCCAGAATGCAACACGAGGAGGTAGATTTACATTGCATTCCGCGTCCCAGTCAGTCAGTTTGTGAGTAAGTTAGGTGTTAGTTAAGAGTAGTCAATTAAATGTTCAATGCACGAGTACATATTAAAAAGGTATGTAAGTTTCGTCAATGAAGTAATCGTCCGTACTGGTGTCAATGTCGAGTTCGTTGAGTTCGTCGATGATGGTGAAGAGCCGAGGTTGTTTTGGTGGTAAAATACCTTCTAAGTGCTCATTGTGAACGGTCGGAGGGTCGAAGTCCTTCAGTTGCAAACCCACACTTTCTTTACCTTTGACAAAACCTGGGTACACTTTTTTTTACGTCAATTAAAAATTCCGTGGTTTGGGAGCCCATGTCGTCCTTATAATTTTTTTCAAGGTAGTATTTCCGGTAAAAGAAAAGTGTTATATATTGATGTATTGCGGCATAAAATTGATTTTTTCAGAAAGTTGTTCTGATTCTCAAGATCATTTATAGTATTGGTTGCATCGGTCTTGTCAACATATTCGTCTTTGCTGTGGTTTGTAATTTCATGAGTCGCAGAAGTAGGGAACATTTTCTCAATACCTATGTATTGGCGTGCGCTGTCGGTACAAATAAGACTGCTGTTGGGGTTAAAGTATTTGTGTATATAAGGCCACAAATCTTCTTTACTTTTGGAGTTCACTTTAAAGAAGCGGTCGACCTTATCTTCTTTACAAAATAACCCCAACACTACGATTTTCAATTGTTCGGTTACACGGCCTCTGTGGTATTTCCTTTTTGTAAGAAAGGTCTCGTCGATTTGTACAGTTTTTCCTTCGCCGCCAATGTTACTCGTAACATCGACGTGAGATGCTATTATTTCGGCTATTTCACGACAATTGTTATAGTAATCTATTATAGTAGATTTGATTATATGCTAATTTTAAAATAATAACATACATGTAATAATATTTTTAAAAAATCCTTAGGTTGTAGCTTAAGGTTTAATTAATTTACCTGAAAAACCGTGGTCACAGGCATTTTGATAATAAAAGCGATAATTATTGCAAGCACCTCGCGAATCTCTAGCCGACATTGTGGTCCATGGGAAAATGTACCGATAGATGGGTTGATTGTATTTCTACAATTTTTGTCACCTTTTTTTTTTAGAGCTTTTCTTTGAGCATCGCCACATCCCACCGAACTTTACATTTCTACACTTTTCTACCTTCATAGGTAAGTTGCAACACAGTGGGGGAATGGATGTTTTAGTGGGAATTAAACCAGATTCTTCTAAAAATTCAATGCTTCTTTCGTTGGTTGACACCAAATCTCCGAACGAACAAAACACTGAGACGTTATTTAGTTTAGGATGGATTAGAGGATGCTTAGCCGTCATTGCTTATTCACAAAAAGTATCACTTGATTCGCACTACGGTTGAACACAGAGTGATCTTTGTGAATATCAATAACTACACGCCTTATCACAAAAAGAAATAACGGTATAAAAGTCAAACCTTTGTTCGGTTATATTTTTGCATCATTATCAAGTGCATTACATATTACATACGTACAAACATAGATATTTCGCAAAGTAAATAATTTACTGCAATGTGAATTTTCTATAATGCGAATTAGTGAAACTTTGTTATTAATGGGAACTTTGTAATTTTGTGATGAGTACTGTGGATGAAGAGTATGGATGACATAGGCGCCTGCCTGACGAAAAGCACATACCCCGAGCGGAGCAACGAAGTTGCGTGAGCGAAAGTTGAAATCCCTTAATACCGCGAAGTGGGTCACCCGTGTACTCTTAATTAAGAAAACTATTGATATAGGCGTATGTGAGATGTTTAAATAATACTCATTAACTTATTCAAAGGAAGACTACGTACGTAAATGCCAAAAAAACAAAACTAAAGTAGTAATTTCAATTTCAATTTGCTCAAAAACTAGAGGACATAAAGCCATGCGGTTTTTGTGTTCGATTCAGAATTAATACGCGCATTGAATACAAAAAACTAATTTGGCACATTCACCCCAATTATGAAATTTGCATTTTGGAGTCGCACACGACTATTCTCGTACATCGTGATTATGAAAATCGCTTTACATCATTCAGTCATAGTAGGTGGTAGGCATAATTAAAATTTTGACATTTGATTCAAATGTTCAACCTATCGCATCTCATCGCATATCAGTCGCTTTATTTTTTCCCTATTATGAAATTCACCGCTAGTCGTATTTTCATTATTTTATTGTCGCTTGGCATTTTGAGTACGACTATCTATTCTGAGAAGTTCAAAATATTTTTTTTGGCATTGGTAGGCAAACAAATGTAAGAACATCTTTTCTATTTATTTAAAAGTTAACTTTTAACATATCAATTTAAAGTAAATTTACTAACAGAAACCAACTGGAAGCACTTGTTCCTGCTTTGGAACAAAATGTAGAAATGGAAAGAGGGCATGGGAAACTGGGTCTGTATAAACAAGACTCAAAAATGTTTTGGAGTGTTTTGGCCAAGAAACTTAATAGCATAGGGCCTCCAACTCGTGATGGTGCAGGCTGGTTAAAGGTAAAATTGTATTTTTTTTCTTTTTTTTTTTCTGAAAAAAAATTTCATTTAAATTTGATCAGTCAGGTTTGGAATGACCAAAAATATTTAGTAAAAAAAAACTCCAAAAAAACCAGAAACTACTAAGTGGCACTGGAGGTGCCGAAATACTTCAGCTGCAACATGTGGTTAGTCCTACTGGTCCAACTTTTGGACTAACAAAAATGTTAAACCCAGAAACTGATGAGGTAGACAATAGCAATAAAGAGGAGGATATCAATAAGGAGATCAATAAAGAGGAGGATATCAATAAAGTAAATTTTAATGAGCCGGGTCCATCTTTTTCAAATCGAACAAGGAAAAGAAGGGTAAATAAAGAAATTGACGAGAGAATGCTCGTTTTAAAGGAACAGAAAAAAATCCAAGGAGAAATTCTAAAAGAGCAGAAGGACACGAACAAATATTTGAGAAAAATTACAAAGACTGAGGAGGAAAAATTAAATATGTTCAAGGAGAAGTTTGCAGAAAAAAAACGTTTCAGATATGAGATTCTTAAAATAAAAAAGCAAAAACTTGAACAAATGATAAGGAAAGTAAATTATCTGACAAAGATTTTGAAGAGTCTAATTGATGTAAAACGACGAAGTTTATTTTCTTTTAAATAAAAAACTTATTAATTAGTTTATAATTGAGTTCATTATTGAATTTCGGATTTCATTTGCACTTTCATTATCGTTGTTTATTTCGTACACTTCAGAATGGTTGTCCAGATCAACAATTTCTTCAGTGTCGTATCGTGTTTTGAAACTTATCGCTATGTTGTGAACAACGCATGATGCCCGTGGCTTTATCTGGAGCGTAATGCAGTTCTTGCGCGCCGAGAATACATCTAAATTTACTTTTCAAAATGCCAATCGACCTCTCGACATGATTGCGTGTTTAATCATGCATAGTGTTGAAAACTGCTTCTGACGATCCTTCTAAAACGGAACGGAAAGGAGTTATCAAAAAATTTTCCAGCGGATAACCAGAGTCTCCTAAGGATATTTTAAAAACATTTTTAGAAACTTAATTTGAAAACAAAAAACATATGTTTTTACCTAAAAGCCAAGTGTTTCTTTCTCCATCATTATATTTTTGGTTTAAAAAGTTCCACAACTCACTATTGCTCCAGATGAGCGAATCATGGTATGATCCAGGATGTCTAGCATCAACATATCTAATCTGAAGTTTGTGATCGCATACCTGAAAATTCGCATTTAAAAATACATAATATTTTTTTACGGTTACATAGATTTTACCAGCATAACATTCAATGAATGAAAGCCCTTTCTATTGTAATAAAGATGCTGTATCTGTTTTGTTTGGAGATCTTATTCTTACACACCCAATGACTCCTGGAAATCTTGTTTTTTGATAAAAACTGAGTTTTGGTTCTTCTTTTTCGAATTCTGTCATCTCAAAAGTTATCCATTTTGGGCAGATATATCGTTTAAATATCGATAGTTGTACAGTCAGAAGGTTTTTTTGACTGCTCTTCACAGAAGAGTGGTGCGAATATTTCTTCCAATACTTTCCTGAAGAGGTATTGTTCACGAAAATTTGAAAGTGTCACAAAAAATTCAAAAAAAAAACATGCGGAGCGAAATCGACTACGACTCTCTAAAAAATTACTTTGAAATTTGTGGAATTTAGTTTTAAAAGAAACCTATTTTAGTACAAGTTTGTTCATACATTTTTCCGTTTTAGTACAATAATGTTTATTAAATATGGCGAATATTGGTTTTTGGGCGCGAAGTTTAAGTTTTTATTTAATTCAAAGTTTGATGTGTCGTGTTTTATATACGTTAGCAATTCAAGTTTTGAAAGTACAAATGTTAGATAATTTGATATTAAATTTTGGGCAAATAAATGATAAGTATGTATGTTCTTGGTAATAATTGTTTTTCGATGTTTTGATATGATGATGTGACCCAACAATAGTAGTTCCATCAAAATAACACAAAATGTTAGTTGAGATATTCCTAAGTTGAAATCGTTGCCAAGACCGGTTTGATAATTCCCTTCAGCAAAAAGCCGTAAAACAGCCAAAAGCTTAAGGATAATGGGAACACCCCTCGAATTTGAACCACTTTTCAAACGCGTTTTTGTCTCAGTTAAAAGTTGAATGAAAGCAGATTTTGATAAACGGAACAGCTTTATAAAACGAGGAATTAAAAATTTAATAACATGATTAAATATATGTGAAAAAAAATGCCGGCTACCGTTTTCATTGGATCACTTTTGTCTCGGATCGACCGGCGAATCAAAATCAACTCCTTTTTTCGGTCTTCAATGTCGTCCTCAATAATAAACAATTCAATTGAGTTCATTTTTTACATTTATTAAATCTTTCAAAATTGCTAGTACGAAGGCGAAACGAAAATTCAAACCTACTGAGAAGAAAACTAAATTTTGTTTGTTCCGTTTTGACATTTCAAGCTGCGTTGATTTTGAATGGAGTCGTATAGACGACATACTACGAGTACTTTCATAATATGCTTTTAAAATACGATACGATACGATACGACACGAATACTACTTCAAAATTCGAATTTCATAATTGGGGTGAATATTTCACAATTTTAAGTAATATTGAATGTGAGTTATTCAAAAACTATTCACACGAATAATTTTGATGTAAATTTTATATTAAAGAACAATCTTCGGGCTTTCATATTCTGTATAGTACTTTATTGTAAGTGTTACCGTTGTTTATTAATAATTTTTTTCCCATCTTAAGTCATAAAAAATGCTAGTTGCCAAAGTTTGAGTACTCGTGCCATTATTTACTATTAGATTGTGTATTTTCATAAAGATTTCGATATATTATATACACCCACGAACACATATTTTGATAACACCATACCAGCTCTGAACATTTCATAATACGAGTATATAATTGTACGAGTACTTATTCTTTTTCTCTATTTTGCTTCCAAATTGTTTTCAAGCCTCCAAAAATATAAAAATAATGTCTATCCACCTATGAGAGTGGCTTATCGGAAAGCTGACCTCACAAATCCGAACTTCGTTTTAAAAAAAATAACAAAACTGTAAAATAACTTCTAACCTACCTCATTAAAAGCGAACTTGCTTATCAGAATTGCGCAAAAGAAACATCATTATCTGTAGTTGCAGAGTTTATAAATATGACCAGGCAAAGATATTCGCCAGTCTCAGGGTAGCTCACAAAATAGCATTTACAATAGTTATGAACTGGAAGTTGCTCTTGGTTCTTGTGGCGGTCTCGTTTATCGGGGTTTGTACATAGTTGGATACTTTCACATTGTTAGTACAGCACGTTTACGATATCGTTTTTCATTTCTTTTTTGTCGGTTCTCTTTTCCCAAGGTGTCCAATGCAATCTACAGTTCGGAGACGTTTGCAGAAAAGTTCTTGAATGAAGCCAGCATCAGGCTTTTCGGTTTATATAACAACATTTCCGATGAAACGTACAACATTGACGATAAGCTGTACTTTCTTGCCCTGGAAGATCGCGGTATAGCGCAGAGAATCGGCACTTTAATGTTGGAGATATCGAAGGAGGCTAAGAAATACAATACTGAAAAATTTCAAAACCCCGATGTTATAAAGGGCATTCGAAGGCTACGATCGGCTGATCTGTTTATCTTGGAAGATGATTTCTTCAGCAGCTTGAGTACGTCGATTTTGGGGCTACAGAGCACAGCAACCGACAAGGATATATGCAACTATATGAAAAGTGGTGTATGTGACATGGCCTACATGCCTGACATCCGAAAGGTGATCTCGAACAGTATGGATGCTAAGGAGCTGCAGTACTACTGGCAGGAATGGCGTGAAAAGCAGCTGGGTTATGGAATTCACCATTTTATTAATGTTGTGGAGCTTATAAGACGAGCTGCCGAATTAAATGGTGAGTAAATAGCAGTATTGGAAGAGATATTTAATTAAATCTAATATAAATATAGGTGTTTCTGCGAGAGAGTTTTTCTTTAGAAACTATGACGATGCTGATTTTTTCAATGACATGGAAATAGTTATGCAACAACTGAAGCCATTCTACCAAGAGTTTCATGCCTATATTCGACGACAATTATCTTTGAAATATGGGAGCACAGTTCTCAATCAAGAACAGCTGATTCCGGATCATCTGATGGAGCAAGTAATCGTTCAGGCCTGGAAGAAACAGAGTGTCCTGAATCACGCTTATCCTAAAGAGAGACTGCCAAATCTGCAAGAAGGCCTTGAATCTCAAGGTTTCGACATTTCAAGGATCTTCAACCATGCTGAGGATTTCTATGTCTCTCTGGGTCTAGATCCTATTCCTCCGTAAGATTTGGTTTTAATTTTCTTAGAATTTCCTACACACGAGTATTGTACAATTATCTACAGGCTAGTGAGGCGAACTCGTTTTAAACAAATATCTCAAAGTGCAGCTGGAAAAGATTGCAAGGCCGATATATTTGATCAGACGTCCAAAGTGTACATGAAATTCTGTCGAGCATCGTCGTTTAAAAGATTTCTTCAAGCTCATGGCTATCTTGGCCGAGTGCACTATGCCTTGGAGAAGAAAGATCTTCCATCGTACTTTTTTCCATCGTTTAACCTTGAATACCCTCTCGGCGAATCGGTGATTTTGTCTGCCTCCACTCCAAATCACATGAATCGAGCTGAAATTTTGAATCAATATAACTACACTAATGAACTTTCAATGAATCGTTTATTCCGGATGGTAAAATTGACTAAAATATATTGAGACAGATACATGTTTAACGCAAATCTTATCGGTTATTTGCAGGGTGTTCATACGATGTTTAATATTCCTCAGTATTTTGTGAACACTAAAGTTTTGGTCGATGTCTTGGATGGCACTGTCCCAATAGAACGTGTAAATAAGCACTATTGGAAATTGATGGATGAGTATGCTGGGATCGAACCGCCAATAGATAGAAAAGTCAAGTATCTTGACTTCTCCTATAAGTTCTTTGACGATATTGTGCAAAATCACCAAACAAGGTTTGAAAATATTAACCCATCCTTTGAATTCGTTCAATTATTTTCTTAAACGAGTAATTTCTTTGATTAGAAAATTCGTCTCTGAAATTTTGGGCTATCAGATGTATGAGGCATTCTGTCTCTTGAGTGGTAAGTTTGTTCGTGGTGATCCTAATAAGCCATTGCATGAGTGCGACTTTTATGGAAACAAGGATGTCGGAATCGCAATGAAGTAAGTAGCATTTCTATTTGAAAGAAATATTTTGGAAATGGCTTTGATTTAGAAAAATGATGCATATGGGTTCGAGAAAGACTTGGCGGGAAGTTATTAGTAGATCTGTTCAGAGTACGACAGCGTTGTCCGCCAATTCTCTGTTGGAATACTATAAACCGCTATATGAATGGCTTAAGGAAAAGAATCATGAGACAAGAGCAAGGATTGGGTGGGCTCCGTCGACAAAATGTAAGTCACGAAAATGGAGTCAAGAAAGGACTATTTTGGAGTAACTTTTTTTCTAATTTTTCTAGTGGTGATTTAAGAAGATCGAAAAGAAAAGAGTCTTAGTTATCATCTTAGGAATCCACAGTGCTGGTATATATATGTATGCAATAAATTATAATTGAATTTTTGATTTTTCTTGCTTATTTGTTTTCTATTACTCACTACTCGAAAGATGACTAAGAGCTTCCTGTTTTACACTTTGCATTTGGGTTTTCGTAGATTTAGCCTCAACAAAAATAAATTAATTGGCAGAAGTTGCATCATAGGATAATGCTTAAGATACATATCTATCAGTATGTATAGACTAATTTAGCTTTAAAATTTTCAAATTTCATGTTGCTTCGATCTCCATTGGAACTGTTGCTTGTCTTCTTTTTCTGTTCCTTTTGTTAAGTTGACTTAAATTTGAATTCCTGAAGCACCCAATTTACAGTTTCTATAAAAAAAAATTCCTCGATCCATACAGTTTTCTTTGCTAAATACATACAATAATAATATTGTAGTACTTCTAATATTTCATAGCCACCACCTTTCAATGGAGTGATGAAAGTAATCCTGCCTGGAGTGTCTCCGCATACTGACCGTTTTGTCAAGCAGAACTTAAGCTTCATATGGATCGGCTTCTCTTCTTTTTAGAGATCCAATACAACGCCAGTAAACAAAATATGGTATTTTCTTTTGAGGGACAGCATTCATTTGCTGGAAAGCATTCATTTGGTCTGCAGGCAATCTGGAGTATCATGCCGTCTGCAGTTGTGCCTATATGAAACCCTACTGTCAATATATTCTTGTCCTCGCGTTGTGAAAAACTCCCCTCTGTACCTTGCTTTTGTCGGCGATCTCATTTCCAGCGCTCCCATTGTAACTTGGCACCCAAACAAATTCAGTGAATTTAGCGTTTCGACTTCGTTCATACGTAATGTTTCGCTTGAAAAACGAACAGTGAGGTCTATGTCTTATCTTTAAATACGTCTGTGCCATATTATGGATGTGTTTCGGTACCACCGGTGAAGATTGGACTACATTTTTTTTCTTGTGTCAAATTCTAGCTGAAGCCAGTCCTATATACAGGTGAAATTGGCCTCGTATTCCTGCTATTCCAGCTGCTACGCCTAAGATAAACGAAGCTATAGTGCAAGTTTTACCAAAGTCAACATATTTTCAAACGAAAGATGGCCTTGAAAGTGGATGGCATGATATTTATTTGGAATGGGATTCTATACATGATCACAGCAATGAAAGCTAAGATAGAAAATTAAGTCATAATATTTAAGACAATTTACAAGAGTAAATAAAGAGATATTATTGTAGTTGATAATTACATTAAGTTTCAGCTAAGTTTCAGCTAAGTTTCAGCAGATTATAAATATATCTATTATATGACAGAATTAGAGAAAATATAATGATAATCAAAAAATGTAAAAGCAAGTTAAGAGTTATGGAATAAAGGAGAAGAGAGAATGAGAAGAGAAAAATGATAACAATATTTACATCAAGTAACTAAGAAGAGGCAAAAAGTGACTAAGAATGACAAAAAAAGTTAATAAAAATATAATGACATACATACAGTGTTGTGCAACTAATGTTACTTATTTGAATCCTTTAGCTTTTAACATACTTTTACTGCTTTATTTAAAATTTTGCTTATCCGTTTCATTTAGCAATGATTTCTGTTTAATACAACAATAGCGAAAATGATACACAAATGAACGGTACTTTAGAATCGAGCAATACAATTAGAATGATTGTTTTTCAGTTGTGCATAACAAAAGCAACTTTAGCGATTGTGATTTTGCTCACCTGATTAACACTAAATTACTGTCACATTTCATGTTTTGTGAGTGGTGATTCAAACATTAGGAGCATTTGCAATTGTAGCTTGGAACATAGGAGTGTGTTTATTTTTAAGTGTATCATGGCTCGCGACAAATATCCCGAAAGCTTAAAACAAAAAATAATTGATGAGTTTGAAAGTGGATTTTCTCAAATTTCTTTGGCAAAAAAGTATAATATCAATAAGTTGCTCATCTCGCTCTTAATTAAAAAGTATAAGGTCAGAAAATCTATTAAAACCATTCATTTGGGCTCACCGAAACGGAAGACGACAAAACGAATGGACAGAAAAATAATTTTTACTATAAAAAAAAGATCCATTTTTATCATCGCAATCGGTAGTTAAACATCTAAATTTAGATGTAGACTCAAGTACCGTTCGCCGACGTGCTATAGAAGCAGGTTTCAAAAGTTATAGGCCGGCTAGAAAACCATTGCTGACTAGGAAGCATTTAGAGAAAAGGCATGATATTTGCGTTAAAATATTGCTGATTGAATTTATAAAATTTATTCATATTTTAGGTTGAGTTTTGCAAAAGCACACTTTCATTGGACTACTGACCAATGGAAATCAATGCTATTTAGCGATGAATCGAAGTTTAACCTTTTTGCAAGCGATGGTATGACAACTGTTCGTCGGCGAAAGGGGGAACGACTAAAACCATAAAACTTTAAAGCCACTGTAAAACACGGAGGAGGTTCGGCAATGGTTTGGGCCTGCTTTCTGGTTTTGGGCAAGGACCCTTACATGAGATTGAAGGGATAATGGATCGGTTTACCTACAAGCAGATTTTAGAGTCAGTCATGTTGCCTTTTGCTCAGCGGAAAATGCCACCAGACTGGGTATTCCAACATGACAATGACCCTAAACACCCGGCAAAGGTTGTAAAAGAGTGGCTGGCAGTAATTGGGCAGGCAGTGATTGGGCAGGCCAATCCAATACCTGAACCCAATCGAAAATTTGTTTGGCATCCTCAAGTGGCGAGTTGGTGGGCAGCGCTTTCCGAACAAAGCCGTCCTAATTCAAGCACTAAAAGAAAACTGGAGAAGCATTCCACAAAGTCCTATTGATAATTTAATAGCTTCAATACCAAAAAGATGTGCCTCTGTTATACAAAACAAAGGCTATTTTACAAAATACTAATAAAAAAACCATTTATCTACTTTCAATTTTGTAGTTGGTTTAATTATGCACAGTGCAATTTTTTCATTATTATTTTTTTTTACTTATTGAGTTGAAACACTTGAATTAAAAAGTTATTTTTCATTAATCTGCATATTAATTTATATAAAAAAAAATTTAAATGAAACTTCTAGTAAATAAAAAAAAGTTATAGTTAAAAAATGTAATAGGGTGAAATGGTTGCTATTGATCTGCACAACACTGTATATCAATGTGGCAGTATAAATATAATGAATGTATATTTTATTACTACAAAAACATGCGTATTTTGGATTTTAGCCTTAAAAAAAATAAAAAACTTAACACTCAAGAGGTTATTACTACTCTTAAAATGCCGGAGCACGTGTTAAGTTTTTTGGAAAATTGGAAAGGGAGAGAGGGAAAAATGTTTGGGATTATTTGTTATTTCGCTCCATGGGTGGCATCCAATATTTAATGGGGTAACTAAATTGTTAGTATAAATTGACTTGTTGTATTTTAGGCAACCATTCATCTCAGGAGATTTTAGTTGCCTTATAAAAGGCAAGGCCTTTTGACCAGCCTGGTATTAAAACCCGAACCATTTGATTGGGAAGCCAATACACTACCACTTGAGAACGGCCTAGTTCTACATTGGCATGAAGATGTAAGAGAGGCATGGTGCGGATAAGTAAGCATTCGAAATCTGTAGGAGTATGCAGTTCGTACTGCATAAAGATAATAGAGTTGCTTACTTAATAGAATATCTGAGAGCTGAATTAGAACACGAAGGAGGAGATTTCCAAATGTCATACCGAGCAAGCGTATCGAGAAGTTGGACAATCGTCGTATCTACGCTGACCAAAGATATAACAAATTAGATTATCAAGTGCAACATATAGTTTTCTTCGACTGGCGGAATAAAGTATGAACTACATTCGGCAAAAAAGTCAAAAAGTGAAAAAGTGAAAGCTCACACACATACGCATCTGCCTCCTGGTAGTAAAAAACTAACCCAAAAAGCAATTTTTTTACATTTGAAAGCTTTTAGAAATCATAAACAAAAAGAATTTTATTTGCTTTGATGTGACGTGCAATGACAACAAAACTTTGAAAATCTGACAAAAATTAGGGTCGTTTGTTTAAAATCTGCGTGAATCACAGCCCTCTCAATATGAAATCAGGAACTAATACATTTTTTTTTTGTGAATGTACTCGTATTAGTTCATTCTGAGCTTTCAAAAAGTAAAATACTTGAAAGTTAAGGGGTACTCCAACTTTCAAGTAAATTACTTTTTGAAAACTTGAGAGAAAACTACAGATTTGTAATTGCGAAAAAAGAGACAAAACATTTTCGTGCACACACTTTACTTTTTGCCGAATGTAGTTCAGCCTTAAAGCTCCTTATTATTACAATTTCCACAATGTTCGATTGGGCTAATCGAACAATTCAATGTCAATTCACATAAGCAAGCAGTGTTTGGTGATGGTGGACAGTTCATTAACATATTTGGAAAATAATAGATGTTCCAGAATAAACGTTTGGGGACACCACGTGTGATTTAGAGAAAACTTGATAAACAATTATTAAATTCAACTTCTTGCTTCCTATCTAAGTTTACATACTTACGTTTTTACGAGTACATACAAAACATAGAGTGGTCTACTACGCCTTTGAGAAGTCCAGTAGAATCAGAAAGGTTACTACGTATATTTTTGCTAACATTTGATAAAGCAGTAATGCAGTTATGTATTTTTCTTACGGAAACCAGATTCTTTTGATGTTAGCAGGCTTATCTAGCTTATCTTATCATAAATTTTCACCCTTGGAATTTTTAGCAAGTGAATCTGGAGAGAGAACCAAGTTTTGCTTTGAGGTGTATTATTTTTGTTTTTGATAGACATATAATCTTAAAACGTCTTTATTGAGAAAGTAAATTTTTTCATTAGGTGAAAACATACATATGTACAGTCAATACGCTCCCAGTTAACATTTCTGACATCTTCTTCCAGTAACGTGTAATCATGTTTGAAGTCTCTGCATTTAATTTTAATTATTAAGTGTGAAAATGGCTTTGAAATCAAAGGTAAGATAAATGAAGTGGATTACACAGAACATGCCTAGTAAGATTGGAGGAGCAATACTAAAGAAGTGAGTCGTCAAATTTGTGTTCATGATTGCGCGTATTCATGATGTCAGTAAGAGATTCATCAGCTAGCATATTAAAATTAAAGTCTCCACACACAAACAAATTTGGACTGGTAATTTCTTCCATAACTTAACCTTTATGGGGTCCTTGGTTTTAGGTTTTTTTTTTTTATCTTTTTTAATAATCAGTGCGCGCTCAAGAGGTTTGAGTACCCTTAAGGTGATTGTACACAACGCGAGTAAAGGAAATTTAGGGAAGAAGAAAAGAGAGGTACCGATGTACATTGTTTTTAAATGTTTGCAAGTTATAACGACCAGGAAATACAGGGATCGGCAGGGCATTCCATAAACGAGTTGTATGGCTTAGGAACGAATCACGATATTTTAGAGTACGTAAGTGGGCTTGAAGGTATACTGGTGAGCATTCGTAGCGAGACGGGTGTTACGGTTCAAAGTTTGAATAGGCGGAATGCTACTGGCGATTTCAGTGGAGCACTGGTGATGGAAATAGCGATAAAACAAAGTGAGACAGGAGACATTACGTCGGTGTTCGAGCGTGTCAATTGATTGACTGGTATTAGTATCGTCAATAAGTTTTATCGCACGGTTTCGAATTCTATCTAGCAGGTGCAGAAATGTTTTAGGAGCACCTGACCAGATGTGGGCGTTGTACTCTAATTTTGGGCGGATTGAGGCCAGAACTTTCTAAAACTAAATTCTTTAGGGACTTGATGTTTCATGACCTTTTCTAAAGTTTCGAACTTAATATATTGAGCGTATGATTTTATAAAAACAATTTTTTTTTTTACGACGTACACAGTTTGTTGCGTTCGCGGACCTCGGGACAAAATTTATTTAATTAATGGAACTTCAATAGCGTTTTTCTTGTTTTCAGGTTACTCAGTAATTGTTGTGCGGTTGCATTGTTTTACTTACAGTGCTTTTATGGAATTTATTGACATTTAGTGACTAGTGAGTGATAGTGAAAGTGTTTTTTCTTGGAGAGTGTCGGATGAGGAGGAATCTGAGTTCGAGTTCGAAGATTATATTGAGGAAGCGGATTCATCGGATAGCAGTTGTAGTGAGGGTGGAAATACATCTGTTCCTGCCGAAGTGATGAAGTCGAAAAATAACTTATTCTAAAAAATCCTTTGAAAATAGTGCCGGAAGAGCCTCTCAATTTTATAAACTTGTTGCCAGGATTGACACGTTATTCGTCCTCAGGAATCACAGTTCCAGTTTCGAATTATTTTTTCCACCTCCTTTGGTACGTACTATATAGGCTTACACAAACATTGAGGGTAAACGCATATTTGATGAAGAATGGACTGATATTGATAGCACTACATTCATTGAAGTTATTTTATTGGCTGGTGTTTTTGATCAAATAACGAAAGCTCTGAAATCTCTCAAAAAGGAGGGCCAAATTTGCAGAAACTATGGCACAGAAATATCTAGAGTTATCAGGTTCGATGACAGAGAAACTCGAAGTGAACGGTGTTTGTTGGAAAAATTTGCTCCTATACGTAAATTGTGGAATCATAAGGTTGAGATATTACCAAAGCTTTACAACCCATCCAAAAATTCAACAATAGATGAACAACTGGTAGCATTCAGGGCAAGATGGCCTTTCCAACAGTGCATTCCATCAAAGCCTGCGAAGTACGGAATCAAGTTTTGGGTATTTTGTGACTCTGCAACGAGCTATGCTTGGAATATTTAACCTTATACAGGCAAGGAACTTGGAAGTACGAGTATACTTGAAAGAAATCAAGGTATACGTGTAGTTCTGGATTTGGTTATAGGTCTACGGGGCATAATTTTACGACTGATAACTTTTTCACATCTTATCAAATGGGACAAAAATTACTGGAGAAACAGATTACTCTATTTGGAACAATACGCAAAAACAAGCCCGAATTACCACTAGAAACAGTAAATGTAAAATTAAGAACAATTTTGTCATCAAATTTTGCCTTTACCAGGAATACTACTGGCGTGTCTTATAAAAATAAACCTGTGAATCTTCTAAGTACATTTCATCATGACTCGAAGGTGAGTGAAAGCGCAGATAAAAAGCCAGCAATAATACTAAACTACAACAAATGTAAAGGCGACTCATTGGACAAAGCTTACTGCTTACTGTAGAAACTTACTGTTGCTACACTTGCAAAGGAAAGAATAAGCGATGACCTTAAGTGCTGTTCAGTAGTATGGTCGATATATCATCTTATAATAATTTTGTCCTATTCAAAACGGCTAACCATGCCTGGAAAGAAAATGTCTTGTTAAGCGCCGCTACTTTTTGGAAAATCTAGGTATGCAGCTCAATACTCCCTACATAAAAAAAACGGCAAACACTACCGCGAGCAGCTTTTTCACTCGAAATTACCAATAAAATAAGAGGTACATCTCAAAACGATCCACAATCTTCTTCATCAACTCAGTCAGTAAACAGTAGAGGAAAGAAAACAACCAAGAGAAGCCGATGACAATTATGTGTTTTTTGACATAATAATAATATAAGTTTCGTTTGCGGCATTTGCAATAAATTTATATGTAAGCAGCATTCTAAAATTATTACTTTGTGTTCAAATTGTAATAACTGATTATATTTTTATCTTTCATTACTCAATAATAAGATTTATAAAAGTACAAATAAGATAAAAATGTATAACAAACATGTTTGAAGTTGCAATAAAATCCCATAAATAAAAGTTATTTTCATTAAAAATATCTAAATTACAATGTTAAATTATAAACCGTACCAGTATTAATTAACCAAATATTTTACATAAATTCTGAAATAATAGTAATGGATAAAATTTGACCTGATGAAGGCTAAATAAAAGAAGACAGATCAATATTTTTATAGGGCTTCAATAAGCAGTGTACTGTCTTCACCTAATATACATATCAACAAAGAAGTACTCAATTTCACTCTGAAGAGAGGATTCTAATACATTTTCGTACTTGATACTTTGCCTAATATATTGCGTGTTTTTTTTTAGAGGTATAAAATGAAGATTTGTCAGATGATGTGTCTTCATGCAGAATCGTGGCCATTCGATTTTGTCCAAAATCCCCCAATGATTTTTGAAGTTATTAAAAAAGAAGCAAATGAAAACAAAAATGGAGGACTCTTACAAAATTTACACAATGCTAGTGCAAATCTATTAACATAGCACAAATTTAACGAAAATTTGAAAAAAAAACTGAGCCAGAACCATTTGATTTATGCAAGGATTAGTAACAATTTAAAACTGCGAGTGCGGTACAGCCTTCGTTAAAACAAAGTATCCCAGACCTCACTTGAACTTTTTAACCAAATTGAATCTATATATATAAAAGGAACTTGAAAAAACGTATGTTCGCTATATACTCTCAAAGTATCCAACCGATTTTGGATTCCGAACATGCTATAGACAACGGACGTCTCTGTGGCAAAAAAAATTAAAATTATGGCAGATTTTGGCCGTTTTTTGGACGATTTAGCCGATTTCGGCCAAATTGGATTTAATGTTTAAAAATTGTTTGGACTATTTTTGGAAGTTTTTTGGCAAATTCGGCCGACTTTGGCCAAACATCATTTTCTATGTTTATGGGGTCGGCAAATTAGAACTTTATGTTTAAAAAAACTGTCCACACAGTTTTGGTCCTTTTTTTAGTCAATTCAGCTGTTTTTGGCCAAACTCAAGATAACGATCTATTCAAAGTTTAATTTGAATTTTATATATGAACATTTTTGGAGCTGTTTGTGACCTATTTTGGGCCAATTCTGGCTATATTTAAATTCGTTTACGTGTGTCAAGAAAAAGATTTGTTTTAACTTATTTTATTTCTTTTAGTTTTTATATTGCCGATTTTTGAAATTCTTTGAATTGAATTCATTTTGGTGTGCCGTCTATTAACGAATAAATTCGTCGCACGCATTTGAATGGTGTTTTTTGTGTGCACTCAGTGACATAGGACACAATCAATGTCAATCAATGCTTTTTGTATAGATGTTTTTTATTTTTTTTGGTGATAGATTCAACTATCGTTTATTAACTATTTGTTTTCATTCATGTTTTCGTGAAAAAAAATAGCGTGGGATCATAAATTGAGAGACACGAAATTCAAAAAATGCATTTTCTTAGCTGTTTACGGAGTCCAAACTTGAACACAGAAACGGCTAAAACCCCTAAAATAACCGTCTGAAGGGGTCCAAACTTACACACAAAAATGGCTATAACTCCTAAAATAAGCGTCCGAGGGGTCCAAATTGAACACAAAAATGGCTATAACTTCTAAAATAAGCGTCTGAGGGGTCCAAAGTTGAGCACAAAAATAGCTAAAACTCCTAAAATAAGCGTCTTAGGGGGTCCAACCTTCAACACAAAAATGGCTATAACTCCTAAAATAAGCGGCTGAGGAGGTCCAAACTTCAACACAAAAATGGCTATAGCTCCTAAAATAAGCGTCTGAGAGGGTCCAAAGTTGAGCACAAAAATGGCTATAACTCCTAAAATAAGCGTCTTAGGGGGTCCAAACTTGAACACCAAAAAGGCTATAACTCCTAAAATAAGCGTCTGAGGGTGCCCAAACTTCAACAAAAAAGGCTATAACTTCTAAAATAGGAGTCTGAGGTCGTAAAAACTTCAACACAAAAAAGGCTATAACTTCTAAAATAAGCGTCTGAGGAGGTCCAAACTTCAACACAAAAATGGCTATAACTCCTAAAATAAGCGTCTGAGGAGGTACAAACTTCAATAGAAAACTGGCTATAACTTCTAAAATAAGAGCCTGACGGGGACCAAACCTCAAGGAACAAAATGGCTATAACTTCCAAAATAAGCGTCTGAGGGGGTCCAAACTTCAACACGAAAATGGCTATAACTTCTAAAATAGGAGTCTGAGGTCGTAAAAACTTCAACACAAAAATGGCTATAACTTCTAAAATAAGATACTGAGGGGGTCCAAACTTCAACACAAAAATGGCCATAACTTCTAAAATAAGGGTCTGAGGGGGTCCAAACTTCAACACAAAAATGGCTATAACTTCTAAAATAAGGGCCTGAGAGGGTCCAAACTTCAAGGAACAAAATGGCTATAACTTCCGAAATAAGCGTCTGAGGGGTCCAAACTTCAACACAAAAATGGCCATATCTTCTAAAATAAGGCGGTCCAAGGTTAGGTTAGGTTAGGTAAGAGTGGCTGTTGGAAATACCAACCCACTTATGCCTATTGGCCCATTGTGATGCCAAGTGGATCTATGATCTTCTTACTACTGGAACCAGTTTGAGCTTATAATAAAGCGTAGGAGACTGTTAACGTCTATTTTTTCTAGATCGTTTAGGGCGTTGTAGAAGAAAGCTCCTAGATGAAGCTTCCTTCTTTGAGAGAGAGCTGGGCATGTGCAGAGTAGGTGGGGATTGTCTCCTCCTCTTCCTCGTCCATGCAGCTTCTACAGAAATCATTAGTAAAAGCGCCAAGCCTTCTTGCGTGCTTGCCTATGAGGCACTGTCCAGTAATGACACGTATTATGGCGCTGAGATGTTTCCTATCTAAAAGGATCAGACACTTAGAGTGACTCAGATCTAGCCTTGGCCAGATCTGTTTGGTCACTAGGCATGTTTGTACAGCAGTCCACCTAAGGTCTGTTCTTGTTTTGGCATCTAGCTTTAGTGTTAGTTTGCACGTAGCGATTGGTATACCTATACTACCTTTGTCCGGTAGGATAGGTAGAGTGGTTCCAATTTTGGCGAGTTCATCGGCTCTGCAGTTCCCTGGAATGTCTCTGTGGCCCGGCACCCAACAAAGGTGAATGTTAAACTGCTCTGCCATCTCCATGAGAGATGATCGGCATTCAAGGGCAGTTTTAGAATATAATGAGACCGAGTCCAGGGACTTGATGGCGGCCTGACTATCCGAAAATATGCGGATATCCTTTGCAGATATCACGTTTTTCTTCAGCCAGGACAGAGCTTCTTTAATCGCCAAAATTTCCGCCTGGAACACGCTACAGTGATTTGGAAGGCGGAGAGAGAGGCTTAGATTTAGCTTATCTGAGAAAACACCGCCACCAACTCCGCTGTCGGTTTTAGATCCATCTGTGTAGAGATGGATTGACTTGTCCGCCATGAAAGCATCCTCCTCCCAGAATGATCTAGAGGGGAAGCTTACATGGAAGTTTTTGTCAAACCAAAGTTCAGGTATGGTGTAATCGGTGTTCTCTGTGAGGATTCCTAATGTATTAAGAATGTTGGCGTGGCCAAATGAATTATTTGTCCACTGTTTAGTCGCTTTAAGGCGAATAGCTGCAGTCGCAGCTACTTGCTTGCTAAAAATGTCGAGGGGTGTCAAGTGAAGCAGAATATCTAATGCCGCAGAGGGGGTAGAGCGCAAGGCTCCGCTTGTGCATAGACATGCGGTTCTTTGGACTCTGCTTAGTTTAATGCGGTTGACTGCATTCTCCAAGGCCGTCCACCAGACAACCACCCCGTAAGTAAGTATCGGTCTTATGACCGAGATGTATAGCCAGTGGGTTATGCGAGGTTGAAGGCCCCATTTGTTCCCAATAGCTTTCTTGCAAGAGAATAAAGCTGTTGTAGCTTTATTGACTCTTTCTTGAATGTTAGGTTTCCAGTTTAGTTTCCTGTCAAAAATGAGATCCAGATATTTTGCTGTATCGGAGAAAACTAAACTGGTACCGTTTATTGAAGGAGGGTCTATGATTGGAATTTTATATTTCCTAGAAAAGAGGACAAGATCAGTTTTATGGGGGTTTATTCCCAATCCACATCGATCTGCCCAGCGGGTTAATCTGTTGAGATTTACTTGGAGGAGTTCTTTAATGGTATTTAGATGTTTTCCTGAGACGGCTATGGCAACGTCATCCGCATAGGCAATCACTCTGCTACCACCCGCTTCCAGGTATATCAGTAGTTCGTTAACCACTAAGTTCCAGAGAAGGGGAGAGAGAACACCGCCTTGCGGCGTACCTCTACTGACATATCTTTTAGCAGAAGTCTCACCCAGTTTGGAGTTGATTATCCAGCTTTTTAGCATTAGACTGATCAGCTCCCCAAGTGAGCCGTCTACTTGCAGAGCTGACAGCGCAGTCGTGATTGCGGATGTGTTGACGTTATTAAAGGCACCTTCTATGTCTAGGAAAGCAACCATTGTGTACTCCTTATATTGTAGGGATCGTTCGATGTGGCTAGTCAGAGAGTGCAAGGCCGTTTCCACCGACTTTCCTTTACAGTAGGCATGTTGAGCCGTAGACAGAAGTCTTGGATCAACTTTAGCTCGAATATGGATATCAATCAGTCGTTCTAAAGTTTTCAGAAGGAATGATGATAGACTTATAGGTCTGAGGTCCTTTGGGACTACATGAGAACATTTTCCAGCTTTGGGAATGAATACTACATTCACTTCTCTCCATAACAGTGGAATGTGGATAAGTTCTACACAGCTCCTCATAATATTTTCCAACACTGGTAGAATAATATCTGAGGATCTCTGTAGCTCGGCAGGTATAATACCGTCCTGACCAGCAGACTTGTATGGTTTGAAGCTATGCAGCGCCCAGAGCAGTTTGTCTCTCGTAATCAAACCATGAATTTTGGTTGCAGTAGGTTTGTTTGGGCTGCTACCTGGAAAGTGGGTGTCCAGAAGCAGGTTGAGTGATTCATTATTTGAGGTTGTCCAAGAGCCATCGGTTTTTTTTCAAACAGCTGGGCATCATAGGATTTGTGGAGAGGATTTTTCTTAGCCGCGATGCCTCAGAGGTTTCTGTAATTTTGTCGCAGAATGACCTCCAGGATTGTCGCTTTGCCTTCCTCAGTTCTGTTTTGTATAATTTGAGGGATTCTTTATATGAGTCCCAGTCGGTCACTTTTCTTGTGCTTTTTGCTGAGTTGAAAAGTTTTCGGCAGGCGTTTCTGAGCAGTCCCAGTGCCGATGTCCACCAATGTGGCTTTTTCTTGCCTCTTGGTTGAATAAAAGGGCAGGAAGCGGCCATAGCCTTATTGAGAGTCAGAGTAAATTCCCTGACTTTCATGTCGAGCTCATTGGTGTCACGCGGGGGACTTGATAGTTCAGAGGATATCGTTTCCGACAGTATTCCTCTGTATTTTGTCCAATCAGTTTTCTGGTAGTTCCGGAAAGCTGGTTGGCGGGGGGGAGCATCACTCAGACTGAATTGGATGTATCTATGGTCTGAAAAGGAGTGTTCAGACGATACCATCCAGTTTGTTAGCCTTTGAGCAAGAGCAATATCTAACACTTGTTGTCGGTTTTTTGTTATAAAAGTGGGCTCATTGCCAATATTGCAAATTAAGAGGTTAGTACTTAAAATATAGTCTAAAAGTGACTCACCTCTATCATTGATGTCGGTACTGTCCCATACCGTGTGATGTGCGTTAGCGTCGCATCCGATTATGAGGCCAGTTTTTTGCCTTCCAGGTTATCACCAGGGAGAGGGCCCACATGGTCGTGGCCAAAGTAAGCCGATGCCAGCCAGTAGGAGCCTTTGGCAGGCTCTAGTCTGGCAACGGTTAAGTCGGTTTCGCTGAGGTTGGGAAGTAGAAATACATTAAGGCTACGTTTCACTAATATACAAGATCTAATCTTACCTTTGTCTCTTGTATAGAGCGGAGCGTATACGGGTGTCCTAAGTCCACGAACTACGCCTTCTACAATCCATGTTTCCTGGATTAGGATTATGCCTTCTGCGTTTTTAGAAAGACGCAGAATAAGTGCGGCCGAAGCCTTTTTTGAGTGGTGGAGATTAATCTGGAGAACCCGTATCATTGCTACAGTCTTCCAGAGTCGCCTCCACCACGGTGTTGTTGAGGTCCTCCGATTCGGACAGATTGGAGTCGTCGCTATCCAATTCTGGAAAGGATATCGACGCTCCAAGATCCGAGGTTGTGCAGTCAGGTATTAAAGGAGGAGGAGGTTGCTTATCAGCATCCAGCTCATCCTTTTTGTACACCCTTAAATGAATGGACTCGAATCCGAACCGAATCATGCCTTTCGTCTGCGCCAGAGGATTAAGGGATTCCATATTGATCACAATTAACGCTCATCTATAAGAACCCCTTAGTTCCTCCAGTTTCGCGACTTTCCAGTCATGAGTCGGAAGAGTCGGGTTGCTGAGCCGGATGATTTCCAGAATACTTTCTGGAGATGAGGTTTCGGCTGGAATCCAGGTACGAGTTCGAGGTCTACTAGGAATGTCTTCCTTAGATACGACCTCGAGTTTTGCACTCGTAAACCATCGATGGCCTTGGTGAAGAGATCGAGAGATCTCTGGTTTGAACAAGCGATGAGTTTGACATGGCCTTGGTGCCAGCCAGCGCCGCTTGTGATAGGAGGTGGTCCGGGGTTTTCCTGCATGATGGCCAAGAAGTTGCTCGAGAGCTTCAGTTTGACCAGTTGCCACCGATCCGGTGTGATGGAACCGTCGGTATTGCTCCTGTCGATCACCGCTATCACCAAAGCATCCTTTAGGACTTCGTTGTAAGACCTCAGAGATCTGCTGTTGGATGGCCCAGGGTTTGTAGAACTATGTGTTTTCGGCCTCTTGGAAACCGATACGGTTTCCTCCAACGATCTCTGGCGCTTAGAGGAGTCTTTTGACGTTTTGGGAGCAGTGGAAACAGTGGGAAATCCATCTTTTAGGATGTTTTTAGCCCACTCAACTTTGCTCTTTATTTCCGCACTTCTCTCAACCTCCGAAATGGATCCGAAAGTTTTGATGATGCGTGAAGCATTTCGACGTCTTATATAGAGCGCCTTAGATGGAGCTTGCCGTTGCGGCTGAGCTCCAGATTCCTCCTTGGAGGGAGGAGTTTTGGTAGCAGCAACAAGTCCGTGGCCTGCCACAAACTTGCTGCTGCTAGGGGCGGAGGAAGTGATAGGACCATTTTTTGCCACAGTCCTAACACTCCCTGAAGGAGTTTTGGTAGCAGCGACAAGTCCGTGGCCTGCAACAAACTTGCTGCTGCTGGGGGTGGAGGAAGTGATAGGACCATGGCTTGCCACAGTCTTAACACTTCCTGAATTCTTATTTTTTGGCTCGTTCCGTTTGCCTTTAGAGGATGGCGCACCATGGCCTGCCACAGTTTTGCCTCCTCTCGGCAATGTAGGAGCCTTGCCGGTAGTCGGTGTAGTAGCGGAGAAAGGGGTGTCCATCTGTACAGAGATGGATACAGATACAGAGATGTACACAAAAATGGCCATATCTTCTAAAATAAGATTCTGAGGGCTTGCAAACTTCAACACAAAAATGGCTATAACTTCTAAAATAAGGGCCTGAGGGGGTCCAAACTTCAAGGAACAAAATGGCTATAACTTCCGAAATAAGCGTCTGAGGGGGTCCAAACTTCAACACAAAAATGGCCATATCTTCTTAAATAAGCGTCTGAGGGGGTCCAAACTTCAAGGAACAAAATGGCTATAACTTCCCAAATAAGCGTCTGAGGGGGTCCAAACTTCAACACAAAAATGGCTATAACTTCTAAAATAAACGTCTGAGGGGTTCCAAACTTCAAGGAACAAAATGGCCATATCTTCTAAAATAAGCGTCTGAGGGGGCCAAACTTCATCACAAAAATGGCTCGCAACTCTTTATTGTTGAGTTAACTGCTGAATTTGGAATTTTACAGAATGGCTCTGGGCCGATGAAAGAATCAGCCAAACCGTTTCTAGCCGTCAATGCCTATATGACCAAGCACCCACCAAAGTCTTTCTTCGTTCTTATGGGAAAGATCTTGTAGTGTAGTGAAGCAGTGCATGACAGATTTGGAGACAATAAGATTAGAGACTTATGCTTTAATGGCTGCTTGATTGTCCGTTAGTATATGGATGGGGACACCGTTCATTCCCTTATTAACGATGAGATCGAGACACACCTGAATGACATGTATTTGCGCTTGAAATACACTGGGACTTTTTCCCATTGGTTGCGAGATTCTTTTGTGTGGACAGAATACGAGTATACCCCGGTATCAATCTTTGATCCATCTTTATACCACTTAATACCTTTAAGGTTTGAGGTGGGGTTGTTTTAGTTCCGTGCTTCTCGACTTGGAATCATTTCGGAGAGAGTATTCATTTAATCCATGTGATCTGAGTGATTAATCTCTCCTGACCCTGCTGCGGATTGTCATTTTCAAGTCTTTGTAGCCCAGCAGCTTTAGTATGATTGGTTTCTCTTTTGGTTTGTTCCACCATATTACTGATGAGTAGGTGATGATGGGTCGTATCATCATTGTATACGAGTATATTGAATTGGTGACGTTTGGGCTTAATCCACAGATCTTAGCATACATACGACGGCAAGCGCATATGGCTTTGGTGGCTTTGATAATTATATTATTAATATGTGAATTCCAGTTTAGTTTTTCATCACGAACCATTCTATTATATTTTACTTCGTTGGTTTGCACAATTACTGTACTGTTACATGAGATCAGGTTTCTTTTACGAGTGAAGGAGCATTACTGGGGTTGATTGAGAAATTTCCTCCAACACACCAGTCGTTTATTATCTTTAGGGCAGCAAACGTCTCTAGAGTGTTTACACTTCACTATTATGACTACTTCGTCGGCATATCCTATTGTAGGTAGCCCAGATTACTAAGTTTACACGCGATGAGAGAGCACCTCCTTGTGAAAAATCTTTGATGGCTGAGACACCGGAAGATGTGGAGATTTTCCAGTTTACATGCATCGCTCTAACCCCGCGGTCAGTGGCGTGATCAATACCCTTTTTGGACATGGCTTCCGAAATGGATTCATATCCGGTATTATCAAAGGCGCCATCAAGGTCTAGGAAGTCACCTATCGGAATCTTTTTCTGTCGGTAAGCCTCTAGGTAGGCGCCTTCCGAGGATTTTTCTTTCCTGTATGCATATTCGTGACGAAGTCTTTGATGTATTTGTTAATCGATAACCCTTTCACGGTTTTCAGAAAAATTATGAAAGCCTTATAGGTCGAAAAGATTTAGGTAGTTCACCAATCTTATCTTTTTTTGGGGATAAAAACTACGTTTACCTTCCTTTAGACTTGTGGAATATATTGTGATAACCAGTCAAATGTGAGCAGCGACATCTAGCAGAAAATGTCGAAACTCGAAGACTAAAAGGTTTCGATACTGGATTAGCAGTCTCGACTGGAGAGTAGAATCGAATTTTCTAGCAAATTGGAAATTGTATGGGACGCTGGGTGGCGAGGATTGTTCTCGAAGTATGTCATTCGGGTATAAATACCAGCATCCCAAAGGTATGCAAATCAGTTCCAAAGTTGAATTTGAAGTGTTAATTAGAAGAAGTGATTAAGTGGTTTAAGTAAAAGATAAGAAAAGTATAAGTGGTTGAGAAATTGAATTGTACTGAGAGAAAGAATTAAATAGTGAATTGTAACTGTACTGAATAAAGGGATTTGTATTAAAAAGAATAAGTTCTATCATTTGTACCCACACAAACATATTACATTGGTCTCAGAAGTGGGATAGGACTTATTGTGTGTAAAAAAAAAAAAAAAAAAAAAAAAAAAAAAGTGTTTTCTGACTATTTGAAAAAGCTAGAATGGGTCGAAAACTATTGCAGTTGACCCTCGTCCAACTCAAATCCGAGTTGAACAAGAGAAGCCTCAGCGCCAGTGGAGGAAAAAGTGACTTGGTGCTCCGTCTTCAGGAGGCTTTGAACAACGAGGGACATGATCCTGATGCATATTCCTTTGATGTTGACGAGGATGAACAGACAAGTACCGGCAATGACATGGCTGCGATGATGCAACTTCTCTTGTTAAAAATGGACGAACAGAAGAACAGTCTCGACCAACAAAAGAAAAATCTGGAAGAACAAAAGAATAGCCTCGAACAAAAGCTGGATGAACAAAAGAAAAATCTGGAAGAGCAAAAGAATAGTCTCGAACAAAAGCTGGATGAACAAAAGAAAAATCTAGACGAGCAGAAGAGCAGCATTGAACAAAAAATCGACGAACAAAAGAATAGTCTAGAACAAAAACTGGAAGAACAAAATAACGCTCTACACCAAAAGTTCGAAGAAATCGATAACAAATTTGATAGAATAGAGAAAAATGTTGGCGAAAAATTCGAGGAAATGGACAGCAAAGTTCAGCAACTGGCAAAAGAGCTCGACACAGTGCGAAAACAGAAACTGCGAGAATGTTCTTTAAGCGGTCCAAGGAGAAAAGATTTGAAGCCTCCCTCATTCGACGGCCAGACCTCATGGTCTACTTATAAGAAGCAGTTTGAAATGGCTGCCTGTGCAAACGACTGGGACAATGAGGAAAAGTGCTTTGCCCTAACAATGGCCTTGTACGGTCCTGCAGCAGAATTGTTGCAAACAGTAGATATCGAAAAGCACAAAGATTATGTGACTTTAGTACAGGCTATCGAGAAACGGTTTGGGGATAGCCACATGCAGGAGGTCTACAAGGTCCAATTGCAAAGCCGAACGCAGCAACGAGGAGAAACACTTCAGCAGCTCCAAGCAGACGTGAGTAGACTGGCACATCTGTCATACCCCACCGCAGGCCAGGAAATTATCGACGAAATGGCAAAAGATGCATTTATCAGGGGAATTGCAGATTCGAAGCTACAGTCAGCAGTAAGGATGGCCGGGAAAAGAACCCTTGCTGAAGCACTTGCCTTCGCTCTGGCGATGGAAGCAGCCAATCAGGCTTCCAGGGGAACACATTTCGTCAGGGAAGTAGCATCTGTCGAATGCTCCTGCACAAGAATTAGTGCCGAGGAACGAGATACTCGACGGGATAGATGAATAATGCGCTGCTGGAATTGCAATAAAATAGGACACCTTCAAAGGCAGTGTAAAGAACCGGTGCGACGAAAAGACTGCCCTCACTGTGGTGACAAACAAATAGAGGAAGAAACCCGCAGAAACAGCTATCAAGAAGCCGGTCAACCTTCCCGAAATCATCAGTCGGGAAATGCTTAAGCACCAACTTCGCGGGGCAGAAGTTGGTAGCAGGAGTCGACGGCCCCAGGACCATCACCCAAGTCTCGCTGGCAAAACGATGCAGCGAGAGCCTTCTAGTAGAAGTAGTCAGTGGAAAAGAAAAATGGATGGCAACAATAGACACCGGTTCCACGGCCTCAATCATCAGGAGGAATCTTGTGCAGAAGTCTTGGCTGCATAACACTAGCAGCTGCAGCTTGCGAACAGCTACAGGAGCAACGATTAAGGTATATGGTGAAGTCCGCATAAAAATCCAACTGGCCGGAATAACATTCACTCACGCGTTTCTGGTAGCTGACATATGTGACGAGTGCATCATTGGTACAGACTTCATGAGAGAACATGGACTTGTAGTCGACTTGGGGGCACAAACCCTGAAATACGGAAACATGGAGATACCAATGATATACGGAAACGCCAATACCACAGTCTGAAATGTCGTTATCTGCGGCAACCAGAGTCTAGAGCCTTCGTCAGAAGCAATTTTGTGGGCAGAAGTGGAAGGTGGTCCTGGTAGCCACCGATTCTATTTGATGGAGCCAGAAAAGAAAAGAGACTTCATGGTGGGAAAGACCTTAGTGGAGCCAAAGAACAACATGGTCCCTGTAAGGATTCTAAATCCAAAGACATTCAGTGTAAAGGTGAAAAAGGGGGAGATAGTGGGAAAATGTGTACCTGTTGAGGCTATATCGACTACAACGGAAAAAAAGGGTGCAAAACCGGTCACAACAGTTCAGAGCATAAAAATCAAGAACAAAATTCTCAGCCTCTGTAATCTGGACGAAGATCAGCGAATCCTGGCAGAAAAACTAATCGGTGAGTACGCTGATATATTTGCTACACAAGACGGAGAATATGGACGTACGCATATTGTTCAACACCACATTGACACCGGAGACGCTCGACCAATCCGTCAACATGCAAGGCGTCTTCCATTGGCAAAGCAAACAGAAGTTGCCGAAATGATGTCGAAGATGAAAGCTGAGGGAGTGATTGAAGAATCGCAAAGTCCGTGGGCATCTCCAGTGGTCCTCGTGAAGAAGAAAGATGGCAGCACGAGATTTTGTGTAGACTACCGACGTCTCAATGATGTCACTAAAAAGGACAGCTACCCACTTCCGAGAATCGATGACACTTTGGATATGCTTTCTGGAGCAAAATGGTTTTCAACACTTGACTTGAAGAGCGGTTACTGGCAGGTAGAGATAAATCGTGCGGATCGTGAGAAAACTGCCTTCACTACAGGAAGCGGTCTTTGGCAGTTTGCAGTGATGCCGTTTGGACTGTGCAACGCTCCGGCCACCTTCGAGCGACTAATGGAACGAACATTGCAAGGACTCACCTGGAAAACCTGCCTAGTATATTTGGACGACGTTATCGTCATAGGTAAGACGTACGAGGAGCACCGCGAAAATCTAAAAGAAGTGTTTGAGAGGCTACGAAGTGCTCATTTAAAGCTCAACCCAGAAAAGTGTGCCTTGTTTCGTCCGGAAGTAAAATATCTGGGTCACATTATATCAGCGGAAGGAGTAAGAACGGATCCTGACAAAATCGAATCCGTGAAAAGTTGGCCTTCTCCAAAAGATAAACACCAACTGAGAAGCTTCTTGGGCCTCGCCACGTATTACAGAAGGTTCGTAAAGGATTTCGCTGGCATTGCAAAGAGCCTGCATCAACTTACGGAAAAAGGCCGACAGTTCAGGTGGTCTGGAGAATGCGAAAAAGCATTTCAAGAACTGAAGCGACAGCTGTGCAATGCACCCATCTTGGGTTACCCCACACCCGGAAAAATATTCATTGTGGACGCAGACGCTAGCAATGTTGGGGTCGGATCTGATATCTCCCAAGTTCATGATGGTCAAAAGAAAGTGGTCGCATATTACAGCAAAGTACTCTCCAGACCTGAAAGGAAATACTGCGTAACTCGGCGCGAGCTTCTGGCTTTAATTCTGGTTAGGAAGCATTTCCATAAGTACCTCTACGGACAAAAGTTCATTCTTCGGACAGACCTGAAGGCCAAGTTGCAAGATGGATCGAGCACTTGCAGGGCTACGACTTTGAAGAGCAACACCGCAAGGGAAAACTCCACTCAAATGCTGATGCTCTCTCTCGTCGGCAGTGTGGAATAAAATGTGAACACTGCAACCGTAAAGAAGCGAAAGAACAGGCCTCTATCCAAATGATCAGGACTGTGCCAATAGAGGGTTGGCGTATAGACGAAATCCGTTCCTCCCAACAGGCAGACAATGACATCGAACCAATATTGGCCTGGAAAGAACACAAGGAAAGACCAAGTTGGCAGCAGATATCAGATCAGAGCCAAACTCTGAAGGCATACTGGGCACAGTGGGACTCGCTTTTTGTGCAAGATGGATTGCTGAAGAGAAAATGGGAAAGTGCAGATGGGACAACATCTCGTATGCAGCTAATTGTGCCACGGTCCAGAGTCAACCAAGTGCTCCATGAAATACATGACGGAATCTCAGGAGGCCATTTGGGAATAAATAAGACGTTGGAAAAGGTAAGGGAACGTTTCTATTGGCTAAGCGCTAAACAAGATGTCGAGAACTGGTGCAAAAAGTGCATAAGATGTGCGGCTACCAAGGGCCCAAAAGTAAAGCCATATGGACAAATGCAACAATACAATGTCGGAGCACCTTTCGAACGAATAGCCATCGACATCGCTGGGCCGTTTCCCGAAACCTTTAATGGAAACCGATATACTCTCGTAGTCATGGATTACTTCAGTAAGTGGCCGGAAGTGTTTGCCATCCCAAATCAAGAGGCTAAGACCGTAGCCGAACAGATAGTCAACAACTGGGTGAGCAGATTTGGGGTCCCAATGGAGCTGCACTCTGATCAAGGGCGAAACTTTGAATCAAAAGTCTTCCAGGAAATATGCCAATATTTGGGAATAAGAAAGACAAGGACAACGCCACTACACCCTCAATCTGATGGAATGGTCGAGCGATTCAATCGGACCTTGAATGAGCATCTATCTAAGGTTGTCAGCAACTGCCAGCGGGATTGGGATCGACACATACCCCTCTTCTTAATGGCCTACCGAAACGCGGTCCATAGCTCAACAGGGCACACACCATCCGAGATCTTATTTGGTCAAACAATTCGGTTGCCAAGTGAAGCAAAATTCGGATCCCCACCGACGGAGCCCAAAGAGGTGAACGAGTACGTGAATGACTTACGCAGCAGGATTCGTAAATTGCATGAAGACACCAGAGAAAATATGAAGCTAGCAAGCAGCCGCATGAAAACTAGGTACGATATCAAGGCGAAATCTTCCGGTTTCAACGAAGGAGATCTGGTTTGGCTGTATAATCCTCAGCGTAAGAAAGGCAAATCACCAAAATTGCAACAGGACTGGGAAGGTCCATACAAGGTGATAACCCGCATTAATGACGTTGTCTACCGGATCCAGCGTGGGGAGCGAGGAAAATTTAAAGTGGTCCATTTGGATAGAATGTGTCATTTCAACGGGATGCTGAATGACGAAGTTGTTCGGGACGAACAACTGTAGGGAGGGAGCAATGTGATAACCAGTCAAATGTGAGCAGCGACATCTAGCAGAAAATGTCGAAACTCGAAGACTAAAAGGTTTCGATACTGGATTAGCAGTCTCGACTGGAGAGTAGAATCGAATTTTCTAGCAAATTGGAAATTGTATGGGACGCTGGGTGGCGAGGATTGTTCTCGAAGTATGTCATTCGGGTATAAATACCAGCATCCCAAAGGTATGCAAATCAGTTCCAAAGTTGAATTTGAAGTGTTAATTAGAAGAAGTGATTAAGTGGTTTAAGTAAAAGATAAGAAAAGTATAAGTGGTTGAGAAATTGAATTGTACTGAGAGAAAGAATTAAATAGTGAATTGTAACTGTACTGAATAAAGGGATTTGTATTAAAAAGAATAAGTTCTATCATTTGTACCCACACAAACATATTACAATATCACCCGTTGAAGCTATACCTAAACAAGGCGGTTGGAGTAGGAAAAAAATTCCTGAAAGAAAAAAAGTGAAGATACAATCCAAATCCCACGGAGGCAACGGCCGGTTTTGTGGTTTGTAATTTTGTTAATGTGGTTGTTTTATTGTTTTATTCTTTGTTGTAATTTTTGTTGATTCTTGCTGTTCAGTGTTATTATTTGTACGTATTTGTTGTTGTTTGATGGTTGTTATTGCTTGTTTGTTTTTATTTCTGTGTTTGTTTGTATGTGTATTTATGTGTTCCCTCGTTGGAGGCTCTCTTAATATTGGGTGGCCGTGACACAAATGGTAGTGGATTCTCTTCCAAATTGGAAGGTTCGGTGTTCGAATCCCAGCCTCGCCCGAAAGACATATTCATTTTTTCAGTTAACGAAAATCAAGTTAACGAAAATCAAGCCAACCTTGACTAAGAATTTAGTCTCCCCATTAAATGCTGGATACCATCCAGCACTTTAAGTGTATTCATACCCACTTGAGTGTTAAATTCTTAAAAAAAAAAATAATAATAATACTTGGCCGTCCGCCTACACGCCTCTGCTGCTCCTTCGATGTTTCATCGGTGGAGTTCTGGCTTATAAAAGGGTAGTCGTCCCTTCACCCATCGGACTTGAATTTTACAGCTAGTGCGTAGTGTGTGCTTGATTATGCTGGCCGTCCGCCTGCACACCACTTTTGCTCCTTTGTTGCTCTCTCGTTGGGGTGTTACTATGGGTGTTACTATCGTCGTCCCTTCACCCATTGATCGATTGGGTCGGTGTGGCACCCCATTGGTTGCAGGATGTGGTGTTCATTAAGCCTCTTGGCTTTCGTTGGGGTGTAAATTCCAGGGATTGATTCCCGCACCCGTCATCATCGTGTTGGGGTGTCTGGCTTGAAAGGACCGTCTATCGCCGACATTCAGACGTACGTCTGATGCACCCCGTTGCGAGTCTCCCAACTATCCTACGGTGTCCTCTCACCCTTCTCTGGAACTTAGTAGTTAACGAACTACTGATATACCTGGAAGCGGGTGGTAGCAGAGTGATTGCCTATGCGGATGACGTTGCCATAGCCGTCTCAGGAAAACATCTAAATACCATTAAAGAACTCCTCCAAGTAAATCTCAACAGATTAACCCGCTGGGCAGATCGATGTGGATTGGGAATAAACCCCCATAAACCTGATCTTGTCCTCTTTTCTAGGAAATATAAAATTCCAATCATAGACCATCCTTCAATAAACGGTACCAGTTTAGTTTTCTCCGATACAGCAAAATATCTGGGTCTCATTTTGGATAGGAAACTAAACTGGAAACCTAACATTCAAGAAAGAGTCAATAAAGCTACAATAGCTTTATTCTCTTGCAAAAAAGCCATTGGGAACAAATGGGGCCTTCAACCTCGCATAACCCACTGGCTATACATCTCGGTCATAAGACCGATACTTACTTACGGGGTGGTTGTCTGGTGGACGGCCTTGGAGAATGCAGTCAACCGCATTAAACTAAGCAGAGTCCAAAGAACAGCATGTCTATGCACAAGCGGAGCCTTGCGCTCTACCCCCTCTGCGGCATTAGATATTCTGCTTCACTTAACACCCCTCGACATTTTTAGCAAGCAAGTAGCTGCGACTGCAGCTATTCGCCTTAAAGCGACTAAACAGTGGACAAATAATTCATTTGGCTACGCCAACATTCTTAATACATTAGGAATCCTCACAGAGAACACCGATTACACCATACCTGAACTTTGGTTTGACAAAAACTTCCATGTAAGCTTCCCCTCTAGATCATTCTGGGAGGAGGATGCCTTCATGGAGGACAAGTCAATCCATCTCTACACAGATGGATCTCAAACCGACAGCGGAGTTGGTGGCGGTGTTTTCTCAGATAAGCTAAATCTAAGCCTCTCTTTCCGCCTTCCAAATCACTGTAGCGTGTTCCAGGCGGAAATTTTGGCGATTAAAGAAGCTCTGTCCTGGCTGAAGAAAAACGTGATATCTGCAAAGGATATCCGCATATTTTCGGATAGTCAGGCCGCCATCAAGTCCCTGGACTCGGTCTCATTATATTCTAAAACCGCCCTTGAATGCCGATCATCTCTCATGGAGATGGCATAGCAGTTCAACATTCACCTTTGTTGGGTGCCGGGCCACAGAGACATTCCAGGGAACTGGAACCGATGAACTCGCCAAAATTGGAACCACTCTACCTATCCTACCGGACAAAGGTAGTATAGGTATACCAATCGCTACGTGCAAACTAACACTAAAGCTAGATGCCAATAAAAGAACAGACCTTAGGTGGACTGCTGGACAAACATGTCTAGCGACCAAACAGATCTGGCCAAGGCTGGATCTGAGTCGATCTAGGTGTCTGATCCTTTTAGATAGGAAACATCTCAGCGCCATAATAGGTGTCATTACCGGACACTGCCTCATAGGCAAGCACGCAAGAAGGCTTGGCGCTTTTACTAACGAATTCTGTAAAAGCTGCATGGACGAAGAAGAGGAGGAGACAGTCCCCCACCTACACATGCCCAGCTCTCTCTCAGAGAAGGAAACTTCATCTAGGAGCTTTCTTCTACAACGACCTAAACGATCTAGAAAAAATAGACGTTAACAGTCTCCTACGCTTTATTATAAGCTCAAACTGGTTCCAGTAGTAAGAAGATCATAGATCCACGTGGCATCACAATGGGCCAATAGGCATAAGTGGGTTGGTATTTCCAACAGCCACTCTTACCTAACCTAAGCTGTTGTAATAAAATATCGGTCATCCCTGTCCTCCTCTATGACGCAGAGGCATGGACTCTATCAAAAAAAAAGGATGAGGATCTATGTTCCATAGAAGAAGATTGGATTATAAGATTTAACTAGAACTGTACGGGCTATACACTGACATTTAATTAGCTAAAACAGTAATAATTCATCGTCTTGGATGGATGAAACATAAATAACGGGTGAATACCAGCGCTCCAACTAGAGAGGTCTTCGAATCTATCATCGATGGAAAACGCAGCAAAGAAAGACCCAATCTCAGACTACGAGTTCAAGTGTAGAACCAACTTCTTCTTTCTTTCTTAAGCGATGAAATATGTAGCGCGTATAATTACATCCAATGCAATATATTTCTTCCACGAATCTGCATATTTGTGGACCTTAGAACCATTCTACAGGCCACTCTATTTTGGATCCCCTCGTTATTGAATCCAAGGGTTTGCTGACGTTTTTTCATATTAGTCAAACAATTTTTTTTTTCTTCGGCCGCTTCTTTGAACCTCAAGTGGAACTTAAACGCTCTGAACAGCCTGAAGTCTGTCAACTATCGGCTTCTTAAGGTAGAGACTTGCGCGAATATGCGTTCTTTTTATTAGATTACGCGTTGTAAGGTATGAACGACTGTCGTGCATAACAAAGTTTAAACGGCATTTTTCGCCATAAAATAATGAGGAGCTTTCGTGCCGTCTAAACCACCCCATGCTGTCCCTATATTCGACATCGTTATAACCATTTTCTTGGTGATTAAAAGCAGAGGCTATATTTTAAAATTTTACGTTGTTTTGTGCCATTAGCTCTTCTATTTGATTTGTGGCATTCCGGAGCTATTCTTGCAAACTTAGCGCTCAGAGATGGCCTAGATATTCCTTCCAAAAGTAGTCCCAAAATAGTTATTTTACCAGGATGCCAGGATGATAGCAGTCGCAAGAACCGAAATGTCGCCACTTGGTTTCTTGAACGCATATTATATAGATTTTACTTTGCCGTAATACAGTTTCTAGTTCAGAACTTTTGCCCGTTATTGTGCGGCGTTGCGGCTTGCGAAGCGTCATTTGAAAGCAACATAAAGCTCGCCCCCTTGTCGAGCTTTGACACGAATATTTTAATGGCCACTGGATCTCTCTCTCCTCCGTTTTACAGAAGGGTGGTTCGACTATTCTATTTTCATCCGTGAGACGCTAATACGAGTATGAATGAATGTTTTAGTGTTTCAGATTTTTATTTTGCCACACTGGCAATCTTTTAATGTGGAAACCCGATCATCCATACAGACCTCGGGTAGTCTCATTAAATATTAACGCGCATCAGACTCATCCAAGGTTTTAAAGTGCCTGAATATGATGATTGAAATCTACTCCGTACTGTAGCACTACCTGAGTAAGTAAAAGGAAAAGCTCCGTGTGCAGGATATGCAAGATATGAACTTCGTTTTGGTTTGCAGAAAATTGAAAGTAAATGTGAACATGACACATTTGCTTTGTGTAGGACCGACATATTGTAAGTCAGAAACTTGAACTTGCAAATCTAGAGATTAAATTCGAAATTAAACAGCCTCTTCAGCCCCTCATTCAAGAATAACAAGTTAACCATTCCATTACATACTCAAACCATTTTTAACCGCAGACGCAAACCTATTTATTCACCAACAGTTTAGCAGTAGCTGGGCGATTTCACCCTCATTTTGACAAATGAAAATCACAATAGAAAATTCCCGAATAAAAGTCAAACTCAAAAGAGAACGTCAAAAACAGCCAACATTCTGTCTAAAAAAAAATTCCACTTCACTCTCTCGTACGGGCAGCACGTTGTTGTGCTCTGTGTCATCATATCACGTAATTGCTGCACTGTTGCTGTTAGTGTGCCACAATTGGCATAAAAAAAACGAACGAAGTGGAAAAGAAGAAACAGAATTTCCTTCTAATTGGATGAGTGAATCATCTAAAAAATTAGCCGACAGCCTGGTCAAAGTTCCATTCACAAAAAGCCACATACCGAATCTATTTCGCACGCTTATATACTGTGTCCACATCTCCGATGTTATGAAATTCCAATCACGAGCAGCTCTCCATTGAGACCCACCACAGAACACTAATTCCAATCAACTCGCAGGTGAGTAGTGAGTTATCTACACGCTCTCGAATCGAAGCTAGCCACACTCTAGCTAGCCAGTCATTCGTCAGTCGACAGTGTAGTACTCTGGCTAAAGCAAATCAATTTTTCGTCTTAAATTTTAGTATTGAACTTCCTATCACGTCAGTCGTTCGTGTGAATCAAGCCAATTCGGTCGCGCAGTCCTAATTCGGAGTTGGATACACTGAATCAATTTTGCCAGGGAAATAATTTCAGTCACCAAGTCAACCGGAGTTGTTTGGAATTCGGACGGGAAAAACCTTAACACCGAAGCACCAAAGCATCAACACACCTGACAATAGGAAATTCCTCCGCCTGAGGTGTGATAACCAAGAAAATCAAAAACCCAGACGAAGGTAATATGTTACTTAATCGCTCCGACATAGATAAATCATTTCGAATTTGAACGGAAGACGTGTAGACCCAGACGAAGGAAAGGGAGAAACAAAACAATAAAAAAAAAAAGAATACGAAGAAAAAAAGTGAAACGACTTTGTAACAGAAAAAGTGCAAGACGACCTAGTTAGGCCTGACGAAGACGAAACAAAAGAAGAAACCGAATTCAATAGTCAAACAGAGTAAGTCTGGCGCAAGAGAGAGAAAGTTTCCATAGTTATAATCGTGGTTACAAGCCTTAAGAAAGAGGAAGACACAACAAAGAGGTGAAAGTTTTTTTTTTCATCTTTAAACTTAGTTCTCCGGCTATATCTTGTGGAACGTATTTTAGTTGGACAAACTTCAGTCAGTTCAAGTAGTCAGTTGTACCTTGAGGAAGTGAATTAGTTCAACAAAACAGAAATAAACCAAAATCTGTGGTAATGTGGCCTGAAAACGTTGGAATCCTTGCCATCGATGTGATATTCCCTTCGCAATATGTCGACCAAACAGAGCTAGAGCAATTCGATGGTGCGTCGTCTGGTAAATACACCATTGGCTTGGGCCAGAGCAAAATGGGATTCTGTTCGGATCGGGAGGATGTGAATAGTCTCTGTTTAACGGTGGTAAGTCGGTTGTTAGAGAGACATCATATCAAACCATCGCAGATTGGACGTATGGAAGTTGGTACCGAGACCATCATCGATAAGTCAAAATCTGTTAAGAGTGTCCTGATGCAATTGTTTGCCGAACAAGGTGCCACCGATATTGAAGGAATCGATACAACGAACGCTTGTTATGGTGGAACTGCTGCGCTATTTAATTCAATTAATTGGATAGAGTCGTCCAGTTGGGATGGAAGATTTGCATTGGCCGTATGTGCGGATATCGCTGTGTATGCAAAGGGTGCTGCTCGACCGACTGGAGGTGCTGGTGCTATTGCCATGCTTGTGGGACCAAATGCTCCTTTAGTGTTTGATAGGGGTCTGCGAGCCAGCCACATGGAGCATGCCTATGACTTTTACAAGCCAGATTTGAGCTCGGAATACCCAATAGTGGATGGTAAATTGTCGATTCAGTGCTATTTGTCTGCTTTGGACACCTGCTATCAGTTGTATCGGAAAAAATTCGAAACCAAATACCCGAATGCCCCCAAAGTGGGCTTGGACAATTTTGACGCGCTACTCTTTCACACGCCGTTCTGTAAATTAGTTCAAAAATCCGTCGCCAGAGTTGTATTCAACGATTACCTACTCACTCCGGAAAGTAAACGAGAATCTAAATTTCCTGGACTTGAAAAATTCGCCAACTCTACCCTCGCCTCAACCTACTTCGATCGGGATGTGGAAAAGACTTTCATGACACAATTTGGGCATGTCTTTGAAAAGAAAACGAAAAAATCTCTACTTTTAGCTAGTCAAGTGGGCAACATGTACACTCCATCGGTGTACTCAGGACTCGTGTCGCTGCTGGTCAGTGAGGCTCCTGAAAATCTCGTTGGCTCTCGTATTGGACTATTCTCTTATGGTTCGGGATTAGCTGCATCTATGTACTCCATCTCAGTTACCAAAGATGCTGATATTTTCAAGAAATTCGTCTCCAATCTGGATTACGTTCTGCCGACACTAAATTCCCGAGAGAAAAAATCACCGGCGGACTTCTCTCAACTAATGGAAATTCGTGAGAAGAATAACCATGCTGCTCCTTACACTCCAAATGGCAGCATCAGTGTCCTATTCCCCGGCACTTACTACCTCAAAGAAGTGGACGCGCTACATCGAAGGACCTACGAACGAGTACCCACGATATCGAATGGCATTCACTAAGCGGAGCTTGCTGTTGGTATTTTGTTTTCAGATAACCAACAGCCAGCAGTCCACTACTTAAGGCAAAACTTTTTTGTTTTTGATTCGCTAAAACTAATTTTCTTGACAATAATTTATTTAAACAAAAGATAATTAAGAAATTGCCGTTATTTTGTTATGCACGGTGCAAAGTTATAATTTTAATATTTTTTCTGTTTTCCGTTTACAAAAAAACAAAACTCATCAAATGGGGAACTCAAGAAAACCGTTGTATAAAGACGGTTAGGGGATATTTTGATACCTTGTAGTTAGGTAGGAAGTTGTTTACTATAAACATAGGTGGACGCATGTATGTGTAAAGTATCTATTACAAAAAAAAAAAAAAAAAAACGAAAAGGTGAAAATAAAATAAGTTAAAAAAAAGAGAGAATCAATTTGCTTTTATTTATTTTGGATTTTGATTTCTTTTTACTTTCGTTTAAACAGGTGGAAGGGGGCGACTATTCCTGTATTCGAAATGGAAATGGAAATGAAAACTAACTCTTCTTGGCAAGGTGTGCTGATTGCGCGCGTACAACGCATAGATAGATAGGTTCGATCGGAAAGATCGTTTTGGAATTTCATTTTTAAAATGGAAAAAACGAAAAAAACACTTGGGAGCCAGCTATTGATTTTCTCTTTCTTCTTCTTCACCCAGTGGATTTGCTGATTGTTGACGAAATGCATAACAAGTTGATTGTCGAAATGTTATCTTTAAGCTGGCGATCGTATAGACGTTTGGCCGTTTGGCAGTTGAAATTTAGTCAAAATCTAAGTTGTCGCGTGTATGCAAACGCTTTGGCAGGCGTGGCAGTTAGACGATGAATATTTTTGATGAAATTCGGCCTTTTTTTTTGTTTACTTACGGATACTATCGCTGTTACATCATGAATTTTTAGGTGTGGACCGCTCAAATGTAGTTGGCCTTTGCTTTGGATCACGATAATCTCACCTATGCCACTTGCAAAGTTTGTTGAGAAAAAAAAAACTGATACTGCAAAGAAGCTTACCTTTGATACCCTAGTGTCAATGGTAAGAAGTCGTCCGTTATTATAATTACATCACATCAGTTGTGAAGGTAATACAGAAAGATAACGACAAAGCCCACTTGGAGCTCTCCATATATTCTAACACATTTCCTTGGTAGCGATGGAAAAAAAAAAACGATATCGAATTCATTATCAACAAACGTGACTTAGTAGGTTTCAAGACCATGACATTAAAGTTCATAAATTCTGCCCAGTAAGAGCCTACTGCGTGTCTTGTACGCAATTAGCACTTCTCTGTTTTATGGTTTTTTCAATTGCATTGTAGCTGATAGCAAGTTATTGATACGGGCATATAAAATCATTGCGCTTTTGTTATGTGTGTACTCTACAATGTACACTTTATTACTTAAGGCAGTGCAAAGGTCAGTATTTTTAATTTGTGAAGCTAATACCAAGCAAAAGTGAAATACTCGTATGTATTATACCTACAAACAATTGTACGAGAAAGACAATGAGCATTTTGAATTTTTGATAAAGTTTTTGTGCGTCACCCTTGATTACATGAATCATTCATGGAAGGAACCGAAGGCTGCTGCGCTAAGTAGTGTTAGCTGTTAAAAAAGGCGTGATAAGGGGATTCAGTGTACGGAGGTATAAAAAGATACCGTTATATGTATATTACATACGTTGATTTTGAATGATTGCAGATTATAATGGCAAGAAAATAAAGAGTTAATCGGGGTATTCAATACCCCGCGAGTTGTAGGGCTTAGCAGAGAACTACGATATTTCAGAGTACGTCCGAAAGTGGGCTTGAGAGTAAACTAGTGAGCATTCATAGCGAGTTACGGGTGTAACGGTTAAAGAAGTGGAATTCTATTAGTACATAATATCATCGGAGCACTGAAAAATATGAGATAAGTGACATAACATCGATGTTGAAGAGTATGACTGCGTAATTTGGTGTCACTTATGAATTGCACGGTTTTGAATCCTATATAGCAATTGCAGAGAAGTTTTCGGTTTTAGAGAGAGGTGTGTTGAACGCAGCACCTTGATACCTTCAACTGCGAAGGAACTTTCCCATTTTTACCGAGTTGTTCAGTCAAAACGTGAAGAATCTGAAATAAATTCTTATGACTTCTTACATAAATTAAGGTCGACAAATTTTGAGATCTGACAACCCTTTTGATGTAAGCAATCATAAACTAGTGCTGAATCAACAGCCAAAAGTCATGAAATTGAATAATTATGAAAAACATAAACACTTCTCAACAGCCACAAAAACGGGTTTTCCCACGTTTGTAAACAAGACGCCCGCTGTTCAAAAACGTGGGTAGAAAATTAACATTTGAATTGGTTGTATACCGTTCAGTTAGAAAATTTAGGTAAGAAAGCCCAATGTAACATACACATGTAGGTACAATAATTCATAAAATTCCATTTCAGCTCATGAATGAAGTTTAGTTAACTAGGTAAGTTTCAAACTTTTGGCCTGCGGTGTGTATATGTGGACCCAGAGTTAATGTGTTGTAAAAACCGTTGTTTATCTGCAATAGTTGTATTTTTGCTTTTATTTAACCATTTAAATTACAAAATTAGTTTTCTTCAGAAGATTTTTAATTGCAAAATATTTTAAGATTGAGTGACTAGGTAAATAGGCCAACAGCAATACGGAAGGTAACAATTGAAATGTAAAGTAACGGTGAAACAGTTAATGAGATAGTATATGATGTTCAATATTGCTCAAGGAAACTAGTTCATAGTGTCATTAAATGCTTTGAGACACATTGTAAGACTAACGCAATCCAAAGGAAAGTGCTGCTGAAGACAACATATGACATTTGCAGCTTTTACAGCGAAAAATGCAAAGTTCCCTATAAATTTAAAGTTATGGCATAGCGCGAATCATCGACAAAAGACTGAATGAAAGCAATTTGATTGGGTATATTGCCAGAGTAGCCACTGGTGTCGAAAAAACTATTGTAGCCAGGCTTAAGCCCGCCAAGATGCACAGAAACGAACCTCTATCTTATAAAGAAAAACGTTTGTGTAGAGTGACAAGTCTAGATTTATGTAAGCGCTTTGGCTCTGGGCTGCGTCCTCATGGCACGGTATACGCCCCACTGTCAAAATAGACTACCGAATGCACATGGAATTTCGGCCTGAAAATTTTGCAGTAGATCAACAGTCCGTGCTGAGGATGTGGTAAAAGCAGGTCTGGGAATATAAACTGGGACGATGAAACTTAAATACGACAGTGCTGCCAGAGCAAACGGCCTACCTTACGTAGCAGAAGATAACTTGGTAAAGACAAAAAAACAAAAACTCCAAAATATTTTCAAAATTTGGTCTGAGCAAAGTATGCCCGACGAATGGAACCTCAGCAACGTTTGTCCGACCCACAAAAAAGGAGACCTCCTGAATTGCACCAACTAGACATTGCGTACAAGATCTTATCTGCCGAACTGTGTAAACGTCTGCACCCATTTCTCAACGATATGATTGGCCTCTATCAGCACAGTTTTAAGGCAGATTAGTCCACGTTAGATCAAATATTCACATTTCGGTTATTTTGTCTACCTTGTATTATGACACCTTATCAGAAATCAAATGCAGAGTTACACTGACCAATCGCTGTTTCCTTTGCCTAGAGGGCCAACCAAAATAGAAGATGGTTTCGTACGCCATATGCGAAACTGTGCGAATTCAGGGAAATTGTATTATACGACCATAATGGCTTCTAGTTGCGATTTGTTAAGTTTTCGTTAAATTTTGCTCACTTACGAAGAGCGAATCCATTCGCTGTACGAAAATTTGACAGCTGAGAACTATGATGGGAAACTTGCTTAACTGACCAAAAGCAATTATGGGCATTTTGCTCAATTTTCGTTCGATTTACATATGCTGAAGTGCACTTAAAAGAATTATTAGTGTCAATCCAGTCCTGCTCTATGGAGCAGAAGCATTCATATTAGCGAATGCGGATGTAGGTATCCTTGTTGGTTTTAACGCGAAATTCTTCGAGTTGTTTTTGGTCGCGTTTACTTTGAAGAATTTTGAGGCGAAGATAGATCAGCTAACGTTACGAACTTTATCGTGACGATGACTGGGCAGAAAGATGGCTAAGGATACAAGAATTTCAATTTCCACCTTGAGGAATAACCTCTATTTAGATGGGGCACATAAATGGAAGAACACCTAGATTATTTTGTGTATTAGGCTAAAAACCTTGTAAACCAGTCTATGCAACCTCCGAAATGATTAGTCCATTAGGCTCTGCCAGTGCGCGACGGTGTTAGTTAGAAACAATAAGCGCGATTAGGTCATTTTCGATCTAGCCATTTCAACGTTTTATCTGCAAGTTCCATTTATTGTATTTTTTATGCCGTCAGCCTGCATTGCTATCTGGCATGTTATGAACTTACCTGGTATAAAATCAGACTAAGTTCATTGCTTGATTTGTTGACGCTCGGCTTCGGTCTTTCACATAACACACTTGATAGAACTTTTATGCGGTGCTCACACGTCCTATCTCTCGGTAGTTGGCGGAATTTGCGGAATCACCTTTCTTGTAAATTGTGCAGAGCATGCTGAGATTCTAATCGCTGCTAATGCTTTCTAACGACCATATTTTGGTGAGATGCGTGTACATGCGTTATGTAAGCTCTGAACCTCTGAAGCTCAGTGGTGAACAGCTGAAACTTAAAGACATAATTAATTACGGAATTGGTGAGATTATCTTTTACATTTGCCAAATTATTAACCTCACTCCAGTTCCGATACCATGAGCTAGCTGTGCATATTTCGCCTTTGCACTGTTTTTAAGCCATTATTCGTTCAAAGAAATATTGGGTCTCATTCCTGATACCAAACATCTTCATCTCTTGCAACTCGCGCTTGAGTTGAGTTTGAAGATTTGGGCTGTCTGTTTTAGTTGCAACTTTTCAACGTAGACCTTGGCTGCAGCAAAGAAGTGATCCGAAGTGGCTATCAAAACATATTCAATTCAATTCAATTCAATTTATTGATTATCTTTTATCTTATATGTATGTATATTGTATGTATTGTACATTAAAATAGATATGGTCACTCTGGTTGAGTGTTCGCTAATCATGGGACAACCATTTGGTTGTTTATCTTTACCAAGATATTGGAATCTAGTGCAAATTACTACCACGTTTTCTTGTTAAGGTGTAGTCAATCTGCTTTCTTTAAATATGAACTGTTGAGTGGTTTTCTCCCATTCTTTACCGGCGGACAATAAGGTCATACAAATTGGACTCCATGTTCCTGTCTATCCTTTGCAGGCTGTAGAACTTATGACTGGACTCACCATTAGAGCATTCCGTCCCGTTGCTCGTTCACCGAATCACATGAAGAGGGTTGAAGTTATTATTATCCAGTAAAAAAGCGGAAGTTTTTCTAATAATGAATGAATGAATTCCAGGTACATACCCTTTTGCGTGTCAGGGTCCAAGTCAACGCACAACCTCAGCTAAGGGATTAATTTGCCTCATACATTATAGTCGTATACTACGCAATAGACTTTGAAGTATATAGTACAGAGGCCACACATGGAGGATGTTTATCAGCTGAGCCGAGGATTTTCCTGCTGACCCCCAGTACGCGACAACCAGAGACTGCGCTAAATACTTGCCTTTACACCCCGCCTCTAAGTAGAAAGTCGGCTGACTTATCGTTCCTTACGCAAAGGTTTTTTCATAACTAACCGCTTTATAATATAGCGAACTTACGAATTGCGTCAATGGTTTCACTGACCTCTTGGGGCTGTCAATCAAGTGCGTTCCGGTCACTGATGAACTCAGCACCCTTCGAGCACTCTTGTCTTTTTTAAAGAAGCGAATCGTAATTTGGTCTCGCAACAGAAAATTGGTCTCGCATTGTGGAATTAGTACTATCTACGATTATGTAAATAGCTAGAGGTACTCGTACCTGTCCATGTGACCTCGAGTTATGGTGATGCATAACCGCAGATTTCAGATTTATTTTTGATTTCTCAACTTTAGTGGGAACGGCGACGTCGAATACCGATAATATTCGATAAGTGATTGACGACAATCACCTTCTGAATGGCCATTTGAATGGCTTTATTGTTCTATTTCATTCAGAAGCTTGCCAATTTTATAATAACAAATCAGTTTAACATTTTTTTTTTCTCAAACATGTACATACAAATACATTAACGCATTAATGAATGAAATTGATTCACATTTTATTTAACATATTTAATACAGTCACCATACTGCGCTCTAATAATAATTCTAAACGCATTTTTATACCGGTCAGAGCTGAAATTCAAATGAGCAAATTATTTCTTTAACTTTTTATGCAGTAAGTAAGTACTGCATTTGTTTTGTTATTTATTATTCAAATGTTATAGGGGTTCTTTGAAATCTACGATACTACGAGAAGTCATACAAGAACTTTGCTTCTTACCTTGGCATACATACATATGTAAGTAACATTTTTATGAAAAGTGGTGTAAGTTTTATTTTTGTTTAAAGTACGAACTCCGTGGTTAGTAATGGAATACAATATCTACTAAATCTTCGCTTTGACTCTGCCTAGAAATAGTCATTCTTTTGACGAAATTTTTTATTACGTTATCGCATAATTGCAGCGAATAACGGCTTTGATATTTTCTTCGAGCATATGAATCGTTGGTAGAGTATTTGCGTATATAACAAACCTCGAAAGAAAAGAGTCTAATGGTGTTAAATCGCACGATCTCGGCGGCCAATTGATGTCTCCATTTCGAGAAATTACACGTCCAGGAAATTTGTCACACAACAGAGCGGAGCCATTGTTTCAGCAGCTATGTGGCATGTGGCGCCGTCCTGCTGAAAATAAACGTCTACCATATCCATAGCAACAACAGTTCCAGGGAAATAAAGTGCGTAAACATAGTTCAGTAACGCAATCCTTTCACTGAAACAGTCGCACCGGCATCACTTTACAAAAAATATGGCACATCAAACTGTCACTCGTTGTGAATGGAGACGTTGTTCAAGTAAGATGCGACAGTTTTGTTTGTTTACGTAGATAGACAAATGAATATGGCCTCATCACTTAGCTTAAGCGTAATCTTATTCATTCATTTCCACCACCCAATCAGCAAAAGTACGGGTTTGTACTGGCTTCAATTCTTGTGTCAACTAGAACTTATAAGCGTGTAAGCCAATATCTATATTGGATGCAAAATGGTGTGCATTTTCAGTTGACCTTGCTGGACGAACAAGAGTTGAAGTCTTCACGTCACTAACGTGATGGATAGCCACGATTAGTATTAGGCTTCGTAGAACTTGTATCTTCTGACAGATGCTGGTACGCTGAATGATAAAAAAGAGCCTCTGCAGCCGAACACCTTGCAGCTCTGGAAATAAGACCCACTTCAACCCTCCTCGTTGCACCATCTGGGAATCTCTCGTGAGATTGCGACGTAAAGGGGACACATGGCGAACTTCCAACGCCACAGATCAGGACAAGTGTCGGAAAACCAATGAGTAGAACTGACGAATTCATCAGAATGAATGGAGAACAATGGAAAATCATCACCGCTGGGCATTAAGATCGAGCCCAGTAAGATCGTAATTATGGTATACTGGATATAACGATTCGGTCTTATAGATTTGAGGGATGACGTTTGCAGTATTCTGTACCTCAGTATGCAGGATATAAATCCTGCTGAAATAGCTTTCAGGATAATGCTACAAACGCCCCCGTCCTATTAAAACCCTGACAGAACTTAAAGAACGCTCGACGTCTCGTCGCCATTAAGTTGGTGGTGTAGGTCTAGATGTAACATTCCTGGTTAAAACGGATCCGGATCTTGCACAGCTCCCCATAACCCTGTGTCAACCTAATTGCTTTCATAGATAACCATGGGTTCCTGGGGCATCGATAACGACTTTGAGTGGGAATCCAATTAACATGAAAAATAATAATCCAATAAAAACGAACGTGGTAAACGTGGGCTCTGGAGTAAACCTCTTCCAGAGGAGCTTGAGGGTGCAGAAGTCACCCGGGGGACAAATACAAACCCCGCAGAGGAAAACGCTATAGCACAAGAACATGCGGCCGCGCAACAGCAATCATCGACGCAACAACTGTTGTCTGTCTTCAACAAACTAGGAGAACAAATAAAAATGTTTGTAGAAATGTTGGAGGATGGTGAGAGGCGTTCTATTCACTAACCGATGAGAAATGCCATCGAATCAATCAAAATAATGCATTACAGACTTCGCCATGGCTAAAAATGGGGCCGGATGGTGAACGAGGAGATACCAGACTCCAAGCGGAGGCAAAAACCGCCTCCAGCTGATGCGAATAAAAAGCCTCGCAACAACTCGGGCACGCAAAGCGAGGGACAAATCGCGAAAGCTAAAAATCCGACCGGACAGAACGGATTTTTAGACGGAAGACCGACTACAGCTGAGAGAAGAAGCAAAGACCCAGGAAAGGGGAACTTTCCTATGCCGTAATACTCGGGAAAGTTAAGGCGGACCCAAAACTCAGCGTTCTCGGTGAATCGATTACAAATATCAGACGAATCCAGAAAGGGGACCTGCTGATACAACTGAAGGAGACAGGAGAAAAACAGTCAAACTTAAAAAGATAACTAGTGAAACCTTTGGCAACAATGTAGACATACGGGCTCTGACAACCCGCATTACTCTGTAAGTAAAGGACAAAAATAAAAGCGTTCAGAAGTAGAGCCGATTTTCAAGAACGACTGGATATATTCCGACAGTCAAGAAGGGACCTAAAAAAACCCGATCAAAAAAAGCAAAGGAAAATACTTCAAGCGCATGTGCGACGAAGCGGACATAAAACTTTGGAGCACGGCGTACAGAATGAATAAGCTAAAGGACTACAGATCTTCATATCCAACAATGCCAAAGAGATCATCGATTCTGTAGGTTGTGGTAATATATGAACATTTTGGTAGACTTTCTGTGCTCAAATCAGACCATTATGTTTGTGTGTGAATAGTGAGGGGAGGAAACCATGTGGTAGCTATAGGAATGTTCCGCACCTCAGCAAGTTAATGAGTCTAAGTACGCTTCCAGATACCGAATTGCCCTCCCTTTCTTTAAAATTTCTTTAAATGTCATATTTAAGTTTTGCCGAGTAGGTAATAAAGGTTTTTAATTAAAAATTTATTCATAAAGTATACGGTATAGTCTTATATGTGGAATAGCATACTGGGTAAATTACTTCCACTGCTTTTCTGAGACATACGCACTCTTTTGCCGAACATAATAACAGTTTTGGATAAATTAAAAAAAAAAAAAGAACACACAAAAAAAAGGCCAACGGCGAAGTTAAATTGCATGATCTAGGCGGGTAATTCTGACTGCTAAAACAGGAAATTATACGACCAGGAAATGACTGATGCAGTAATTGAATTGTTTCTGTTTCTGTATGGCATGTGGCACCATTTTGTTGAAACCACATGTTATCCACATCATGTCGCAATAGCGAACACTATTATCTGTTATGTCTTCAGCCCAAAATCCGCGACAAACAGTGGCACGTTGTGGACGCATTTGTTTCTCAACAATCACTCGTCCATTTTTTGAGCCCTAAATTCGGCAATTTTGACGATTGACAAAGCCATCACTATAAAGATGAGTCTCATCGCTGAAGATGATTTTGTTTGAAAAATCAGCATCCACTTGTCTTTGTTTCATGATCCATTCAATGAACTCTCTTCGTTTTGCTTGGTCAGTAGGCTTCATTTCTTGAGTGAATTGCACTTTGTATGCATGAAGATGCAAATCCTACTACAATAAATAGCCTCAATAAACTCAAAGTTGCCTTCAACAATATAACAAGATATGCACAATTACAATTAATAATAACAATTAATAAAAGGTAGCGAGATCATATCTCCCACTTCTTTCAGCAGGGGCTACTCTTTCCGAATTAATGTTCATTGACTCTCAGAAACACTCTCACCGAACTGCATCGATGTTTTGTGATGAACGTCTTGTTGAATGGCGGCCAGAGTGTCTAAGATCACTAATTGATATACAGTCTCCCTGAATTTTTGAATTAATCTCTTCACAGTTGACGAAGTTAAATCACTATTCCGACCGTATTCTGTACGAAAATTATGAACTGTAGCTGCTAAACCTTCATTATTTTTAAAATATTCCTCAACAATGAAAACGCGTTGTTCTTTCGTGTAGCGCTCTATTTTTAATGACTATCAGCTGTCACGTGGTCTTTTGTTTTTTGTTGGCAGCACTTTAACGCGCAAATGGCATACAATTCAAATCTTGCATGAATTTTGGGATACCCTTTAGAAACAATCTTTGATAACATTGTCTTTTATAGCCTGATGCAGATTTTAAGAAGGCGTTCGAGACTCCTTACCGTAGTCAACCGTTTACAACAATTCCGCACCTTAATTGATCCCTTTGTAGCACTAAGTGAAGTAAATGTGACAGTTCTCATTATCCTTCTGTCCGACCCATCTCACCGCATTTCTTGAACGTCTTAGTGATATACGAGTATCATTTATAGCAGTTTAGTTTTATACGGCAGATTTTTGGTTTTAGTGGATTATACAGGCCGAAATTACATGGGTATTCGGGAGTCTTTTTTTGTAACAATGGGGCTGATAGCGTGTTATGAAAATGCAACCCATACCATAATAATATCAAAAGAACGTTCTTCCGAAAAAGATATTTGTCTTAACGAACTTAATGTTGACTTGAATGCATATTTTTGTTTTGACAGTACCTAGCTTATCCAATAAAATTGCTTTCATTCGCCTTTTTGCGCATAGATATATAGATATATAGATAGATTTACATCTGGCCTGGTTAAGCATTAGATGATTTCATCGTTGAAGCCAAATCCCTTCCTGTCGAACCATTTCTTCGGGATTTGGACCAAGAAACAGTGACTGTGAGTGATTTTCAATTCATGAAATTTCTGTCTGGATGGAAGAGCACTTTCTTCTTGCTGTTGTTTTTCATTCAAATCGTTGTTGATTTAGAATAATATGTTAATAGTTGATACATATAATATTCGCTGTTGATTGTGATTTTGAAGTTAATTGATGGAGATTATCCCGTGTGTTTTAAAAAAAAAACAAAAACTGTCGTCATGACCCTGTTGATGAACAGACTGGATATGGGCTTCTTCGGTGGTATCGATTCGCCGGAGAAACCCATTGTTTCGAATGCTGCTTTGTCTCCGATGGGTTTTTGTGTATCCGTGTTTCGTCCACGGTTATGGAACAGCGCAATCCACGGGATTGCCTGCTGTCAATGGCTGTCTAAATAACGCAAATTGCTGAAAATTTGACAGCAGTCTATTGAAAGATAGTAATTGATGGGAGCAATCTTGGTTTTCTAGTTACATTGCGGGAATCTCTAAAAGCCTTATTGATCCACCCTCAAATTAAGACCAATCTACTCATTTCTTATCTACCATTTCTTAACTGCGATAGCACATGATCATAAACTTTTTGTATGTGCACGTTTCTATGGAATAAATCTAATCGACCTAATAATCATAATCCTATTCTCCTGAGAAGTTCTCTTAACAAATCTTTAAATAAATTCTGTATTTTCGGTCTATTTCGGAACTTAGAGTGCAATAACTTTTTTTTTCATTAAAAAAAAAATTGGGAAAACTTTAGATACATTTCGCACATTTTTGTAATCGGAAACACTCTCTAAATTACGAGTATATTCCAAGTTCCCGGAGATTAAAAAATCTAATTTTGGAAATAATTTTCACCTACTGAGGTCTGTTTACATAAACCTCTGCGAACACTGACTAACCACCAGTTCCTGGTGAGTTCACATAAAAATGTAAATTTTACAAAATAAACATTTTTCTGTTTATATTCTGTACACTCGTATATCTGTATGTTTGTGGATTCTTTTAAAAAAAAAAAAAGAAAACGGCAAAGCCAAGTGTAAACAAAACGAACTCAAGCGGAATGAATTTTGACCTTCAATATGCGACTTGGAAAGCAATTTAGAGAGCTCTTCACGAATGTATCGTTTTTGTGATTTCAACTTGTTTTTCGATACTTTTTTTTGCAAAACGTTCATTTTGTAAGAAATTGTAAGTTTTTGTATTTTTCTATTTCATCGGCAAAGTTGAAAGTGCATCTCCATTTGTCAGGCTGTGTGTGTAATCACGTATCTGAATCAATGGAATTGGAGTCACTGTACAATGGTGTAATTTGTTAGCGGAGGGACTAAGTGGCTTGTGCTTTCTTATCGCGATTTTATTTCGTGAAACCTTGACCAGTGACCGTTAATCATTTAGGAGTTATTTTATGAGTTAATTGAATAATCGAATATTTTATTGCGATTTTAATTGATTTAATTGGTTGATATTGATAAGGAAGCAATAATATCTGCGCACGACGAAGTACCTTTATTTATGCGATACGAGAAAATTTAGTTTAACAAACATCTATTGGTATGGAGAAACGCGTATGTTTGTTTTCGATATTTGAGAAGGGTTACACCACTGGATGACAAGTTATATGAGAGACCGAATGCAGTCTCAGAAACTAAGTTTGTACAATACGAGTACATACTGCAATCAAGCCATATGTAGCTGCTTTCAAAAGTTTAACGGTTGGAGAATGGCGGAGTTCGTCATTGTCTCAGTTTATCTGCCCTATGATGCTGTAAAAGCGTCGCGAACAAAAGCAGTAGCCGAACTCCTTGTATACTCTGATGCCAAGCAGATAAGACTTAACATATTCGTAGGTATTATGTTATGTGACTTTTTTGGGAAGAAAAAGGTTCAACGTGAGCGACAATCGTCTGTTGGATTTCATGCTGGGCTATCAACAATGTCGGCTCCCAGCGAATAAGTAATCAACTTAACTTCTATCATAAAAAGATTACCAGCTGGAAAATACTATTGGAGGTTTCCATGTCATACCATGGGTTGATCGAATTCAATTTAGTTTTATTTTTTTAATTTTGGTGGTGGCTAACGCCCCCATTTATTTGGCTTAATACAAGCTTATAAAACTAGGACTTAAGAACTAATAATAATAATTAAGGTTTTAAAGCCAGGGATGGTGAAGGAGATCGAATTTGAGGGAAAGAGTGCTGCGATTAGAATCGAAAACGTTAGAGCCATATGTGGTGCCGTTGATTACCAATCCGATAAAAGAGACGGGGGCAACCTAGATTTCTAATGTTAGTGTAAAAGAAAATGGAGTTGTGAAGAGACGTACAATCAAGGGAGCCTGAGAGAAGTCGGTAAATGAAAATAATGTCTGCTGCGTCCCTTCGTTCTTCAACGGTATTCAGGTTAATGAGTTTGAAACGGTCTGGATAGGGAATTAAGATCAGAGGACCGTCCCAAGCTAGACACCGAAGAGCAAATTGAAGAATACGGCGCTGGATGCTCTCAATTCGGGATACATGAACTCGTTGAAAGGGACACCACGCTTGGCTAGCATACTCAAGAAGGGGGCGAACAAAATTCTTGCAGAATTCTTTGGACCATATTTTAACGAAGCCAAGTGATGAGTTTGCTTTAGTAATTGTGGCGGATAGAGTGAACAAGGGATATATTGTAGGTTGGCCGTAGAGAAAGTAAATTCGGGGAGCAGATCGGTAATCGATTGACATTTGGTGACATTGAGCTCTAAGCAGTTCTTCATGCACCAGGTGGAAAAACTATTTAGATCTATTTGAAGGAGGCTGGAGTCAAGTTGTGAGGAAATGGGTTTAAAAAATTTGACATCATCAGCATAGAGAGAAAGTTCTGAGTTATGAATGAACTTTTCAGGATCGTTAATGGTTAGGATGAAGAGAAGTGGACCTATGTGACTGCCTTGAAGAACTCCTCTAGCGGCCAAGAAAGGGGGCCGATAGGACAGATCTGAAACGAATACTATAAAAACGATTATCCAGGTAAGAGGATATCCATTTTAGCAAAATGGGTTAAAAAGGACAGGACGGACAATTTGAACAGGATTAATTTATGAGATATCTTGTCAAAAGCCTTACTGAAATCAGTTGTTATAACGTCAACTTCTTTACCACTTTCTAAGGCTGGAGAGAACAGAGGACACGTATTCGACGAGGTTAGTGGTATTTGATCTACCTTTCATAAAGCCGTGTTGATTAGGGGAAATAAGAGATTTGCACTGGAAGCTTAAGGCTTCGCACAGAATGCTTCCGAGGAGTTTGGGTACATTTAAAAGTTTAGCTATGGGGCGGTAAATAATAACTTCGCTCTTTAATCCCTTTTTGTATATCAGTGTTATTAAAGAAGACTTCCATATCTGTGGAAATTCATTCACCTTGCGAGAGCGATAACTGAAAGAGATTTGAAAAGGGGTGGGAAAGTGTTGAGGAATACTTTTTAAGAAATGTGGATGGAAGGCCGTCTGGGCCGGGTAAGTATTCATCATTAAGTTATTGTAACTTATTTTCTATTACTGTGGGATCAAAACTTTAAGAGGGAGGTCGAATTTAAAGTTTCGATTACCTTTGTGGTGAGATGGCAGGAACATTTTACTTTGGCTGATGGTGATGCCGTACTGCTTTCGTGACCCAAGAAATATCAGCGTTTTGGGGGGTGCCTTTGATGAAAAATATAATCATATCGGTTTAAATTTTATCCAGCCTACGCCTCCATTCGAAGGTGTCCATGTTGTACCAAAATGTTAGATGAGCTTGCGTGGGGCGCCCACGGTTGGAGTTGACGGTAAAACAGTTTCGGTTTCTTGGACTGAAGGTGCAGTGGGAGAATTTTTTGATTTAATCAACCAAAATGTGTTGACTTCGGTTTTAAATAATTCAGCCAAAATTGATGTATTGTAGTGGACATTTTGGTGGTGTTGAGTATGGATTGGTAAATCCTTAATTTTGCTGCATACTGTTTCAATATGGGGTGGCCGTGGTGTAGTGGTACTAGCAATCGCTTCTCAATCGGAGGGTCAAGGTTCTAATCCTACCCATGACAAGTCTTTCAAGTTTCTCATTTGTGTAATTGGAACTCAGACAGAAAAATTCTGCGTGTGAAGGCATAACACTGACACGTAGATTTGGCTGTTGTAGAATTTCAAGCACAAAAAATTACTGCGAATTATAACTTTCCACTCTGAGTGAAGAAAAAACTCTCCGTCCTATTCGGACTCCCACCCCCCTGGAGAGCAAATACCGAAACCCAATACACCTGAGTTTCAAACCACTACAAAAGCAATTTTCCTTTCTCCTCCTTCTACCTTTCCGCCCGCGCCCTGGCAACAGTAAGAGGGTATCTAACTCCTTAGGCGCGCGTAAATTATATATATAAATAAAAAATATGATTCTCGATATCGAAAATCGTTGATTGTGCGGCAGCTACAATATATCGTCGCCAACACCGCTGATTGTATCAAAGATTAATTCGATCATAGGATCAGGCTGCATTAGAGATGGTTGTTTCTTTGAGGAGGATTGAAGATGAGTCTCAACTTCTTCAGGCAGGTTGTTTATCGATTCGCACAATTTAAGGTTAGAGATGTTTTGCGCGAAGCAATTTGCTTTGAGATCATTGATCGCAGTATTCATCTCAACCAGACTTGCAAATTTTTTATCTACGTTGGTGAGCTTTGACTTAATTAGGTTCATCAACATAACTGACACTACTTTCTAAATTGGACTGATTCGCCGTAATTATTTTGGTGAGACTTTTTTGGAATGAGTCATTGGAGAAACTGAGGCACATTATAGCCAACAGCACGTGCGAAAGCGAGATGATCTTGCACTCATCACAAAAGAAAAGGAGGTTTTCAGAGAACTCTTTAATGAATACCGTATTTCTTTTATTTAAACCCACACAAATTGCATTGAATGATTTTCCACAGATGTTATGTACTGCGAGTTGAAGCTCAGCAAAAAGGGAAAATACAGAAAGTTAGTCAACACTTGGGGTAATGCACTAAATATATGCGGAACCAATACCAGAAGTGACACCGAGACAGTTATAGAGAGCGAAAGATTGAGGCCAGCGGAAAAAAAACAACAAAGAGACAGTTGGGGTAATGCAATAATGTAGCGGAACTGATATCAGAGGTAGAGATGTGGAAGGGGAAGAAATAAATTATACTTAAAAGTTTAATGCAGAGCAAAACGAAAATACGTCCGAACACGACCAACAGTAACATGAAACGAAAAACTTCGAAATCGGATGCAAGATCTCGACCTTAGAGAACAAATGGTATCTGAGAAAAATCGACTGAACACACTTTAAGGAGGAGATCGGTAAACACGTCGCTTTCTCAGCTTTAATAAGACGGAAGGTGGAGCAAGCCATTCAAAACCTGAATGGTGTATTTAAAAATGTTTTAAACTGGCGTGTCCTGCCATAAAAGCATATACTCTTATAGATACTTGCGCCAAGATGGAACGCAGATTTGGAGCGACTATGTTAGGAATTCCGATAACTTCTAAGCAAGTAACACAAGATTAATTTAAGGGGAGACTGGAATCTTTATGAAAGCGAAGCTATAAAGAATTCTGCGGAAGATCAGAACATTTGGTAAAACCAATATAATGTGCACATTCCTTAAAAGGGACAAATCGGCCACGCAGGAAACATTCAAAAAATTTTAGTCGAAAGCAGAGATACTCAGGCTCAAACTAACTTCCCATACTGCAGATCATAACCAGTTAACAGGCAGATCCAATCGATGGCACTGAAAGTATCACGTAGCTGGTATCCCACGTCGATTGTGGTTGCTGATAAATACACTGCTGCGATCTTAGATGGATTCTAATCGTCTGCTACCGATGGTATATATCCAGTCATTCTACAGAAAGGTATAGACCAGCTGCAGGCAAGATCATTGCTATTTTCCTGGCACTGGAGCATATTTGAGCTCTATGTGTGTAAAATTGCATTGTGAATTCATCCAAACTCCCTACTAGCGCGTGAGATCCTGAAAAGTTGCGCTCCAAAATCTGGTGGCCAGAATTGAAGATACACCTGACTAGAAAGTGTAAGTGGTGGTCATTTTTATCGACATTTAGGGTGTCCTGGCAACTTTTGACGGTATTTCTAATTCGAGCAGACAATACAGCATAGACGAACAACTAAATTTATGTATAGAAGCAATGATAGAGAATAGAACCTTGATTGCGGTACGGCTAATACTTAACATGGGGGCGAACAGAGTTTGTACGCACTGCTAAAAGTCGTCTTCTTGATAACAAATTTCCTTGAACTAAACATGTCGCTTCGAAAAGCTCTACCGCGGCATCGAGTTTCTAGAAGAGTTAAGGAGCTTTTAGCAAGATATTAGAAACCGAGAAAACCCGCCTGAACGTACATGGCTGTGATACGATTAATTTCATCCTATTTTCCAGCTGTTTGGGGGATTTCTGCTCTTGTTAGACTGATGATCTTCCCTCCCTCATATCATGGGCTCCTTTCTCTTAAAAATAAGTGATTTTTGGTGCAATTCCCACTAGAGTCTCGCTGACATTGCGTATCAACTGCCATTTGACTCTGAACTAACACTGTGACAAGACAACTCCTTTTAGTTCAGTTTTTTTTTTTTCAGTTTTAAAGCATTTTATTTCCTTAATCACTAACTCTTACATACTAACAAAAAATGCTTAAATGCTAGCTTAAAATTACTTAACAATCTTATACTAACTAACTGGCCCCACACAGGCACTCTAAGCTACTCTAAATTCTTATAGCTATGTCTTTCGACTTTATTTACATTTGTTTTACTAATATTTGTTTTCTGTACTTAAGGCTAAGAAAAAATATTCGTTAAGAAAAAACTTAGCATATGGACTTTTTTTTTGTTTTTTTATAAAAACTTAATATCTAACTTAAAATACACCTTAGTCTACTTAACCTACATACACAAAACACACATACACACATAGATATTATACACAATAATATACATATATTAGTGTATACCTTTGTATAGACTAATATATGTATATATTACTTAAATGCTAACCTAAACCTATGTAAGCTGGCCATCGCTATTAACAAAGCAAATATATTGGTCAGCTCTGCCTCATGAGTGAGGCTGGCCCGTAATTGACGGAAACGACGACAAAACATCTTCTCCATCATTCAACCACCAGAAATGCTGGTGCTGCCGAACGACATCCCTCTTATCGCGATTCCCCACCGCCCTACTGAACCTGAGGCGATCCACACTGCCGTGTGCGACGTCTCTGTCGTAGTTGAGTCGCCTGTCCCCAGCTGTCCGAGCGACATGGAAGATTAACGGCACCGCTGATCTATCCTGGATCAACCCTATCTGATCAAGGTAGAGAAATGCTTCCGGTGGAACGAAGCCGACACAGCGCTCACTCTCGTGGTAAAGGTAATTGGGGTAGTAAGCCCCAGATATTAGGTTATTCGTCGAGGTCATTGCTCTTGCAATGTGCCTTCGAGTCAGCTTAACTACGAAATTGTCCACTCGTATTATGTTCGCCCTATTGTAAAGGACCTCATTAGGATAAAATTTTTTGTACTCCGACTCTGGTGTTCTGTACAAGCGAAAGCAAGCCCTAAGGCAAGCCCTCTCAAACACCCGAATCTTTTCCATTAAGCTTGCTCGTACATTGAACCACACGGGACAACCAAATACCAGCATGGGCCTGATAAGGGCCATGTAGCAGATTACCTTTACCCTCGCATCGAGTTGGCTGCTATAAAACAGTCTCTTTGTAAGGGCAAAAGCGCCTTTAGCTCTGGCCAGAGCAGCATCTACATTTTTGCCAAAATACAGAAACTGATCTAGCCAGATTCCAAGGTATCTGACTACATTTCGACAGGCAAGAGGCTGTCCGTGCTGTCCAATGATTGAGAACTTTCGCCAATTTTTTCTGGTATCCCTAGAGGCTCCAGACAACGGCGTCCTAAAGAGAATGGTTTCCGACTTCTGAGAGTTGATTTTCAACTTCCAGTCATCGCAAAATCGTCTTATCTTATCGAAGTCACGCTGCAAGAGAGTATTAATGACCTCGATTTTTGGACCTGTTCTGTACGCTATCAAATCGTCTGCGTACGCAATAGTATGAGGAAGTGAACTTATCATGTCGCTTGTATAAATGTTGAATAGGATCGGCGAATTGACCGCACCTTGCTGAAGGCCATTTTTAATTTGAAATATTCCAACAGAAGTCACATCACCATTTTTCACGATGAGCAGTCTGTTAGTTAGCATATTATAAAGAATGTACAAGAGTGGTTTACTGATCCCCAGCCCAGTCAGCTTATAGAAAAGACCCTCTAACCATACGGTGTCAAAGGCCTTCTCCAAGTCAACAAGGCAGGCACCAGTACATTGTTTTTTGCCTTTATTCCATTGGATATCGGACACCAGTTTAGACGCGGCATGTGAGATATCATGTCCCGCCTTAAAACCGAATTGATTATCCGGAACAATATGTTTGTCCTCAACCCACCTAGACAGAGCTCTATTGATTACTTTTTCAAAAACCTTACTGATATTCGGAAGGAGACTTATCGACCGGAGATTCGCCGGATTGGATATATCCTTTCCCTTTTTGGGGATAGGTTGAACCACCGCCGTTTTCCAATGCGCTGGATAATGTGCATTATTCATTGCATTATTAAACAGGGTGGTGTAGATGTCCACCGCTTCTAGAGGAAGATGTCGAAGCACGATATTCGGAATACCATCGGTTCCCACTGATTTCTTAGCTCTGATTGTGTCGAAGATCTCATGGAGTTCTTCCTTCAAAATGAATGGGGTAGGCCACCCTCTCTGGCAATGACGTTATTTGCCATATTTTCGTCGCTAAACCGGGTGAAACCAGAGCCCTCGGATCGCCAGTTCTCTATTTCATTTCGAACGCAGAAGTCGTGCACAAAGACGCGACCATCCAGGTCGTAATTAGGGCCAGTGGTATCAGTGGCCTTGTATACATCCTGGAAAGTCGCCCCTTTGGCCTCAACCTTCTCCTGTGGATCCTCGATCACAAAGAAGTCGTCATCATCAGCGGCCTCATTTGGATCAATACCTGCTATTGTCAGTAACCGTTCGTTGTCTGTTGTCCGGGCTATTTTAAGACACTGAAGGTCGTTTTGATTTTTTCTACGAAATAGTTTATTTATTTGCGGGAACATATTCGGGTTGCTGGTGTTTATAGCCCGAACCTTATTGTTCCAATATGAACTTACAGAAATTCTGTAATTCTCTTTTATTAACGTTTGCACATTTTTAATCGACGACTTCAGTGTCCTAATCTCCGGGTTTTGTCGGTCAGTTAACTGTCTGTACAAGTTTTTAAGTCTTGTCAGAAGTCTACTTTTCTGTCGGTGCAGTGCGTCAATAGTAGGATTGCGGAACAGGTCTTCGTTAGTCGTACGTCGATACCGCGGTATTGTAGTGTCCATAGTTTGTTTAATTGTCTCGTCCATTTGTTTTAGGTAATTGTCGACCTCCTCGTTTGACAAATTCCTATTGGACGGTGGGTGGAGCGTGTTCGAGGAGAGCGCTCTTGTCAAAGTTGCGGAGAAGCGTGTCCATCGAGTCTTACTGTAGTTGTAAGAATATCTTTGAACAAACTCCTCCAATTCCGCAATTTCGTTGGGAACTGTAATTTCGGTGCTAAAACCGCAATGGTCGCTGTCATACACGAATGTGCGCAGACAGTTTAGCGTTTTTAAATTCGTACCTGTCAGTCGTATACGTTCGTCGTACAGCAGTAGATCCAGATAAGACCCGCCTCTGGGGAACGACGGGTTATCCGTCGCTTTAAGACCGAGTCTGTACATGACATCGTGCTGACCCCACCAATCGAGTAGTAGGTTCCCTCTAGTATTTGGCAAATTATTTCCCCAATCTCTATGTCTAGCGTTTAAATCCCCGCCGATTATAAAATAATTGTCCCCCGATTCCAGCCTCAGAAGTCGAAAAAGCGTGTCGAGTTCTGTAATGAATAGGGTGGATTGTGAAGCCTCAGGTGCATAAACAGAGGCCAAGTACAGCCGCTTTCCACTGCGGAGCGGGATGTAAACGACGACTGTCTCCAACACCCGAAACCTGCGCAACACGCCCTTGTACACTCTGTGAAATTTTATAGATCGCGACACCGCCTCCACGTTTGGATCTGGGCCGATTTCTTCTTCTAACAATATAATTATTGTACTCCAGTTTGTGCCCATCGGTTAGCCTGGTTTCGCTAGCGAAAAGCACATCAGGAGTTTGGTCTTGTAGCAATTTAAACATCGCGGCTCTTCGTTCGATCCTAATCAGTGAATTAACATTCACCGCAAGGACCTTCAAAGTTTGCTCCACCATGTGCGTACCCATTACGACAAGTGTTGCGTTAGGCCCGGCAGCAGCGAGTAGATCTGGTCCACCCGCTTGGCCTGTTCTTGCACCTGCTTTTGCAGCTGAGCCATCTGCCCTTGGATTGCGAGCAAGATGGCTAGCATGTTAGGTGCAGCTTCCGTTGTTCTCGGCATTGGCGCCGGAGAAGCAACAGTCGCTTGTTGTACCGTAGCCCCTCTACCTGACGCCATTTGGGCGTAGGAAATTTGGGATGTGACGGCTGGTGTTTGCAACATAACAGGTGAACGTTTGACTTCCACCTTCTGCTGCCGAGCCAGTTTTGCTTTTTTAATGTTGGCGAACTTAGGACAACCACGATAGTTTGCGGTGTGTCCCACGTTCCCACATAACACGCACGAGAGCTGCGTCCTATCAGATGCTCCGTCCTGTGCTGTGTAAGTGCGAAGTCGATTTGGACTGTGCTCAGGAAGGATTTCTGCTAGAATCTAAGCCAAGAGATGTATATAGTTGAATCTTCATCGATGACTCTGCCGATCATCGATCTAGGATGTGTTGCTGCCGTCTTTGTGGAGGATATAAGTTCCAGATTTTACTACTTATTACTCAAACTAGAATCTCTCTTTCAAGTGGGAGCACCCTCAACACAACGTGTGGATCGAGGAATCTGTGTCTCTAACCACAGCCAAACTATGTACACTTAGGGCCTTACTAAGCCCTTCACAACTTCCAAACTGTTGAACGGCTGAAATAATTTAATCGTTTTTCTATCCCAGGTCATAATGGGATTGCGGAAATTAAATTGAGATGGCCGATAAATTTGTTTGGCAAGGCTTGGACAGGAACTTCTCAGGGTTTGAATCCACTTTAGATATCCCTGTTGTCCTTGGCTTGACTGCTTTTGTGAAACTCGGACTCATTAGATTTAGCTTTATTAGAAAACTAGATAATTTCTGCCATATTTTGTGCTGATTTGACTAGGAACTCCTCACAGGTCATAGTGTTTTTGAGGAATATACGAGTACGTTAAGGTGGCAAAGACACACATAATAACACACAATTAGTTTGTATTCTGTGGTACTGATGATCAACTTGCTGATCACCTAGTCTACATTCACTTTAAAAACCTCTTTGAACTGCTTTGGAGTTGTTAAAAGCAGCATTCCATTCATAATGTGTTCACTAATCAATATTCTTAGAACAAGTTATGCATGAAGTTGTATTTTGAATTGTTGGAGAGGAATTATCACAGAATATAATCGTATAAACCGATAAGTCTCTCCTCAAAACGTTTATAATATCCATAAGTGAATTCCTTTCATATTAGCCAATTAATCTACGCTCTTTAGAGTTTAAACTAGAATTAGAAAATATCTTAAACAAGGTGCCCAAATATCATGATGTATCCAAAAGATAGTTAACCTAGTGACTGTTGGGAAAAAAAAACACTTAGGCCTATTGGTCCATTGCGATGCCAAGTGGGTTTGTGATCCTACTACTCTTGGAACCAATTTTAGCTTCTGACGAAGCTGTTAACGTCTATATTTTTTAGATCGCTTATGTCATTATAGAAGAAAGCTTCTCAGACGTGATTATAGGCAATTAAGGGCTGTTTTAGAATTTTGTGAAACTGTGTCCAGGGATTTGAATAGATGCGGATATCCTTTGCAGATATCACAGATTTCTTCAACCAGGACAGAGCTCCTTTAATCGCCAAAATTTCAGCCTGAAACACGCTACAGTGATTTGGAAAACGCAAGGTAGATTTAGCTTTTCCGAGAAAACACCGTCTGGAATCCAACCGTATAGAAATGGACTTGTATTCCATGAAAGCATCTTCCTCCCAGAAAGATCTAGAGGGGATTCTTTCATGAATGTCTTTGTCAATTCAATGTTGGGGCATAATGTAGTCGATGTTCTCTAGAAGTGCTCCTAGTATGTTTAGAATATTAGTTTGGCCAAATAGTTTGTCTGTCTACTGTGTAGTCGCTTTAAGGCGAATATCTGCGTTAGCAACTATTTGTCTGCTATAAATATCGAGTGGTGTCGGCTAAAGTAGAATATCCAGTGACACGAGAGGAGTAGCGCGTAAGGCTCTGCTTATTCACAGACATGCTGTTCTTTGGACTTTTCCTAGTTTTCTGCAGTTGGCTGTATTATGTAAGACCGTCCACCAGACAACTAAACCGAGATGGCTTGTTTGCATCTTGTTTGCTACTGTAGCTTTCTTCACTCTTTCTTGAATATTAGGTTTAGTTTCCTGTCAAGAATGACACTGACTTTCGCTGTATCGGAAAAGACCAAGCTGGTGCCGTTGATTGAGGAAAGGTCTATGATTACGGGTTAATCTGTTAGGGTTCTGCTGTATGACTTCTTTAATGGTATTGATATGCTTTCTTCACGGCTATGACGACGTCATCTATCTATCATTGATCACTAAGTTCCAGAGAAACCCCACCCAGTTTACAGTTAATAATCCTGTTACTTACAATAGAATAAGACTGATCATTGGGGACTCATTTGGGGAGTTCATCTACCATCAGAGTTGACAGCGCAGTTGTGATTGCGCACGATTGTTAAAGGCACCTAATGTGTCCACGAAGGCGACCATTGTGTACTCTCTATTATGTAATGATTGTTTAATGTGGCTAGTCAGTGAACGTAAAGCCATTTGTCCTGATTTTCCTTTACAATACTCATGTTGAGCCAAATACAAAAGTCATGAATTAATTCTGGTTCGTAAATGGATATTGGATATCAGTCAGTCGTTCTAGAGTTTTCAGAAGGAAATGTGATAGACTTATAGGCTTGAGGTACTTTCCGACAACATGAGAACATTTCCCCGCTTTGGGAATGAAAACAACATTAACCTCTCTCCATAACAAGAGAATGTGGGTCATTTCTACGCAACTCCTCATGATATTCACTAACGTTGGCAGGATGATATGTGATGACCTTCGTACCAAGCTGAGGACCGAGCAGATTTGTATGGTTTGAAGCTATACAGCGCCTAGAGTAGCATATCTCTTGTAAGCAGACAGCGATTTTTAGTCGCAGCAGCAGGAGTCCTACTAAGGTTGTGACTGGGCATAAATAGGAAGTACCGGGGAAATGGGGGTCCAGAAGCAGGTTAAGTGATTCATCACTTGAGGTCGTCCTGGAGCCATCAGTTTTCTGCGAACCGCTAGGCATGGTAGGATTTGTGGAGAAGATTTTTATTATCCGCGATGCCTCAGAGGTTTCTGTTATGTTATCACAGAATGCCCTCCAGGATTGGCGCTTTGCATTCCACAGTTCTTTTTCATAAATATATTTTGAGGGTTTCCTCAAATATCTGTATGAATCCCAGCCTGTTACCTTTGTTATGCTTTTTGCTTCGTTAAAAAGTTTCCCAGTGCTGATGTCCACCAGTGTGGTTTTTTCTTGCCTCGAGGTTGAATAGAGGGCAGGAAGCAGCCATTGCCTGATCGAGAGCCTGGGTAAAATCCTTGGCTTTATGTCAAGTTCATTGGTCTCGGTGCTAGGGGGTACACGAGACTAGTTTTCAAAGTGTTTCTCTGCATTTTGGATCACTTAGTTTTCCGATAATTCCGAAATGCTAATTAGCGGAGAGGAGCATCATTGAGGCTGAATTGGATGTATCTGTGATCTGAATAAGAGTGTTCAGACGATACATTACAGTAAGTGATGTTGTCGGAGACAAGAGTGATATCTAGCGCTTCCTGTAGGTTCTTAGTTATAAACGTAGGCTCATTGCCAATATTGCACACAATGAGGTTAATACTTATAATATACATAATCAAGAAGTGACTCAGCTCTATCGTTAGTGTCGGTACTTCCCTATACCTTGTGATATGCGTTGGTATCGCATCCGATGATGAGACCAGTTCTTGGCCTAACAGCTTGCACATAGTCGTGGCCAAGATATGCCGATGCCAGTCAGTAGGATCCTTTGGCAGTCTTTAGTCTAGCAACGATGATGTCGTGGTGGCTGAGACTAGGAAGTAAGAGTACATGAAGGCAATATTAAAATGTTGATCTTATCTTTGTCTTCTGTATAAACACGCGGAACGTATTCAGGTCTCCCAAGTCCACGACACACGACTTCTGCAATCGATGGTTCCTGGACTTTTTATAGACGCAGAATGAGTGCGGTCGGGCCTTTTTAGGGTGATGTAGCTTAATCTGGAGAAACCGTAGCATCATTGCTACAATCAACCAGCGAAGTCTCCACCGATATGTTATTTGAGCCCTTCGATTCTGGAAATGTGCCCAAAAGCTCATTTTCATCCTCTAACCGTAAAGGAACTATTTTGGATTTGTCATCGGTTTCCATTAGTGGCATGGTTGCAGAGGTATAGACCATCGGTTTAGTTATCATTTCAGGAAAATACATCGACACTCCAAGATTTGAGGCTATATTACCTGTTTCAATTAAAAATGTAGGAAGTTGTTTGTCAGCATTCAGTTCACCATTTTTGTATACACTTATGGTTATAGACTCGAAAACGAACTGAATCAAGCCTCGGAAGGGTTGAGTTACAGAACCTAGTGATCTCCAGAATGTCTTTATGGGAAGCCAGGTGCGGGTTTTGAGTCTGCTATGGATATCTTCCTTAGCCATAACCGGTTTTTGTGTACAGATCGAGGGACCTTAGGTCGGCAGAAGCGACAAACTTGGAGGAGTTGTTTGAAAGCTTTAACTTGACCGACTGCCACCATTCACATGTAAAAGATCTAAGAGATTTGATGTTGGTAGGCCCAATGGGAGTTTCGACGCTTTTAATTTTGGAACTTTTGGCAACCGCCACGGTTTTCTCCAACGGTCTCTGGCGCTTGGAGAAATCTTTTAACGTTTTGGAAGCAGTAGTAGCCCACTTTATTTTGTTCCACATGTCTGATGGTCTCTCCACCTCCGGAATGGATCCGTCTTTTATAGAACACTTTCTATGGGGTTTGCCGGCGCGGCTGAGCCTCTGATTCCTCTTTTGAGGGAAGAGATTTGGTAGCAGGAAGAAGGTCATGGCCTGTCACAAACTTGCTGCTGCTAGCGGTAGGACCACTCCTTAAGTGTTTAGGGTTTGGCTCGTTACGCTTGCCTTCAAAAGATGCACCGTGGCTTGCCACAGTTTTGCCGGTAGTCGGTATAGTCACCGTATTATCGTCCGGTATTGAAAGAGTACGGGTCTCGAATTTCGTTTTAGAAATTTCCATACAAGGGATGTCTATCTGTACAGAGATTCGCTGTATATGGATAAGGCTACCTAATCTGGAGTTCGCCAGGTCGGAGCGGCCCAGGGATCGTCACTGCGCTCTGATCTTTCTAACGTCGTGTATCTACAATGTCACACTGGTTGCGAAGATCCCGTGCGCCCTTGACAGAAACGAAGTCATGGTGAGATGAATTACTACTTTACCCAGTTTCTCTCCAGATACGGGTGGTTCAACGCAAATTTTCACGGTGTGGCCATGAAAGCCTCACCCAGATAGCGACTATTGCCCTGCGGTGTGTGATACTGCTGAGCATGACTTGTTCTTCGTTTGCGCAAGGCGACATCAGCAGAGACAGCTATTAGGAGTTGCAAATTCCTACGCCCAGTCGATAGAAAAGGATAAGAAAAGCGAGGTTAGTACGGAGCTAAGATGCGCTGACTCCTCCGAATTCTCAGCACATTAAAACAATAAGTTTCTGGACGAACTGTCGACATGGAAGGTCTGAATATAATCCCAACGATAAGAGAGGGTGCTTGCAGTGGGTATATTTTAGAATAGCTGTCGCGGGGGGGTTCTAAAAACTCGAATGGTGGCTCATAGTGGATTCGAACCCAATCATTGCACGAGTCTCATACTAGCGTAAGTCTCTACGACGTCCGTAAATGGGATTCAAATCCCCCCACAATAATAAAATAGCTATACCACTAGAGGTTCGACGGAACATTTACATTCTGAAAGAAGCTACAGCTAACACCTACACGCTCATATAAGTGAATGAGAACAATTCCAATCGAATTAATTTGACTTACTAATAATCACAATTGCAGAGAAGTCTCTGTAAAGATAATATCAGTCGAAACCTTAATGTTAAATTTCTATAAGGGCTAAAGAATGAATAGAACCTATGTTTGTGTAAGATTCACTGCTGTAATGCACCGATGGACCTAAAACAAAAGAAGGATTTCAAGCTAAGGAACATGGAAGCCCTGCTTGCTATGAACGCGTTTGGAATAACTTAATTTATCCTGGACTAGCCAGGAAATGAAAACATTACCTTGAGGCTGAAGATATTTCTACCACGTCACTCAAGGATTTAGCCGGATTTATTATTAAATCCAGAATACTGACGGAGCTCTAACTCGAGCAGATTATCATATGTCTAAGGCTACTAAGTCTCATTTCTCAATAATCTGAAATATAGTGAACCAGGTGAATTCATGAGGATCTTGCGAAAGACAAATCTCACAGCCAGAGCTAGGTAGATGACGTTGCAAATAAAAACACTAAAAACTACTTCTGGTAGGATCTCTGACATATTGGCATTGAGTTCTGTATGAAAGTACAATACATACTAATTGCCCCTGATTTATCATATTGTACACACATACGAGTACATATGTCAAAACTGGCTTGACATCAATGTAGATAAAAACAAAAAAATTGTGATTAATGTAATTTTTGTGTCGGTAGATCGTAAAAATACAATTAAAGCGATAACAGCGAATAATAAAGCATTTCATGTTGTTTTTTAATAAATTTGCATAAAGCGATACTTATCGTGTGCGAGGATAGTGAGGTAATTTCAGACCTGTCATTATTTCAGATCTACAGATTAAAATAAAACTTAATTATATGTATGTATCTCTAGCAAACTTGACCCTTATTTTGACTCCTTATCTGACGCACTAATATCACTCACTGTCGTTGCGATGTTTTTTTTTTACAAAAAAATTTGTTTTCTCTTCTTTTTTTTATTTTGTTTATCAAAATGTACAATCAGTTCATGGGGCATTGAACTGAATGGACCGTCAAAAAATTGTTTGAAGGTGTGAAGATGATGGATCTTGACATTCTATTTATATTTGTTAAAAGGATAATCACGAATTTCATAGTTTTGAATATGTATGAATATGTATTATACATAAGTGGTTCTAGTCGTATACCTCATCTTAGCTGAACGCACGTATATACTCGATCAATTGATAGTCACTTTGCATATTCGGAAATAGTTTAGAAAAAAAAAACTGTAATGGGAATAAAATAAAATAAAATAAAATAAAATGGAAATTAAATATGAAATTATGTTAGAAGTCGATAATTCGCTTACTTAGTCAATACCAAACGCATCGCACCGAAAGGTGGAATAATTTTAAATGCAATACATTTACACTGTGCGAAAATACTTTAGAAAAAGCACGTACAAATTTCGCAATTTTATCGCGTGATACCCTATGCAAAAGATAAGGAAATATCTAGATCTGGAGCTTTATGATTGCTCATAGTGTCCTATTTATGAGGGTTCAACTCGACTGATCGAATAAGAATCTTACTTAGATCACGGGGTCCAGGATCGAACTGGGCCTCAACAAACAGCTTTCTACATTTAGAGCGATTTTGCGCCCATCGTCTCCACTTCTGCACACCAAGTTGTTTTAGATCTCTTTTCGCTTGAGCTTGCCCTTGGGCGGCGAGGTTCGTTTTTACTACGTTGGCCTTATAGAATAAGTCCAAGACAATCCGTGCCAGAGCGGTGCTTAACATGTGCTTGTTCTTCTATCTTCTGCTCAAAATTCCGTTTATACAGAGGGAGCCATTAATGCGTCGAAGCAGTCAAGGTGGCCGCTGACAATCAAGAACGAGCATCCACCAAGGCCTCAGTGTGGTGTAGCTACTTGCATGTGAAGAATGCGACTATAGTCTCCTCATGGTGGTAATTGGTAACAAATTCCTGGATACAGCCATGCGTCTGCCCGGGATCGGATCTGGCGAATATAGTCAAGCGAAGATAGTAAATTCCATGAAATCCCCAAACCAATATGGAACAGCATATGCCGACGGATGCATGACTATAGGAAGATTTAAATATTGTAATTTCAATAAAAACCTTACTGCACTACCGGCGCTTTGGTGCAGTGGATTGATATACCATACTGCTTTACTCACTCGCGGGGAAAAAATAAATGAGTCAAACAAAAAACAAAAAAACAATGTGGTACAATGGCGGAAATGGCCATGAAGACTACTGCACCTCAAAAAGTGGAGCAAACGGCGCAGAGTTCCGTGATAAACCAGCTCTAAGATTGAGACCTGCAAGAAGCACTTGCCATACGTAATGAAAAAGGGACTAAGTAGAAAAGAAGCACACTCCAGAGCTCAGCAACCCATAGCTAAAAAATTTAACAAGGTTGTGAAAGCAGCCCCTAAACGAGTTAGATCCCCGGACCAAACTCCACTTGAGACGTCGAGCAAGAAGCGACAAAAGGACGATCAACCCTCTACATGTAAGGTCCCCAGAGAAGAAATAGAAAAAAGCGGACCACTCTCTCCTTCAAAGACCTTCTGACCAGCGTCAACATTGGATTTAATCCAAAGCGTCCTGCTGAACAGAATAATAGCCGATAAACATAAGGCAAAAAAAGACGTGTTCTTGGGTTTTGTCCACAAAGCAGGATATCTTGTTCCCTTGCTGCTCTAACTTCTTTAAAAAACTACCAAAAGCATTTACTGCCTTTGAGACATCGTAGTATTTTTTTGTCCCAGTTTTTGGTTGTATTGGAATAAACTCAAGCAAGGCGTTGTAGTCACTTCTGGCTTATTTAAACTTACTTTGGTTTTCCTCGGCTTAGAGTCGCCTTTTCATGGTGTTCTTTTAATCTATCAAGTGCTTGTCCGTCTTACGTGATGGAGTGATGCTGTCCTGCCTTATAAGTACCCTGGCATCGCTGTCTTTTTTTATCCAATCGGCGTTGACTCGGCTTAATTCAACGACAACATCCCACAAATTGTCCTTCCTAAGCAACAACTCCCATTTCTATTTCCATATGTGGTAGTTGTCCAAACCCAGTTTTGAAATCGTTGTTCAAACTGATTCGGACATTACCGCCACGAGGTTAAACGATTCAAAATTAAACTCAATTAATTATGTACGTTGAACTCGACGAATCACTCAGTGTCCGAACACCTAAGTGACCCGGTCACAGCAAGGGTTGTTAATGATAAATTTTGTGAGTTTTGTGCTCTACGTAGAAACCCCGATAAATGCTTTTGTTGCTGAAGATCACATTACGAGTACATTGTACTTAAACAGCTTAAAAGTAAAAAAAAATCAGCTGGTCTTGATAGGATTAAAAATATATATTTGAAGGAAATGCCTAAAATTGGAATTCATTATTGATGCATGCATCAAAATAACTTATTTATTTTTGTTTGTTTGTTTATTTATTTATTTAGTGGATAATCCACCATTTAAATTCATTAAAATTTACAAAAATTACATAGAACTTACATCTAGTTTTATACTTAGGAAAATAACAATCAAAAATAAAACTTATATTTATCTATAAGGAAAATTGTATTTTACAAAATGAACCACTTTTCTTTTGAATGTGGCAAAATTCATTTCATTTTTTAATTCATCTGGCATTGAGTTAAAAAGATTAAAGCCTTTATATACAATACTACTCGTATTTTGCGTAGCATTTGAACGGTATGATGGCAATCGTAAGTCATTTTCATTTCGTAAATAGTATGGTTGTGCTTCTCGGACATATCGCATGTATTTTTTTAAGTAAAAAGGTAACATATTAAATTTTATTTTGAATATAAAACATAAAACATTGACCAAAATTCTTTGCGTGACACTTAACCATTTTAGCATATTTAACATAAAAGAAACCGATGTATATCTACTAAGTTTTAAAATTATCCTCATTGCTTTATTTTGCAATCGCTGTATATTTAATAACAGGTTATCACTACACAAGAATAAAATTGACGAACAGTACTCAAAATGTGGCTTGATCATTACATTAAATATATTTATTGCACTTAGTGTTGAAATCTTACTACGTATTCTACTTAGGAAATATATTTTTTTTGATACTTTTTTGATAATATAATTAATATGCAAATTAAACTTTAATCTATTATCAATAATAACACCTAAATATTTGATCTCTCCGACTTGTTCCAATAATTGGTTTTCTACCTTTAAGTTAAGACTATGACTACAATTAAATAACATACATTTCGATTTTGACACATTCAACTTTAGTTTGTTTATCTTCAGCCATCTGTTTATATTAAATAGGTCGTGTTGTATCTTTTGTTCACACTCCTTTATGATTTTTCCCGATATAAAAAGAAGGGCATCGTCCGCAAATAGTACTATCTTTGAGTGCTTTAGTATACTTTTTATGTCGTTGATGTAAATTATAAAAAGGAGCGCACTTAGGATTGAACCTTGAGGAACCCCAACATTTGTTTCAGCTTTTTCGGATGACACGCCATTTACAACGGTTCGTTGGGTACGACCACTCAGGAATGACTCAAACCAATTTAATTCATTGTTAATAATGCCATAATTTTTTAATTTAGACAAGAGGATACTTCTGTCGATAGTCTCGAACGCTCTTTTGAGGTCAAGAAAAACCGCTATGACAAAATTGTTTTCCGCGATTTCCTCTTTCCAGTTTATTATGACATTATTCAGCGCTGATTCACAGGAGTGCCTTCGTCTAAATCCAGATTGACTTTCTAGGAATATATTATTTGATTCGAAATACTCCTCTAATTGTATTTTGACTACTTTTCCTAAAATTTTTTCATGAACAGGAAGTGCATTAACGGGACGAAAATTTTCACAAAGAACGGTACCTGGGATTTTTTCAATAGGTGTTATAATAGACTCTTTCCAGGTTTCGGGAAACACACCGGTTAGCAAAGAACGATTTATAACACGCACAATAACATCACCGATTATGTTCATTGCATCTAGCAGCATTTTAGGACTTATACGATTAAAGTCTTTTTTTTGGTTCATAGTTTTTAAGATCATTCTCACATGTTGAACATCAATACATTTTCCAATTCCATGCATATTTTCCAATGAAATAGGGAGCTGTCGACCAATAAGCCTCCTTAATGGCTTGAATAACATCTTTGAAAAAATTCCCAAAGATAAACTCTTTCAAATTATAGAAAATAATAATATTTTACCAAACGAACAATTTTGATTCAGACGCTCTCATTGTAGTCTTGAGAATAAGTAATTATGTAAAACATCAAAGATCACTGAACATGTCCACGGGGATAATTTTACTTGATATAGCCTTTGAATCTGTATGGCATAATGGTCTCATTTTCAAAATGATTGCGTTAAATTTCCCACCGTTTTTATGCAAGTTAGTTCAAAGTTTTCTGACCCAGCGTTCGTTTAATGTGTTCGTGAATACTAATAGTTCTGAGCTAAAATATTTTAGTTAAGGAGTTTCACAAGGTTCTGTACTTGGTCCTGTGATGTTAAACCTTTTTACATCAGATCTACCCAGAATTCCATTTTGCAAAACAGCAATATATGCTGACGACACTGCCTTATTTATATCGCATGAGCTCGATCTCAATATTGAGACGAATCTAGTCAATGAGATTCAGATTAACATCTTGAATGATTATTATACAAAATGGAAAATTAAACTAAATACAAGACATTTTCGTCACTTTAAAAAGAAAAACTTACAACCTTTTCTCAAATCACGTACGAATAAATTATAATTTGATTAAATGAAAGCCATATGTCAAGTACCTGGGAGTTCATCTTGATTCTAAGCTACTATTTAACCATAAACCCTGAACAAGACTAACATTGGTACTATACTTTTATATCCCTTTATTAATAGAAAATCCTTATTATCGCCAGAAAACAAAGTAATAATGTACGAAGCAGTATTTCAAGAAATTCTGCTTCATAGTTGTCAGGTATGGGTAGATTGTGCAAAATGTTATCTAAAAACACTACAAATCGCGCAAAATAAAGTTGAATTGATCTTAGATAGAATACATAAACTTAATGCAAAATTCAAAGAGAGATACACCAATGCTGATAGTCCCCTCGTTAATAATGTATTTTCCTAGTCATGTTTGGTACAATACACATGGAGTTCATGAATTTATTATTTAAATATTTGTCAATTTTTAATTAACTAATTAATATGTCTGTTGTGAATTTATGTATTTACTTATGTAAGTATTTATTTAATTTAATTTTAATTTAATTTAATTTAATTTAATTTTGCGGCCCGGGTCAATCCCGGACAGATTTATTAAGCTTATTGCAAGCAAACATATACTTAAAACTAACATTTTCACTTAAAAACTAAAGGGTGGGAGCGGTTAAAGAAAATAAGGACGTGAGGCATAGGTGGAAATGAGTATGTTCTTGAGGGAGAGTTTGCTGAGATGGTAGTCGAAGAGAGGCAGTACATCGTTAACTTCGCGAAGCATCCTAGACATTGGCTCCAGGTGTCCGTAATTCGTTCTGTGAAGATTGAGCCGGAAAAGTGGCACAGACCTAAGATTGCGGGGATTGGTGTTAAAAGAAATAATTTGAAGTAAGGAAGGACAATCGATATTACCTACTAAAATTTGATGAATAAAGAGAATGTCGGCAACTTTTCGGCGTATAGAAAGGGGTTGTAAATTTATAAGTTTCAGCCGGTCAGTGTAAGGTGGTAAGTTTTGGCTATCATCCCAGGGAAGACCACGTAAAGCAAAGCGTAAAAACCTGCGTTGAACAGCTTCTATCCGGAGGATGTGAGTTCTGTAGTAGGGTGACCAAACTTGGCTGGCATATTCCAGAAGAGGCCTAACAAAGGTTATGTAAAGAGATTTGGTAACATAAGGATTGGAAAACTCCTTAGACCAGCGCTTGATAAAACCAAGGGCAGAGTTGGCTTTTTTATTATACTATCAATGTGAGAACGGAAATTGAGTTCCTTGTTGCAGATAACACCTAAATCACGCAACTCATTCACTAAGGGAACAGGCAGATTAAAGATTAGATAGCAACGAGGTGAAGTAGGGAGGCGTTTACGGGTATATGTTATAGCCTGACACTTATTGACGTTAAGCTCAAGAAAATTCTTCTGACACCAAGTACAAAACCTGTCTAGATCTTGCTGCAGAAGTAGGCTGTCTGAGGAAGATGATATATATCTAAATATTTTCATATCATCTGCGTAAACAGATATGTATGAATTTTTTATGATACAAGCAACATCATTAATGGTCAGAATAAATAATAAAGGACCAAGGTGGCTGCCTTGGGGTACACCAGAGGAGGCTTTAATTGGGTCAGAAACCATGGACCTAAATAGAACATAGTAAAGTCGTTGATTCAAATAGGATTGAACCCAAGTTATAAAGTTTATCTGGAAACCAAGAGCCTTTAATTTTAGAAGGATTATATCATGAGCAATTCTATCAAAGGCTTTGCTGAAATCGGTGGCAATCACATCAACTTCATTTCCAGATTCCAGTGCACATAAAGTGCTTGATACGAATTCCGTTAAGTTGGTGGTCGTAGATCTGCCTTTGAAAAATCCGTGCTGGTTTGGGGAAACAATAGATTTACAATGGAAAAGCATTATGTCATAGATAATGCTCTCAAAAAGCTTAGGTATGCAGGACAACTTAGCAATTGGTCGATAGTTGGAAATATCGTCTTTTCTACCTTTTTTATGTAGGGGAATAATAAACGACCTTTTCCAGGGATTATTTACTTATATAAAAAGAAAGTTAAATTTTTTATTTATGTTAAATCTAGGTATTACAACATTAATGTAAGAAAGGATAGGGCTGGTCGTTAGGTTTCCGTGATTTTTTGTTTCTGTAATAAAAATAAAAATACACACATGAGTACTCTTAGCTCTTCTCTACGGTATGAAGATATCAAATACTCGTACTAAAAAAAAACGTATATGCGTAGTATTTAGGGAATCAACGAAATAATGATAATAAATAATTAGATTGGTTGATGCTTATACACATGTGCTCCGCTACCAATTTTCATATTAAAATGGTATGAGCCCAGATGAATTCGAGTGTTGTGCGAATGGCGATCGCTATACTCTGAGCAGGAAACACCACACACACCTAGTATTTGAGAAAGATGGATGAACAAACTGCTATCATGTAAGTTCATCTAAATAAAAGTGAGAATGGAAGGCACCGCCAACGAATAGAGAGGTATATCCCCGTTCCTTTATAGTGGATCCTCTCACTCCATTTGGCACAAATACAAATAAATTCACGCACTCTTGATCTATCTTAACCGTTTTGTGATTTTCACCAAAAAGTGTATATCAGTTAGATTCAATATTTTACGAAAAAAAAAATTCACATATATATTACCAAATTCAACCTACTCGCATATAATGCGAGGTGATCACGGATGTCGTACGACTGGCTATGGCGTATACTCGAAGCTGGAGAACGCAAATCTTCGAGTGTTGAACCAACGGATGGACAAGCGCAAAACAACGACAAGTCGTTCCAACTAAACTAAATACGCATATGGGAGGCACCGCCCACTTCATGAGCAACGAATAGAGAGGTATATCTCTGTTCCCCTATCCGCGCTACAAGAGTGTATCCACGGGCAACGAATGGAGAGGTATATCCCCGTTGCTCCATCCTCGCTGCAAAAGTGGATACTCTCATTCCATTACACATAATTAAAAGAAATTTAAATGCACGCACTTCCGCCCTCCATCATCCGACAGCTCCGTCATACAAAATAATATCACTAAAGGATTTATTTCAAAAATTATAAGGAACGCAATACTCTGTGATAACACAATAAATAAATATTAATATATCATACATACCAAAAATAAACCATAAATTATGATAAAAATATAAGACTTAATATTTAGGTGTAAATTACTATTATATAAATTTAAGTAAATAACGATCACTAAAAAATAGCTGAGAAATACCCAGTGATTAACTCACAGATTGTCCTCTCTCTCCACTCATTTCTTTTTTCCCACAAATATAGTTTTTTTTACTAATAACAAAAAAAATAACCTTACTTGCCTGAAGTCTTACTACTAACTAAAATCTTCATTAGAATATATAATAGAAGATGCGTGATGCGCTGGCATACCGTCCCCCACTACATTTTTTTTTTTTTTGAAGAAAAGGACAATGCCAAAAAATTTACGATCTCCATTCAATTCCCACACCAAAGAAAAAGTATTAAACTCATCAAATACAATTAAATACGTAGTGACAACTGGAAACAGAGGGTGCAGCGGGTACAAAGTGTGCAAAAGGATGAAGACGCAGGGTCGGCATAAAGGGTCAGTGGTGATATCATAAAATAATACACCGAAAAGAAAAGCAAACAACAACCAAATCCTATATATGTTTACATAGGTATGACAAAAAAAAATTAAAGGATGTATGGACCATAAAATCATAAAAAAAGGAAAATTGTCGGCCTGCCAATCAAGTACCACAGTGCAAAAGGATTACAATAAACAACAACAACAATATTTTGTATTTTAATTTTATTTTAAGTTTATATGTACTTATATGTGGGCCCCCGCCCAATTACTAAAGGCTTCGCCCATCAATGACGTTGTCTAATAATGAACGGGGGCAGAGCAAAGTACTGGTCTTATCGTAAACATCTTCAGATGACGCTACCGAAGGTAGGACCACCGGTAGTCCCTACTAGGACTTAAATCACGGTACCATGGGAGTCAGGAGCCCCCCGGATCTCGGTCCGTGCCTGACTTGAAGAGGAAGGCCCCCTTGTGGGAGCGTCATGGTGGCTGTGGTTTAAGCCAAAAGTCGCGGGAAGGGTCTTCCTTTGGTTGACCCAATGTAGAGTTGCAGTAATTACTGGGTGCTGCGACCCTAAGAGCAGTAAGAGGTTTTAGGTCGGCCTCGACTCATACCAAGGGTGGAACTTGTGCCGGCAACACAGTTCCGAATTGGTACCAATGGATTGACGGAGAGCGATGGCAAGGCGTATCCTTGCCCCCATGGATGTATGGATATCCCATAAACATAAGTCTACATGACAGGGGGCTTACATTAAAAATCAGACACTAGTGTACTTATTTGTTTGTTAATTTAGTTTTTTATTTATTTATGTATTTATTTAATTTGTTTTTTTTATTATTTATTTATTTAATTCTTATTTATTTAATTAATTGTTGTTTTTGATTTTACTGAGCAAAAAATAAATTATTTGCAATAATTAAACTCGACGAATCGTTTGTGAAATAAATCGAACACTGCTTTGTTGCTATTTAATTTATTGAATGCACTCACGCTGGGCCCATAACCTGTTGAAATCTTTATGATTCTCAAAAATTGAAACACAGCTAATTAGCGATAAAATAATCCGTTTATTGTAAAATGTTTGTGTGGATTCAAGTGATAGAACTTGTTTTTTCCAACACAATCACTTTATTCAATCAGTTACAATTTACAATTTAATCGCTTTTCTCAACCCCTTTTTCTTTACTTTATCCTTTACTTAAACCAGCTCGTAGATCGCATTTCAAACTTCACTTTAGAACTGACTTGCATATCTTAGAAGTTGCTGATATTTATACTCCCCTAACATCTTTCGAGAACAATCTGTACCATCCAGCGTTCGACAAATAGTTCCATTTGTCGTTGTATTTGTGTAGGCTGGGCCAATAACAGTAGTGAAAATTATAATTAGTTTTATCCTTGATTTGACAAATAATTAGTTTTATCCTTCCGGTTAATAATGGAAAATAATTTCATTCAAATGGCTGCCTCGGCTGGCTATGCAGTAGTCTACACGATCGGTCCAATTTTTAAGCACATTATCGATTGTGTGCAGCTGTATGTCACCAATGGCTTCACGAATATTGTCCTTTAAAGCGTCAATTGTCTCTGGCTTGTCGGCGTAACACTTATCTTTTACGGCACCCCACAAATAGTCCAACGGTGTCAAATCGCAGCTCCGAGGTGGCCAAACGACATCAGCTCTGCGGCTGATAATGCGATCTTCAAAAACAGGGCGCAAAACATCGAGTGTAGCTTCGGCTGTGTGGCACGTAGCGCCGTCCTGTTGAAACCAAATGTTGCCAATATCCTCCTCTTAAATTTTTGTGAACAAAAATTCGTTCAACATGGCCCGATAACGATCGCCATTGACTGTAACAGCCACTCCTTGCTCATTTTCGAAGAAAAATGGCCCAACTATGCCTCTGGACCAAAATCCGAACCAAACAGTGACTCGGATTGGGTCTATCGGCTTTTCAATGTATGCGTGCGGGTTTTTTGTGCCCCAAATGCGACAATTTTGCTTGTTTACATACCCGCCAAGATCAAAATGAGCTTCATCTGAAAAGATGATTTTTTTGGCAAAGTCGGCATCATGATTTTCAAAGTAATGCCGCAATATTTCCCAGCATTGTTCAAGCCTATGCACAACCATATTCGTTCAACGGAAGGATAAAGCTAATTATCTGTCAAATCAGACATGAGCTAAGTGTTACCATTCACGATGGCGGACCCTTTAAAATTTCTCAAACCTCAGACCTCGTGTGCAATTCGGGTTAGCAGCATGCCAAATAAATGTGTAAAAAAGTGGATTGGGGTGCCGTTATTAAGAATCATAGGATTTAAGTCATTTTAAAATGTGTCCAGTATAGATCCTCTGGGATTAGTCGTAGGTTAACTCCACAGTATACTCCAGGCGTTAACGCCATCTACAATTAACACGCACCATGATCTCCGTGTGGCGGTTGAATAGTTAAATACACGAGAACAGCTTGTGCAGTATTTATTGTTTTTTTTTATTAGTGATTGAATGATAGATGAAAATGGAGATTGTGTTGTGATATTGTAAATAGCGTGTTAGGTTGTGTTAAGTGTTGGTTGAATAGAATATCTCCTGAGAGGTTTAAGTTTTTTATGTGGGTTCTAGACGAGTTGCATTGAGTTGGTGCCATGGATGAACCAACTTAGATGGGAAACTCTACTAATGCTTTTACAAACCCATAACCGTCGCACAGACACACTGTAAGTGCATTACCAACATTTTGTACATCTCTACCAATACCAGAATTTGTTAGAATTTCTATGTAATGTCGGTTTTTTGAGTAAAATGGGCAGGTTTTGTGTAAAATGGGTAAAATGGGAGAGAAATTGACATTGATGACAATTCACATGTATTCACAGGCAGGGTCACACGGTTAAAGGCGATCAGTGGAAAGTAGGTTTAGGTTTTCCAATATCTGGAAAGTTTGCCATCTATGTTAATTGTTAGTTCATCTATGATCGAGTGTTAGTCGGTGACTGCCATTTTTTGTAAAAAAAGATATGGAAGAAATATGATAGATGTAAAAGAAAAGAGATTTAACTGTTCGATATGTTTCATTGGCACAAGTTGTTGTTGCATTGTTATGCTGATATAAAGTGAATGTTGTACTTAACACATTTTACATGGTAAGTTAAGGATAAAATAGCTGTAAGCACGATGGGTCATTTGTTCACAGTGGACAATAAATGAATACGGCTGTCGACTTCGAAGTAGTGTTTGGATCTCTTTAAACGAAATCTGGGGGAGTTTTTAGGCCGAGTCATCACCCTCTGATGGAATCTGGATCCATCGTCGCCAGTCACCAAACGACTATCAAAATAAACGATTTTTCCAGACGAATCTGCTCCGAAAAAAGGCAAAGACGGTCCCATCTGTGACGAAGTTTTAGAATTCGAAAGAATTAGTGGACCGATTTGGTAAGAAATTGACAAAGACATGGTTTCATTAGGCAAAAAAAAAAAAATTGTTGCTCTACGACAACGTACCAACTTACTCTACTGTTTGTCAAATACAATTTTTATTAGATGGTTTAAAACAATGGCAAGAATGTTGGGAGATGTGTATCGTCCTAAAAGAAAATTAGGTTAAAAATAAAAACAAGACTGAAAAAGCCTTGTGTTTTCATTCCTAACACGAATACTTGTTGATTCGTCCTCGTAAGCGATGAAAGCCAAGATAAAAGCTCAAATTTAACAAGGCGAACGGCATATCTACCGACCTAGATTGATTTCACTGCTAAGGCAGAACGCATTAATTGTAAGGATTCTGAACAGATTGTGTGCTCCCAAACATCTAATAGGAACACTGAAATTCTATAGATATAACGCCGATATAACTACTGACCAAACATTGGGATATACCGAATATACCGGACAAGAATATGAATATATCGGACAAGAAGACGATCGAAAACTGGGATAACTACAATACTGTAAAATGTTTGTGTGGGTACAAATGATAGAGCTTATTCTTTTCAATACAAATCGCTTTATTCAGTACAGTCACAATTCACAATTTAATCGCTTATCTCAATACAATCCAATTTCTCAACCGCTTATACTTTTCTTATCTTTTACTTAAACCACTTAATCACCTCTCCTAATTAACACTTCAAATTAAACTGATGAACTGACTTGCATACCTTGGGGATGCTGGAATACTTCGAGAACAATCCTCGCCATCTAGAATCCCATACAATTTCCAATTTGCTAGACAATTCGATTCCACACTCCAGTCATCAATGGTAGAGACTTTGTTATTCAAGTATCGAAATCTTCTGCTCTTCGAGTTCGACATTTTCTGCTGTGTAAATCTAGGTGTCGCTGCTCACATTTAAGTGGTTATCGCACTGCTCCCTCCCTTTGTCATTCATCATTCCGTAGAAATGACACTTTCTATCCAAATGGACCACCTCCAATTTTCCTCGATCCCCACGCTGGATCTGGTAGATAACGTCATTAATGCGGATTATCACCTTGTATGGACCTTCCCAGTCCTGTTGCAATATTGATGATTTGACTTCCTCACGCTGAGGATTATACAACCATACCAGATCTTCTTCGTTGAAGCCAGAAGATTTCGCCTTGATGTGCTACCTAGTCTTCATGCGGCTGCTCGCTAGCTTCATCTTTTCTCTGGTGTGTTCATGCAATTTACGAATCCTGCTGCGCAAGTCATCCATGTAGTCGTTCACCTCTTTGGGCTCCGTAGGTGGGGATCCGAATTTTGCTTTACTTGACAATCGAACTGTTTGACCAAATAAGATCTCGGATGGTGTGTGTCCTGTTGAACTATGGACCGCGTTTCGGTAGGCCATTAAGAAGAGGGGTATGTGTCGATCTCAATCCCATTGGCAGTTACTGACAACCTTAGATAGATGCTCATTCAAGGTCCGATTGAATCGCTCGACCATTCCATCAGATTGAGGGTGTAGGGGCGTTGTTCTTGTCTTCCTTACTCCCAAATATTGGCACACTTCCTGGAAGACTTTAGATTCAAAGTTTCGCCCTTGATCAGAGTGTATTTCTATTGGGACTCCAAATCTGTTCACCCAGTTGTTGACTATCTGTTCGGCTACGGTATTAGCCTCTTGATTTGGGATGGCAAACACTTCCGGCCACTTACTGAAGTAATCCATGACCACAAGGGTGTATCAGTTACCATTAAAGGTTTCGGGAAAGGGCCCAGCTGTGTCGATGGCTATTCGTTCGAATGGTGTTCCGACATTGTATTGTTGCATTCGTCCATGTGGCTTTGCTTTTGGACCCTTGGTTGCCGCACACCTTATGCACCTTTTGCACCAATTCTCGACATCTTGTTTAGCTCTTAGCCAATAGAAACGTTCCCTTACCTTTTCCAACGTCTTGCTTATTCCCAAATGGCCTCCTGAGATTCCGTCATGTATTTCATGGAGTACTTGGTTGACTCTGGACCGTGGCACTATTAGCTGCATACGAGATGTTGTCCCATCTGCACTTTCACATTTTCTCTTCAGCAATCCATCTTGCACAAAAAGCGAGTCCGTCTCACTGTGCCCAGTATGCCTTCAGAGTTTGGCTCTGATCTGATATCTGCTGCCAACTTGGTCTTTCCTCGTGTTCTTTCCAGGCCAATATTGGTTCGATGTCATTGTCTGCCTGTTGGGAGGAACGGATTTCGTCTATACGCCAACCCTCTATTGGCACAGTCCTGATCATTTGGATAGAGGCCTGTTCTTTCGCTTCTTTACGGTTGCAGTGTTCACATTTTATTCCACACTGCCGACGAGAGAGAGCATCAGCATTTGAGTGGAGTTTTCCCTTGCGGTGTTGCTCTTCAAAGTCGTAGCCCTGCAACTGCTCGATCCATCTTGCAACTTGGCCTTCAGGTCTGTCCGAAGAATGAACTTTTGTCCGTAGAGGTACTTATGGAAATGCTTCCTAACCAGAATTAAAGCCAGAAGCTCGCGCCGAGTTACGCAGTATTTCCTTTCAGGTCTGGAGAGTACTTTGCTGTAATATGCGACCACTTTCTTTTGACCATCATGAACTTGGGAGATATCAGATCCGACCCCAACATTGCTAGCGTCTGCGTCCACAATGAATATTTTTCCGGGTGTGGGGTAACCCAAGATGGGTGCATTGCACAGCTGTCGCTTCAGTTCTTGAAATGCTTTTTCACATTATCCAGACCACCTGAACTGTCGGCCTTTTTCCGTAAGTTGATGCAGGCTCTTTGCAATACGAGCAAAATCCTTTACGAACCTTCTATAGTACGTGGCGAGTGCAAAGAAGCTTCTCAGTTGGTGTTTGTCTGGATTTTATCTGGGTTGAGCTTTAGATGAACACTTCGCAGCCTCTCGAACACTTCTTTTAGATTTTCGCGGTGCTCCTCGAACGTCTTGCCTATGACGATCATGTCGTCCAAATACACTAGGCAGGTTTTCCTGGTGAGTCCTTGCAATGTTCTTTCCATTAGTCGCTCTAAGGTGGCCGGAGCGTTGCATAGTCCAAACGGCATCACTACAAACTGCCAAAGACCGCTTCCTGTAGTGAAGGCAGTTTTCTCACGATCCATACGATTTATCTCTACCTGCCAGTAACCGCTCTTTAAGTCAAGAGTTGAAAACCATTTCGCTCCAGAAAGCATATCCAAAGTGTCATCGATTCTCGGAAGTGGGTACCAGTCCTTTTTAGTGACATCGTTGAGACGTCGGTAGTCTACACAAAACCTCGTGCTGCCATCTTTCATCTTCACGAGGACTACTGGAGATGCCCACGGACTTTGCGATTCTTCAATCAGTCCCTCAGCTTTCATTTTCGACACCATTTCGGCAACTTCTGTTTGCTTTGCCAATGGAAGATGCCTTGCAAGTTAACGGATTGGTCGAGCGTTTCCGGTATCAATGTGATGTTGAACAATATGCGTACGCCCATATTCTCCGTATTTGTGTAGCAAATATATCAGCGTACTCACCGATTAGTTTTTCTGCCAGGATTCGCTGATCTTCGTCCAGATGACAGAAGCTGAGAATTTTGTTCTTGATTTTTATGCTCTGAACTGTTGCGACCGCTGTTACATCATTTGTTTCCGTTGTGGTCGATATAGCCTCAACAGGTACGCATTTTCCCACTATCTCCCTCTTTTTCACCTTTACACTGAATGTCTTTGGATTTAGAATCCTTACAGGGACCATGTTTTTCTTTGGCTCCACTAAGGTCTTTCCCACCATGAAGTCTCTCCGATTTTCTGGCTCCATTAAATACTCGTACAATCGGTGGCTACCAGGACCACTTTCCACTTTTGCCCAAACAATGGCTTCCGACGAAGGCTCTAGAATCTGATTTCTGCAGATGACGACGTTTAAGATGGAAGTATTGGCGTTTCCGTATATCATTGGTATCTCCATGTTTCCGTACTTCAGGGTTTGTGCCCCAAAGTCCACTACTAGTCCATGTTCCTTCATGAAATCTGTATCAATGATACACTCGTCGTATATGTCAGCTATTAGAAAAACGTGAGAGAAGACTATTCCGGCCAGGTGAATTTTTATACGGACTTCACCATATACCTTAGCCGTTTCTCCCGTAGCTGTTCTTAAGCGCCAACTGCTGGTGTTATGAAACCAAGACTTCTGCACAAGATCCCTCTTAATGATTAAGCAGCGCGTTGTCCGAGTATCTCGTTTCTCGGTACTAATTCTTGCGCATGAGCATTCAATAAATGCTACTTCCCTGACGAAACTGTGTTCATTTGTACATTTGTTAAATTTTTGGTCAACAATCTTCTCTATTCTCTCAAATTTGTCATCGATTTCTTCGAACTTTCGCCGTTATTTTGTTCTTCTAGTTTTTTTTTTTTGTTTAGCGATAACACGCAGGGAAGGAAATTTTCTAGCATTACACGCCATTGCTTTTGAGAATGTGAATTAAATTTTACAATAATCCCCCATATTTATTTTAAGGAGCATAGCGGAGACTTTTATTTCAGCTATACGTTTTCTGTGTTGACCACCTTTGATACGGTTGACAGTAAGGCACTCATGTACAAGCTTTATTGCTGTGTTTAGGAGGGAAGTTTGGACGGATACTATAATGACTGTATGGGGGAACCAAGTCATATGTATGGAATGGCGCTATGGTTCGAGTTGATGTAGGGAGTGAAACAAGGATGTACCCTGGGTCCTCCAGGATATTGTGGAAAGGCTACCTGGTGGAGTGGAGTATGCACCACTGTACATACTGGCTAGATCCCTGGAATCCTTACAGATGATGATAAATAAACTTCACGAGTACTGTGATTTGTGGAACCTTATTGTCAACTTGCCCAAGTCAAAAATCACGATTTTTAAAAAAGAGGTAAATACAATCGAAAAGAAACGCGGCGAGATGATTTTTTTTTTTTACGAGTATAATGAGCGCGCGCTCAAGGGGTTTGAGTACCCTTAAGGTGATTGTACACAGCGCGGGCAAGGGAAATTTAGGGAGGAAGAAAAGAGAGGTACCGATGTACATTGTTTTTAAATGTTTGCAAGTTATAACGACCAGGAAATACAGAGATCGGCAGGGCATTCCATAAGCGAGTTGCACGGCTTAGGACCGAATCACGATATTTTAGAGTACGTCCGAAAATGGGCTTGAGGGTATACCGGTGAGCATTCATAGCGAGACGGGTTTTACGGTTGAAAGTTTGAATGGGCGGAATGCTACTGGCGATTTCAGTGGAGCACTGGTGGTGGAAATAGCGATAAAACAAAGTAAGACAGGAGACATTACGTCGGTGTTCGAGCGTGTCAATTGATTGACTGGTATTAGTATCGTCAATAAGTTTTATCGCACGATTTTGAATCCTATCTAGCAGGTGCAGAGATGTTTTAGGAGCACCTGACCAGATGTGGGAGTTGTACTCCAATTTTGGGCGGATGAATGCCTTATATATTGAGGCCAGATCAGAGGGGGTACAATATTTCTTACATCGCTTGAGGAAACCTAAACATTTCGCAGCATTTTTGGCGACATCAAATATGTGGTCATTCCAACGTAAGTTGTCATTGACACACATACCGAGAATGGAAAGTTTTTCGGTTTCGACGATGCAAGTGCCATTCATAGATAATGGCTGGGTGTTTAAATTTCGCTTTAAAGACAGCAAAGTGGTTAAGGAATATAAACAACTGGGAGTTATTTTCACAAAGAATCGAAATATGGAGGAACACCTAAAAGAAAAACTAACCAAAGCTAAAACAGACGTTAACACAGCCTGGAACAATAAACTTATTACCCACAGGTGTAAATATAAAGTATTTGTAACAGTATCAAAGTCTATTGTGTTTTATGCTGCACAAGTGTTTGGATTTAAAAAATAAAAGATTGTGGAAAAGCTGCTGCGCTTTTATAGTAGGAGAGTGTTCCATCTACCTCCGATACCCCTAATTATATGACAATGATCGAAACAGGTCTATCTTCACTCTACACGAAGACCTTACAACTGCATGTGGATTATATCCTAAAAGTGCTTAGAATGAAAGACTTCCGTTTTCCGAAAAAAAAACAAACGAAAACGGGATGGGACAAAGAATGGCTACAGATGGGAAGAGAGAGTGCAATCGATATACAATTCTCAGGACAAATGAATTCTAAGCATCAGCTATACCAGATGTTAGCTATTATAGATGAAGGAGATAGACCGCCCTTCGTCATACAAGCTTGCAGATCACTTCATCGAATAGTTTATACCAGCCTACGAGTAAATCACAACTTGGATGAAAAGAACAATTTTCAGGATAAATATAGCGTGCATGAAATTGTGCTGGTATTCAACATTAGGGGCGAGCTCTTAGAAATCAATTACATACCGTATCGAGAGGATTTGCCACTGCTTTGTGAACTGTGCAACTTGCATGATTGAGGTCATTTTACTACTCATGCAATGCCATGCCAAAAATTACACAAATATTGCAAATGTGTCTTACTTTATCGCGAACGAATAGTTAGTGAATCTTTATAATTTACAAAAACGTAATGCTTTTGTTGTCAATTGTCAACTTGTGCGGACGTGTTTTTCTTTTGCTCCCGTATACCGAGTTCGGTTATTATTTTGAACTTTTTTTTTCAAAGCCACTTAAACTGCCGACTCAGTATATCTACCGTCGTTGGTCGTCGACCTAGTTTTGTCTGCCGATTCCTCAAACTCAACTGTGCCAGTTTTGACCCCAAAACAAAGCAAAACAAAAACAAAAACAAAAAAAAATCCAAACAAAAAATAACCACAATAAACAAATAATGGAAAAGTGCTGTGCTAGTGTTTTGTGCTCAATTGTTGACCCCAACGCCGAATGGATAGCATGCAATGGTCTCTGTGGAAAATCATTCCATGCCATATACATTGGACTTCCCCGAAGATCCATAACCTACCTCAAGGAGTATTGCAGTCTTTTCAATTTTTACTGCGACGAGTGCAAAGAGATCACCTTGGCTCACGTTATGCTAGCAATTAAATGCAACAACGAGTCAATTAATGCGATGCTAACCGAGAATGGTCATATTAGCATAACTATTTTGGACAGAATAGAAAAGATTGAGGACTCAATAAACTGCATTGACAGTAATGTGGAAGCTTACAAGTCCACAGGTAGAATGATCGAAAAGCAATTGGCAGCGATCCAAAATCTGTCGAAAAACAAATCTAACCACGACAACGAGAGCGAAGTGATCAAATATCACTTCGACGGAATTGAAGCTTTCCTCAAAACAAATTTTGCCAACCTCCTTAAATCCAACGAACTCACACACATAAACGACTCTATCAACCTTCTCCGTACTGATCTCGACTTGCTTTTTCAATCCTCCTCCAAAACAACACATCACACCCCGCATCCATCAGATTCTACGCTCGATGACCTGACCCTAAAAATTATTGACGTCAGCGAGGAACTCATAGCAACTCGGTTGACCGTTGCCGAAATTGGTAATGAAGTGAGATTGGCTTCCCACAAAATCGATGGAATACCCGATCAAATTTAGTTCCAGGCTAGTTCCCCGTACAATGTCTCAATTCATAATGAATTAGTAGACACGGAGTCTCATTTGCCATCATTTTCAAATACTCCTCCCGCCACCTTAACAACGGAAACCGAAACCGTCTTGCCTTTACCAACTAAAATCCCGCCCGTTGCCGCTCCACGCAAACTGCTCAATCAATTTGGAACTTCATGGACCGCCTCCGAATGGAAAAACAGACTCGAAAAGCTGAAACAGGGAAACCATACGGCATTCTTCGTTGAAGGGGCCCCTCAACGCGCTGATGTTTCTTGGGTGCGGAATTTCTTTCACCGAAGTTATGCTATCACCATTAGCGAGTGCCAGATGATTTCCCCCGATGACTCCAACAGTTCCTGCAGCTTCAAAGTTAACATCCCAACCAAATATTCGTGGTTGTTCCCTACTCCTCCTGGTAAGACAACTTAACCTGGAAAGAATTTCTAAATGCTCTAAGGAACGAGAAATCGCACATCTCGAGAGTAATGAAAGTTTTAAAAATAACAATAAACTTAAAAAAAGACCCTCTCCAACTCCCTCCCAAATAAAAAACATGCTTCCAAATAACGAAGCTCTAATCTCGATCCCAACTGGAGCTTTAAAACAAACTTATTCCCCAATTTTAGTCCTCCCTCCTCACTTATCCGACACAAAGCCCTTACACACCAATCTTCTAATCCCCCAATTCCCCCCGTTCTACCGAAGCCCCCTCGCCAACGCGTCTCTTTCAACTTAACCCCAACCACCCATATTATTCCTTCTCAACATTCTACGTCACCAAACCCAGCTAACAACCCAATTCCCAACTTCGACCTTAAAACTGGAGCTAAGTACCCTAATTTCATTAACTCCCATACCCTAAACCCCACATCTCATCCCTCGTCCAACTCCATATCCAATCATTTATCTCTATCTCCCTCCTCCAATGCTCCTATTCTTGATCCCCTTTTTCCCCCCACTGTTAAACTAACACAGCAAACCAATGGCACTACAGAAAGTCGATATGCTCTCTCTAGGCTCAGAGAAAGAAATACATATGAAAACATTCGTCTCTTTCTAGCCTATCTACACGACAAATCTGACTCGGTCTGCTACGAAGGGAAAACCAAAACCAGCGTCATAGTTTCCATCCATCAGGAAGGTCTCCCTACCGACCCTATCAGTCTCAGGAACCTTTATGTCAGGTACCACGAAATTTTTAACATGTCCCCTCAGAAAGTAGCAGACGACCTTGCTACATTCGGCAACGATGTTCACTCTAAAGGAGTATCACACCTACAGCGAAGCCGAGCTGACCACGACAAATTTGTTCGTCCATAACGTGCCTCCCCTGCCAGCGCTTAAACCATCCTGCCTCACACCTCCACTCCACAACATCCTTCTTACATTTTACTACCAGAATGTAAGAGGTCTTCGCTCTAAAACCAATGCTGTCCTACGTCAATCACATGCTCTTCCCTTTGATATTTACGCCTTAACCGAAACCAATTTGATTCCCGACATAAAGAACCAGGAATTATTCCCTCCTACTTTTAATGTTTTCCGCGACGACGATCCTACCCACACAAATAAAGATTCCCCCTGTCGAGGCGTCCTACTGGCGATCGACAACAGACTTAACTCTTCTCCCATTACAAATTCTTCATCCTCTAAAGCCGACTTTGTCGCAATAAAAATATCACTGCCTCTCAAGTCCCTTTACGTTATATGTTGCTACATCCTACCAGTTCAACCTATCGAATCTTACCAATTTGTTATTGATGCGATCGATCATTTAATTGACCTGTCAGACCCTATTGATGATATCCTTATTTTCGGCGACTTTAATCTTCCTCAGCTACAGTGGACTCCATCAGATGATCAATCGTTTTTCATCGCTTCAAATGCCAACTCAGCTAAGGAATGCCTCTTCTTAGATCGCTTAACAGACTCAAGTCTATGCCAAGTCAGTGGTATATCCAATTATATGGGCAGGCAATTAGACCTTATTTTCACAACAGACCCAATTAACTCCTCAGTCTCACTTTGTCCCCTATCTCTCTCAACAATCGATAACTACCATCCCCCCTTCTACTTTCATTTTTTCATAACTCTTCATTCCAGTCCACTCCCCCCACAACTCTCTCATCCCACGACTTTCATAAAACAAACTTTCACAAAATCAGTGAATATCTCAGCAGATCCCTCTTTAACTTTCACAACCTAAGTTTAAATGATGCCTTATCCATTTTTTATAAAGAAATATTTAATTCTTTTTCCCTTTATGTTCCGTTTTCCCGCCTTAAAACATCATCTACTAGTCCTCCCTGGTATAATCGCAAGCTTCGTTCCTTACGAAATCAGAGAAATAAGTTATGGGCTCTTTTCCTACGTACCAGGTCCTTTACCGATTATTCCAACTATCTTGGTGCTTATCTTCATTTCACCGAACTTTATGATTCCCTTTACCAGCGCTACCTTAACAATGCGCAAGTCAACCTTATAAACCACCCTAAGTCCTTTTTCCAATTTGTTAACTACAAAAGAAAGTCCGATGGTTACCTTCCTTCCCTCTCTTTCAACAACAGGTCATCAACCGACCCACTCACCATTGCCAACCTATTTGCCACCTTTTTTAAACAATCCTTCACCACCGACTCCTTTGTACCAGATCCATCCTATTTTAGTTACCTACCTAACTTCTCCAATGGTCCACTTCTCTCTCATATTTTGGACCCGTCTTATATCGAATATAAATTACACCAACTCAATGACGAATTCACACCCGGCCCAGATGGCCTCCCTGCCATATTCCTTAAAAAATGTTCTTCCTCTCTTTCTCTTGCCCTTTCTAATCTCTTCCGTCTATCCCTTTCACAAGGAGAATTTCCTCAGGCTTGGAAATCCTCCTTCATAACCCCGATCCACAAGAAAGGATCAAAAAATGAAATAACCAACTATCGTCCCATCGCTAAACTCTCCCATATACCCAAACTCTTCGAAAGTATTTTGTATGAAGCTCTAAGCTTCCTATGCAAATCACTTATTTCCCCTAGACAACATGGCTTCCTAAAGGGTAGGTCAACCACCACAAATCTAGTTGAATTCATATCCTTTGCCCTCTATGCCCTAGAGAATGGCAATGAAGTCGATGTAGTTGCAACCGATTTTAGCAAAGCCTTCGATAAAATCTCTCATCGGTTAATCATCTTTAAATTGTCTGCCCTCGGCTTTGAACCCATACTGTTAAAATGGATATCCTCTTACCTCGAAAACCGTTTTTACAGTGTTCGTTTTAGGTCAGCCAGCTCCGCTCCATTTTTGGCTACCTCTGGAGTTCTACAAGGCAGCCATCTCGGTCCCCTTCTTTTTATATTAACCATAAATGATCTCGATATGATCATCAAACACTCGTATGTCTCCCATTACGCCGACGATACCAAATTTTTCAAAACCATTTCCTCTCCCCATGACTCTTTCCTCCTCCAACAAGATCTTGGTAGTTTTTCGATATGGTGCCTCAAAAATTCTTTGGAACTTAACATCGCTAAATGCCAATAAATCACCTTCTCACATAAGCGGAACCAATCTCCTCCCCGACTCTATCTTCTCCATAACCAACCTATCTCCTCCGTACAATCTCTTCGCGACCTCGGCATTTTGTGTGATAGCGAGCTCAACTTCCGCTTACATATTAATGAGATAATCCTCAAAGCCAACTCTGCACTAGGCTTTGTAAAACGGTGGTCCAAAGAATTCAACAACCCATACTTGACTAGGTCCCTCTATATTACCTTTGTTCGCCCCCTCCTAGAGTACGCCAGTCAAGTATGATCCCCATATTATCGTGTTCATATCTCGAGAATTGAAAGCATTCAGCGCCGTTTTCTTCGATTTGCTCTTCGAGGCATGCCCTGGGACGATCCTCTTAATCTGTCCCTCTATAAAAACCGTCTCAACCTTATCAACTTAAACACCCTTGAAGATCGCAGAGATGCAGCAGACTTTCTCTTCATTTATCGACTTCTTTCAGGTCACGTTGAATGCGCGTCCCTTCACAACTCCATTTTCCTCAACACTAACCCTCGTAATCTACGTACCCCTCGACTCTTCTATCTACCAACCCAGCACACCTCCTATGGCGCGAACGAACCAATCTCCCGTATGCTACGTCAAATCAACTCCACCGTCTTTGACTTCCACCGCACCACTTCCTACCTCAAATCCGTTCTCCTTCACCATCCCAACCAACCTTAGTTTTAAGTTTTAGTTTAAGTTTAATGTGTAAGTTATAGCTTGTATTAAGCCGAATAAATCGGGGCGTTCGCCCCCACCAAAATTAAATTAAAAAGATTCTAGTTTTATTGGCTGTCAATCAATTTGTAAAAATTTTTGTTTTAAATGCTATTCTATTCTATTCTATTCTATTGCATCCATTGTCTTTGCTGGCATACTACGTGAGCATCTAATTCTAGGCACGCAACATTAGCTCGGATCACCATATAGCCAAGATACGAATGCGGATGTCCGCAGCGCCACTGCAAAGAAAAGATATAACGTAGGAACGCTACAATTGCATAACACCGCCAGAATCTTCACCGAACGCGTATCCTGAAATCCCGAAATCTCTCGATAACTCTTATGCCAACAGCATCATCTGCCGAAGACCAATGGCAACGCAGCCAATGTGCCATCAGAGACGCTGAACTGATGTGCTGAGTTTCACACGACCACCACCAAGAAATTCCCGGCAAGCATATGCAGCTGAGCAACGAAAGACCAGAGAACTCTCGAGCAGAAGAGACGGGAAGAAAATTGGTTTCTCCTGGAGAAAAAAAGAGCACGAGGATCGCGCGATCGAAGATATTGAGGGTTTGTACACCAAAAGCAACGCACGGAAATTCTATCAATAGCTAAACAGAACGTGTCAAGGCAAGAAGATCACTACACAAACCTGTAGAGATGAAGAAGGAAACTTTGCAATCACAGTCGGTGCTGAGAACGTTGAAAAATTTTTTTGCCGACTGTATAACGGCGACGAATCCTAACATCCCGACGGTCAGACAAAATAAACTATTCCACTTAGTCAAAACTTCCGTCCACCTGATGATTTCACCGTGATCTTTGATGTCAAAAAGGTTTTAAACAAGACGACGCGTTGCCATGTGACTTCTTTAACATCATATTTGTGAAAGAATTGTGCGCAATTTCTAAAGTCTCTATAAAAGACTAAAACAGACAAAAGTCTAAAAACAGGATATATTTTTTTTATTTGATAAATCAACGCTTGTCATTTACTTATTATTTCATGTAAATATTCACCACAACTACGTTTTAAGTGGTCCATACGGAGATATGGATAGGATTTTTGAGCATTTTGGCTGGTATATCGCTAATAATATGTGTAATGTTGTCTTCCAAGGCTGCAATTGATGCCGGTTTATCGGCATGGACGAGTGATTTGACGTATCCCCATAAAAAAATAGTCTAAAGGCGTCAAATCGCACGATCTACCCGGCCAATTCACCGGTCCAAATCGAAAGATAAATTGCTCATCGAACTCATTTGTCCCTCAATTGGTCCATAGATTCGCGTGCCTTGTGGCATGTAGCGCTGGAACCACATGTTAACCAGGTTCAGCTCATGTATTTTAGCTAAAAAAAAGTTCGAAATCATTTAACGATAGCGGACGCCATTGACGGTAACGTTGTCTTCACGGTCATCTTTGGAAAAATAAAGACCAATGATCCCGTCGGATCATAAACCGCACCAAACAGTGCATTTTTCCGGGTGCATTGGCAGCTGTTGTATTGCTTGAGGTTGCTCATCGGGCCAAATATGACAGTTTTGTTTATTAACGTACCCATTCAACCAGAAATGAGCTTCGTCGCTGAAGACAATTTTTCGATAAAAAAAAGCGAATCTCCTTGAAGCTTTTCTAAAGCCCACTCACAGAAAATTCGACGTTATGGCAGGTCGTTTGGCTTCAGTTCTTGCACGAGCTGTATTTTGTAAGGTTTTAGACCAAGATTCTTGAGTTTTTCTTGATTCTTTTCCACCTAGTCGAGTAACACAATCCCAATTGCTGCGAATGGCGACGAATGGAAAACAAGGTCTTCATTAACACTGACGGATACAGCAACAATATTTTCTTCTGCACGCACTCTACGCATACGTGTAGGTGGTTTGATGTCCAATAGCGTGCAACTTGTGCGAAATTTGGTCACTAAAAACATTTTTCACAGAGCACGAACATTGAAAAACCAAACCAACAAACAAGAAGAAACAAAAAAAATCACGCCGATAATATTAACATGATTGGCAGAACTCAGCGGGTGGTCATCAATGTATTCGCTAATATTGACACGGAAGCTACCGAAATGGATTTAACGGTAAATGAGGACTATCTTATCGTAAGTGTATGCTGTCAACAAGAAGGGGCACACAGCATTGACGGATTGGACAGAACCTCACTCTGCCATAAATTCCGTCAATAACACCTCTGTAGAAATAAAACGAAGGTTCATTCTTGCTAATCGCTTTTTTTTAGGTTAACAAGTCAATTGAAAAACTAAGGTGAATCTATATAAGACCTTGATCATCCTAGTCGTAATTTATGGCGCTGAAGCATGGACTCCATCGAAAGTGAAAAAAATTGAAATTAAAAGAAATTCGGTCCCGCTTACATTCGCGGGCTTTAGAGGAGAAGATTCGACGACGAGTGGTACAGCGACATGGACCTATTCAGAAAGCTGCGTCCTTAAATTTCTAGAACATAAAGAGGGAATGGACACCAATGCTCGGGCCCGCAGAAGGGACAACGCAGCAAACGAAGAACTCAACCTCATCAACGTCACAATTTGCTTGTAGAAAACTTCCTCCAATTCTAAGCAATTTTTGATCCAAAGTGGATACCGACAGGGCTAAATTTTCAGACAAATAAATACTATTCTCGGACCATTGCAGTTCTATTTTTACGAGTAATATTGAATTTGGCAAATCGATCTTGCTAAGAAAGGGCTGGGCAATTGGGAGTACTCGTAAATGAAAGCGCACATAGGGTAGTCTGGAAAGTATCTTACCACTATTATACGTACGTATATTGCATGCTTCTTCTAAGCTCTTAAGCTCTTAAGCAATTTTTTCTATGCATCTCCGGACTTGTGAGTAGTAATGATGAATTCATTTCCAATTGCCTATCTTTTCAATGCCTTCAACGAAAATGATTACGAGTTATCGAACTAAAGCTACTAGCTATTGTAAAAGATCTTGTCGTTATTAAAGAGCTTTTTAATACAATTAAACTTGATTACTTTAAGGCGCATTAATGCTTTCATATAAATGGAATTGGTAAGTCGTAGATTTTTCAGAAGTTCCCTGCATGTGCACAACTTATTTTTAAATACCCGTATACAGGGTGTTTAGTGATATTTTAATTATGGCTTTTGCTTTTAGAATTGAATTTAGAAATGATTTTTCCATAACTGTGTGTAATTAATAATATTGTTAATTTAATTCTATATATATAATATATATGTTATATACTTACTAATAGATTGTGAAGCTAACAAATTTTTTTAAAGCTTTAAATACAACCAAGAGGTGGGAGCAGTGGCACGATGGTGTAAGTGAAGTAAGGAACATTACTGAGAGACAGTTGGTTGTGAGAGTTGTTGAAGAGATGTCGAATATAGTAGTTTTCAAGGGCTTGGTTCAAGGTGTCAGTGATTTATTCGGAGAGAATTGAATTGAAATAGAGGCACAAACTTAAAATTACAAGAACTGCTTGCAAGGACGATAAGCTGAAGTTAGTGCACATGCTGTCTCTAAAATTGCTCTCGAGTTGAAGATTTGCATTTTTCCAAGATTTGGGTGAGGTAAATATTTGGTAGATGGGGGATTTATATTGACAATGGCCTATAAGATCCTTGGTATAGAGTTTCAAGCTCACATAGAATGGTAGGTAAAATTTAAGGCACACGATGCTCACATTCAATTTACCGGCCTTATTTTTACCTAACTGAGTGTGGTACCTAAATAAACACCAAATACTGTTTCCAATTTTGAAATACATCACAGTAAAGAAGAAAAAACAAAGAATTTAAATGGCATTTCATTAAGCTGTTCTCATTTTTTGGGTCAAAAGGGCATCAATTTTTATAAAGCCTTTTCTAAACGACTTTATTATTTAGAGGAATAATTTTTGAGGTGAAACTTTTTATCGCTCGTTGGACAATAATTCTGAACTCCAATGAAACAAAAAAGCAACATTAACTAATTCCGAGATTCGATGAGAGTCCCTTTTGCACCCAAAACCATGCGATAATACTTGTAAATGACACTAAAATTATCCAACAATAATGAAACATTCGTGACTTCTCGATGTTGTAACCCTATTTCCACCAGTAGTGCTCCTACGTAGCCAATAAAGTTATTTCACTCAAACTCTCATTAAAGTCCATCTCGTTGTAAATGCTAAAAATTCGATAAAATGAGCAGGTCGGGTAGAATGAGAATGAGATGGCGACAGACTCAGAGAGGGGGTAACTACTAACTCGGTCGGAATGAGCCGTGAGCGGTAAAGGAGATGTCGTGGTTGGGTGCACAATGCACAAGTTACATTCAAATTAACGACATCAGCATCGTCTTCATCATGCCTATCTAGACATTACAGTACTCCCCGGATAATAGCACATGCACATGGAAATATAATTGTGTTGCTTATAAGCGGGTTTTCAATTAAATTCCTATTAAGCGGGGACCCTTGTAATAGCACATAAATTTGTTTTTAGGAGGGTATTTTCTCAAATTTATAAACACATACATACTTAGATTTAGTTACTATTTTTTTTATTTATTAATGCAAAAAACTAACAAAATAACAAAACACAAAAATTTTGCATTGGACAACATGTACGTATCTGAGTCTTAAAAAACAAAAATGTTAGTAAATTCAAGTACAAATTAAATTGTTAATATATACAGTTAATGAAAAAAATCTGAAATTTTCCTTTGAATCATTGATTTTTCAGTAGTTTCCAAAAAATGATCCTCTATTTCATTTAGAGTTCTAATAGTAAGGTTGTTTACATCTAGGTACATTACTAAAGTTGCATCAGCCTTAAATGCATCTTTCCTTGAAGGAATTTCAACCACATTCTCGACTACTGGAATTTCCGTCTCCAAATCTTCACCACCCGTTACTGAACATTCTTCAAATCATCATCACATCATCACAAATTTCTTGATTGGTTAAACATCCGAAACATTCTAAATCATCATCGCAATTCAGTAGCTCGTCAAACTCTTCTTCTGTTGAGAACACACCAATCTCTTCCAATACTTCTTCATCCCCAACGGCTCCATCTTTTACAAACTCAAGCTTTCTTAAAACAATTTTTTATAGTCTGCGGAGTAACAAGCCACCAGGAACGCTTGGTAATTTTCAATGCCTCTAAAACATTTATTGATTTTACGAAATCCGGCAAAGTTTGTTCATTTTCGAGTACCAATAATTGTTTTCGTATAATATTCCTCCTATAATATGCTTTAAAACACCTGATTATGCCCTGATCCAGTGGCTGTATAATGCTGGTAGTATTTGGGGGCAGCATACGAATTTTCACATGTTGAAGTTTCACGCCAGGAAGCAATGCCAGGCAACCTGCATTGTCAACAAATAATATTACTTGCCTATTTTCCTTTTTCATCTTTTTTTCGATGTCTGTTATTCTTTGCGTCCATAATTGAGTAACCCATGATTTCTTTTGGTGAAAGTACGGAATGGGAATCGTTTTACCTCGAAAGCAATGAGGATATTTTGCTTTTCCTATGGCATACACAAATTTTTCTGATCCATCCATATTACAAATAAATAATAAAGTTATACGATCTTTGATCAATTTGTATCCTGCGGGATCTTCCCCTTTCCGCTTCAAAGTTCCAGAAGGTGGCATTTTGTAATAAAGCCCACTTTCATCCCCATTAAAAATGTCTATTTCAGAATATCCGTTTAGTAATGTTGGTAAAATATTTTCGATCCATTGCGATGCAGATGAACTTTCTTGAAACTAATGTTTTCCTTTTTTTGCCACCTTCAAAGCCAGCCATTGCTTGGCTCAAAATACGTTCAAGATTTGAGCGAATTTTTAGAGCTTGTTCTTTTACAAGTGGTCCACTTATAACAGCATTGTGGCTTCTCATTTCGTTAAGCCACCGAGCAACAGCCTTATCCAGTTCTTCACTGTGTCCTGAACGTGTAATGCGATGCCTCAAATTGCATCCGTATTTTTCGATAATATCTTTTCTAGAATTCCTTTTGTCTTTAAGTGAATCCAAGATATTGATTTTGTCGAGAATTGAAAGTTCTGTTCTTTTTCTGGGTGTCTAAAGAAGAGAGAAGAAGTAAGAGTTATAATTCCACACGGAGATGCAATTTTACCCTTTTTTAGTACGAAATCCTTTCATTCCTTTCAGCGAAAATAAAATAAAAATTTAATCTTTTTTTGAGGCAAGCACAGAAAGAAAAACACAAACTATCCGATCGTCGCAGAAGATACGAATGCGTTATTGTATCATTTTGCAAATGTGTTCATAGACTTGGTCATACACAATACGCTGCTGGCAGGCGCGGCGCTCCGGCGACACACTCAAGTGTATCTTCTACCGTTGCAATACACAAAATTGGATACAAATTGCAAAGCAAAAACAAAAAAATTCAATGTGCTTATAAAAGGGTAAAATACCAGGTAAAGCACAATTTTTGTTTAGATTTTTATTTGATAATAAGAGGGGGTTGCTTAAAACCGAGTTGTAATAAAGCGGGTGCAATTGCATAGGATGGCGTTGGTAAATCTCAACTGAATAAAATTTGTTGCTATTAAAAGGGGTTTGTTATTAAAGGGGTTGCTTATATCCGGGGAGTACTGTACTTGGTAACAACGCCAAAAGCAACATCAACACGTAACGGAAAACTTCAGTTTAACAACAAAATTTGGCTTAGCTTGGCTTTTGTTTGTCAACATCAAGAAGATAAGCAGTACAGAACAGCCCAGCAACAGTATTGTTCAAGCGACATCGGTTGACCTAGTTTGGGAATAGTGGTAGTAGCAATAATGCAAGCAAAACCACATGATTGATAAATGTTAAAGTTATCACGATCAGTCATGCAAGCGTCATATAAAAAGTGCAAACCATGCATACGCGCATCCGCTTTGCACCTCAACGAACGGGAACCGGTTCTTAGGGGCAGAAATAACACAACAGCTCTGCGTGGAAACTGCAACGCAGCAATTTAGTCTTAAGTGAAAATATTGTAAATTAGAATGAAGGTATTGAGTCGGTGTGTAGCATTAAACTTGAGTGGTAGGCTCTTGAAACAACAGAAATAGTTATTTAATTTTGACCAGTGGAGGTGGTGAGATTATTTTTTTTTAATGTATCAGGGATAAAATCCTTTACTGGCGCCTGAGCAGAGACATGATAAGTGGTAAGTGGATTTCTGTGAAAAAAGAAAAATACAAGCATAAATGTGCTGTCTTGAAAAATCATTTGTAAAAGAAGAAATTCAATAAGAATAGTTAAGTAAACTAAATTAAAGAACCATACATGATAAAACGATAATCAAAGACAATAGATAATCCAAAACAAGAAGGAAGAGGCAATACGGATTAAAGTACCAGCAGACAACTAGACATGCCATAAATATGCAGACAACGTCAATAATATCTGGTTTTCAGTAAGATGTATAAGTTAAGATTTATATATAAATTTATATAACAATTTTAAAGACTGCTACTACATACGTAGACAATAGCCCAGCACAGAATAATATAGCTTACAAATTATGCCTAGGAACCAACTCTCGCAAAAAAAGTGGCCCAGTCCATAGTACCTTTGTAGGTCGCTTCGAATATTATTCCATTACCGAAAAAAACGGATCCATATGAGCCTTCCGAAGGCGGGCATCCAGGGAAAACAACTGAAGTGCTGAGCGATAAAAAAGTTGCAAACAAAGAACACAGAATACTTGAAAAGAAAAAACAGACTTAGTTTTCATTAAGATATTGATAAAAATTATTAAATTAATAAATTTGGATGTTTTTGTGCAAACAAATTTATTTTTTAAAGAAAAAGAAAAAAAAAACAATGAAAAATTAATATTGGTTAAGGGGCAAAAGAAAGTATATAATATACAACAAAAATTCATATCCAAATCTACTTCTGTAGATAGACGAATTAAGACGATGGCTTAAAAATTCTGTAACCCAGCTGACGGATGCAATTAATACAGTCCTCGATCAACTTCAATCCTATTTGTGAATAATCGGTTGGGAACCATCGCAAATCGCATTTCAATTTTAGAACAATCGGGTTTGGTAATCATTCCTATTCCATCTGTGGAACAAGCGAAGCAACTTTGTAGGCCGACCAGTGAACAAGATCTGAAGGACATTTCTAAACTTCCTGATTCAATAGCATTAAGTTAACGGTACTTAAGTACTACGAAATATTTCGTAGTAAGCCCATATACGAGTATAGGACAATACTCCAACATATCCACCAGAAGGTTAGAGGCATGGAAGATTCTGCGCTGGTCTCATACAACATTTTTGATAATGACTGGTTCGAGATGAAAAGGCTTTTCTCCCTTCACTACGCTAATAAGAGAGATAACAGAATATTCGAACACTAGTTCAATCAATTAATGCAGGGTAACTCAAGAGTCGACGATTTTTACGCAACCGTTAACCACCAGTTCTCCCTGATCATTTGTAAAATCAGAGCTGAGATTTATTCCAACGAAACAATGAACGCCTTGGTGGAAACTTATAGAAATTGTTCGTACGAGGGTTAACTGGGGATCTCTCAAGGTTGTTAATCATTCACAAGTCAAAAACTCTGCCGGAAGCATATTCTTGTCTGGAGATGCAAAACCTAAATTTCCGAAGCAACTCTGTGCACGTAAAGGCAGCTAATACAATTACCTCCTCTGTCAATCACAATTTCAGAGACAACACCCTCCAGAAACATCGGTAGGGTGGCCGTAGCAAGAAATAACTTTGCTCAAAGGTCATACCCGCATTGGAACTCAGGTTTCCAGCAGCAAGATCCGCCACCAAGGCGGCCTAAGCCATTCAAACGAGAACCTAGATCAGATAACTATTATCCCCAAAAACAACAGCGTTTTAGCATATGACATCCACAGGCCCTGAGACACCAGATGGGGTAGGGTCTGCTAAGGCTCTACACCAGAAAATTTTGTGATGGGAGCCTCGTTTCCAGTGCACCATACATAGAGTATGTTACGCGAGACGGGGACATCCTAACCTTTCTAATCGACACCGGTGCTAATAAAAATTTTATTAGACCAACTTTATCTCTGCGTCCTGACCCCGTACAAAACCCATTTTATGTAAATAGTCCTGCTGGAAAGATTCAACTTGAAAATAAAGTTTGCGGAAAGTTCTTTTATAATTTAGCTTATGAATTAAATACGAGCATTACAATTTTTTTTCTCCCCAGCTTAACATCATTCGATAGCATAATCGCCGATGACACGCTAAAAGAATTAAAAGCTTTTATCGATAGAGAAAAAAAATAAATTCACCATCGAATCCAATAAAGTCATTATCTTAAAAAATCGCCCTTCAAACGCAGTAAATCAAATGTATATATATCAAATGTAGATATATCAGTATCTGCAAGGTCCCGATTGAGGGTTGTTTACGAAAAGTTCGGTAATCTCTTTGGTCCAGTTGGTAAGCAAAAAGTAAAGATCAACCTTAGAGCCGGAATCCGTACAAACACAGATGAGCATATTTATGCTAAAAGTTATCCCTATCCGGCTTCTTTTTTTTTTTTTTTTTTTTTTTTTATAATGAGCGCGCGCTCAAGGGGTTTGAGTACCATTAAGGTGATTGTACACAGCGCGGGCAAAGGAAATTTAGGGAGGAAGAAAAGAGAGGTACCGATGTACATTGTTTTTAAATGTTTGCAAGTTATAACGACCAGGAAATACAGAGATCGGCAGGGCATTCCATAAGCGAGTTGTACGGCTTAGGAACGAATCACGATATTTTAGAGTACGTCCGAAAATGGGCTTGAGGGTATACTGATGAGCATTCATAGCGAGACGGGTGTTACGGTTGAAAGTTTGAATGGGCGGAATGCTATTGGCGATTTCAGTGGAGCACTGGTGGTGGAAGTAGCGATAAAACAAAGTGAGACACGAGACATTTCGTCGGTGTTCGAGGGTGTCCATTGATTGACTGATATTAGTATCGTCAATAAGTTTTATCGCACGGTTTTGAATCCTATCTAGCAGGTGCAGAGATGTTTTAGGAGCACCTGACCAGATGTGGGAGTTGTACTCCAATTTTGGGCGGATGAATGGCTTATATATTGAGGCCAGATCAGAGGGTGTAAAATATTTCTTACATCGCTTGAGGAAACCTAGACATTTCGCAGCATTTTTGGCGACATCAAATATGTGGTCATTCCAACGTAAGTTGTCATTGACACACATACCGAGAATGGAAAGTTTTTCGGTTTCGACGATGCAAATGCCATTCATAGATAATGGCTGGGTGTTTAAATTTCGCTTTAAAGACAGCAGACAGCATTGTGTTTTGGAAGCATTAAATTCCACTCTATTGATAGTTCCCCAATTGGTTATGCTGTTGATATCGGAATTTAATGAGCTTAGCATACGCTGCCGTTCTCGTACTACAGCCGAAGAGCAGGGCCGTGAGTCCGGGAACGAATATGAAAAGCAGAGAGTACTGTCATCAGCAAAGGAATATATTGGATTAGAAGTAGCAGACAAGAGATCGTTAATGAAAATTAAAAAGAGTGTCGGTGACAGAACAGAGCCCTGGGGCACACCAGCATTTATTTTTTGAATATCAGACTTGAAACCGTCCAAGACAACTTGAATTAAACGTTCCGAAAGGTAATTTCTAATCCATTGAAGAAGAGAGTCGTCGATCCCAAATGCACGCATTTTCGACAAAAGAGCCTGATGCCAAACTCTGTCAAATGCCTTAGAAATATCAAGTGCAACTATCTTGCTTTCGCCAGATTGATGTACGCTTTGGTTCCACTTTTCGGTGAGACATGCCATCAAATCACCAGTGGACCTGTTGCTACGAAAACCGTACTGCCGGTCATTGAGAAGTTTTCGTGTTTCGAGATATTTCATGAGCTGACGATTTATCAGTGTTTCCATGACCTTGGAAAGAAGGGACGTAAGTGCAATGGGTCTGTAGGAGGAGAGAAAAGATGATTCGCCTTTTTTTAGGGACGGGCTGGACAAATGCTGTTTTCCATCTGCTCGGGATGAGTCCTAAAGTGTAGGATTGATGAAAAAGCTTACGCAGTGGTTTTGCCAGCGAGGAAGAACACCTCTTCAGAAGAAGGGGAGATATACCATCTGGACCAGCGGATTTATGTATGTTGAGATCTTTAAGTACTCTTGCTACTACACGAGTGCGAAAGTAGATTCGTCCCATTGAAGGTTCGACGCACTCAAGTGTAGGCGGAGACAAAGCACAATCTGGGACTGTTGAGCTGGCCGCAAAGTGTGCAGTAAGCAGATTGGCAGACAGCTGGAATGTTATTGTAAATGAGCGTTGGGATGGAGGATGAGGCGGAATTTCTAGTGTTTTTACGACCAACAATTTTTACTGCCTTTGGGACATTGCAGTATTTTTTGCTTCAGTTTTTGGTCGTATAGGAATTTCACACGCTTAAGAAAGGCGTTGCAGTCATTTCTGGCTCGTTTGAACTTTTTTCGGTTTTCCTCTGTCGGGTTGGTCTTGTAGGACCAAAAAAACATTTCTCTAACCCTAAGTCGTACCATGCCTTTTCTTTTGGTTTGATACTCTTCATCCGATGAGGAATAAAGGATCTCATTCCAAAGAGAACGGTGTCTGTAATCATATCAGCAGCGGCATCCACGTCGTTATCGAGGAAGCATAACGACCAGTTAAAATTCCTAAAGAAGCTGTTAAGACCGCTCCAGTTAGCTTTCTCGTATTGCCATACGGTTCTTTTAGGAATTTTTTCTCTAACTGTGTAGTCGGTGTACGAGAAATTAGCTGATATGACACAATGGTCCGATGAGCCTAGAGGGGAGAGCACATCAATGGTGTACTTATCAGGGTGAGAAGTTAAAAACAAGTCCAGGGTGTTGGCGGTATGACTATCTACGTCTGGTATTCGCGTGAGCTCATTTACAAGCTGCGTTAGGTTGTTTTCCGCAGCGAAGATCTCAACACACCGTCCTTCGGGTGTTGTCTGTCCAGAATGTCGAAGCCACCCAGAATTGTGTATATTGAAGTCGCCCGTAATAACGATTTCAGTATGAGGATACAGGGATACAATTCTTTGAATGGAGTCAGACAGCGCATCAAACTCGTTAAAGGTTGAATTGCTGTCCAGTTTGGGGCTTCTATAAATAAAGCAGTAGTGTATTATTTGCTTACGGAGATGGAATTTTAACCACATAAAGTTGAATTCCGGATTGGAACATGGATCACATTGTGGTGGAGTTTGGTAAGCTACATCACTACGCACATAAATGGCGAGACCGCGGTGAGAGAAGAATAATGGCACTAGTTCGTAGCCAGGTAGCTTCAGATCAGAATGATCTGAGAGGTGTAGGCGGGGATCTACCTGTGTTTCACTAAGTGCCAAAACAGCTGGTCTGTACTTACAGACGTGGACGTACGCAGAAAAGTGATTACTTTTTAGCCCGCGTATATTGGCTACGTCTACCCTGAATTCCCTAGTCATAATCACAGACAAACACAGAAAACACAAACACCGACGATACTAAGCAAGGCTGCGAAGTGGAAATTCTGACGTTGGTTTACCGAATCAAATTGTTGTAGGTGTTATGCCCTTACAACAATATGAAACAGTGCACCAACAAAATTTTCACTCACAACCCCGCTATCCATCAGTTGTTACATACACTCAGCCACTGCCCGTACCGTATGGTAAATACAGTAACGGCAGTGACTGAGTGCAAGCAACAGTACTTCGACTAGGAGCGGGTGAGGTGGGATACCCGCACTGTGTGATATTTTGCTTATCAGTCACTGCACTGCACTTTTTTTTGCACGCGCGCGTTTTTTTTTTTTTTTTTTTTGCTGCACAGCACACAACAATATTGCGAGTGCACTGGTGGAGCTGTGCACTCGACGGTGGTCGACTAGGTACTCGGTACGGCTTGCATGAGGGAAGAGGTGGAACGTCAAATTAAAGAACTTCTGTGGGAAAATATCATACGTCACTCGAAAAAGCCGAAACCCAATGGTGAAAAACAGCATAGAATGGTTATCGATTATAAGCGTCTGAATCCCGTAACGATTCCGGGTACGTATCCCATTCCGGATATCAATAGCACCCTGGCCAACCTTGGAGATGCTAAGCTCTTCACAGCAATTGACCTAATTTTGGGATTTCATCAAATCTTGATGAACGAGGAAGATATCCCGAAAACGACCTTCTCAACAATGAATGGAAAGTAGGAATATTTGACACTTTCCTTCGGCTCCCGCTACCTTCCAGCGGATGATAGATGATGTGCTCAAGGAGATAATAGGTAAGATATGCCACGTATATACCGAGGATATAATCGTCTTTAACAAATCGGGAGAAGACATTAAAACCGTTTTTTTTCTCTAAACTAAGCGAGGCCGGATTAAAGATAAGCCTGGAAAAAACTAAATTCATGGCCACTAGCGTTGAGTTCCTCGGATATCTTGTTACTCCAGAGGGTATCCTCGCAGACCAAAAAAAGATCAAAGCCATTGAAGACATTCTTCCTCCAAAAAATCTAAAAGAACTAAAAAGGTTCCTAGAATTAACTTCCTACTTCCTAGTAAATAACTTCCTATAGTAAGAAGTTAATCCGGGACTATGCTAAAATAGTAAACCCCTAACTAATGTAAGACGTGTGGACTTTTCACATGTTTGTGCAAACCAATCAAGAAATGTTCCAATCACCCTTAACGAAGAGGCAGTGAAGTCCTTCGAAAGCCTGAAAGAGTTGCTTACTTCCGCGGATGTTTTAGCAGTTGCTGAGTTCGACAAAGTCTTTAACTTGACCACGGAGGCTTCTGACTACGCCATTGGTCTTATCTCAAAGCGAGCATGGCAGAGAAAAATCAATCTCCCGCTCCCTCAGACGAACAGAGGAGAGTTATGTCACCAATGAAAAATAGATCTGTATGGGGCAAAGAAAATAAAAATTTTTACTGACCACCAGCCTCTGACGTTTGCGCTGAGTAATAGAAATCATAACGCAAAGCTTAAGTGCTGGAGGGCAAGAATTGAGGAGTACAACTACGAGTTGATTTACACTCCTCGCTGGCGCTCTTTCTAGACTTAGGATGGAAATCCATCACTTGTCTGATACCAGCACCAAAACTGCTAACGAGACTCAAGTAAATTCACCTTTAGATGAGGTCACGGACGCTGCAAGCGAAAGCCGACTCTCCATGGTAGATCGAACTGACACGGCAGAAGAAGAACTTTGTGAGCTCTCCCCTAGTGATACTGAATCCAGTACGATGCATAGTGCCGATCAGGATAACTCAGACTTCATTCCGCACGTTAAAGCTCCGATCAATGTTTTCAGCAATCAATTGATCTTTAATATTGGCAATGACCTACGCTCTCATGAGGAATCAACAACTTAATCCAAATGTTATAAATATGACAAAGATCCCAGAGAATTATCTCGGAATGATGCAAAGGGTTTATCTAGAAAATTTTGGAAGTTACAAGTTGCGAGTGACACAAAGAATTGTTGAGGATGTCGCTAATGAAGAGCGTAGATTTCTAATTATAGAAACAGAACACAAGCAGCAAATCCTAGAGAAATATTATATTCCACATCTGATGGCTCAAATTAGGAAATTCTCTGCGAAATCTGCAATGCAAACAAGTATGACAGACATTCGACAATCCACCTGCATAGCGGTAGATCGCTATAACAACACCATACATTCGGTAATCAAACGAAAGCCCACTGATGTGTTCTTCAGCAGGTCTCAGAGGGTTAATTACCAAAACCTCTTAAATATTCGATATTAAACGAAACATGGATGCGAGAAATGCAAGGTTAAATTTAAAAATAATTGCTCCCAAGATGTAATGAAGTATTGTGTTGGTGATGTGGTGTACGCCGCCGCAGTGAAATGCATAAAAGACAAAAACACCTACTTGTAAAAAAAAAATTGCCGCAAATGATAATCGCTTCACAATAACAACAGCGAGTGGTAAAAGAATTCATAAAGCCTATTTAAAAAACACAATCAAAATACACAACCAGCCCAGTATAAGAAGGAGGTTAAACAACCTGTTCAGTAATTGATATGCGGGGCGCAGATATCTAAAGGGGCGGCGTTAGTCTTAAGTGAAATTATTGTAAATTAGAATGAAGAATATGAAGTCGGTGTGTAGCATTAAACCTGAGCAGTTGGCTCTAGAAAGAAGAGAAATAGTTGTTTAATTTTGGCCAGTATATGTCGCAAAATTATTTCTATTAATATATTATAACAACTACCAACTCATTGTATGATGTTTTGTATTATTGTAAGTAGTATGCTAAGTTAGTTCAAGGTGACAAGTCAGTCGTGTGAAAGGCCTTGAAGCAAAAATACATTATTTTCAAATAAGTTGTATTTCACTTAAAAGGTCTGGACAAAATACATATGTATGTAATGGTATACCGAGTTTCTATAGTGTATCGAAGTTACTGAGGTTATAAAGAACTGAGAAATACTTCCCACAAAATCCTTCAATAATTAAAAATGGTTTCTTTTAAGAACGAAAAGTTTTTTTAAAATACTTGTAATCTAGGGTGAGCATGCCCATTTTAACTACCTATATTTATCGGGCTTTGTAAAGTTTCACTTCTATCGTCCAGCTTTCTAGGCTGACCATTTATTTTGATTAAATACAATATACGAGTATATGGGTTTAGAGCACAATTTCTCCGCACCTATTGGTGCGAAATAAAAGACCCAACCGGTGTTTTACTAAAAAATACCATAATCTAGTTAGGGTATTTGAAAAAAAAATTAAATTGTAAAAACTGTACGCAAACCATTCGGCAGAAAAATTGAGATTCGGATTTTTGTGGTGCATAGCAATTTTATGGGGAAGATAATGACTTGGTTATGATAAAAAAAATTCAAGCCATATAAGAAGTGTTGTCTAAGAGTAAGCACATGGAGTGCTGGCATCCCAGTTTCCAGGTATAACTCAAGAATTTTTCAACCTCCTCAAATTAGATCCTTAATATTTTTCCGGCATAGCACATGATTTACCTTACGACTGTTTCAAATACTCGTACTTTATACTCGGCGCGATTTTCTTTTTTCTGAAGATCCTTTTCAAGTTACGAGTACAACTGATCGTCCTTTTTGATTCTTTGAAATTCTCTTGAAGATGCTTTTTAAAGATGATTGTGGGTTAATGAGTGCTCCGTGGTATTGGTATTCCTTGACTTGCTCCAGCTCTTCATTTTGCCAGGTCCACTTTTTATCTTTGTTGGTAGTAAGTTACATGTTTCACATTTGGCCGCTGCAAAAAACTTATTTATCATGACTTGTAGCATGTAATCCAACGAGAAATATACTCCATGGGAAATATACAACGAAATCGTTCAGGAAGATTAAGAACAGAAGAGGGCTCAGCAGACATCCTTGCTTCACTCCAGATTTAGACTGATACCTTTTGGATAAAATGTTTCATCGCAGACCACTGTCGTGTTATCCTGGTAAATTTTTTGTAGCACTCTAACAATAGTATTTTTGTTGAAATTCCCAGGTTGCTCAGTTTAAAGAACAGAGCTCTTCTTAATTGCATCAAGAACCGCCTTAAAATCGATTAAGAAGGCATACAGTTTTCTACCTATATCCAAAAACGTCCGGGCGATGCTTATTATATAGAAGGTATTGTAGACTGTGGAATAATCCTTGCGGAAACCAACTTGAAACCAGACCTGTAAAGTACTTAAGTATTTCAGGACTTTAGTCCTCTCAAGTACAAGTACTAGGTACTGGTACTTGAAAAAATGCAAGTACCAGTATTTTTCAAGTACTTGTGTACAAGTATCAAATATCAGGTACTTAAGTACCAAAGTGCTTGAGCAGTACTTCCAAGTACTTCAGCAGTACTTCAGTACTTGACCAGTACTTCAAGTACTTGACCAGTACTTTCAAGTACTTCCTAGCATATTGAGTAAGATTTGTTATGTCAATTTGTAAAGGAAAATTATTATGTATTTCATCAGGAGAAAGTGTTTCTTTGACCAGCAGACTCGAAACTGTAAGTCCAGTTATTGTTATAGAAATCATAAGCGAGCGGACTGCTGAAAATTAATGTATTCGAAATTTTAAAACCCTTGATCCGCAGGGCGAAGCGAATATTACCCAATTTCTGATTCCAAACAATTTTTCTGGTGATTGATAAATTTCTAGCCATTTATGTATGTATAAATGCTTTTGTTTACTATTTATTCTACAAGAAAGGTAAAAATTCAGGTAATTCAGAAATCACATAGTTTCTAATAGAGACTCTCTATACAATTACAAGAATGTATACAATTAAACACCTAAACATTTTTTTATAAATTTTTTTAAAAATTGACCAAAAAAGACCAAAATAAAGTACTTTGAATTGAAGAACTGAGCAAGTACTTGAAAGTACTGGTTACTTGAAAGTACTTGGAAGTACTGCTCAAGTACTTTGGTACTTAAGTACACGATACTTGGTACTTGCGACGAAGTACTTGAAAAATACTGGTACTTGGCTTTTTCAAGTACCAGTATAGAAGTACTGAAGTACAACTACAAGTACAAGTCCCGGTACTGGTACTTGTACTTGAAAGTTTACAGCTCTGCTTGAAACTCACTAAGTAAGATAATTCCGGTAAACACATTTGTGGTCACATTTAAGAAAGATGGGTCTGCTTTCTTGAATATCGGGAATGTTATATTTTTGTTGAAAAATAATGACACCGCGCCAGTACTGAAAATAAAATAATACGTTTCTGCAGGAAGGTATCAGTCGCATACTTAAAGAATTCGTAAGGAATATGATCTTCTCCTGGAGCCCTATTTGAGCAGCATCTACATATGTATAACTCTGATTATATCCTGGAAACTTATAGTTTGATCTAAACTGTTAACTTCGATGTGAGGTGGTTTTGATTTTGCGATGGATTTACCAGCTTTTCGAAGTATTCGGCTGACAAAATTGGTAGAGAACGCACCGTTAAGCATTTTTGACATCTTCCAAAAGCACCTACTGTCTTTTATCTTCGCAAGCGCTGACTAGAGGCTTTAAATGTACAGTCTTTGTTTCTGTGCGCAAATACTTTTAAACTTCTTATTCGCAATCTGGTACATACATTCCTCCCACGTTCCCATGCTTCTCCGGAGCCTTAGAAAGGCAAACGATTTTTTCCTGGCTGCTTCGCATTCTCAATCATACCAAGGTTACTTGCCTTTATTGGGTCTAGGTGCGTTTGAGATACATATCGTAAGCATTTCTCTGCCTCTGATGGATTGGAGCTCACTATTATTTATTTCGAGGCTTAGATTCGCTTTGTATCTTTCCTCATTTTTTGTTTCTTCAACGCAGTTTTGGTAGCACGCTATTTAGTGGTGGTTTGCTGCAGGCTCAACTCTATTTTGACAGTTCAGCTCTACTTTCGACAGAAAAAAAAATTTCTGTAAAACTTACAAACGTTGTTCACACGAGCAGCTGTCGCCAGTCAATGGAGCACTGCCTATGTAGGTATGATCTCCTTTAAAAGGCTTCCCAGGAGATTGAGGAGTTAAATCTCCTCATACTGTTTAGCAGTTGCTGTAGCGGCTGATATATCTCTGTACGTAACTTGGTTGGAATTACTTAGCCTATATTGGCCGCCCAGAATGTTCAGACATCTGTAATACTGCTGGAGTAATCGTAGGAAGATATCCCTTTAACTGTTACTACTTTATCAACAAACATTTGGCTAAAAAGTTTACCGATTATTTGTTAGTAATTTTTTTTTGTCTTCTACCCTAGTCACGAGAGTTTGCATGCGAAATTGATCGCTAAGTTCATATTGCTTTAAAATTTTGGAATAAAAAAATACTCGTTTTGGATGAGGAAACTATGTATGTTATGTTTATATTTCTCTTTCACCTTTTCCTAAAATACAAACAAAATCTTCTTTATAAATCCACGATTTGTTGCATACACATTTGAACTAACAGCAAACCCCTCTTAATACCTAAGACTCATGCACTTCCGATTCATCTACATCTAGATCGCAGTGAATTTAAAGAAGTTAACCCCTGAAAAAGGTAAAATATGTACATCGTACAATATTATTTTATGGAAATATTCTCAGTCACTTACCCGTTGGATTAACTCGTGTCTCAAAAGAATCCAGTGACCTGAACTTTCCTATTCTTGTCATTCCATTGAATAGGTCCTAAAATCATATTTAAAGATTGTGCATAAATTTGACAATTTTACAGTCTCAAGTATTGAAATGTAAATAAACTCACAGTGACCTCGTAACCTTTGAAATTGCGCATTCCCATCTGTTTCAGACGCAGATTTATGGAATAGGGAGCACCATCCGCTCGCCGGCTAACAAAAGCAACCGCATATGAATAATCTCCAGCATCATTCATGGGAGTGATAGGTCGAGCCCATACCTAGCAAAGAGAACAAAAATATGGTTCATAGAACTTGTTAAATGCAAATGAAAATGTTGGACCTCGATGTTATTTTTGATTAATATGCGACGACCCTGAATCCCCAATGGATCTTGATTGACAGCTATAATGTCTCTGGAAGTTAATGGGAGTGTTACATACTAACGTACTAGTCATATAGATCGGTTTCTTACCTGTTAAGGAGGATATTTTTGATTTCTGGTGGAACGACTCGAAGGTTGTTTGACATGATCAGCGGAGCTGCAAGAATAGCCCAAACAGCCATTTGGGTCTTGCTCTGTTCGTAGCTTAAGCCATAGTTGCCAAGGATGAGCTGTAAATAAATGATCCATTTCATTATTTTATTTTTGGGGATAGTATTAAGGTCTCTAACCATATCTGGATCATTCCAGTGACCTGGACCGCCATGTGGTTGAATTCTGTCTTGATTCTTTGAAAAGTAATCCATGATCGATGTGACCGATTCATAGGAGTCATCGATATCACCCCAATTTCTCCATAAATTACAGTTCTCCTTCAATGCCTCGTAGTTTGGCTATGAATAATGAGATTAGCGACATTAGGTGTCAGTTTAGAAGAAACTTGGATTCATCAGGGAGACTTAAGAACTTACCAACTTTCCTTCGTATTCTTGGTAAACTGGCCAACTACAGGAGTAAACCATTGGTCGTTGAGTTTTGTTAAGATACTTTCCAAACTCCGGATATCCCTTGTCCATGTCATTGATATCAGCATAGCATCCGTCTAGTTTAACATAGTCTACATCCCAGTCGGCGAAAGTTTGGGCATCAAGTTCCATGTGATTAATCACACCAGGATAGCCAGCGCATGTAAAGGTCCCATAGTCTTGATAAAGGCCAAACTTAAGACCTTTGTAATGAATCTAAGGAAAGTTAACATGATTTGAAAATAAATTTATTCCATCAGAAGATAACCTTACATAATCTGCCAAGGCATTAAGACCACTTGGAAAACGTTGCCGATCCGCAACAAGCTTTCCAGTGATATTATCTCTCTCACGTTCCAGCCAGCAATCGTCAATGATCACATATTCATACCCAGCAGCAGCATATCCTTCAGATACTAATAAATCTGCGGTTCTTTTGAACAGGTTTTCACTGTTAATTATAAAACAAAAGAAAATTGTGACAACAGAAAAAAAGAAAAACTCAGAGTATCGATCTGAAAACAACTTAAAGTAGACTCTAGGAAGAGAGACCGCAAGGTCATCTACTATTTTGAAGACTTATCTTAGCATACAGCCAGATAAGCATTACGAATTTTATGATTCGAAAATCTCCAGAGAACTAAAAATGTAATATTTGGGTGTCATGAAGGTTACCGTAAGAAATTATGTAGGATTACTCTTGTCTAGACAACTGGTTGTACCTATGTATACACTGCAGCAAATGGGAACTCCCCAGGTTTATTTTTTTTTTTTTTTGAGAATCTCATGCATTTAGACTCCAAAGACTATTGGTTCTGAATAGTGGATAGAGACATTAGTAGTTCGAACAAAATCTTTAACTGCGATGATTAGTAAGATCATTTAAATTGTATAGAACTAGTAGTGTTTGCTAGATTTGTAGATTTGTTTGCTTTTAACCTATATAGAGATGGAGGTGACAATGAATTTGACAATGAATCTGACAATGAATCTGACAATGAATCTGATAAAGAATCTCATTCTTTGATCTCAGGAGCCAATTAAAGAACTGAGCCCTCTCTCGCAAGACCAAGCTGGCTTTGTGTAAGTCCCTAATTATCTTGATCCGCAGTGACTTCGAATTTGTCAAAAGCTGGTGAAGAAGCATTTGAAGCATTGACGGGGAATAGAAAGTTCAAACACGAACGGTACACCACATATACATGTCTAATCAGGCGACTACGGATCCAATCCCTGAGATGGGGAACGGATACAGCTCTGGCCCAAGAATCTTCGAATCTAATCCCGGGATACGACGCAACAGAGGACGATCACATCTAAATTGGCATAGTCAAGTGGACGGAGACTTCAGCCAACTTAGAGTGCGGCATTGGAGACATTTGGCTAAAGATCGTGTTAGGTGGACAGGCCCAGGTTCACACCGAGATTGTAACACCACCTAAGTAAGTGATACTTACTTGATGATCTTCGACTGTCGTAGTTCTCTTTTATCTATTTAGATTAAAAACATGGACTGGTTTTGGAGCAGAACATTCAATGAAAACGGTGAATAGTAATGTATAAATTCCGATAATACAGCAAAGGAACATCTGGTGAGACTTTACTATTGGCGAGACTTTAAATCTACGTTGGAGGGACAACACAAAGCAAAGAAAGATCCCACCTAAAACACTTAGTTAATTCTAATCACACTCGTTCAAATCACAAAGCGGACCAGAAAAATGATATGATCAGTCAAACTTTCCACTATCAGATACTGTTAGCCTTTGGTTAGTCAGAAGAGTTCCGCGAAATTATATGATTTCTATGTTACAGTAGAATACTTGATTTCAACAACATTAACCCACCTTATACACTCATCAGGATACTTTTTACAATCTGTGATACATCTATATCTCTCCCAATGCATCCAACCCATTGGTGGGGTTCTAGCTAATCCATTCTCCAATCCATCACTCTGATACACAATTCCCACCAAAAGTATCACAAAAATTGCACTCAGTTTCATGACGGCACGGTTTTTTAAAAAAAATAAATTAAAACAATCTAACCCGTTCACTATCACCTGCGACTAGAATCTGTTCGTACCGAATGAATCCTGCACCCGAATGTCGAATATTTTATACACTTTCTCTGTAGGTACATTCCATCTAGGGCGCTATCAGCTTCTCACTGATACTGACAAATGCGCGTCGTACTGTGCAAAATCACTAGTCCAGCTCTGATAATCAGTAGCCTGACACTTGTTGTGATAAGCGACCCTATGCTCGACGAATTTTCAATGAAATCCAAGTTATCCGTTATCTACTCGCGAGCATGTTTGTTTGCCAATTTGTCAGTTGTACGAGCAGAATACATATGTATGTATGTATTGTATGTTTATTTGCTTAGTGGTGAGTCTAGTCAGTTAACATTCTTCAGTTAAAAGTAAAAGTCTTTCATTATCAGTTCACTACATGGGTCCGTGCAGTTCAAGTGCTTCTCGATCGCCTAGGTGTATGTCATATGAGCAAGAGTCGACTTTACCATAAAATGAAGCGCATTTTCGCAGTAGGGTGCTTGACACAAATATCTGAGACGTCAAACTATTTCTGGCTTTAGATATTTAGGGCAGATACTTAGAAACGAGTAGAAGGCAATCAGTAGTGGATCAGTCCTTCGAGATCGTTAACAACTCTGAACTAAATTGATAAGATGCACTTGCGTTCTACTTGTGTATCTTTAAGACGATCTATGGTCTGAGGTTCATACATCGAAGGCGGAAGTAGATATTTGTGGTGTAAGTGTTATAGCGACAAAAAACGTGTATCAAACTTCTTTCGGTCTCCCCTGAGAGAGCAGCTCTAGTTCATTAAATTTCAAGATTGCGCCTTTGCAACAGGGCAATATAAGGCGTTTACCTGCGGTGCTTATATCAATTTTAAGATAAAATTGTAACGTCTAACAGTAATTACTCTTCAAAAATAAGAAGTATGTTAAATACAAAAAAAAAATTGGTTGAGTAGGTTGGTCTTTAGGCCTCACGTCTCATATACAAAATTATCGCTCAAACATCAACAGGCGGAGTGTTAAACAAGGACCGAGTCTCTACTTTTTAGCATTTTGCGTGAGATGCGACGGAAAAGTAATTGTGCAACTGCTGTAGCTGATAGGTGGTACTTTAAGCTCAATCCGAATCCTGTTTTTTGACTCTTTACTTAAGGCTCAAAATAGTTCTAACGTTTACGCTGAGGCATACGCAAATGATATAGCCGGATCATGCGTAGAGACTACCTACCTTAAGCACAGACAGTTGTGAATTTAATTTTCAATCAATTCTCTCAAAACTGAGGTTAGTCTCTTCGCTTTGTTAGGAAACTAATTTGCATGACTTATTTAGTGCTGAACGGATTCACAAGCCGTTTCTCCAAAGTAGGTAAATATCTAAGCGCTATCCTAGCTAACTTCCATTAACAAAACTTACATACCGAAAGTTCTCTGACTGCTCCAACTATAAAAGCATTAACCTTGTTACGCGTACGAGGTCTTGTCTACCTTTTGAACGGTTTTTGGTTCTGTTTACGATGACAAGTTTTAGAAGAGGAGAGCATCGATCTGATCTGAAAAGTGTGTACCAATTGTCAGTCTATAAAATACGAGTATGTATAACAAATAAATATTACTGCTCCTGTTCGAAGCGTTTTCGATACCTACCTGGAGTGGAGGAAGGCCTAACGAGTCCAGTTTGCCAAAGACCTAACTACAAACTGTAGCGCCATCCAAGCGTCATCATGATCTACAGATCTATACGTCTATAACGGCTGCTTGGGAACTTTTTCCGGCACGCCAGGCTCTACTCTACGAGTAGTATCTCTCTCCCTTTGAAATTCATATCTTGGGCGCCACATGATTTTTGGTAAAACCATTCCTAACCTTTCGGCTGTGATTTAATTCTAATCTCATTCACATGCCGCAATGACATCAGAACGCCCGTTACTTTAGGAATATGAAGACAACTTTCTTATTCAAGAATCGAATGGTAGGTCAAAATCTGAAAAAAGAAATGAAAAAACCAATCTATGCTGTGGCGCTTGCGTCTTTATGGAGGACGACAATCTTCTGTCGCAATGCTGATGACTATAGCTAGTGTATATTGTGAGGGGTACAGAGTACGAAATGCCTGAGTGAATAGCGACAAATAAGCTGCATTTAAGGTCTTACTAAGCCCCTTCAGTACCTCTATTCAATTTCGAAAATGCAAGGCCCCTTTTAATGCAGTTAGAAAGATGAATTCACTGAGTCTTGCCTAGTTCCCTGCTAGGTAAGGCTTAGAGGAAAGCTTCTTAGAACCTGTGTTAGAGCTGTCTGGGTCCTCTTATTCATTAAAGCCTTATTCATTAAACGTCAACGACTTTTTATCAATTATTCACTATACCAAGTCAAACGAAGTTATGGGTTAAGCTAGTACGTTTATAGAAATATACGTCCAGCCCTTTTCGAGTTATAAAGAAAATATAAAGAAATTTTCATCGTCATTTATTGTGATTGCAAGAGCAAAGTTGCACTCTCTATCTTATCAACATCAATAGTATATGTTACGCTGCAATAGATCAACATCACTTGCGGACTCGGATCGATCTTTGACATCCCATAATAACTCTTTTTGCTCATGTACCAGCCTTCTTTGCCAATACATATGTATCTAGCCGCTCTGTGTCTGAGCGGACTCCGTCATTCTCTGTGTGCTCTTCAACATTGCGAGTAATATCGATATCACTCCCAAATCCGGATACGTGCGCTTTATGAAGGACATTTTAAATCTAGACTGTAAGACTAGCACACTAACCTCTATGACTTTGCAAGGCACTTTCTAAATTTCACATAACATACATATCTACGTCAGACACATCACTGTCGTACTTTTCGTTCCAGTAGATAATTGATTAAACACCACCGATGCACCCTCGCTGCGTGCTAATTTACTCATACACACAGCGAATTGATTGATTTTGTAAATCGATTTTCACAAACCCACCCAAGAGGCTTTTATTTGTGTCACTATCCATAAATCTGGTGTCACGCAAAAATACTAATACTCGTATTTTACCCCTGACATATGCATGCTCTTATGTATTCTGATTTCAATGCACTTTCCCAGTCTTTTATAGAAAGATGGCTAATTGCCTTATTGATAAAAACCAGTACCTCCGACCAGTACAATTGCTTCCTACTAAGAGACAGCAAAATAAAGATGAAAGTGATGGATACTGTATCATCCCACCAAGCTCAATGACACCCCTCTGAATTTTTCGAAAAGTGGCGGATACATACCAAGGCCTTATTATGGGCAGCAAACTGAGGCGGAAAGAATAACATATTTATTTACTTACTTACTTAGGGCGCTACAGTCCGGGGTGGGACGGGCCTCAACCAATAAGCCTCTCCAATTTGCTCCTCCAATTGCGCAATCCAAGTTGGTTAAAGTCTCCTTCCACTTGCGCGCGCCACCTATGGCGAGGCCTTCCTCTACTGCGTTGTCCCTCTGGATTAGAGCCGAAGATTCTGTGGGCTGTCCCAGCCATGACAAACGCCCAATGCACAGTTTTTTGACCAGGTCGATGTCGCTGTACAGCTCGTAGAATTCATCGTTGAATCGTCTCCTCCAGAACCCGTCAACTCATACGGGACCAAATCTCAAAACTACCAAGGATATGTTCATTAGAAAGGGTTTATGCTTCGGAGCCATAGAGCGGAACTGGTATTATAGTGGTCTTAAAGAGTTTCCGTGGTTGTTCGGGAGAGGGCCTTACTACATAGTTGCCTCAAACAAACAGAGATTGGCAAGCATTATTCTTCGTTTGATTTCTGAAGAGATGTCATTTTCAGATGTGATAGCGGAATTGAGATAGACAAAGTCCCTTATTACTTCAAAGTTATAGCTGTCGATTTTGACATTCTGGCCGATTCCTCGATGTTGGCTGTCCCTTCTTGTTGACAGCATATACTTTGTTTTGCCCTCGTTTTCCGCTGGCAGGGATGCCAAAACTAGACATGGCTCTGTATACCTCGTCTCTGTAGATGCTGTCATATGTGGCTTTAAAATCGATAAAAGGTGGTGAGTACCGATCTGCACTTCTTGGGTTTTCTCCAAGATCTACCGTAGTGTGAATATTTGGTCAATCGTGGACTTACCAGGCCTAAAACTGCACTCATAGGGTCCAATAAGATCGTTAATAAATAGTTTCAGGCGCTCGCACAATGCGGCAAGATTTTATATGCGATGTTTATGAGGCTGAAACCTCAATAGTTTGCGCAGTTTAGAGTGTTTTCTTTCTTGTGAACCAGGCAATCGATGCTGAGGTTCCATTCATCAGGCATACATTCATCCGACCACATCTTGGAAATAAGTTGGCAGCCTTATTCGACTTCAGTTTAGATATTGCTATCCTCATTTCATTTTCGTCGGGTGGGAATTCTTGACTTGCATCATCAATATTGAAAGATCCATCCTGCCTGACACGGAATTTGTGTCGTCTTCGCCGTTTAGCGTCTGTAGAAATGGTTTTTCCATATCCTCAGCACCAACTGTGACTCTACTACAAGGTTTCCTTGTTCATCTCTACAGGTTTCCGTTCGGGTCTTATTACCCTGACATGTTCTTTTTACCTTTTGGTAAAAATTCCGAACATTATTCCTGAAGTAGCACCTCTATATTTCCTCGATAGCGCGCTTGTCATGCTCTTTCTTTTTTCTCCGGAGAAGGCCATGTTCTTCCCTTCTCTATTGTTCGTTGAGCTCACGAGCCGCTCTCGTCCTTTTCTGCAGCGCCGCTTTGTAGGCATAATGTTTTGTTGTATGTGCTTGCCAGCACTCTTCATTAAACCAGGCATTTCGTGGTGGTGAGCGTGTGAAACCCAGCACGTCAGTTGCGGCATTTCTGATGGCTTCTCGGCATCTAAGCTACTAGTCTTCAGCATTTGAATCTGGCTGCAAAGGACTTCTCGAGAGGTTGAGGTGGGATATGCGATTGGCAAAGGTTCTGGCGTCTTGTTGCGATCGCAACCGTTCAACGTTAATTCCCCTCATAGTATTTCCCCGTTGTTGTGGCGTCTGAGATATTCGTAGACGTACCTTGACTGCAACTAGGTAGTGGTCCGAGCATATGTTGGCCGCTCGGAATGTTCGGACATCTAAAATACTTGAGGAGTGACTTATGTCGATCGCTATATGATCAATCTAGTAGACAGTTTGCTTATCTGGTGTCCGCCATGTTCACGTGCTATAGTAACGTGACGTTCGCAGCGAAATCGATTAGCCTAAGTCCGTTTCCAGACGTAGTGTCGTGTAGGCTATGCCTTCCGATTGTGCTACCAAAGATGTCCTCCTTTCCAATTTTGGCATTTAAGTCCCCCAGGACGATTTTAACGTCATACATCGTGCATTGCTCGTAGGTTTTGTCGAAGAGCTCGTAGAAATTTTCTTTGGTAGCATCGTGAGCGCATATAAGGCTGATGTTATTGAATTTACCTTTCATACGCTTTGTTATAAGGCATTCAATCACGTGCCGAAAACTCAAGATTTCTTTCGTGATATTTGTCTAGGGCCTCCGCTAATTCTTCGGCTACATGCGGCCTTTTCAAGGCCCGAACATTCCACGTGCAGATCCGAAAGTAGTTGTCGCTTCGTAATAATTATTTTTTTTACGTGGTTGGGTAGTTAACCCCACGCATAACCCCCAACCTGGAGGACCAGGCCCTTTTTGAGACCCCTAGAACAAAAGGGGCCGGACAAAATTTCGGAGCCGGAATGCGGATTGCTTCATCACACATTGAACTGTCGGATAAACTGTGTAATACATACCATCTGGACAAGCAGATTTGTGTATACCTGAGTGCTGTTGATACTACAAGAGTGCGAAAGCGGATTCGCACTGAATGCCCGATGCACTTTAGTGGTAGAATTTCAACCTCGACATCCACGTCGTTAATTCGTAGACGTCAGCTTGCGTAGGGTTGCATTTACTAGCTGGATTAATTATTTTTCAGCAGTGAAGATCTTAAGATACCCTCCTTCGGGTGTTGCCAGAATGTCGAAGCCACCCTTAATTGTGTATATTGGAATCACACAGCGTAGGCACCAAACCTACGAGAATATAGGGATACAATGAATTTTTTTTGCAATGAATTTTCAGAAATGTCAAACATTTGAAAAAACCCGCTAACAACTGATACTTCTGCAAAAACAAATTTGTTTTCAAAATAAATTAAACGTCTGGGCTCTCATCGCGAAAGATGACTATCGTCTGACGATATCATTTTGAGGAAAGATTTGCATCATTTAACCTTCAAAAAGTACGGTCGTTTGGGCGATTCGTTTGGGCGATATCGTTTTAACGATTGAACGATTGCTATTTTAATACAGTTTCGTATCTCTTTGTGTTGTTGTGAAGTTTTATAAGTGGAAATTATATATTTAAAAAAAATGATTCCGCCTAATTTATTTTATTTCTTTGAAAATTGAAATGAAAACGAAAACAATTTAAGATATAAGCTCGAAAAATACCAAGGGACACATTGGATCCTTTATGACTTCCAGCACATTGGTAAAGCATGATAAAAAGTTTCCTTCTAACGTTTTGAATAATATAATTTTAGCTTTGTGCCGCGTTTTCGCATTTTTATGCATTTTGTCCGAAATTAACTTGGAATGCGGTTGTGGGTCCACATGTACTGGCGCAAAAGTCATCACCCTATCGGAAGATGCTATAATTTTTGCAAATGGCGGAAAATGTCAATTATACTTTGACAATTGTGAAGTAAACTGATACAAAATATTTACCAACAAGACATGAATCGTTATACTCCTAAAGAACGTGGAATAATTGTTACGATTTTTTTGCGGAATAATTCGTCGGTGGTGTTGGCGCAGAGTGAATTTCAGCCAGATTTTCCGATCGTCCGACATCAACTGGGCAAACACTTCCACGTTTAGCCGTTCGCCTAGAAGAGTATGGGACAACACGAGATGTTGTGCTGCCAGGTGTGGCCCGCCCCATTCTGCTGAGAATATCGCAGCTGTGATTGAAGATGTTATAGAGGACCACGGAGTATGACGTGCCACCCAATTAGGCACCAATCGGCGGTATTTTCAGAGAATTTTGGTGAAAGACTGTAAAGTGTTCCCTTACAAAGTCCAAACAGTGCATCAGCTGTTAGCTGTTGACCACCAAGCGCGTGTAACCTATGCTCAAGCCATCCTGAATTTCGACCACGAGGGAGACAATTTTCATCGAAAATCATCATGAGCGACAAGGCGTATTTTCATCTCTGTGGATATGTATAACCCACGAAGAGCCATTACATCCGCTCAAAGTTACTGCATGGTATGCTGTTTACGCTGGAGGCGTCATCAGTCCCTAATTTTTCATTGATAAAAAGAATTACAGCCAAAGAACATCGGGTAACAACTTTTCCGCCACTTTGTATGTACATATCTATTTTAGGTAGTGTAGGTTACCAGTGGTTCACAAAAATGGTCGCACAAAACGCATTGTCAATGATCGTCTCTGAAACCACAGATGCTTTAGAAGCTAAAATTTGCATTTCAATAGAAATGGCGAATAACTAACAAAAGTCTCCTATCAGTAGTATCTCTCATTGGGTGCTGGTCCGCTAAATAGCGAGTAAGAACCATTGCAGTCGACAACCCAGCAGCTCTTTTAGTAAGCCCTACTCCCACCTCCTCGTGATGCCATCTGGGAATTTCTTTGGAAATTGCGAATTTCCTGCGCCACAAAACAGGATAAGTGTCGGCGAGCCATAACCGTAAATAAAGATAACTGCTACGAATCAGCAGCTAACGCCTCGGATACGGACGGATAATTGGTTGACGACCTTTGGCTATCGAATAAGGACAACGATTGGATTCTGGAGCCTTAAGACCCTCCTCGACTCACTCCGGAGGGGCCTTCATAACGCCAGATTCCTTCAACTGGAACGCGAGTTCACACGTTATAATGTACGTCGATATCGATATGAGTCAGATAAGATAGTTCGTTGCTGGGGAATACCAGTCCCAAATAAAAAGCACTGCCACGTTCTCCTCTCGCAAGCAAAATAGAAGCGCTCTGAGGTCTGAAGTAGGATTGATGCAAACTCCAGCTGCGCGAAGAAGCCTCATATCCTGGAAACCTCACAAAGTACGGATATTGACGGCTAGATCCCATAGTAGAGTAAGAAAAGTCACCATACAGTGTTATGCTCCAACTGAAGACGCAGCTGAGGATGAAAAGGACGATTTTTACAGCCAATTAGTCGCCGCACACAATCAAATGCCTATTGGGGACATCGTAGTGGTGATGGGGATTTCAATGGCAAGGTAGGTAGCGACAACATTATGCCTAAACACGTGATGGGAGTTCACGGCTTCTGAGAACGGAATGACAACGGTGAGCGGGTTGTGAACTTCAGCAATACCAATCGCCCAGTCATTGGAGGTGTGCTGCTTGAGCACAACACCTGCCACAAGATCAGGTGGGTCTCAACTAACAGGCAGCGAACACATTTCTATCAACCGTCGCTGATGGGGCAACCTATGTCGACAAAACGCAGAAAAGTCACCGCAAATGGCTTTCGGCTGAAACCTAGAGACGGATCGATGAGTGTACAGCAATCAAAGCTCGGATTGTAGCCGCCTCAGCAGTAGAGGGAACCAAGCTAGTGCAGCATAGTGTAAGATGTGACAAGCGTCAGTACATCGACACTTTGGCTTCAAGGATGGAAAAAGACCAAACAATATCCTGTGAAAAGTTTAGACGGTAATCTACTGATTTCGGATGAGGAACAACTCGCTAGATAGAGATAACCTTTTGCTACGGTCTTAAACCACTTAAACGGTGGCGCTATGATCTCGAATTCGAATGAATTTTCCGAGGCAACAAATTACAGAATTCGCATCGGACCGCCCAGTAAAACCGAAATAATGGCAGCAATCAGGGCCCTCAAGAAAAACAAGGCGGTGGGTACTGATGGCATCCCTGCTAAACTATACCAAGCGGCGCGAAATAAATCGGTTGATCTGCTACAACCGTTCATATTCAGAGCGTGGGATAGTGAAGGATTTCTCTCTTTCTCTCTCTCTATCCAATTTTCCGATAAACTTAACTCGTGCTCCGGCATTTTAAGAGTAGTCATACCCTCTTGAACAGAAGTGGAAAAGTGGGATGACTATCAAGCTACCAAAAAAGGGTAACCTGACGGAGAGGGGAAACTGGAGAGGTATATGCCTTCCTCCAGCCGTAGCCAAAATAATGGCTAGAATAATTCTGGAACGAATCAGAGAACATTTAGATTTTACTCCCGACATCGAACAGGCAGGCTTTTGCGCTGGATCCTCCTGCTTCGCCCACATAAATACTACGGATCATTATAGAGTTGAGTACAGGTCTCCGCTACATTTACTGTTTACCGACTTCGAGAAGGCTTTCGACAGTTTGAATCTCAGGAAACTCATAGCTATTATTAAAGCTACATAAGAGGGTGGTAAGTGTGTTGTTTTGCACAATGGTAAGATGTCTGAGGATTTTGAAGTCCAAAATGGAGTACGCCAGCGGTGTCTACTGTCACCACTATTGTTTTTTTGGTTATCGGCGATATAATCCGTGCAGCATTGACGAACGGCAACTGTTGAATTCGATGGACAATGACATCTTACCTTAAACACCTTGAATACGCTGACGACGTTTGCCTACTTTCATATCGGATAATGGACCCTCATTTGATGGCCCACAATCTGGAAGCTGAGACGAACAAAGTGGGGCTCAAAATAAATACAGCCAAAACGAAAGCCCTTAGTGGTTACAACACCCGCGCTCAACCTAACACTGACAGACAGGAGGTCGAGAAAAGAAAAGAAAAGAAAAAACGAACTTTCTATACATAGAAAATGTGGTCTCGGCTAGCCGGGGTAGCACCGAACTAGATGTATACAGCAGAACCGGGAAGGCTAAAGTTGCGTTCAGAACAATATCTAAAATCTGGAAAAGCAATGTTTTCAGCTTAAGAACGAAGCCGCGACTGTTCCGCTCCAACGTAGAATCAGTACTGCTTTATGGGTGCAGTACGAACAGTCGAGGGGGATGGACAAAAAAGTAATAAAAAAAAAAAAGTAATTTTTTTTTAGTTAAATCCGATATAGTTCTTTTTCAATTTTGGACCGTAATTTACAGAAGAGTTACTCAGGGTTACGTGACAAAAAAAAAATCAAAAAAAAAGTAAAGATTTACGGTCACAGCACTTGAAAGATCGTCACAGGGTGTCAGATTTCTTAATTATTTTTTTTTGAGTGCCAATAATTTTAAAAGTACATGACTTAGATATTTTTCATAATTTTGTGATAACCGACACCGCTTGACCTATCACCCGGACACCCTGTATATTTCAATAGAAATGGTAAACATAGGTTAAATGCTAGGATGATTACATAGATCGGAAGGGGGAAGGGGAAGGCACTATTGGCCTACAAGCGATATGCAATAAAAAAAAAATTATAGATATTTGACAATGATTCAAAAGAACTTCAATGTAAAACTTAGCTCTCGCCAAGTTTCTATCGAGCAGTTTTTGGAATATTAAAGCAAGGTTTTCGGCAGCTATATTACTGCAAGCTAAAAGGACCAGAGCAACTGTATCACTTAGTTAGGGCTTGTTGCGTTCTGCATATAATTTAACTTAAGTGGGAAAAGGGTCCGAAAATCGATTTACGAGTATAAATCGATTATAAGAAATATTGTCAGAAAATGTTAAGTCATTAGGAGCACAACTTTTCGAGTTATAGACAATTGAATATCGGGGCGCTCGGTCCCCTTGACCGTCATTACGCTCGGCGCGGCAACTAAATACATTAATTTGTAGCAGCTGCTCTTTTCTGTTTCTCTCTTTTTAATTTCTATAGGCATGAATAGACTCCTTTGCTGTTATATTTTTAAAAATGTACCTGAGTTGCTTTATGGAGCTGGAATCGACGATTTTATTCATGTATCTAATTTTAATCGCATTTTTCTCAAAACTTTTTTTTTAAATCGGTAGTCAAAATTTCTCGAAAACCTTTGGACCGATTTCGGCTAAACTTTGCACACTTCTTTTACATACTAAATACTCGGTTCTGAACGAAGGATTTTTTTTTCAATTACAACTTATTTTTTTAATTAAACAAAAAGAGTAATTTTTGGCAAAAATCTGCATTTTTTGATTACGATTTTACCAAAAATTCAAAAATGAATATTTTGTTAATTGCTTCGTTCAAATTCAAGATAAACTTATGTACTAAAGAAATGTTTTGAGTTTTTTAATTTCAAATGAAGCAATCATGAGTTATCCTGACTACCGCATGGAAACTTTTTTTTGAGGTGACTCGGTTCTCACCAGTACCACTGGCTTAATGTTAAAATTTTTTTATGAAAATTTATCAGACTATTCTTAGAATAATGCTTAATAATGTATAAAAATTATAAAAATATTAATAAATAATGTACCCTGAAATAAAAATCACAAAAATATGATTTTTGTTTTTGTATCTCTTTTTCGTATTTCTTTTTTGTAACTTAAAATTACAAACTTACACTTACATGTACTTACGAATACAAAAAAGGATTATTGTTAAGGCTTAATCAGTAATAATAATAATGGTTAATAATATTAAAAAAAAGTAATAATTTGATAAAATTTAATCGTCTTTGCTCTTCTTTTCTGCGACCAACATTTCCAGCAACTCAAGCGTGCGCTTTGCTCTGTCCTGTTTTTGCTGCAGGTAATCCAACACCTTTGACTGGAACTCTGCTCTCTGTTGTCAAATTTTTCAATGGCTTTCATCCACGGCCTCTTCTTTTGCACTGTTCTAGTTGACGGAGGTCTCGAACCTATGATATTTGGTATGATATAAGGGCATTTTACAAATTATTTCCGTATAATACCTGACGTAGATGCCTTCGTTATGTTGGGTGTGAATGGCAAATTTTCTTCGGAATCCAAAACGTATTTTGGGCAAATGCCTTGTTTTCTGCCCAAAATCTCATCCAATTCGCTGCAAAGAAAATTGCATTTATTTACATATATCGTATACAAGTTAACATAATACTTTATGCCACAAGTTTGTTTTCCATAATCATCACTAAATGATTTGGCACGAACACATGAGATGACCACATTCCATCACGTACATCAAGCATTGCCATACAGCAACATGATACATCTGTACATCAAGCAGCCGCATGCAGCAACCTGAGATACTTGTGAAAGCACAAAACAGTCGAAGGTAGCCGTGAGAACGTCTGGGAAGAAGAAGCTCTGTGTCAGCAAATTAATAGTATTTAAGATCTAGTTTTTAAGCAAATTCATGTCAGTATTTCCATGAATTTTAAATAAATAAAAATTTTTTTAAAAAACTTTAAGTGTAAAGTTTTTTAATTTACATGGTATACATGGTACGAGTATATATGGTATGTCAGCCGCATTTCTTAGGATAAGTTTCCTCGTATTTCCAATTCTATTCTCAGGTCAATGCCGCCGTCTAGTAGAAAAAAAGCCGAATACGACTCGTACTGCACCTGCATGCCACACTGCATGTATTGTAGAAGGACAATTCGTGGAAATTATTCAGGCAAAAATGACACCGAGAAGTATTGTTCTGATTATCGCGGGTGTGTGCGGTGCAGGTTACTTAATGGCTTGGATCATCAGAGCTATGGTGTGGTACAAGATGCTGAACACGTTATAAGTGTGGCAATGGCTGGGATATACGAAACGACGGTGGCGGCGCTAACCTGTGAGGGAAAAAGTCAGTTTTTTGTCTGGTTGACGACTCGGGCGGTTTTCTAACTTCTTTGAGTTTACCCTTTTATTTAAATTTTTCCAATAAGTAATTATGTAAAATAAATATTCAATAAATAATTATATAGAACTAGTGAGTGTGTTGCTCTATAAATTCCACAATTGGGGCCTCAACAGGGATTTACGAATCGAATTGAAACCAAAAGAAGAATTCCAAGTGAAAGATACGACAGTTTGTTTTATCAAAAATAGAAATGTTAAGTCGTAGAAAAGTGAAGATATGAATCGAAAAAGATAAGGAGTATTTAATTTAAAAATGTGTTTAGAAAAATATCGAAAAGCGAAGTCTTATTCAAAGTTCAATAGCTTCAAAGTCTATTTAAATATCATTTAGGTCAAGAAGAATTAGAGAAAAGTTACGCAAAGAACATAAAACGTAAAGATTTATTGAAAATAAAAGCTAATCAAAGGGATTAAAACTGTTTATTGAAAGGTGAAAGAGCATACTCGTATGTGACCATCTATGGATGACTTATACAAGTTAGCAGTGAACCAGTTACAGGAGTTCTTAAAACAAAAAGGTCTTTCGTATAGATACACCGTGATTTGATCCGATTTAGTTGATCGGATACGGGGCGTCGTCGAAGAAGGTAATTTAGGATCAGAGGACGGGTTAGAGGTGATTGAAGAAGAGGAGTCGGAAGACAACGGAAAGCAAAGACATGAATGTAAAGGCAGGGAATTAGAGTAGTCAGATTTGAGCGACGGAAGAGCATACGAATCGAGAGGAGGAGCCGCATTTGTGGCTCAGTCGATACCAGAAGAGGAACAGCAATGACAACGGGAAGAAGAACAAGAACAACGACAAAAGGAGGAACAGCAACGGCGACGGGAGACTAGAATGGGGGACAAAAATAAATTTGTTTTCGGAGATGTGGAGGAGTCTTTAGAAAGATTCTCCGGAGAAGATCGATATACAAAAATAACTGTATTCTAGAATATTATTGACAGGTGCCGCCAAGTTAGCGGTGGAAGTAGCAGGAGGGGTTGCGAATTGGAAAACGTTGAACGAGACGCTACTAAGGGAGTTTGGGACAGTCACATCCAGTATAGAAGTCCAGGAAGGAGAATTCAACCGAGAGTTTTTTTGGAATACTTATACGCAATTAAACAGATAGCAAGCAAAGGAGCGGTAGACGAATCATCAATCGTGGAATACGTTATAAATGGAATTCCTGACTCAGTACAAAATAAAACCATTCTATGATTCCACCTTAGAGGAGTTGAAAGTAAAGCTACAATGTTACCAAAAGATGCAGCGGCGGCTGCCGAAACAAAAATTCAAAAGTAAACGCCACAACAAGTTAACACCTGACGCAAAAGGAATACGACAAAAGCATTGTCTCACATATCTCAAAACGAAAGGGGGCTCGATGTTTTAAGAGCAACTTGTTTGGTCGGACTTCCCCAAACTGTCCTAATGCGACCAGCAGAGCGGACTCGAAATGAATACCTCAAGTAAGGTGCATCCACTCAGAAGAGAGTCATATATCGGTCAAAATTAGAGAAAATCTGTACTATGCCTTTGTGGGTACTGGTAGTGACGTCTCTATCATCCACGACATGCTTATGAAGGGATTGGGAGTAATATGTGACTAGAGAGGATCGATTCTTAGAGGATTTGGAGATAAACCCAGGAAAGCATTTGGATCATGTCTAGTAACTCTGGAAGTTGGAGTGGAAAACGATTCAGTTCGTTTTGAAATAGTGTCAGATAGCTGGATAGCTGACATGATTCTATTAGGAAGAAACTATATGGAGTTGCGGTTAAACCACGCAAAGATAACGGTGTTGAAGAATGAAGAAAGGGAAAAGGTAGAAAAGACATATATGTAATTTGGAAGAAAACGACGTTTTTAAAGTTCAATCCGAAAGCGGAAAAATTTGTAACTGAAAAGCAATTGGTGATAAGGACTTCTCTAATCTCATCTCGAAATACCAAGGAAAGTTCACAAGTCATGCGTTAGCCTTAAGATATAAAGTTAGAGGACGACAGGTCGATGCACCAGAAGCCGCGCAGATCCGCGCCCAATGAGAGAGAAGCAGTGAACCAACAGGTAGACGAATGGTTACGAGACTATGCCAGTCCCACAGTCCTAGTAAAAGAAAAAAGACGAGACTTGTCGCCTGTGTGTTGATTATCGCTTATTAAATCGCAAAATCATCAAAGATCGGTACACTCTTCCGCTGATTGAGGATATCCTCGAATAATTATATAAGATCAACGTATTTTCTAAACTAGAACTGAGGAGTGGATTCTTTCATGTAGACGTTGATGAGCAAAGTCTAAGAAATACATCATTCGTTACCCCCGAGAGACAACATGAGTTTTTAGAATGTCCTTTTGCAGTCTGCAATTCACCATCGGTGTTTCAACGATTTATCAACACAGTATTCAACAATTTAATGCGTCAATTTACATAGACGACTTGATAATCCCTAGCAAGACAGAGGAAGGAAACCTAGAGAAGTTGCGAGTTATGCTAAGAGTTGCTGAAAAGCATTGAATGTGTATGAAATGGGAAAAGTGTTCATTTATGAAGCGATCCAGAGATTTGCTGGGCCATGTAATTGGGTGGGACGAAATGCAATCAAACAGTGTAAGATATATTTAAAGCTTCTTGGGATTAAGCAGATTTTTCCGGAAATTCTGACGAAAACGCAGAACACATCATCCTAATCCAGGAACCATGGATCGTAGATGGCATGGATCGTAGATGATGATTAAGATTAAAACTTGTGTATTAGTAAAACGCAGCCTTAATGCATTTTTACTCAACGACCCCGACATAACCACTTCTAGACTGGAGACTGCCAAAAGCATCTACTGCCTGGCATCGACATATCTTGGCCACGATCATGTGGGCCCTCTCCCTGGTGACAACGTAGAAAGGGTGGTACTGGAAGGCTAAAAACTGGGCCCACCATCGGGTGCGACGCTAACGCTCATCACACGGTATGGGGCAGTACTGGCATCAACGATAGAGGTGAGTCACTTTTTGATTATATTATAAGTACTAAACCCATTGTTTACAACATTGGCAATGAGCCTACTTTTATAACAAGAAACCGACAGGAAGTGCTTGATATCACTCTTGTCTCCGACAACATCACTCAAACGCTAACAAACTGGATGCTATCATCTGAAGATTTATTTTCAGACCACAGATACATATAATTCCAACCAGCATTCCGGAATCATTGGAAAACTGATTGGCCAAAATACAGAGAAATGCTGTCAGAAACACTATCCTCTGAACTCTCAGGTCCCCCGCGTGACACCAGTGAGCTTGACGTGAAAGTTAAGGAATCCCCCCTGGCTTTCAATCAGGCTGCGGCCTTATTCAACCTGTTTGCCCTCTTATTCAACCTAGAAGTAGGAAAAATCCGCACTGGTGTTCACCAGCACTGGAACCGCTTAGGAACGTTTGCAGAAAACTTTTCAACCTAGCAAAAAGCACAAGAAAAGTGACTGACTGGGACTCATGCAAAGAATCCCTCAAAATATATAAAAGAGAACTGGGGAAGGCAAAGCGACAATCCCGGAGATCTTTATGTGACAAAATTACAGAAATCTCTGACCGCGATTAAGAAAAATCCTTCCTACAAATCTTATTATACCTAGTTGTTTGAAAACAAAACGATGGCTCTTGGACAACCTCAAGTGCTAAATCACTGAAACCTGGTACTGGACACTCACTTTCTAAAGGGTCCGCCATCTAACGTTTTTTTTTTTCAACTAGTACTTATTTCGTGAATGGTAACACTTAGCTCATGTCTGATTTGACAGATAATTAGTTTTATCCTTCCGCTGAACGAATATGGTTGTGTATACGCTTGAACAACGCTGACAAATATTGCCTGCGATCGACTTAGAGAAGATGCCGATTTTGCCAAAAAAAATCATCTTTTCAAATGAAGCTCATTTTGATCTTGGCGGGTATGTAAACACGCATACATTGAAAAGCCGATACACCCAAAACGAGTCACGGTTTGGTGAGGATTTTGGTCCAGAGGCATAATTGGGCCATTTTTCTTCGAAAATGAGCAAGGAGTTGCCGTTACAGTCAATGGCGATCGTTATCGGGCCATGTTGAACGAATTTTTGTTCACAAAAATTGAAGAGGAGGATATTGGCAACATTTGGTTTCAACAGGACGGCGCTACGTGCCACACAGCCGAAGCTACACTCGATGTTTTGCGCCCTGTTTTTGAAGATCGCATTATCAGCCGCAGAGCTGATGTCGTTTGGCCACCTCGGAGCTGCGATTTAACACCGTTGGACTATTATTTGTAGGGTACTGTAAAAGATAAGTGTTACGCCGACAAGGCGGAGACAATTGACGCTTTAAAGGACAATATTCGTGAAGCCATTGGTGAAATACAGCTGCACACAATCTATAATGTACTTAAAAATTGGACCGATCATGTAGGCTACTGCATGGGCAGCCGAGGCAGCCATTTGAATGAAATTATTTTCCATTATTAACCGGAAGGATAAAACTAATTATCTGTCAAATCAGACATGAGCTAAGTGTTACCATTCACGAAATAAGCACTAGTTGAAAAAAAAACGTTAGATGGCAGACCCTTTATATAGCTACGTATTCGCAACCAAAACAGGACTACTGCAAACGTGACCAAAATTCATAGTCTGATTACAAGAGGCAAACTGCTTTGGGCGCTTGCAAGCTTCAAACTATACAAGTCTGCTAGTCCGGACGGTATAATACTTGCCGAGTTACAAAGGTCCTCAGATATTATCCTGCCTGCTGTGTAGAACTGATCCACGTTCCACTGTCATGGAGAGAAGTCAATGTAGTTTTCTTTCACAAAGCCGGAAAATGCTCTCATGTTGTCGCCTACCGTAAAGGAAAGTCGGTGGAAATGGATCTGCATTCACTGACTAACCACATCGAACGATCCCTGCAATATAGAGAGTACACATGGTAACATTCCTGGGCATAGAGGGCGCTTTCAACAACGTCAACACATCCGCAATCACAACTGCGCTGTCAACTCTGCAGGTAGAAAACTCATTTGGGGAGTTGATCAGTCTTATGCTAAATAGCAGGATAATCAATTCCAAACTGGGTGCGGCTTCTGATAAAAGATGTATCAGAAGAGGTACGCCGCAGTGGCAGTGTCCTTTCTCCTCTTCTCGGGAACATAGTGGTTAATGGAATGCTAATATACCTGGACGCGGGTGGTAGTAGGGTGATTGCCTATGCGGATGATGTTGATATAGCCGTCGATGGTAAGCATCTTAATACCATTAAAGAACTCCTTCAACTAAATTAACCAGTTGGGCAGATCGCTGTGGTTTCGGAGTAAAATTCTGATCTTTTCCTCTTTTCCATGAAATATAATATAAATTCCAATCATAGTCTCTCCCTCAAACAATGGTACCAGTTTAGTCTTCTCCGATACAGAAAAATATCTGGGTCTCCTTTTTGACAAGAAAATAAACTGGAAACTCAACATTCAAGAAAGACAGGAGCTTTTATGGTCTTGCAGAAAAGCCATTGGGAATAAATGGGGCCTTCAACCTCGCATCTCGGTCATAAGACCAATACTCCTACGGTGTTGTTGTCTGGTAGACGGCCTTAGACAATGCAGTCAACTACAGCAAACTATACAGAGTGCAAAGAACAGCATGTCTATGCATAAGTGGATTTCTGTGCTCTACTCCCTCCGCGGCACTGGATGTTCTGTTTCACTTGACACGCCTCGATATTTTGAGCGACCAAGGAGCTACGACCGCAGCTATTTCCTTAAAGCTACTACAAAGTGGACAAATAATTTATTTGGCCACGCTAACATGTATTCTTAATATATTGTACTAGGACAGAGAACATCGATTACACTATACCCGAACTTTAGTTTGACAATGATTTTCATGGAAGCTTCCCCTCTAGATCTTTTTGGAAAGAATATGCTTTCATGGAGGACATGGAGTCAATCCACTTTTACACAAATGGATCTAAAACTGATAGCGGGGTTGGTGGCGGTGTTTTCTCAGAAATGGTAAATCTACCGTGCGTCTTCCAATTTTGACGATTAAAGAAGCTCTGTCCTGGCTGAAGAAAACCGTGATATCTGCAAAGGATATCCGCATCTTTTCGGATAGTCAGGCCGCTATCAAGTCCCTAGACTCAGTTTCATTAAATTTTAGAGCCGTCCTTGAATGCCGTTTATCTCTGAGGGAGATGGCAGAGCAATTCACCTGTGTTGGGGGACGAGCGAGAGAGATATTCTAGGGAATTATAGGGCTGGCGAACTTGCCAAAATTGTAACCACTCTAGCTATTCTACTTGAAAAGGGTAGCATAGGTACACAACTCGCTACTTGCAAATTAATATTAAAGCCACCAAACAGATCTGGCCAAAGCTGGATCTGAATCGCTCTAAGAGTTTGATCCTTCTAAATAAGAAACATCATACTCGTATGATGGAGTAGGTGTCATCACTGGACATAGGTAAGAATGCACGAAGGGTTGGCGCCTTTATAAACGATTCCTATAGAAGCTGCATGGACAAGGAGGAGGAAGAAACAATCCACCTACATGCCCAGCTCCCTCTTAAAGCTTCTAAATGAAGTTTTCTTCTACAAAGATTTAAGCGATCTAAAGAATATTGACGTTAACAGTCTCCTACGCTTCATCGCAAGCTCAAATTGGTTCCAAGTGTGGGAGGATCATAGATCCACGTGGCATCACAGTGGGCCAATAGGCCCATTTTCTTTCCAACAGCCACTTTAACCTGACCTATCATAACCTAATCTTCGTCGAACCTCGGCTGGAACTTGAACTTCTATTGCTTTTTGGACTGAATTCCCGATAACGTCTCTATATATGGTATTATCAGTTAATGCTCTCAGCGTGGAATTTTTCCGTTTAATATTGTAAAATGTTTGTGTGGGTACAAATAATAGAACTTATTATTTTCAATACAAATCCCTTTATTCAGTACAGTTACAATTCACTATTTAATTCTTTCTCTCAGTACAATTCAATTTCTCAACCACTTATACTTTTCTTATCTTTTACTTAAACCACTTAATCACTTCTCCTAATTAACACTTCAAATTACACTTTAGAACTGACTTGCATACCTTTGGGATGCTGGTATTTATACTCGAATGGCATACTTCGAAAACAATCCTCGCCATCCAGCGTCCCATACAATTTCCAATCTGCTAGAAAATTCGATTCCACTCTCCAGTCGAGACTTTGTTATTCCAATATCGAAATCTTCTGGTCTTCGACATTTTCTGCTAGATGTCGCTGCTCACATTTAAGTGATTATCACATTGCTCCCTCCCTACAGTTGTTCGTCCCGTACAACTTCGTCATTCAGCATCCCGTTGAAATGACACATTCTATCCAAATGGACAACTTTCAATTTTCCTCGATTCCCACGCTGGATCCGGTAGACAACGTCATTAATGCGGGTTATCACCTTGTATGGACCTTCCCAGTCCTGTTGCAATTTTGGTGATTTGCCTTTCTTACGCTGAGGATTATACAGCCAAACCAGATCTCCTTCGTTGAAACCGGAAGATTTCGCCTTGATATCGTACCTAGTTTTCATGCGGCTGCTTGCTAGCTTCATCTTTTCTCTGGTGTCTTCATGCAATTTACGAATCCTACTGCGTAAGTCATTCACATACTCGTTCACCTCTTTGGGCTCCGTCGGTGGGGATCCGAATTTTGCTTCACTTGGCAACCGAATCGTTTGACCAAATAAGATCTCGGATGGTGTGTGCCCTGTTGAGCTATGGACCACGTTTCGGTAGGCCATTAAGAAGAGGGGTATGTGTCGATCCCAATCCCGCTGGCAGTTGCTGACAACCTTAGATAGATGCTCATTCAAGGTCCGATTGAATCGCTCGACCATTCCATCAGATTGCGGGTGTAGTGGCGTTGTCCTTGTCTTTCTTATTCCCAAATATTGGCATATTTCCTGGAAGACTTTTGATTCAAAGTTTCGCCCTTGATCAGAGTGCAGCTCCATTGGGACCCCAAATCTGCTCACCCAGTTGTTGACTATCTGTTCGGCTACGGTCTTACCCTCTTGATTTGGGATGGCAAACACTTCCGGCCACTTACTGAAGTAATCCATGACTACGAGAGTATATCGGTTCCCATTAAAGGTTTCGGGAAACGGCCCAGCGATGTCGATGGCTATTCGTTCGAAAGGTGCTCCGACATTGTATTGTTGCATTTGTCCATGTGGCTTTACTTTTGGACCCTTGGTTGCCGCACACCTTATGCATCTTTTGCACCAATTCTCGACATCTTGTTTAGCTCTTAGCCAATAGAAACGTTCCCTTACCTTTTCCAACGTCTTGTTTATTCCCAAATGGCCTCCTGAGATTCCGTCATGTATTTCATGGAGCACTTGGTTGACTCTGGACCGTGGCACAATAAGCTGCATACGAGATGTTGTCCCATCTGCACTTTCCCATTTTCTCTTCAGCAATCCATCTTGCACAAAAAGCGAGTCCCACTGTGCCCAGTATGCCTTCAGAGTTTGGCTCCGATCTGATATCTGTTGTCAGCTTGGTCTTTCCTCGTGTTCCTTCCAGGCCAACATTGGTTCGATGTCATTGTCTGCCTGTTGGGAGGAACGGATTTCGTCTATACTCCAACCGTCTATTGGCTCAGTCCTGATCATTTGGATAGTTGCCTGTTCTTTTGCTTCTTTACGGTTGCAGTGTTCGCATTTTACCCCGCACGGTCGACGAGAGAGAGCATCAGCATTTGAGTGAAGTGTTCCCTTGCGGTGTTGCACTTCAAAGTCGTAGCCCTGCAACTGCTCGATCCATCTTGCAACTTGGCCTTCAGGGTTCTTAAATTGGAGTAGCCATTTCAGAGCTGCGTGGTCTGTCCGGAGAATGAACTTTTGTCCGTAGAGGTACTTATGGAAATGCTTCGTAGCCAGAATTAAAGCCAGAAGCTCGCGCCGGGTTACACAGTAGTTCCTTTCAGGTCTGGAGAGTACTTTACTATAATATGCGACCACTTTCTCTTGACCATCATGAACCTGGGAAATCACAGCTCCGACCCCAACATTGCTAGCGTCTGCGTCCACGATGAACATTTTTCCGGGCGTCGGGTAACCCAAGATGGGGGCTTTGCACAGCTGTTGCTTCAGTTCTTGAAATGCTTTTTCGCATTCTCCAGACCACCTGAACTGTCGGCCTTTTTCTGTAAGTTGATGCAGGGTCTTCGCAATGCCAGCAAAATCCTTTACGAACCTTCTGTAATACGTGGCGAGGCCCAAGAAGCTTCTCAGTTGGTGTTTATCTTTTGGAGAAGGCCAACTTTTCACGGCTTTGATTTTGTCAGGATCCATTCTTACTCCTTCCGCTGATATAATGTGACCTAGATATTTTACTTCCGGACGTAACAATTCGCACTTTTCCGGGTTGAGCTTTAAATGAGCCTCTCAAACACTTCTTTTAGATTTTCGCGGTGCTCCTCGTACGTCTTACCTATGACGATAACGTCGTCCAAATATACTAGGCAGGTTTTCCAGGTGAGTCCTTGCAATGTTCGTTCCATTAGTCGCTCGAAGGTGGCCGGAGCGTTGCACAGTCCAAACGGCATCACTGCAAACTGCCAAAGACCGCTTCCTGTAGTGAAGGCAGTTTTCTCACGATCCGCACGATTTATCTCTACCTGCCAGTAACCGCTCTTCAAGTCAAGTGTTGAAAACCATTTCGCTCCAGAAAGCATATCCAAAGTGTCATCGATTCTCGGAAGTGGGTAGCTGTCCTTTTTAGTGACATCATTGAGACGTCGGTAGTCTACACAAAATCTCGTGCTGCCATCTTTCTTTTTCCCTAGGACCACTGGAGATGCCCACGGACTTTGCGATTCTTCAATCACTCCCTCAGCTTTCATCTTCGACATCATTTCGGCAACTTCTGTTTGCTTTGCCAATGGAAGACGCCTTGCAGGTTGACGGATTGGTCGAGCGTCTCCGGTGTCAATGTGGTGTTGAACAATATGCGTACGTCCATATTCTCCGTCTTGTGTAGCAAATATATCAGCGTACTCACCGATTAGTTTTTCTGCCAGGATTCGCTGATCTTCGTCCAGATTACAGAGGCTGAGAATTTTGTTCTTGATTTTTATGCTCTGAACTGTTGTGACCGGTTTTGCACCCTTTTTTTCCGTTGTGGTCGATATAGCCTCAATAGGTACGCATTTTCCCACTATCTCCCCCTTTTTCACCTTTACACTGAATGTCTTTGGATTTAGAATCCTTACAGGGACCATGTTGTTCTTTGGCTCCACTAAGGTCTTTCCCACCATGAAGTCTCTTTTCTTTCCTGGTTCCATCAAATAGAATCGGTGGCTACCGGAACCACCTTCCACTTTTGCCCACAAAATTGCTTCTGACGAAGGCTCTAGACTCTGATTGCTGCAGATGACGACATTTGAGACTGTGGTATTGGCGTTTCCGTATATCATTGGTATCTCCATGTTTCCGTATTTCAGGGTTTGTGCCCCCAAGTCGACTACAAGTCCATGTTCTCTCATGAAGTCTGTACCAATGATGCACTCGTCACATATGTCAGCTACCAGAAACGCGTGAGTGAATGTTATTCCGGCCAGTTGGATTTTTATGCGGACTTCACCATATACCTTAATCGTTGCTCCTGTAGCTGTTCGCAAGCTGCAGCTGCTAGTGTTATGCAGCCAAGACTTCTGCACAAGATTCCTCCTGATGATTGAGGCCGTGGCACCGGTGTCTATTGTTGCCATCCATTTTTCTTTTCCACTGACTACTTCTACTAGAAGGCTTTCGCTGCGTCGTTTTGCCAGCGAGACTTGGATCATGGTCCTGGGGCCGTCGACTCCTGCTACCAACTTCTGCCCCGCGAAGTTGGTGCTTAAGCATTTCCCGACTGATGGCTTCGGGAAGGTTGACCGGCTTCTTGATAGCTGTTTCTGCGGGTTTCTTCCTTTATTTGCTTGTCACCACAGTGAGGGTAGTCTTTTCGTCGCACCGGTTCTTTACACTGCCTTTGAAGGTGTCCTATTTTATTGCAATTCTAGCAGCGCATTATTCGTCTATCCCGTCGAGTATCTCGTTCCTCGGCACTAATTCTTGTGCAGGAACATTCGACAGATGCTACTTCCCTGACGAAATGTGTTCCCCTGGAAGCCTGATTGGCTGCTTCCATCGCCAGAGCGAAGGCAAGTGCTTCAGCAAGGGTTCTTTTCCCGGCCATCCTTACTGCTGACTGTAGCTTCGAATCTGCAATTCCCCTGATAAATGCATCTTTTGCCATTTCGTCGATAATTTCCTGGCCTGCGGTGGGGTATGACAGATGTGCAAGTCTACTCACGTCTGCTTGGAGCTGCTGCAGTGTTTCTCCTCTTTGCTGCGTTCGGCTTTGCAATTGGACCTTGTAGACCTCCTGCATATGGCTGTCCCCAAACCGTTTCTCGATAGCCTGCACTAAAGTCACATAATCTTTATGCTTTTCGATGTCTACTGTTTGCAACAATTCTGCTGCAGGACCGTGCAAGGCCATTGTTAGGGCAAAGCACTTTTCCTCATTGTCCCAGTCGTTTGCACAGGCAGCCATTTCAAACTGCTTCTTATAGGTAGACCATGAGGTCTGGCCATCGAATGAGGGAGGCTTCAACTCTTTTCTCCTTGGACCGCTTAAAGAACATTCTCGCAGTTTCTGTTTTCGCACTGTGTTGAGCTCTTTTGCCAGTTGCTGAACTTTGCTGTCCATTTCTTCGAATTTTTCGCCAACATTCTTCTCTATTGTGTCAAATTTGTCATCAACGTTCTTCTCTATTCTATCAAATTTGTCATCAACGTTCTTCTCTATTCTTTCAAATTTGTCATCGATTTCTTCGAATTTTTGCTGGAGAATGTTCTTTTGTTCTTCCAGATTATTCTTTTGTTCATCCATTTTCTGTTGAAGACCGTGCAGATTGTTGGTTTGTTCGTTGAATTTTTGTTCAATGCTGCTCTTCTGCTCGTCCATTTTTTGTTCCAGACTGTTCTGGAGAATGTTCTTCTGTTCGTCCATTTTTTGTTCCAGACTGTTCTTCTGTTCTTCCAGATTTTTCTTTTGTTGGTCGAGACTGTTCTTCTGTTCGTCCATTTTTTTGTTTTGTTCGTCCATTTTTTTGTTTTGTTCGTCCATTTTTAATAAGAGGAGTTGCATCATTGCAGCCATGTTATTGCCGGTACTTGTCTGTTCATCCTTGTCAACATCAAAGGAATATGCATCAGGATCATGTCCCTCGTTGTTCAAAGCCTCCTGAAGACGGAGCACCAGGTCACTTTTTCCTCCACTGGCGCTGAGGCTTCTCTTGTTCAACTCGGATTTGAGTTGGACGAGGGTCAACTGCAATAGTTTTCGACCCATTCTAGCTTTTAAGTCCTATCCCACTTCTGACACCAATGTAAAATGTTTGTGTGGGTACAAATAATAGAACTTATTATTTTCAATACAAATCCCTTTATTCAGTACAGTTACAATTCACTATTTAATTCTTTCTCTCAGTACAATTCAATTTCTCAACCACTTATACTTTTCTTATCTTTTACTTAAACCACTTAATCACTTCTCCTAATTAACACTTCAAATTACACTTTAGAACTGACTTGCATACCTTTGGGATGCTGGTATTTATACTCGAATGGCATACTTCGAGAACAATCCTCGCCATCCAGCGTCCCATACAATTTCCAATCTGCTAGAAAATTCGATTCCACTCTCCAGTCGAGACTTTGTTATTCCAATATCGAAATCTTCTGGTCTTCGACATTTTCTGCTAGATGTCGCTGCTCACATTTAAGTGATTATCACAATATTATGATATCCATTTGAATGTGAGCAGCGTCATCTATATTTCCATAGCAGAAGATTTCCTTATTTGAATAGCAAAAGACTCAACATTGGTGAATGGAGAATAGAATCGAATTTTCTAGCAAAATGGAAATTTTTATAGAACGCTAGACGGTAAAGAATATTCTCCAAAGAGGTCAGAGTAGAATAAATATCAGCATCTCCCAAAATATTCAAGTTCATCAGTTGAATTTGACGTGTGAATTAAGAGAAGTGATTAAGTTTTTTTTTTTTTGTTTTTTATAATGAGCGCGCGCTCAAGGGGTTTGAGTACCCTTAAGGTGATTGTTCACAGCGCGGGCAAGGGAAATTTAGGGAGGAAGAAAAGAGAGGTACCGATGTACATTGTTTTTAAATGTTTGCAAGTTATAACGACCAGGAAATACAGAGATCGGCAGGGCATTCCATAAGCGAGATGTACGGCTTAGGAACGAATCACGATATTTTAGAGTACGTCCGAAAATGGGCTTGAGGGTATACTGATGAGCATTCATAGCGAGACGGGTGTTACGGTTGAAAGTTTGAATGGGCGGAATGCTACTGGCGATTTCAGTGGAGCACTGGTGGTGGAAGTAGCGATAAAACAAAGTGAGACACGAGACATTTCGTCGGTGTTCGAGGGTGTCCATTGATTGACTGATATTAGTATCGTCAATAAGTTTTATCGCACGGTTTTGAATCCTATCTAGCAGGTGCAGAGATGTTTTAGGAGCACCTGACCAGATGTGGGAGTTGTACTCCAATTTTGGGCGGATGAATGCCTTATATATTGAGGCCAGATCAGAGGGGGTAAAATATTTCTTACATCGCTTGAGGAAACCTAGACATTTCGCAGCATTTTTGGCGACATCAAATATGTGGTCATTCCAACGTAAGTTGTCATTAACACACATACCGAGAATGGAAAGTTTTTCGGTTTCGACGATGCAAGTGCCATTCATAGATAATGGCTGGGTGTTTAAATTTCGCTTTAAAGACAGCAGACAGCATTGTGTTTTGGAAGCATTAAATTCCACTCTATTGATAGTTCCCCAATTGGTTATGCTGTTGATATCGGAATTTAATGAGCTTAGCATACGCTGCCGTTCTCGTACTACAGCCGAAGAGCAGGGCCGTGAGTCCGGGAACGAATATGAAAAGCAGAGAGTACTGTCATCAGCAAAGGAATATATTGGATTAGAAGTAGCAGACAAGAGATCGTTAATGAAAATTAAAAAGAGTGTCGGTGACAGAACAGAGCCCTGGGGCACACCAGCATTTATTTTGTGAATATCAGACTTGAAACCGTCCAAGACAACTTGAATTGAACGTTCCGAAAGGTAATTTCTAATCCATTGAAGAAGAGAGTCGTCGATCCCAAATGCACGCATTTTCGACAAAAGAGCCTGATGCCAAACTCTGTCAAATGCCTTAGAAATATCAAGTGCAACTATCTTGCTTTCGCCAGATTGATGTACGCTTTGGTTCCACTTTTCGGTGAGACATGCCATCAAATCACCAGTGGACCTGTTGCTACGAAAACCGTACTGCCGGTCATTGAGAAGTTTTCGTGTTTCGAGATATTTCATGAGCTGACGATTTATCAGTGTTTCCATGACCTTGGAAAGAAGGGACGTAAGTGCAATGGGTCTGTAGGAGGAGAGAAAAGATGATTCGCCTTTTTTAGGGACGGGCTGGACAAATGCTGTTTTCCATCTGCTCGGGAAGAGTCCTAAAGTGTAGGATTGATGAAAAAGCTTACGCAGTGGTTTTGCCAGCGAGGAAGAACACCTCTTCAGAAGAAGGGGAGATATACCATCTGGACCAGCGGATTTATGTATGTTAAGATTCTTAAGTACTCTTGCTACTACACGAGTGCGAAAGTAGATTCGTCCCATTGAAGATTCGACGCACTCAAGTGTAGGCGGAGACAAAGCACAATCTGGGAGTGTTGAGCTGGCCGCAAAGTGTGCAGCAAGCAGATTGGCCTTATCCAAAGAGCTGACAGCTGGAAAGTCATTGTAAATGAGCGTTGGGATGGAGGATGAGGCGGAATTTCTAATGTTTTTGACGAACGACCAAAAATTTTTACTGCCTTTGGGACATTGCAGTATTTTTTGCCTCAGTTTTTGGTCGTATAGGAATTTCACATGCTTAAGAAAGGCGTTGCAGTCATTTCTGGCTCGTTTGAACTTTTTTCGGTTTTCCTCTGTCGGGTTGGTCTTGTAGGACCAAAAAAACATTTCTCTAACCCTAAGTCGTACCATGCCTTTTCTTTTGGTTTGATACTCTTCATCCGATGAGGAATAAAGGATCTCATTCCAAAGAGAACGGTGTCTGTAATCATATCAGCAGCGGCATCCACGTCGTTATCGAGGAAGCATAACGACCAGTTAAAATTCCTAAAGAAGCTGTTAAGACCGCTCCAGTTAGCTTTCTCGTATTGCCATACGGTTCTTTTAGGAATTTTTTCTCTAACTGTGTAGTCGGTGTACGAGAAATTAGCTGATATGACACAATGGTCCGATGAGCCTAGAGGGGAGAGCACATCAATGGTGTACTTATCAGGGTGAGAAGTTAAAAACAAGTCCAGGGTGTTGGCGGTATGACTATCTACGTCTGGTATTCGCGTGAACTCATTTACAAGCTGCGTTAGGTTGTTTTCCGCAGCGAAGATCTCAACACACCGTCCTTCGGGTGTTGTCTGTCCAGAATGTCGAAGCCACCCAGAATTGTGTATATTGAAGTCGCCCGTAATAACGATTTCAGTATGAGGATACAGGGATACAATTCTTTGAATGGAGTCAGACAGCGCATCAAACTCGTTAAAGGTTGAATTGCTGTCCAGTTTGGGGCTTCTATAAATAAAGCAGTAGTGTATTATTTGCTTACGGAGATGGAATTTTAACCACATAAAGTTGAATTCCGGATTGGAACATGGATCACATTGTGGTGGAGTTTGGTAAGCTACATCACTACGCACATAAATGGCGAGACCGCGGTGAGAGAAGAATAATGGCACTAGTTCGTAGCCAGGTAGCTTCAGATCAGAATGATCTGAGAGGTGTGGGCGGGGATCTACCTGTGTTTCACTAAGTGCCAAAACAGCTGGTCTGTACTTACAGACGTGGACGTACGCAGAAAAGTGATTACTTTTTAGCCCGCGTATATTGGCTACGTCTACCCTGAATTCCCTAGTCATAATCACAGACAAACACAGAAAACACAAACACCGACGATACTAAGCAAGGCTGCGAAGTGGAAATTCTGACGTTGGTTTACCGAATCAAATTGTTGTAGGTGTTATGCCCTTACAACAATATGAAACAGTGCACCAACAAAATTTTCACTCACAACCCCGCTATCCATCAGTTGTTACATACACTCAGCCACTGCCCGTACCGTATGGTAAATACAGTAACGGCAGTGACTGAGTGCAAGCAACAGTACTTCGACAAGGAGCGGGTGAGGTGGGATACCCGCACTGTGTGATATTCACTGTCACTGCACTTTTTTTTTGTTTTTGTATATATATTTTTTTTGCACGCGCGCGCTTTTTTTTTTTTTTTTTTTTTTTGCTGCACAGCACACAACAATATTGCGAGTGCACTGGTGGAGCTGTGCACTCGACGGTGGTCGACTCGGTACTCGATACTCCAATCACAGTGGTGATTAGTATAATTTATTGTAGCACATTTTACGTCAACGATTTTTGCAAACGGGAGTGGAATTATAAGTATTTTTTTCGAAAAATTCGTATTGCGAAGGAACAATTAATTGAATTTGTGTGAAATAATAATTTTATATATCATTTAAAGGATAAAAACTATAAAAGTTTGATTATAAAGGATTTAAATTCAATGTAATTCAATGCAAGCAATACTACTGCGTACCTGTTTCAGGAATAACTTTTTCATTTGAGTTGCTGTCATTTTACATTTATATTTTCTGCACATGAATAAACATGCATGTTATGTTAAAGAACCGTTTCATTTAGGTCCTCCGCTGCAAACTCTATGTGCGATATGGTCACAGAAATTCCTCTGATCGTTTACGACTAAACTCAAACAATTAAATTTTTGCATTTCGAACCGATAACTCTCTTATATAACGGTATTGTCACTTCCGGATACCTTTAAATTGTTGTTGATTGGTGAGATGTACGCTCATTTTGGTTATACCCACATCTCGTTCATACTATAAGAACAGCAGCTACACGGACACTTATTTGGGAAATATTTAAGCAAAGTAAGCACATTTTGATAAGAAATGTAATTAAGCTCAAAAATTATTTTGAAATTACATATACCAAATAAGATACCATCTCTGTTAACAGCAACGCTCAAGAACGCACCACCATTTAACCAACAGTGAAACCATCAAAACAAACCTCCACAAAGAGAATTGCGTCACTCGCATCTCTCTGACAATTCCAATACTCTAGTGGGAAAAAAAAGTCATCCAACTTATCGAGAGAGAGGAAAAACGAAAAACAGTTGTTTTCTCATCGTTTTGTCACAGCCGAGCAGCGGTTTTCTTCCTTTTTACAAAAAAAAACTTTCACGCTAAAGATTTCAAGCCAAAGACTTCTTCGAAAATTCGTTAGATAAACGAAAAAACTCACCTCCAAAATAATTGTTCCAAAATATCTCACAACTAGAGCTCCACCAGGCAATATCCACTGCAAAGAGAAACAATTCGTCGATTGTGCAAAAGGGCGTAATAAAATTGCTGGTAAGTGTGTCTGTCTAGAGCCATTGGAAGAGGTGGTGGCGCAGAAGACTCTCATTGCACGTTTGACAGTTTGATTTGATCCGATGTCGACGTTGTCGTGGTCGTCGCGTCGTCCCAATTGGAAAGTTACGAGAGATTCATTGAGAATTCTTCATTCTTTCAGGTAAACTAACGTCCACGGAGGAAGAAATGCAAATACCACTGGCAACGTCTCCATTGTGAAGCAGAATTTCTAGAGAAACACTCACAAAATCCTTGGCAGAGCGTAGGCATCATCATCGTCGCCGTCGTTGTCACAAAGCGCTAGCGAATCATGAATCGCAAGACACTGTTTGTAACGTTTGTCGATGCTTTGGGACCGTACCTGAAGATTTGTGGACAACTGAATCCGGATGCATTGCGGGTGGTACGCACTAAGATTCAAATGGTATTGCCAACATGCTACTCCACAAATGCATGCAATTTGCTGACGGGAACATTGTGCCTGTGCAAGCGGTACGATGATGTATGTAGAGCTCGGATTACGGCTGTGATGCATCCGGAGAATGTAGTACAAGTAGAGTACATCGATTATGGATACACGATCCTAGTCAACAGCAATGAGGTATGAAGGCTCTCTTGTAAATAGAATATAATAGAATTATAATTGAACTAAGCTTAGGGTAAACGGGTACATGGTGGTGCAGTAGACGTTTGTGTACGCTCTGGTGTCTAATTGAATGGAATTTTGCATGTGGGTGGGTGGTTACAGTGCTAATTTCTTTGAATATAATTGTCTTTTGTCTATATCCAATGCGAAGGTTGCGAAAATTGAGCGAATTGTAGAGTCAGTGCCGATAAGTGAATCACAAGCAGTGGCGGTGATGAGCGATTTTCATTTTGTTTGGTTATTTGTTTTTTGTTTTTTTTGGTTAAGTATTTCGTAAGGTCATCGTTACTGCAGCGTTGGCTGTTTGGCTTTCGGAACCTGCCTAATGGGAAGTAAGCAGCAGAAGTGCGTTCTTGTACTCGTTTTTTTCTGATTGGTGGTTATCACTTTGTTTGTTGGCATTTGGTCAGAAGACTCGCGTTGGTTGTGTAATTGAAGTTTGCACGAGGGTTTGAAGAGAGCGAGGAATTCAAAACTCAGGTGGGCGTGCGTAATAGAGTTCATTTACTTTGATGCGTCCATACTTCCGGCAAAATCTGGTTTAATCCAGCCATAAATTTGACACATGGACATTCGAAATGTTTTTTTCTCTTTTGAATCTCAGTAGGTACACAAGACTTATCTGCGGTTAAGTATTTCTATTTGTCCGCCGTGCATTCAGTTTTCTTTTCCAGTTGCGTAGCTGTAATGAAAAACGGAAGCAGGTTAAAATTGTTGGAATGACGCAACTTTAAAACCAACATTAAAGAGTGTGTCGGATGTTTAGTTTTTTTTAGACACTGCATATGGACCGAACATAGAAATAATCTGTATACTTGCATTAGGTAACCCCTTTAGATGTGGTCTACAGAAATTTTGTTTCATATGTTCCGATGCTAAGCCTACCAACGCCTGCCCTTCAGAACATTTTAACTGCTTCCCTCAAACCCTGTCAAAAAGCCTAACCATGTTCTGAAATGAAACTTAAATTGTTCTGTCTGCAAGAAAATGATTTCTCTATAGCGGTGTACTACCCGGTTTTGTAACGTTTTTTTTTTTTTGAAGTCACATTTTATATTTTGCTTTCTTCACTCGATTAGTCTAAACCCGTTTCCACAACTTTTCCTCTCATATAATCTGCTCAAAAATCGTGATTGTACTGGTTGGGTTGGTCTTTATATTTTTCCCATCTTGTGCAGATATTTGCAGGGAGCCCTACTTGGTTTATGAGACAGAAGTTAACTTTGTCATGCTTATGCTGTTTGTATATCTAATTTCTCTAGTGAATCGTTTTACTTAGTTTATTACTTATTGTACGAGTATAATAAACCGGACAATTACGGGCTTCAAGATGGTTGAGTGACTCTTCCATTTTTGTGCGACACCTAAGGCAAGATTTGCCACTGCGGCGTCGTCCTTCTCCGAAGGAATCAGAGAGTCTTTCGGCCGGTGCAGTGATATTCATTCGTTTTACATGTGCTTGGCGTCTCAGACGACTGATGCGCATTAATCTGATCAGGTTGATGTTGGTGTACAGCTCATAGAGTCCGCTGTTATGTCTCCTCCTTTAAAGCCCGTCAACACAGACGCGACAGAAATGGTTCGAAAAATCGGGTTAATATATCATCATCCGCCTTCGTTAACATCAGAAGCCAAAACTAGACTTTACCTTGTATAGGTCGCCCTAGAGATGCTTTCATATGTTGTCTTCAAATCGATAGATCGATGTGAACTTCTTTGGTTTCTTAAAAATATGCCATATCGTCAATAGTGGAGCAACTGCTTTACCGGATCTAAAACTGTGCCATTAATGGCCAACCAGATCTTTTACGCGATGTTAAGTTTGGCGAAGTTAACAGTGTCTTCCTTCCTGTGAATCGCGCAAACGGTGCTTCACTATCTATTGTGACGCTCTGTCCTATTCGTCGATGTTGTGTCCCTTCATATAGCATATACTTGGTTTTGCCCTCATTCACCGCTTAAAGCACTTTGATCCGTTGAAGTCTGTTCGACAAGTAACTATAGTTTATCCAAGAATAAATGTCAGTACAGGGAAGATAGGACATTTGCCTCTTAGTCTGGTCCCTCTTTAAAGCTCACATAGGGTTGCCATGGTGTATATGATGAATCACCACAAAGAGAAAGAGCATTTCGCTTAGGGTTACCATCTCCCCATTTAAAATAAACAAATAAAAATATTGGTGAACGATATAAATTTCATTTATCTTTTTCCTCGCCATCCAGCGTCCCATCTCCAGTCATGAATGGTTGAGCCTTTGCTATTCAAGTATCGAAATCTTCTGCTCTTCGAGTATCGACATCTTCTGCTCTGTAAGTCTAGATGTCGCTGCTCACATTTAAGTGGTTATCACAATATGATCACTAATTGCACAGTCAATGAATTCTAGTTTCGAAACACCGCGAAAATAATCCTTTTTTGCTTAAAAACAACAACAGGGGTGGCCGTGGTGTAGTGTTACTAGCAATCGCTTCTCACTCGGAGGTTCCAGGTTCGAATCCTGCCCATGACAAGTCAGTTTTTCATTTGTGTAATTGGAACTCAGACAGAAAAATTCTACGTGTGAAGGTATAACACTGACACGTAGATTTGGCTATTGTAGAGTTTCAACCACAAAAAAACTAGTGCAAATCACTCTGAGTGAAGAAAAAACTCTCCGTCCTATTCGGACTATCATCCCCGAATAAAATTTAAAATACAAAGTCGAAAAAAATGGTTTGACTACATTTTAACGATTTCTCAAAAAGAGGAGAAAAAATGTTCTTTTTAACAATAACACTGAAAAATCAGTAACGATGTGCTAACATTTGAGAATGGTAACACTGCTTTGATGATGAGATTATTTTCAATGCACAGCCAGCAGTAATGGCGAATGGTGATTTTATGATCATTCTGCCCACGGCTATCGGGCAAGCAAGTCATAGGGTGGCTGTGGTTAAATCTGAAAATAATTACAGCAACAATTGTACACAAAGTTCAGTGGCTTCCTTTGTGTTTCAGTGGTAATGTGCCATTGAGTCCATCTACAGACACCACTGTTAGAAAAAAAGCTTTCCCATAAGCCCTGTTTTTTTTTTTTATAATTTACGCGCGCCTAAGGGGTTAGATACCCTTTTACTGTTGCCAGGGAGCGGGCGGAAAGGTAGAAAGGAGGAGAAAGGAAAATTGTTTTTGTAGTGGTTTGAAACTCAGGTGTGTTTGGTTTCGGTATTTGCTCTCCAGGGGTGGAAGAGTGGAAGGTTATAATTCGCAGTAATTATTTGTGCTTGAAACTCTACAACAGCCAAATCTACGTGTCAGCGTTATGCCTTCACACGCAGAATTTTTCTGTCTGAGTTCCAATTACACAACTGAAAAACTTGAAAGACTTGTTCATGGGCAGGATTCGAACCTAGACCCCTCCGAGTGAGAAGCGATTGCTAGTACCACTACACCACGGCCTGTACTGACATATTTTGTTGGATAAGGTTTAGTGAACCATTCGAGTTCAACTCCTTCTATGCCATATATCTTTAGCTTCTGAACAACTATATCCTGATCTATGGTCTCGAAAACCTGACTGGTAGTTCGTCAAATACGAGTAATGGTTAGCTTCTATATAGCTCTGTGACTGTTTATGCACCACCTTTTCCAGGCCTTTACTATCAGTCATGACTGGACGAAACTTTGATGGATTTACTGTTTTCTTTCATTTTTCAATTAGAACTACAGTTGATTAATTCCAGTCATGCGGAAAAATGCCACTACTCAGCGATTTATTGATGAGGTTCAAAATACAAGGTTCCACAATGTCCAAAACAGACAATAATATTTTCGCGTGCTCACTGATGAGCGTTGGTTGTAAATGTTTGAAGGTTATAATAACTAGGAAATAAAGAATTATACGGCTTCGACTTAGGAACGAATCATGATATTTTAGAGTACGTCTGAAAGTAGGCTTGAGAGTGTACAGATGAGCATTCATAGCGAAACGGATTTTACCTTTAAAAGTTTGTGATGGTGGTGAAAATAGCGATAAAACAGATTGAGACAACAGACATTACGTCGGTGTTCGAGGGTGTCCATTGTCTGAGTTATATTAGTATCACCTATGGGTTTTATTGCACGGTTTTGAATCCTATCTAGCAGGTGCAGATATCTTTTAGGCGCACCGGATGTGAGCATTACACTCCTATTTTGACGACATCGAATATGTGGTCATTCCAACGTAAGGTGTAATTGAATGGAGAGTTTTTCGGTTTCGACGATGTACGTGCCATTCATGGATAATGGCTGATGCCAAACTCTGTTAAATGCCTTAGATATATCAGGTGCAACTATCTTGCTTTCGCCAGATTGATGTACGCTTTGGTTCCACTTTTCGGTGAGACATGCCATCAAATCACCAGTGGACAAGTTCCTACGAAAACCGTACTGCCGGTCATTGAGAAGTTTTTGTGTTTCGAAATATTTCATGAATTGACGGTTTATCAGCGTTTCCATGACCTTGGAAGGAAGGACGTAAGCGTAATGGGTCTGTAGGAGGAGTGAGAAGAGGATTCGCCTTTTTTTTAGAAACGGGCGGGACAAATACTGTTATCAATCTGCTCGGAAAGAGTACTAAAGGGTAGGATTGATGAAAAAACTTACGCAGTGGTTTTTCCACCGTGGAAGAACACCTTTTCAGAAGACCAGCGGATTTTTGTGTGTTAAGATCTTTAAGTATTCTTGCTACTACACGAGTACGAAACTGGATTCGTTCCATTGAAGATTCGACGCACTTAAGTGTATGCGGTGACAGCATAATCTGGAAGTGTTGAGCAAAGCGTTCAGCAGGCAGATTAGCTTCGTCGAAAGAGTTGATAGCTGGAATGGCATTATAAATGAGATTTGGGATGGAGAATGAGGCAGAATTTCTAATATTTTTGACGAACCACCAAACATTTTTACTACCTTTGGCACATTAAGTTAAAGAATGCTGCGAGCTGGTTGCAAATACTCCTTGTACTTGATCATGCTTCAATTATAACTTAAGAACCAATCCAATTTCCAACAACTTTTCACTTTTACCAACCGAAATATTCCTTTTGAAATAATATTGCTGTAATATTAATAGGATTTCATATATGAAAATTTTAAGTTGCATTTCACTAACTTTATTGACTTGTTTAGCAATATATTAAACAAACAATTTATATTTTTCTCTATAGACTTAATATTATTGAATAAAGAAATAACAAGAAAAGCAGTTTCTTCACGTTTCACAAGTGCTTTGTTTACATTTTTCAAATCACGATTCCATTTAAAATATCCCATCTAAACACTTCACAAGCATTTATCTCGAAACTCGCGTATCTTTTCTGGACATTTTAACCCAACACGTATTTGAAAACAAAAATTTCTTTAACAAATTTGTTAATCTTATTCCGTACCGAATTTTAGCTTCCCATACGAATTTGTTCCAGCCAACGAATTGTCAGAAATTGACATAGGGGTTTAAGTACAAAAAATATCCGCCAGATTTTTTTTTGAAGCATTTATAGACCTCATACTTGATGGTGATGAGTTTGATGCTGGGGATGACCTACCATTGTCAACACACACTCAATGTACGTTCAGAGGTTGAATTAAATGAGCAAATTGTAGAGGATTTTTTAAACATCGATGGCTTTGTATGTACTGAAGATGACGACATTGAAATTAATTGATTTTGGAAATCTAAATGACACTGAGAGGTAAGAAGTGATTCAGAGGAAGAGCTTAACGTACAAACAACTGATTCAATAAATTCATATGATAGGCATTGGATCACATTGCCCGTTTGAAATAGTGTGCGAGAGAAAATACGTATACAAAACCTGGAATTAAAATACATATATTACATGTATACATATCATTTGTTGATAGTGATAATCATTAATTTTGGTTGTGTTGTGGTTTGTTCTACATCTACGTTTCCATTCACACATTCATGCTCTATTTCTTTCACATTTCCCGCAGGCGGACATCTTCGGTGACCGGAGAATAGCACTGCAACCGTGGGTGTTTGCCCACGGGAGCTTTCACTGTAGTTGGAGTTTTGTTTATTTCATATTGGATAAATATTGATTAAACCAACCGATATTGCCACTTGTTCCAGTAATTATTCTGGAGATCATCATTTTATCCATAATTGTTTTTATTTTTATACTTAACGATTTTGCCGATTCATTTACATTTGTTACACAAGTAACAAATCTATGTTTCAATGAGAAAATCTAAGTTTCAATCAGATTTGTTACTTCTTGTTTGACAAGTTCTCTACGAAAAACAGTCTTATTAAACACCAAAGTTTTGGTAATGTATTTAGAGCCACCTTTATTAACATGGCTAGTTTGAAATATTATTTCTAATGATTCTTGGTCACTGATTTTATATTCGTTAATTACTTTGGCTTGCACCTTTTTATTTTTTATTATCATGCAATCTATTAGATTGGACGAGTTTTGTGTGGTTCTTGTTGGTTCCGTCACTATTTGTTTGAAACAAATGTCTGAGTTACTTTCAAAAATTCGATTTTATAGGCCCATTGTAATAACATCAGCATATATAGAACAAAAATCTTCTATTTTATGTCTAAAAAAAATACAAAAAATCAGTTCATGTGAGTTTTTGTTATGCGGGCATCTGTAAATAACCACCAATATCACGCTTATATTGATTGCACATTTTTACCTATAACTAGAAAGCATATTCTTTTTTCCCATGGCTATTGTACAGATTTCTTTGACTTGTCATTCAAGTTTAACAGAAAAAAGCACTCCCCCTGTATGACAAGAGATACTATCACGTTTTATTTCAGAGTCTTCGATATTATTATATTAAACGAGTATTTTCAGTAGTACAGATAAAATCAAAATCGCTTTTTGGTATTATCACTTCTAATTGGGTTAAATTTGTTCGAATTCCCCCAATATTTAAACAAAAGCACTTTACCGTAGTATTGTACTTTTATTTGTACATTCTCTGAATTTGTGACCCCCTTCTCCACATTTAGCACATACCTGGCAACTCTCTTTACAATGCTTAGATGCCAAGTTGAAACCCCAACACCTAAAACATCGTAGTACGTTCAAACTTTCATATACCGAGCATCTATCCCATTCTGTATTTAATTTCTTTAAATTCATTACACTTTCAAAACCTAAATTGGCTGATTCTTATATGATATACATATATATATGTTAATACACTTAATTTCATTGCATTGTATATTGTGTTGCCTTTTTATTGCCTCGATAATTTTATCCCCTTCCATATTTTCACTCAACCCTGTAATTAAAAATTTTAGGGAAATGCATTTTCTACAAATGCACGACATACTTATCATTTCATTAGCCAATTTTGATCGTGCCTCATTGTTTTCACATCGAATAAATAGCAGCCGTATGCTTCTATAGGTGGTGCAGTTGAGGGGGCCCACTTTTGTGTGGATCGGGCAAACGATGCTGAGATTTCATTCATCAGGCATATACTCTTCTGACAAGATCTGAGCAATGAATTGGTGTATGCTCTCCACAAAGTCATTTCCAGGAGTTTTGAATACCTCCACCGGAAAGCTGTTAGATATAGCTGCTTTGTTGGATTTCAGCTTAGATATTGCTATTCTTACTTCGTTTTGAGGGATGTTGGGTTTTGTCACCGTTATGCAGTCTGCAGAATAAGTTTTTCCATACTGCAAGGTTTCCTTCTTCATCTTTACAGGATTCGTACGGGCTTAAGAGAAAAGTAACCCAAAGAATAAAGTTCAGTTATACTTCAACCTTCTACTCGATTTGTTTCATTTTGACGCTCGGCGATTCTCTCAAGATATAACTCAAGCTTCTCATACTATTTTTTCTTCTTCTGGAAAATCCGATGATTTTCTCTTTTTTTCTGAGACAAGCGTACAAAACGCTTATTGTTTAGCTGCATCTGTTTGCGGGAACAGATTAGCACATCAGTTGCGACATCTTTGATGGCACGTTGGCAGCGTTGTCACTGGTCTTCGGTACTTGATGATGGCGACATAGGTGTTGTCGAGAAATTTCGGGAGAGGCTTTCGGCGAACATTCTGGCGGTCTCTTACGTTGCGGCTTTTCTACGTTATATTTTCTCACAGTAGTTCTTCTTTGTTGTGGCGCTTGGGAAATCCGCATTCGCACCTTGGCTGCAACAAGGTGGTAATCCGAGGCAATGTTGGTAACCGGAACGTTCGAAAGGCCAAAAATACTGGAGGCATGCCTATGTCTATCGCAAAATTATCAGAAGATCGCCATGTCCCCTTGTATATATTGAGATGCGGAAACCGTTTGGTATAGTGATATTTCAATAACCTCAAGTCCGTTGCCTACCAAAGATGGCGTGAAAATCGTACTAGGCGATTATGACCTCAAACTACGGACATAGCTCATATGTCTTGTCGAGTAGCTCGTAGAAACATACCTTTTCTTCCGTAGGGACATGGGTGCATATTAAGAATTTAGCCTTGATGCGGGTTGTCATAAGACGCTCACTCACGTGTTGGAAGCTCCAGACTTCTTGCCTAAGTCTGCCGCATATAAATCTGCATCCGAATAAGTGCTGCTTCTTTTCTCTGTAGCAACCGCCATAGTATTATATTAAAGGTCTGCATGAATACATACATTTATTTGCTCTTACCAAACGAGTGCAGTTCTTCAGTGTACTCTATTCATTGTCATTATTCAACTAAGTTTGCATTGAGTTAGAGTACCACACCGTAAGAAGCAGTTACTGTACAATACTCGGTAACCTGATAGCAAAATGAGTGCAGCATTTTCATTCTCTCCCACACTTGGGTACTTGAACTTGCTTGATGTGAACGAATCGGGTGCAATTTTTAATGGAAAAAATGCACTGAGTACACTGAGTGCACTGAATAAAACGATTACCAAGTCTAGTTGGTTTCTAGCTTTGGACATGTAGGTGCAATCATCTTGCAGTGCAAAAGAGGAAAATAAAATACATTTATCATGAAGATTTTGATGTTTTGCAGTGGTGGCACCTGCATCAAGTCGAATTGTCACTTCTGTTTAGATTTAGTTGAAAAATATTAGCTACACCAGCAAGTAGTGCTGCTTCTGAACGCATCGTTTCTTCAGCCAGAATGTTAATTTCAGAAAAACGTTGTTTAATTGGATCCGACCCAGTTTTGGTTAATCAAATAATGTTTTTTACATTCCAATATAAATCAAATAGCAATTTGTGAGGATCTCAAAGAACTGTCATAAGAAAATATTAAAAAAAATTAAACCGAATTTGTTTATTTTATTATAAACTAGCCTTGCTGCTGTAAGATTTGACTGTGCATAAGCTATTATATGCATAAAGGTATGGTATATTATTTCATTATTTCAAATTCAAATTGTTTCTGTACCTGCCAAAAATATAAATCAAACTAATAAAGCAACCTGACAGCGATGGAATATGTAAACTAAGGAAATTTTTCTTTCTTTTTTTTTAATTTTACATTTTATTCATATCATATTCAAGTACAGTTTGTTATAAATGAATATTTATATAGTTCTTAATTGATAACATTTAAAACTTAAATTTTCTTTATAAATAAGGTAGATATAATGGTAATACGTATATGTAGGTTGAATTATGTATAACAATTTATAATTTTACTTTAATTAAGCGCTAATCGGTGCATAATATTTTTGGTTAACTTGTTATTTGCTAACACAAATAAATTCGATGGTTTTCCCACACGCGAACATGCAACATATAGTTGCCCATGGGAGAAACATAGATTTTCCAAATCCAATCCGCAAGTGGACATTGTTTGTTTATAGTCATCGCGAAAGCCAGACGAATAGGGAATTGAAGCCTTTTGAATGGTATTGGAGATTCTGACAGTATCATTGGAATACGTGGTAACAGGACGATTTCTCCTTTAAACTTTCCAGCCAAAATGGTTGCTTCAATGACATTTCCGATGGTCCTTTTGATGATCAAACCTGTACCGTTGCATAATCTAGGTGGATTCAAATTACGGAGAAGAATAATCGGTGAACCAATCTTCAACCGAAGATTGTGTGGTGGCAATCCTGGTATATCCAGAGAATTTAAAAATTCAGTTGGATAATTTACGTCCTCGTTTTCATCAACAATGGCGTCGATTGATTTAAAAGACATCAGACCACCTGGCAGCAACTGTTGTATCTGGAAGTTAATTTCGTCAACTTTGACATTTTTTGCTGCTAAAATAGCACGATTACTGAGCCAATTATGATCCAAGTAATTATTGAGTATATCCGGGAAGTCACTCTCAATTAGTTAATTTTTTGTCTGAACTACAGTGCAGAAATTGTCTGGCAATTTGATGCATTGAGTATTTGGATGCAGTTCTATTTCACCGTTTCCAAGAGCCAGTAATTGTTTAGAAAATATTTGTGCCGATAAATCATTTTGCAATTGTACTCGTATGTTTATGGTCGATCGAAGTGTTTCGACATTTCGCCATATAAAATATTGTTTTAAGCATGTGTTAATTTCATCGGCAAAAGTAGAGCGAGGAATGACTGGCAATGTCTGTCGGAAATCACCATCGGAAATCACCAGACAGTAGTAGGACAGTACCACCAAAAATTTATCGTTGCCGTTCAAATCTTGCTTAGTTTTATGTAATGCTTCGAGTGAATGTTTATGAGCCATAGTGCACTCATCCCAAATTATGATGAAACTCCTTTGAACACTGCAGCCATTCCGATTTTTTTTTATGTTACATATTGCGTTTAGTTTATTATGAATGAGTAATGGCAACTTGAATGCTGAATGGGCCATTCGCCCACCATCTAACAAAGTGGTAGCAATGCCTGACGATGCAATTGCCAATGCAATTTTATGTTGCGACCGTATCTTTGCAAGGATCAACGATATTAAAAATGTCTTACCGGTTCTACCTGGTACGGCCAAGAAAAAAAAGCCGCCTTATTCAGCTGCCACTCAGCATAATCCGATTATAAATATTGTTTTGTTCAGCTGTCAGTAATTGCTCATTATTCGTAATAACGGCAGCTAAGTCAACGTCGTTATACTGTTTTTCTCGTTGCAAATCACTGTTAACTAAGGCGGTGGTCGGGAGATCAGGTGATGGCATACCATAATGAGTAAGTGATAAACTTGAAATTAAAATGCATAAATCCTCGATCAGCACTAAAGCATTATACATTATACATTGGTCTGTTTGTCTAACTCGGTGCAATATGTCTTCAGGCATATGATTCTTGTATTTTTCTCACAAAGTGGACGATTGTGTTAGATAACATGTCGTCATAATAATTGCAAATAGTTGACGAATGTTATTCGGCGTGGATGTCAACGCTGCATCAGCAAGTGTCAGGCCCCAATGATTGTCGTTTTCCACCAATTGCAACTCGTGACATGCATCTTAATATGTATTGAACACTCGGCAATCGCAAAACTTTCGAAAGACGTTGGTCCGGGAACATTCACTAACAACAAACGCAAACAAAATAAATCAACGATGTCATTGGCGTTTAAATTTCAATCGATGTTTCCGACAATGGAATCCCGTAAGTGGATGTACTCCTCCGATCTTAATTTAGCCTTGGCTGTATCGATTAAATCGCAAACGTTCGCTTTCGATCTTAGCGTACATATCCACAACGTATTGATGGTACAGCTGACGATATCGAAGGATATAGTTGCCCTGATTATGTCTAATCATCAATCGGTGCGCGTAGTAGTTCATTAACTAACTTTTTTGTTTGTTTTGTGCTCGTAAGGGTTTTTTTTTTCAAACGTAGGTATAGGGTTTTCCAATAAGGACTTGACAAGTTTTTTTTTAAATAAAACGCAAACCATTTGATATATTTCAAAAACTTTATTATCGGCTTGAAGTACAATCAAGACATTTATGAATGGAACTCCACTTCGTTCATATGGCCACCGCGGGCACGTTTGCAGCGGTCGATTCGTTGGACCCATCGCAAAATCATCTTCAGTGACGAAGCTCATTTTTGGCTCAATGGGTTCGTCAATAAGCAAAATATGCGTTATTGGCCGGGTAAAAATCCACATGTGCTTCATGAATCACCACTTCATCCACAAAAAATAACTGTTTGGTGCGGTGTGCATGCCGACGGCGTTATTGGGCCATATTTTTTCGTCGACGATAACGATCGTCACGTTACTGTGAATGGTCAGCGTTATCGCGCCATGATCACCGATTATTTTTGGCCCGAATTGGAAGATATGGACTTGGACGACATGTGGTTTCAACAGGATGATGCCACAAGCCACACAGCACACGCTACAATCGATTTATTGAAGAGTAAGTATGGTGAGCGTGTTATCTCAAGAAATGGACCAGTCGATTGGCCGCCTTGTTCGTGCGATTTAACGCCGCTTGACTATTTTCTGTGGGGCTACGTTAAGTCATTATTTTATGCCAATACGCCGACGACGTTCAGAGCCAACATTGAACGCGAAATAGCGGCCGTTTCGGCCGAATTGTGTGGCCGAGTCGTTGAAAATTGGGTCCAATGAATCGACCGCTGCAAACGTGCCCGCGGTGGCCATATGAACGAAGTCGAGTTCCATTCATAAATGTTTTGATTGTACTTCAAGCCGATAATAAAGTTTTTGAAATATATCAAATGGTTTGCGTTTTATTTTAAAAAAAAGTTGTCAAGTCCGTATTGGAAAACCCTATATATAGATTAGCAATTACATGCCTATTGTCATCATTCGTTTTTGACTTGCAAAAGTATACTCAGTGGTACTCAGTGTAATGTGCACTATTTTTATGAATACCCAATTATAAATACCCGTTCTTTATGAGTACACTGTACTAAGTGTTTCGTTGAAAATAAGTAAAATACTCATTTAGTAAGCAAATATCATGTGATTCATTCATTTTTCTTTTCAAGCTATGAAGTAATGAAGTGTACTTGAAATAAAATGAATGTCTTGGAACTGGTTTCAAGACATTCATTGCAGACCTCTAGTATATATCACAGTTTTTCATCCTCCTTATGTCCAGCTTATCCCATCGCACTTCCTGGATGGCGGTGATATCTATTTCAAGCAGTGTATAGCCTAATTAATATACTCCAGTTATCAACGACTATTTGGGGTGTAATTTTGGCAAAGTCAGCCTTGAATCTTCCTAATGTAATTTGTTGGAATTGAAATGCGCATTCGGATTGTGTAATATTATTTCCATATTCTGTATCTTCGATATCGTTTCTTATTGTTTGTACGAGTATAATTTCTATAAAATTAATATTTATTAAACTTGTTTGACATTTCATCATCATCTGTATAGTTGGTCTCTTCGAAAATGATATCACTTATTTCTGGTTCATTTTGTTTTCACACCAAATTCTTTATATTTTTCCACATTTGCTTTTGCCCATTTGCTGTATTGATTTTTAAATTTATAAATTGGCATTTTGCTTCAATAATTGTATCCTTATGATTTTATATTCATCGTAGCTGGCTTTGTCATTTATAACTCTATTGGGCTTTCCATTAAGTGAGGACAATACATTTGTTGAACTATGTAAGATATCGAAAAAACCTGAACATCTCATATCATTATGAATGGAACTCGACTTCATTGATATGTACACCACCAGCGCTGTAGCCATCCATTCGTTGGATCCAATTTCCAACCACTCTTCAACAGGTTTCGGCCGATATTCTGGAAATTTCACTTTCAATATTGATTCTGAACACGTCTAACGTCTCTGGCTTGTGGGCATAGACCAATGACTGGAGAAAAGTCCAGAAGTGTCAAATCGCACGATCGAGGCGGCCAATTGAATGTTCTATTTCGTGAGATAACACACTCACCAAAGTTTGACTTCAATAGCTCGATTGGCCTGCTGTGTTGCAAGTGGCGCCGTCCTGTTGAAAGCACATTTCACCACTGTGGATGTGGTGGCGCCCCATGAAACACATGTGGGTTTATTGTCGTCAATAGCGCATATTTAGCTTATTCACAAAACCATTTAGCAAGAAATGAGCTTCACCGATGAATATGATTTTGCGATGAATTTCCGAAGCGGTTGTAACCAGTTGCAGAGACCAATTTGAGAAAGTTCAACGCTTCTTTGAGTTAATTTGATGTTATATGGAATTAGGCCGAGATCTTTTCGCAAAATTCGCCACAATGTTGTTTGGGCCATGCCCAATTGCTACAAACGGCGTAGAATGGATTGATTTGGGACTCTGTAAACAGATGCACTTATGGCCTCAATATTTTCAGGACTTCTTGCATTTCCTTCTCTCACTAGCACTGGAAATGTGGACTTAAATTGTTGCACATCAAATTACGAGTTTCGAGTCGTTTGGGGCGATTATAACAATTGAAAGTTGGCGTTAGTGTCTTTAAGAACGAGGCCACCGGCTCCAATTTTTGGTAATAAGATTTAACAATTTGTAAAGGTTGCTCGTTCGAATATTGAACAATAACTAAATGGTAGACATTGGTAAGCAAAATAGTAAAATAGTAGTAGCTTTCACATTTAAAAAAAATATGTAGTTTTTAATAGAAAACCGTGTAGCATTGTGGTATTTTTCGATTCTTTTATTTATAAGAATTTGGAGCCCACTAACTGAAACATTGTATTTGATTGGCTAGTTATGGCTGGTTATTTTCAGAGTTTTAGTGATAAAGAATTTAGCTATTATCTTTTTGAAAATGTTGTCAAATTCATTAGCATTTTCATGAACCAGTATTTTCCCTTTCATATTCAGTATCCACTGTAGTTAGTTCCTGTGAAAATTGTTTCCTGTGGGGTGTATAAAAAAATTTACGGTTTTGCTATTTTTGTCTTTAATGGTTTCATCTTCGGTGAAGATCTCTATACTTTGGTGATCATATATTTTTTCCCTTTCCTCTGGTTTAAGTTTTGTATTTTTTTAAATTTGTCACAATTTAATCAACTATTTTGGTAGATTGTGACATAGATCTCGAGTATTTTTTCATTTTCATTTTCATTTTCATTTCATTTCATTTATTATTAAATATTTGGGATGTACAATAAGATTGATATCTTTTTTAGTACTTAGATACAAATTCAGTAGACAGTATAACTGATTTAACATTTATAATTTAAAACCTTAAAGTACGATACGAGAAGAGATTACTTAAATTACTTAAGAGGTAAAGATTATAGGGAACAAAGAAGGGATTAAGGATGGGTAGTTAAAGAAGAGAAATGCGAGAGGACTGCACTTTTGAAGATTGCACGGTTAGAAATGAATTTGATTCGCGGTGGTAGTGAATTCCATAGTTTGACAGCATGAATGAAAAATAAACGACTTGAGTTCAAATATTGGTGGCGGAAAGGAACGATACTTAAATTTCTTACAGAACGATTAAAGACGAGTTTGTTAAATAAGTAGGATAGACATTTATTGTTAATGATTTTATGTAAGAATATACAATTTCTTGTATTGATGTATTGCTGCAGTGTGCCGCCTAATAGCTTTTTTGTGTGTTCAGAAATATGGTCATATCTACGGAGGCCGTATACGTAGCGCACCGCATCGTTGAATGCTAGTTGTAACTTATGCTGAGACAGTGAGTCAAGGGCGCTGTAGACAACATCTGCGTACATAATGATGGGGGCTATTAATGTTAGTACCAACTTGCGTCTAGTTTCCAACGGAGTAAAGTAAGCCGATAGCCATAATTTGCGTAAACATCCGTAAATCCGACCAATGACTATTTGAGTATGACTGTAGCCTGATAGAGTACGATCAATAACAATGCCCAGACTAGTGCAATGCTCAACAGCAGTAATTTTATTATTACTTAAACATATATCTGGTAGGATATTCAAGCTAAATTTTCTCTTAGATATTGGTATAACTTGCGATTTTAGTGGGTTCAGAAGCAACCCATTAACGACGGACCAAGCATATATTCGGGAAAGATCTTCATTAACAAGAAGAGCTAGCTCAGAGAGCTGGTTAAAGGGTTTCCCTAGATGAAGTTGAACGTCGTCAGCATAAAGATGCACAGATGTTTGCGTGCAGACTGATGGAAGATCATTGATGAACATGCAGAATAATTGACCCTTGAGGAACTCCTTGAACTAAAGTTTTGAGAGGAGAGGATTTGCCGCCAGAGGTAACTCTCTGAAATCTTTCTGATAAATACGAGTAGCTACCAATAAGTTTGACAGCCCTATCACTGAAACCAAAAAAGTTTTTTAGCTTCCACTTTAGGATGTTGTGATCTACCCTATCGAAAGCTTTCGAAAAGTCAAGCAGACAAAGAAGACTTACATAGCCCTTGTCAGAATCCTGCCTTATTTCGTCAAATAGGTTTATCATAGCTGTAGAGCAACTGTGATTTACTCTAAACCCTGATTGTTTCGGGTAGAACAAGTTGTTAGTGGCTACATGGTTCAGGATTTGCTTCTCTAATACTTTTTCAAAAATTTTTGATAAATAAGGTAGTATACTAATTGGTCGGTAGTCAGACGGAGAATTTGCTTTTGTTTTTTTGACAATTAGAAGTATCCTTGCAATTTTCCAAGACATAGGAAGAGTTGATGTGGTAATGCAAAAGTTGATAACATGAGTGAGATGGCCAACAATAAGAGGTAAAATAAGTTTAATAAACCGTATTGATAGACCATCCTCTTCGATAGCGTCAGACTTAACGGCCATGGTGCATTTAAAAACTTCATTTTCACTCACCACTTCAAAATCTTCTAGTCTTTGCACAGAACTTTCCGACTGTGCCGAGATGCGGTTAGCATCGAGACCGTTATCATGGAGTTGATCGCCTACAAAAAAGTTATTAAGAAGATCTGGGTCGAGAGCACTTTGAGGGTTAAGGACTTTAGAGACACCAATTTTTTTTATGTTTCTCCAAAGTGTTTTGGCGGGTAAAGAGGCATTAAGCTTTGATGCAAAGTAGTTCTTTTTAGATGCACGTATAATCAGAGTTGCATGATTTCGGGCTTGTTTAAATGCTTCCCAATTGATATTCGTTGATCGGCACTTCCATCTACTGTGCAATTTATTTCGAATCTTGATTATATTAATCACATCGGAGGTGAACCAAGGACAGTTTTGGTTTTGTACTTTTACTGTTTTTGTCGGTACATGTTGATTAAACAGTTGGGTTAGGATCGATTGAAAGGAATCAACTTTGTCATTGGGATCAGCCTTCAGTCTACACTGCATCCAAGAGGAGGATGTTGTAGCCAGCTGAAGGGCATTAATATCAACCGATTTGAAGTCTTTATACGTGAAAGAGTCAGTAGTAGAACATTTAGATAAGTTCATATTGTATGTCAGGAAGATAAGGTCATGATCAGAGATATCAAGAGATATCTGGTCAGAAAGAAGTACGAGCTTTGGATCAGAGACTATAAAAAGGTCAAGAAGACTGGGTGAACAATCTGGGACAAAGCGTGTGGGATAGGTGGTATTAACTATACTCAGACCAACAGAGGACACTGAGTCTTTCAACTGAAATGCTCGTGAGTCATTTCTTAACAAATCAGCATTGAAATCTCCGCAAACAATTATATGCTCATAAAGTGCACAACATTCCGAAAGAGTAAGAAAGAAAAGCGCCGAAGAACATCTTCGGTTTTTACTATACACACAAGAGACGAGACACTAAGTATTACAGCCCCTTATTTCAACAGCAATAAACTCAACACCAGGTCCACTGGATTTAAAAATGCTTTCCGACTTAATAGTTGACTTACAGTAAATTGCCACACCTCCACCTGTGGTCTCAGTGATTCTATCATTCCTATGCAGTTTGAAATTTGGTATGTCATAGATTTCGTCAGATATATTTGGTTTGAACCATGTTTCATTCACACAAATAACATCGATACAAGAAGTTGTGAACAAGTATTTTAAATAGTCTAATTTAGTGTCATTTAAGCTACGTGCATTTAAATAATAAACTCGGAGTCCATTAAATCGCTGGGAAATAATATTTGCCATAGTGTATGTTGATTTCATACATACTGTACATCTCACTGGAGGAAGAGCTTGAAACATCCATAGTATAAAATCAAGAGCAGGCGAGACAAAAAAAGAGTGAATTCCTAGCGAGGGTGATGGGTAATAGAGGAAATTTAACAAGAGTGGGAGAAGAAACAGTGAATATGGAGTTTACAATAACAATAATTTAGAATAAAGAATTATCGTCAATTATATATCAGGAAGATCATCTGGGCTTTCAATGCGAAAGCTTTTTCCGCTCGCCGTCTTCCTAACATAAACATCTCCATACCTTGTGTGCACAGCAAACAGTTGTTTTTTTCTTCGGAGACCAAGGGCGCTGTTTAAAAGAAAGCGTGTTATCTTTGTTAAGCTCTCATTGAGAAAACAGCTGTTGCTCGATTCGATGCCCAGATCGTGAAGACGAAGCTCACTGGCATTTAGCTTTCGGTAGTTTGCAGCTGACTTCAAAACAGTATTTCTCTCGAAAGAGTTGCTGAATTTTATATAGCAATTGGTGGTGGTGTTGTCCCATTATTTCTGCTTCTGGTACGAAAAATGCTCATTAGTAGAGGCGGCTTACAATTAATAGTGTGACAAAGTCGATTGAATAAACTTCTTAGGTTCTCCTCAGGCTGAATCGGTATACCGAAGAGCACAGCGTCGCATGAGATCCCCTTCTTCTCAAGCAGGTTGCATTGCTTTTGCATAGCTGCAATTTATTGTATTGCTCAATTTTTTGGAAGGCAGTTCAAAGATTCTTTTTATTTGCATGATACACACCACGTCATGAAATTTATTGATTTTTTAATCACATTGCTTATATTCCAATTAATTTTAACATATAATGTGACCCCTTCTGTTCTCGTTGAGTTTTAAGAGCAAGATATCTCATTATAACCGCTTAAACTTAGTAGCGGAAGATAAAACAGTGAAAAACTAAAGAAATTTTCCAAAAGGCTTTAGATACAGTCGAAATAGTGTTATCGAAATGCTTAAGCAGTGCAGAATAGACGGAAGGTACCTGCAACTTTTGCAACAGATATACGACAACGCTACAGCATGCGTTGTGCTACACGAAAAAACAAAGAAGTATGGAGTAGAAAGAGGAATCAGGCAAGGGGACGCAATTCCACCAAAACTTTTTACATCGGTTTTGGAATATGCTTTCAAAAATCTAGATTGGGACGACAAAGGCATAAATATCGACGGAGAGTACCTAAGCCATCTACGCTTTGCGGATGACATAGTCATTATAACTGACACTCTACACGACGCGAAAGCAAGATTGGACGAACCAGTGGGGCTAAGCATAAACTTTCAAAAGACAAAATTTATGACTAACTTAGTAACCCTAGGAAACCTTACGACAACAGATGGAAAGGAGATCGAACAGGTATTCAAATACAATAAAAATATCTGAGACACGAAGTCAGCATATTAAGATACAACTAAACCCATGAATTCCAACGACGTATTGGACTAGGCGTCAGAAACAGAGGAAGGCCACCAACACGATGGACTGACGATATCAAATGAGTGGTTCCAGAAAATTGGATTCAAACAGCTCAGGATAGAAGAACGTGGAAAAATATATATACGGCCTATGTTTGACTTTGGACCAGACAGGCTATATGATGTATGTACCCATTATGACGGAATGTGCTCGGAGTTCTGGTCCATACGCGTAGCTTTTCTTGTGTCTGACATTGTAGCTGAGCTATTTTTTCCTAGATAGAGAGCAAGATAGCCAGCATATTGGGGACAGCTTTCGATGCTATAAGCCCTGTGGCCCTATTAGCAAACTTCGTTTGTTGTACCGTGTTATTCCTACTTGCCGCTATTTGGGTGTAGGTAATTTGGGTCGCGACGGCTAGTATTTGAAACTGTACGGGTGGCCGTTTAACTACTATCTGTTACTGAGCCAGACTCACATTTTTTCAATATTGGGACTTAAGGCTAAGGACTGATAGTTTGCAGTTTGTCCCGGGTTTTTACACAAGGTAGTCGAGTGTTGGCCCTTTTCTGACACTGTATCCTTACTAAGACAATTTCCCTTGATTTGTGGTCCTTTCCGCACTTCACATATTATACAATTTTATTTCTAATATTTTTTAGACCGTCCACTTTGTTGTTGGGACGGAGCTGAACTATAAAGATCGATAGCTTTCGCTTCTCACTTTCTGCTTTATCTGTGGTGAATAGAACTGTAGTTTTTGATCTTTACGATCAGTCCTGTCTTAAGACGAGATATAAGAGTTGAGAATGAACAATAAGTGACAGAGCCGAAAATGAATCTTGAGCTCGTCCCCATGCAAGAATAAAGCATTCGAAAAATTTACTTGATACTCTCTGTAACAAAAAAAAAAAACAGAAAATATTTCAACAAGCTCAGCAAGATTTTTAATTTATTTTTTTGCAAATACTTTCCTACTTCTATTAATAAACTAGTCGCCTCAAAAGCAATACTGCATTAAAGTGCGCCACACCAACAGTTTTTTTCATAGTTTAACACATCTTCTATTTAGTAATAGTCAAGTGATAGGGTGATTGCGTACTCTTTCGTGTTTGATGAAGTACAAATTAGAAAATATCTCACGTATTCACACATTATACTACACCTAATGATTTGATTTCAATTATTATTCACCACTTAACATACTCGTATTGTATTTTAATCCAGTCATATTTTTTCTTCTTTTTATTCTTTTTAGGTGTACATTCCACAATTGCCGGATACTTTGGAACAAATACCACCATTGTGCTCTACATTTATTATGCTAGGCATTCTATCCGAATGGAGTAAGGAGGATCTACAAGAAATTTCTCGATTAATTGTGAATCAATCACTCGAGATCTCCATCGACATGGAGGTAAATTATTCCAGAAACCAAGCTCTTCATTTTTGAATAACATTCTCTCATATTTCACACAGCTAAATCAATTCAAATTTATTCAAATGAAATGGAGAGAATTCAATTTTGCCGAGTATCTAATTTTACAGAAAAAAATTGGTGCTCCCGTTCAAAATGAGATTTTACGCGATAACTTCCTTAGGGTAATGAACAAAACGCAATATGCAGTGCCAATTATGCCAAGCAACACAGTCATGATTTGCAATAACAGCAATACCAATATACCATTGTATTCAAATCGAGAAGTTATGATGAAGAGGCCAGTTGCTGCACGGCAACTTCATCCAACCACAATGGTGAGCAGGAATTTCTTGATTGAATGAATTTTCTAAATCTCTTTCGCATTTTTGTAGGGCAATTCCAGATACCCAAATGCATTTGGAAATCTCCACTCCATGGTGCAAGGTAAGATTCCATTATTTGTTGTGAAAATAAAGAACACCATTTGATTGTGAACATCTTCTTAATAGGCTTCCAACAACAAAATACTCGTATTGCTTATGCAGGACCTCAGCAGAAGGTCTATACTCCGCGATATACGCGACCAGTGCCACCAGCTCCCTTAGAACCACTTCGTTCACCAGTTAAACGTGGACCAGCAACGTTTAAGTCAAATACTTTGGTTGTGGGTAACAGTTATGAAGTCTGTTGTAGCTTTGTAGAGAATGGTCCGTGTTTATTTTCGGTCCAACTGATGACCGAACAAAGTAAACTCACAGAAATGATGAACAAAATCGAATCGGTGCAACTAAAGTCGTTCACGGATAAACCAACACTTGGCACGGCGTGTATTGCACGATATTCGGAAGACGGCCAACTATACAGAGCTCTGATAACAGGAGTACAACCCACAGCCTGTAAGGTTAACTATATTGATTACGGCAATGCCGAAATTGTGCAATTCCGAGACCTCTACGAAATACCTGAAGAATACTTAAAGCACAAAGCTTTCGCCATACGTTTCACTCTCTCCGGCTACAAAGAGCTAGAGCCAATTGATGAGAGTCTTAAGAAAGCCTTCAAAGAAATGGTGCTTTTCAAAAACTGCAATTTAAAAGTAATGCCCCTAGAAGGTCCTCCACTTGTTCAATACTGTGAACTACGACTTGGCGACAAAGATATCTTCGAAACTTTGAAACAAATTCAACGCTGTCGTTTAGTTTTTCCAAAAGCTGAAGGCCTTACCACAAACGACGTAGTCGAGATTCGTTACATAGATTCGCCAAAGCATTTCTACGTACAAAAAATCTCCAACATTGAGGAGTTTGAAAAAATGATGGACGATATGTTTGTCTACTATAATAAGAAACAAGTTGTGCCGAATCACCTGGCGATTGGAACTCCTTGTATGGTTAAATACGATAATGAGTGGTATCGTGCCGAAGTGATGCGTGCCGATGGGATGACAATTGTTGTACGTCACGTCGATTTCGGCTATGAACAAAAAGTAACTAAGAATCTCTTGAGTACTGTCTCGGAGAAGCATTTAAAATTGCCAAGACAAGCAATTCAGTGTTGTCTCAAAGGTTTCGAGAATAACGAAATGACACGAGATTTAGCAACCACACAATTCGAAATGCTAGCGGAGGAATCCAATCGTAGTCGTCGTTCGTTTACTGTGAAAGTATTTCGCATCCAGCCAAATAGTGCGTACCTAGTCAATCTTTGCACCAAGGACTTGAATGTTATGAAAAAATTGTATAAACTTAGTATGCCCTTTGATCAGTACATATCCATGGAGAAGGAAGAATTAAGCAATCACTCTAATGGCTACGATAAGAAACCACATGCACAGCATCAATATCAACAAATGCAACCAATCCATCAGCAGCAGCAACAGTTTCATATGCCTCTACAGCAAATTCAACATCATTCTCCTCTGGAGGCAAGGAAATCGGGAAATTATTTAAATTCCACTTCTGTTCATAGCGGAGACGAACGCAGTGGTAATAGAAATTCACAAAACAGCAATATATCAGCAGAATGGGACAAAAATAGTTCAAGTTCGCTCGAGAACAGAGATTCTCGATCGAGTTCAAGTGAGCATAAGACCAGGAAATATCCACAACATTCATCAGTGCAGCTAAGAGGGAATAGAGATCAACGTTCAGATCGCATGAATAAAAGTTCAAGTTCGAGTGATAAGCGTTCGAGTTATGATGAAAATAAAAAGACACCCTACAACAAAAACAAAAACAATGTGCCACCTAGATTTTTGAATGCGAAAATCCAACAAGAGCCGGTTGATAATAGGTGAGTTTAAGTTGTGCTGTGTGTGAGTTAGTGTACGAGTTTTAGCTCGTACTACGGTCTCAGGGCGTCTGCTCTTCTTTCTGCCTGGGTAAACAAAATCCATCGCAATGTATGACAAACAACAAAATTATAACATTTCCGAAGCGAATGCCCGATCTATGGCCACGTTTCCCAGCGAATTGTGAAGCCAATGTATATGATTCCGATATGTTATCTCGTGATGATCCAACGACTTGGCCAGAAAATCCGGAATTTGTTTCGTAGAAAACGATCTAAAGACGTTTAATGCTTCTGTCGATAGTGCAGTGCATTGTTCAGTTGATGTCTTTAAATAGCAACACGTAGCAGTCGTAACTTGATCTTTTAACTTTTAACTAATGCTGTTGGCTATATCTTTTCAGTTTTACCTTCAGAGCCGGTTGATCTGTCATGATACCTTTTATATTTTAACGATGAGGTAGTTCTTAAGCGGGAGATTCTATGTCATAGCAAAGTTTTCGGCAAAATCTCTCATAACATTATTTTGCTCAAACTAAAGGCTCTTGATTAAATCCTAGTTAGAAGATCGACATTATAATGTTTTATTTAGGTCCTGAATTTCTAACAGCATTAAAGCCTTTTCCGGTGTACCTCAATCAATGATGTTGATCTTATCACTGAAAGCTCATACTGGGTGAGTTTTTTAACTTGAGACATCCAAATTACTCGATATCGCGAAAAATGTTTCAGACAAAAGTCACAAGGTTCTGAAGGGGACATAAAATGGTGACCACGAGTTTGACCTTGAGCCCCATTTTCAAGGTCGAACGAAGGTCACTTTTGATTTTTTAATGGAAACCCCTATTTTTTTTGACAGATTCGTAATCTGCGTGAAAGATTACAATTCTTTTACATGAAACACTTTTTTCAAAAATGCGTTCTTTTCCCGTCGAGTAATTTTGATGTCTCAAGTTAAAAAACTCACCCTGTGTATATCTGTCTACGTCGATGACATGAAAATCCCCAAACATTTCTCAACCTACTCTGATTGTGTTTTACTGCAGAATAATAATTTGGACAGATTTTCTACTTGGTGCATAAAGAATTGGCACAATGTTAGTAAGTGCCACACAATAACCTACAAACCTGTCCCCTTAGTAACTGAATTGCGGGATATGTATAAGTATATATGAACTCAATTTTCGTTCCCATATTAACAGTATCATAAATATCAAACACTCCAGCCCTATTCTACTATATATTTGTTCGCCCTTTTCTTGAATAAAGCTAGCCAAGTTTGGTCACCTACTACATCACCCATATTCGATTCGCTTTACCGGGACTCCCCTGGACTGATAATTTATTTACCACCGTACACAGATCGGCTGAAACTTATGGACTTACAGTAACTTTCTGTACGCTGAAAAGTTGCCGACATTCTCTTCGTCCATCAGATACTAGCCGGTGACATCGACAGCCCGACTTTATCGTGTTATCTCTCTTGACGCCAACCCACATACTCTAAGGTCTGTACCATTCTTTCGACTCAATCCTCACCGAGCAAATTCCGGATACCTAAACAATGAAACACACAATTATGATGACCACCTTACTCTTCAAATAACTCCACAGGAAGAAGTCTAAAGGAATAAGAAATAATGCGATCTTCAAATTTCATATGTAATAAATTGATTGATTGATGGCTTGTGTGGGACGGTTGTACCATCCTGTTGAAACCAGAGATCGTCCAGACCCAATTCATTCAATTTTGAAAAAAAAATAGCCGGTTCTCCATTCACTGTAACTGTCTCTCCAGTCTCATCTTCGAAAAAGTACGGGCCAATAATGCGGCCAACCCGTAATCCGCACCATACAGTGACTTTTTTGGGATGCATTGGTTTTTTGTGAATTTCGTATGGGTTTTGCTGGTCCCCAGAAACGACAATTTCGTTTATTTACGCATCCATCCATCCAAAAATGGGCTTCATCGGAAAAGATAAAATTCGATGACAAATTGTCCTGGTGATCACACATCCAGTTAATAAAGCGGCGACGTCGTAGATAGTCTAAAGGCTTTAATTGTTGTGTAATTTGGATTTTATAGGCGTGTAAATGAAGATAAAGTTTTAAAATTCACTGTAAAGTGTCATAACTGAGGCCCAATTGTTGACTTCGGCGACGAATTGAGGTGCCTGGCTGGTTTTGAACACTTTCGCTCACAGTGGTGATTTTTTGGCGTGTACGTGCTGGCCGAGCATGCTGATATGGAGTTTGACCAGATACTGAATCAGTTTCTTCAAAACGTTTCACCATTGCACGAGTTCCGGACTCACTAGCGCGATTATGTTGACCGAAAAATTCACGAGTCTTACGAAATGTTACTGTTGCAGATCACCCATTTTCGTAATAGGATTGAATAACATCTGTCAAAAAGACCAATTCAGTAAATGACAGTAATTGACAGCCAACATCCGCACTATCTGTTGGTTCTCCCTTTAGAGTCAATATCTAGGATGATATGGGAATATACCGGTGTACAAACCCGATTTCCACCTCGACAAAATTTCCCTACCTTTGCTCCTTGACCCAATCACCCAACCCCTTAGTTTTAAGTTGGTTTTGTTAGTTTTAAGTGTACTTTGTGCTTGTAATAAGCTACATGACAACATTTGTCTGGAACAGCTGCCGTTTGCTCTTTAGGCTTATATCATAACTTCTCTATAACAAGCAGATTTTGTCTTGTTTATTCGGTTGTCTCATTCTTATCAAAGACCATACTTTCAAGGTATTAAAAACAGTTTAGTTTCTCTACTCGTTGTCCTGCCATTCTAATTTGTGTGGTTGAGGTGGGAATATGATTTGAGTTTTGTTGAAGTTTTTCTTCAATTTAACCACACTTGTGTACCTCTCTACTCCAGCTATCACTTAGTGGATGTCCACGAGCAATATTTCATAGGATACCATCTGTCACTTTCCATAGAAAGAAAGAATGATAGAATGATATAAAATTAAGGATGGGCATTTCATAGCATACTATTTCAGTCAAAAAATGGACACAAATGTCAAATTACAACGGAAATAACAGCTCATAGAATTATATCCATAGAATGCTATGAGCTAAGCAATCCATAGAAAGCAATTTTTCATATCATACTATTAGTAGTCTCCACAGGCAATTTTTATAGAATTATTATTATTATTATTAAAAATATCAATACACAATTACAAATTGTTACTAATAAAGGGTTTTCCAATAGGGAATTGACAACTTTGAATTTAATTTGTGAACGCACTCTTTCACTAATCATCAAACTGTCATTGTCAATTTATTCAGTAAACTCAACATTTTCATCATGGTAAAGTACACGAACGAGCAACGTTTGCAAATTATAAAAATTTTCTACCGAAATTTGGAGTCGGTGACTGCAACTTTAAGACCATTAACTCCAATTTTCGGTCGCAATTCTCGCCCTAGTAGACAGGCAATAACAAGTTTAGTGCAAAAATTTGAGTCTACATATTCGTTGTGTGATGTTGCCGTGTGAGTGAGATAACGGGTTGGTCGAAGTGTCGAAAATATCGCAGCCGTTCAGGCGTCCGTAGCAAACGATCCAAATCAGTCAATTCCACGGCGTTCTCAAGAATTGGGCATCGCTCAGACCACATTATGGCGTATTCTGGGTAAGGATCTTTGTTTACACCCATACAAGATCAAGCTCACTCAAGAATTGAAGCCGATGGACCATTTGAAGCGACGTACGTTCTCCGATTGGGTTCTGGAGAAGATGCGCCAAGATGATGAATTTCATCGCAAAATGATCTTCAGTGACGAAGCTCATTTTTGGCTCAATGGGTTCGTTAATAAGCAAAATATGCGTTATCCACATGTGCTTCATGAATCACCACTTCATCCACAAAAAATAACTATTTGGTGCGGTTTGCATGCCGGCGGCGTTATTTGGCCATATTTTTTCGTCGACGATAACGATCGTCACGTTACTGTGAATCTTCAGCGTTATCGCGCCATGATCACCGATTATTTTTGGCCGGAATTGGAAGATATGGACTTGGACGACATGTGGTTTCAACAGGATGATGCCACAAGCCACACAGTACACGCTACAATCGATTTATTGAAGAGTAATTATAGTCAGCGTGTTATCTCAAGACATGGGCCAGTCGATTGGCCGCCTCGTTCGTGCGATTTAGCGCCACTTGACTATTTTCTGTGGGGCTACGTTAAGTCATTGTTTTATGCCAACACGCCGACGACGTTGGAAGAGCTCAGAGCCAACATTGAACGCGAAATAGCGGCCGTTTCGGCCAAAATGTGTGGCCGAGTCGTTGAAAATTGGGTCCAATGAATCGACCGCTGCAAACGTGCCCGCGGTAGCCATATGGACGAAGTCGAGTTCCATTCTTAATGTTTTGATTGTACTTCAAGCCGATAATAAAGTTTTTGAAATATCTCTAATGGTTTGCGTTTTATTTAAAAAAAAAAGTTGTCAAGTCCTTATTGGAAAACCTTATATAAGAGTAAAGAGGAACTAGCAGCAGTGGCTTTCGGCTCTTGAAAGTAATAAAAAATTATATAATGATTTTAAGTTCGTTTATGGTTTTTTTTAATTTCTCAATATTGCTTTAGTTTGGCTCTCTAAGGTGTTCCAATAGATTATAGCTCTGGCTATGTGTCGCTTTAGATAGAGTCGGGAGAAGGTGTTGTAGGTGTAGGTGGGATCTGTCGGGGCGGAGTTTGCTGCAGCATGAACAACAGTTCATTACCTTTAATTCAAACATGAGCTTTATCTTCGATCTCGATTTTATTAGGATATTCCGGATTTTGATATGTATGTCATTTCTAGGATTCACAATGCCTTGTAGTACTGACAGGCTATCAGAGCAAATGACCCATTTGCCTGCTGCTTGTGAAATTTTGTTTGTGGCTTCAAGTATAGCTAAAGCTTCAGTGGTGTAAATTGAAGCAATATTTGGCAGATTTCCTTGTGTGTTGATAGAACCAGCTTTAGTTACAACTGCGAAAGCTGTGTTTATTTTTGTTTTGGAACCATCTGTGTATATGAAGTTCCAGCCTTTGCCTTTCAGATCAGTCGAGATTTCGAGGAATCGTGCTTTATAAGTAGTATTACTCGTAACTTCCTTGCGCAACTCATGTAGATCGAGGGGCACTGAGTTAGAGTCAAGGCATTCTATGAAATAGTGCTCGTGGAGACACCGTGTAAAGAATTAAGTAGATAATGAACCATTGTAGTTAAGTTGTTGCAGTTCATTGAGTTCCTCCGTTTTCCGTCGATAGAGAAGCGCAACACACGTCAGGCATTACAAAGAAAAAAGTACTAGGCAAAGGTAATATATATACTCTGGATCTTGAATTTGTCTGACAGCATCCCGCTCTGCAGGACATGACATTTTTAGTTCTTTTTTAGCCATTGATAAGCAACCGATGCAACGGAGCTTGATATTTCACGCACTATTCGATGATGATCCATCGTTGTGCTGATACGATCGATACAGGAGGATACCGATTGAAAACCCTCTTGGTCGGCTGTTATAGGTTCAAGGTGACGCTTTATTCGCTCGAGGCTTACTTTAACTATCATTTTGGCATTTAGAACTCTGTTTCACCCTTCGGGAAAAGATTTGGTTTCCCAGAATTTCTCCACCAGTGGATGCAAGAGATCTGAAGATTCTGTTGGCGTTGCTTTTGAGATCTCCACCGGAATACCATCAAGCCCTACCGCCTTTTTTTCAGTGATTTCATTACGATAGTATTCTGTGCTTTACTGATAGCCGAGGGGCGAATGCGAGCAATGCGGTGGCCGTGGTGTAGTGGTACTAGCAATCCCTTCTCACTCGGGGGGTCAAGGTTCGAATCCTGCCCATGACAAGTCTTTCAAGTTTTTCATTTGTGTAATTGGAACTCAGACAGAAAAATTCTGCGTGTGAAGGCAATATAACACTGACACGTAGATTTGGCTGTTGTAGAGTTTCAAGCACAAAAAACTAGTGCGAATTATAATCTTCGAATCACTCTGAGTGGAGAAAAAACTCTCCGTCCTATTCGGACTACCACCCCTGAAGAGCGAATATCGAAACCAAATACACCTGAGTTTCAAACCACTACAAAAACAATTTTCCTTTCTCCTCCTTTTACCTTTCCGCCCGCGGCCTAGCAACAGTAAAAGGCGCGCGTAAATTATATAAAAAAAAAAATTGTTAGTTCGGGGAGCTCATCGCGAATTGGTAGAATATCGCTGGCGAGTACTTGGTTAAAGGTCTAAGCGAATGTTCGAGTTCGAGACAAGGAAAGGACCAACAAGGATTTAACTATGTGTTCTTTAAACCGGAGACCGTTCCACCGTGTCTCTCTTCATTGCTATCGTTCGACAATGTCTGGCGCTCCAGATAACAATGCTCCAATGTTCTAGAATAGTTGGCTATACCATTCTTCTGATAGCTTTCAGTCCTTGTCAAAGAGATTACCTTAGCTGTTGTTAGTCAGTTAGTTATTTAGTTTCTTTAGTTCTGTATTCGGTCGTTGTTGTACTCGTATATTGCTAGGTCTCCTTTTGGATGTTCATGAGGTAATTTCGAAAACGACCGCATATTGCAAAATGATAGATTTGATTTTTCATAAATCCGTCAAGCGACTGGTAACTGACTTACTGATTTGTTGTCAAACATGGGACCTCCTATGACAAAGCAGAGATCATTTCAAATATCCAAAACCCGTTCGTCATTCTCATTCCGTTCTCTAATTAGTTGTGTGCATAACATGTCTGAGCCCTTGATTGTTAGTGTTTACATGGCATTTAGATCTCCCACAATGAAGATGTCGTTTGATGCTACGTTGTTGACGTTGACGTTGTTTTAAATGTTATCGTTCTCGATCTCAGTCGCAAAATTTGTTGGAGTTATGGACTGTATAATAATGACTTTTTTTTTTTACTCTACTCTAGAGAGTCTGGTTGTTATGATTATTTCACCATGATGCTGCTAAGCCAGTAACCTATTGTAGTTCTTTCTTGACAACATCAATTTCACTTTATGTTGATGGTTACTATTGTGTGGATTTCCGAAATACAGTAACACAATGCTTTTACAATGTTGGCATTGAACCAACCCATTGTGCTCGCTCCTCACGTGTCTAATTTAAATCCATTGAAGTTACGTTTCAGCTGGTGGTTTCAGGAATTATCCACTTGGTCGAGAAGAGTGTGATATTCCAGAAAAGTATCTTCATCCGAGTATAATTGTTAAATCATCGTTTAATTAGTCCTTATCTTAGGAGTGGTGTCTGTTTCGATTTTGGCTGTACAGGTTTAGTGATCCGAATCGCTGGCCCAGGTCACTAACACTAGGCATTTGCACTTACCATTTTAGTATACGAGCATGAATGATTTCTAGATTTCTAGGGAAGTATTCCCGGGCACCATCATTAGGAGGCAAGGCAAGCACTTCGTCACAAACACGATTGTAACTCTAGTAGATCAATTCAAATTTTGACAGCACAGTAGCCCATCGATTTCATGCAGGAAAGAATTGGAAGAATGTTTTCCTGTTACGAGTAGATTCTGGTTGATCAAAGCATTCTACGTGCAACTTTGCTTCCATAGAATCGATTCAGGAGGTAAGGATTTAAACGGATATGGGTTTTGTCGGCCAGATAATTACTAAGTAGCTTGAAGTCTACGATCCTCCACAGTGAGCAATGTCAAACGGTAGCTCTGTAATTATATGGGTGGCCCGTACCTATTCATCATTAAATTCATCAAGCGTTCTAAGCAGATTCAGATCGCTATAGACATGAGTGCTAAATTCGGGCAAAATAGGAGTTCGAATCTTTAAGCGAGGTAGGACATCAAAGATGAGTCCAGTAAAGTAAATATAATAGCTGTTTTTCAGAAGTTGGAGGTTCCGCAAAAAAGATTGCGCTATTATGTAGTTCTTGCGTCTTTAAGCTTTTCAATTTTCTTATCTAATTAGTGGCGGCAATAACAATTGATTCAAGCTACTGACTAGAAATCATAAGCTATCTTGTCCAGCTCAATAGTTTTTCTTACGTCGATACCCTGTGTGGAATTCTCTACATATTTGTTTTTTTGGGGTGGCCGTGGTGTAGTGGTAGTAGCAAACGCTTCTCACTCGGATGGTCCAGGTTCGAATCCTGCCCATGGCAAGTCAGTTTTTCATTGTGTAATTGGAACTCAGCCAGAAAAATTCTGCGTGTGAAGGCATAACACTGACACGTAGATTTGGCTGTTGTAGAGTTTCAAGCACAGAAAAGAAAAAAAAAAATACTGTGATATACCTCGAATCACTCTGAGTGGAGAAAAAAACTCTCCGTCCTATTCGGACTCCCACCCCAGGGGAGCAAACATAGAAACCAAACACACCTGAGTTTCAAACCACTACAAAAACAATTTTCCTTTCTCCTCCTTCTATCTTTCCGCCCGCGCCCTGGCAACAGTAAAAGGGTATCAACCCCTTAGGCACGCGTAAATTATAAAAAAAAAAAAAAAAAAAAAAAATGGATCGTAGGTGTTGTAAGGTGTGTTTCAAAGGTCATCCTCTCTATATGTTTTGGCCCTTTTTTGACTTCAACTTATTTCCAATATTTAACTCGTATACAATCTAAAGCACTGTTTTCCGCTTAATTTCAGACGCCAGCCAAAATCGAACCAACAGAAGTTCAAGGACCGTCCCCAATTTCCAATGGAAGGATATTCCCAATCAAAAAAACAGGCTTCCTCTTCCGCATCGTCTCAACGTGAATCAAACGATGGTATTATCGAAGTTACAGTGATTGAGGAATACGTTCCATTGGATAAAGAATTCGTGAAGCTACTGATCGATGTGCCAGCACGTGAAGAAGTCATGATCTGTTGGTGGGTTTCTCCGCATCAATTCTACACACATCTAAAGTCAAGAAATCAAGAATTCGAAAAGCTAATGCGACAGATTCAAGCATTCTATCGCAACAAACAAACAAAACAAATGTCCCTTAAAGTTGGCTCGAACGTAATTGCTCGCTATCGTAAAGACAACATTTTATACCGAGCACGTATCATTGCCTGCAATCAAATGTTACGAAAATACAAGGTTTTCTTCGTTGATTTTGGCAATCAATCGACCGTTGGTGATCAGGACATTTGGCAAGTGGAAAAACGCTTTGCTGATTTCCCTCAAATGGCTAATCTTTGCTGCTTTGATAGTATTATTTCAAATTATGATAATTCATACATAATTGAACGCATGGACAAGTACTTACCGGTAGGAGCTGGACTTCTATGTGAGTATCTGGAACGTGAAGAGGATTTGTATTATGTAAATATAAATGTAAATGGAGCCTCACTCAAAACTGCATTAGTAAATGATGGGATGCTCTCTGTAGTTAGTCCAGGTAAGAGGGCGAATTCAATTTAAAAAAAATATATATTTGTTTTCTTTACAAAATGCTCTCGTTTACAGATACACAGCTTGAGCTTTTATCCGGACAACAAATTCGTGCCAAGATTACTTCCATAAATAATATGCTCAATTTTAAAATTCAAATTGAAGGCTGTGATGTTAAACTTTTATGTTCCTACGACGATGTGAGATATGTGAAATCGAATCCAGACATGGCGAAGAAGTTCAAAAAATTCTACGATGGGAAATCATGCGTGCTAAATATATCACAAGTGACTGATGATAAAGTGTAAGTATTGAAAAAATAATTTCCTAATTAGTTGCATAATCAATTATGCATCCCAATTTGTAAAGATTCGATTAGACATTGAAGCGTTAGTGACAGTTGGAGTTGGGAATCGATGCTCGATGATTATATCACCTTTTGGAGATGTTAATTTATTTTTATTTTAGCTTGTGTGCACGGGTTTCGATTTCTTTGTAGTATATGTGCAAATACCCCTTTGTAAGTAGCTTCAAATCGTTGATCAGTTTAACCTCCCGTGGCAATGCTTAAGTGAAGTTCTTTCCTAAATTAAGTTTCTTTCTATAGCTAACTAATTTTGATGGTGTTTGTTCACCTATTTCGTTGTTCTTTTTGTGCTCACTCTGGGAAAGTTATCGTTTGTATGCCATTTATCGATTTGATTTCAGTTAAATTGGTGAGGTATGCAAACTCCTTTAACTACTTAATGCTAGCTAACCCTAATCCGAACCCGAACAAATTACATGAGAACTAATTATTATGAATACAGAGGGAACAGACTCAGCAGGATGTTTAGAAAATTATTTCAGCAAGGGTGGGAACAAAGCAACATCACATAATAGTTTAACGAAAGGTTACAAATTTCAACTATATAAGGGCACCGGCTACGAATAAGCATTACTCGAGAAACAATTAAATATATCTATCTAGAAAAGAGCCTCTTCTTTTAGGGCAAAAAGGAGAACATGTGACCATCTACCTACATAGACTAGTGATAGAAAGTGATACATGCCATTCATTCTGCCATATTGCACTATTTTACGTGAAACATTTCGGCAACATTGCCGCGTACGACTTTTTTACAATCATGGAATAGGGGCATTAAAAATCTTGTTGTAGTTGGCTTTAACAAATGCAACATGGGAAAATGCGAGCCTTTTCCGATCTTGGGATCACTCATAATGTTATGCACTACACTGTGAATTTGTTCGAGGATACAGAAGTTCAAAATAGACAAAGATTCGGCACTGTCGGAACTCCGAATGCCATCCAAGTAGGAGACAAAGGTTCCTTAAAGAAAATAAAAATAAACGCTTCATATTATCAAAGAAAATCTCGCACCCAATGCATACAAAAGACACACCGAAGACTTCGTTCATGTTGTCTGCGTTGAGGAATACAATTCAATTAAATAATTGAGTATGCACGTGTTGACCGCGATGTAACTCATTACTATATTGAAAAGCCTCCTCCACAAAGTCAAAAAACCTGCGTAATTCTTGAAAAAAAAAGTTCATTGAACTGATCAACTGCGTTCTTGTTGTGATTGAGCATCGTGTTGATGTATGTTGACATCCTCGTTTGTTAGACAAAATATTTCAAGTTGAGTAACATGTTAAACGCAACCGGCAGTTGATAGGTGCAGACCACAATCTCATAGCATCGAACGCAACTCACACCAGCGAAAGTCGAAAAATTGACCAACGCTTTCAACAAATAATGTGCAACACATTATTTACCAATCGTTGGTCGACGCTTTGAACATCGATGTCTCACAAGTATCACCAGCTTATTTATTAGCTTCTCCTGTTAAGCAAAAATTTGATCAACGGCAAAAATAGAAAGCAAGTACGCGAAGAACGCTCACCGAAAAGTTCTTTGCACTGCCGACTAAATCTTTACTGTTGATATATATTGCAATAAACAGAACATCAAAAGAAGAACCAGAACTCATTTCGAACGCAAACATGACCACTATCCCGCATCAGTAATGGTATGGTGGGAAGTGAGCAATAATAACATCAGCGATCTTTTTCGTGAAAGAAGTATTTTGCCGAAAGTTTAACAAACAATTGTTTTCTTACAAACATTATTCTCTAACATGCCGGTCACAAAGCGAAAACCTTTCATCAGTGACTCAAAAACAAAGTTTCTGGATAACCGGATATGGCGGTCCGTCCAACCCACAAAGCGTTTGGTTACAAGCTGTGGTGCGTTTTAGAAAGCATAGTCTTCTCTACCTGACATCTAAATATTGAGCCTTTCGATGCAGGCTCTAACTATTCTAGGTGTATTTTGTTATGGCGTATGTTTGTTAAAGCTATAAGTTCCATTGTTAGCAATGTTCGATTTAATTCGCAGTTCCACCATTTGAAGTTGACCAGGTCGCTACTAATGACCGTATTTTGTGCAATAGCAAATTCTAGTGGCAAATGTGTTTATCTGTATTTGGCGGAAACTGTGCTACTACATTTTTTCATGATCTTCAAACTGATTTGCCATGACGAACCCACATTCTAAAAAGTGCAGTTAGTTATGTCAGCTCAAGTAAATTGCGTATGTATTTCTTGTAAACATCTACATTGTAAGGGGTGACCAAATAAGAACGATAGGGAAAAATATTTAAATAAAACGACAACGGTGTGAGATATAAAATTGATTTTGGCTTTATTTTGAATTTTAATTTTCGTGGGGGCTGACGCCCCCATTTATTATGCTTAATACAAGCTTAAAAACTAAGACTTAAACTAATGCTAGGGCTTAAAGCTAAGGATGGTGAAGGAGATCGAATTTGAGGGAAAGTGTGCTGCGATTAAAATCGAAAACGGAAAGGTTGGAGTTTACCTTACGCAGCATACGGGAGATTGGTTCGTTAGAGCCATATCTGGTGCGGTGGATAGGTAGATAAAAGAGACGGGTGGAACGTAGATTACGAGGGTTAGTGTTAAAGAAAATGGAGTTGCAAAGAGGCATGCAATCGACGGAGCCTGAGAGGAGTCGGTGAATGAACAAAATGTCTGCTGCGTCCCTTCGTTCCTCAAGGGTATTCAGGTTAATGAGTTTGAGACGGTCTCGATAGGGAGGTAAGATTAGAGGATCGTTCCAAGGTAGACCTCGAAGAGCAAAGCGAAGAAAACGACGCTGGATCCTCTCAATACGAGATACATGAACTCGTTGAAAGGGACACCACGCTTGGCTACCGTACTCGAGAAGGGGGCGAACGTAAGTGATGTATAGTGATCTAGTCACGTACGGGTTGCAGAATTCTTTGGACCATCTTTTAACGAAGCCGAGTGATGAGTTTGCTTTAGAAATTATCTCATCAATATGCGAGCGGAAATTAAGCTGCCTGTCGCATAATATACCAAGGTCGCGAATAGATTCAACAAGGGGTATAGGTTGGCCGTCGAGATGGTAAATTCGTTGAGGAGACTTCTTGCACTTACGTGAGAAAGTAATCGATTGACATTTGGAGACATTGAGTTCTAAGCAGTTCTTGATGCACCAGGTGGAAAAACTATTTAGATCTATTTGAAGGAGGGTGGAGTCTTGTTGTGAGGAAATGGGTTTAAAAAATTTGGTATCGTCAGCATAGAGAGAAAGTGTTGAGTGTTGAATGAGCCTTTGAAGGTCGTTAATAGTTAGGATGAAGAGGAGTGGACCTAGGTGACTACCTTGAGGAACACCTGAAGTGGCCAAGAAAGGGGCCGATAGGACAGATCTGAAACGAACATTATAAAAACGATTATCCAGGTAAGAAGATATCCATTTAAGCAAAATGGGTTCAAAGCCCAGGACGGACAATTTGAACAGGATTAGTTTATGAGATACCTTGTCAAAAGCTTTACTGAAATCAGTTGTTATAACGTCAACTTCTTTACCATTTTCTAAGGCTGAGAGAACAGAGGACACGAATTCTACGAGGTTAGTGGTAGTTGATCTACCCTTCAGAAAGCCGTGTTGATTGGGGGAAATAAAAGATTTACACTGAAAGCTTAAGGCTTCATGCAAAATACTTTCGAGGAGTTTGGGTATATGGGAAAGTTTAGCTATAGGGCGGTAATTAGTGACTTCGCTCTTTAATCCCTTTTTGTGTATGGGTGTTATGAAAGAGGACTTCCATATCTGTGGAAATTCACCTTGAGAGAGCGATAATCGGAAGAGATTAGCAAGGGGGCGTGAAAGAGTTGAGGAACACTTTTTAAGAAATATGGATGGAAGGCCATCTGGGCCGGGTAAGTATTCATCATTAAGTTGTTGTAATTTGTTTTCTATTACTGTATGATCAAAGCTATGAGAAATAGTGGGGCCAATAGGGAAGTTAAGTAGGTATTCGAAATAAGAGGGATCCGGTACGAAGGGATTATCGGCAAAAGATTGCTTAAAAAAAGTAGCAAAAAAGTTAGCTATGGTATGCGGATCAGTTGATGATATATTTTCGTATGAGAGGGATGGAGGAAAACCGTCGGATTTGTTTTTGTAATTAACGAATTGATAGAAAGACTTAGGATCATTTATAAGCCTTGATTGCGCACTATCAAGGTATCGCTGATAGAGAAACTTATAGAGCTGGGCGTATTGAAGGTATGACCCGAGATAGTTTGAATAGTCAACAAAAGAGTTGGACCGGAGGAAAACTGTCCATAATTTGTTTCTTTTGTTACGTAAAGAGCGAAGTTTACGATTATACCACGGGGGGCCCGTAGAAGAGGTCCTATTACGCGAAAAGGGGACATAGAGAGAAATAGAATTAAGTAATTCTCTGTAGAAAATAGAGAGAGCACTTTTTAGGGGCATATTGGCGAAATCAAAAGAACACTTACTAAGATATGCGTTAATTTTGCGGAAATTCGCTTTATGAAAGTCGTAAGAAGTGCAGGGGTGGGGCGGAAAGTAGAGTGGTGGAAAAGAGAAAGAAGAAGTGGTGGGTGAAAGTTATCAATGGTCGATAGTGAAAGGGGACAGAGCGACACAGAGGAGTTTATGGGGTCAGTGGTGAAAATGAGGTCTAATTGCCTTCCCATATAGTTGGAGACTCCACTAACTTGGCATAAGCTAGAGTCTGTGAGCTCATCCAAGAAGAGACATTCTTTACTCGAGATAGGGTAAGCGATAAAAGAAGATTTATCATCTGATTGAGTCCAGTGCAGCTGAGGTAGATTGAAATCGCCAAATACGATGATATCATCGAGAGGATCAGATAAGTTAATTATTTGATCAATTGCATCGATAGCGAGTTGGTAGCATTCGATTGGTTGGGCCGGTAGGATGTAAAAACACATAATGTACAGGGACCTGCAGGGGAGTGTTATCTTTATTGAAACGTAGTCAAGTTTAGAGGAAGTAGAAACAGCGATTGGTGAAGAGTTTAGGTCATTGCGGACGGCCAGTAGGACACCTCGACACGGAGCATCATCATTTGGGCGGGTAAGATCGTCGTCTCGGAAAACATTGAAATTAGGGGGGAATAATTCCTGATTGAAGCTACGTTCATGCCATTGTGTGTGGGATAGCACATCATACAAATGACCGCTTCGGTTTCGCCGATCGATCGGTCGGTCCAATTTTCGATGACTCGGTCCAATATGTATGGCGTTCTTCTTGCAATAGCGTGTCGAATGTTGGCCTCGACCTCGTCCAAAGTGGTTGGCTTGTTATCGTAGGTAAGAGCTTGACATAGCCCCAGAGAAAATAATCGAGTGGTGTCAAATCGCATGATCGCGGCGGCCAATTGCTGAACGCTCGCCGTGAGATGACTCAGTGGCCAAATTTCTCCTTCACACCTTTGAGCGTTGCGTCGCTTGTATGTCATTTAGTGCCGTCTTATTGGAACCACAACTCGGATATATCGATGCTGTCGAACTCTGACCACAGAAAGTTGATTAACATCGCTCTATCCCTGAGACCATTGATGGTAACGGTGTCTCCTTCCTCATTTCGAAAGAAATAAGGTCCGATGATACCGCCATACCAAACAGTCAATCTTTGCAGACGCATTGATGCTTGACCGAACACTTGTGGATTGTGTTCGGTCAAGCACAGCCAAAAGTGGTCCTCGTCCGAGAAGAAGATTTTTGAACAAAATCCGGGTCTCCGGCCAACATTTCCAGTGTCCAATTAGCGAACTCACGGCGTTGTCTATGGGCGTCTGGCTTCAATTCTTGCGTCAGCACAATCTTATACGGATGTAGACCCAAATCCAAATCGGCGCCGAATTGACATTTCTGGGTCTTATTTAATACTGGCCGCTACGGCGGCTATGTTTCCTTCATTTCGCACCAATCTCTGTCTGGCTAGTGGCTTAAGATCCAAAAGAATGTTCTCACGTTCAAACTTTTCCACGGTGTGACGAATTGCCTGCACGCAGAAGCCATGATGACGACCGACCTCACGACGAAATTCATATTTTTTAATAGTTTCCGCACGTTCGGCAAACGTAAAACGATGCATGATGAAATGGCAAACCTGGATGTCATTGGTAACTTTGACAGCTGCTGAAACATAACAATTGGAAAAACTATCATTGCTATCTGGTCACCCGTTACGACCTTCGCGAAGTGTTGAAAGAAAAACTTATCTTCATTCATGCCGGAACTTATGTAGAGCTCTAGTAAGTGTGTCCAAAAAGCCACAAGTAAGCGGATTGTTGCAGGTACTACATTATCGAATAAGCTTAAAAGATTTCGTAGTATGAATCCAGACACGTCACGCAATACTGAAATATTTGATGATAGGTTTTGATTTGAAATAAATAAAAATAATGAATTCACCATTGATTCGATTTAGGAAAATTTGTTGGTCCTTCTGAGAATTATGTTAACAAAAAATGCCTCATCATGCTATCAGGTGGGCTTAAGTTCTTGTGAATGTGCTTCGAAAGTTTGGGTATTCAACTTCATATAAAAATCAAATTTAGAGTATGCTTATCGGTGGTTTACTGTCCATCATTACATATCTATCCAGCAGGCATCGCGAGAAAGTAATGACTGAATATCTATTTGCCTTGCAGAATCCACAATTTCAGAACACAAATTTGAAGAATGACTTAGACGCTGCTATTCAAATGCACTTTTTCTCTATGACTCAAGTAAGAGCTCTGTGACAGCATTTTGTTCGTCGGCCTGAAATTCCAATTCCAACAATATGTGGTGCTCGAACCACGACAATATTTTAAAGATACCCGATATCGATGTCTGATAAAAGCCACCTCTTAAAAGTTGCTCATTGTGTGTTACGACTAAGCCCCCGGTCAGGCAATGAGGACACAATATACTCACCCCTTTTAATATACTGACAATGATATCAAAGCGAAACAAAGGGGCCACCAGATTCTTTCAAAGATTGGTGTAATATTTGATTTTTGATTGTGATAATGCTATTTTACCGGAAAGAAATCTTGCAAAAGCTCTAAAGCCACATTGCTCTCCATACGCCAAGATCTCCAAATCTTATTTAATGAATTAAATCATTTTTGTGTAAGTGTGATTACCATTTAATCATTTAGGTTAGAAGCAAATCTCTCATTGATCTTCCGTTTTAATTCAAGTTTTACAATAAACTCTGAAAAGTGATAAAAGAACAAAGCGAACAGATCTTCATAAACTTATAAAACTTGTGACGAATTTTGACAAAGTGTCACAAGTACATCAGGCTGTGCATACACAGTTTATTTAAAAAGTTCTGGGACTTAATTTTTTTTTAAAAGAACAATTTTCAACATGGTACTCTTCCCGAATTTTTCGCAGCACCTTCAGATTTCGTTGAATAACTTCCACATCATCATTAGGGCAAAGAAAAAGTCGGGTGGGGCCAGATCCGTCGAGTGTGGTGGATGATTGATCATAGAAACATATTTTTTGGCCAAAATCTGAGTAACTAATAACGACGAATGCGCAAGAGCATTATCGTGCAGGAAGAACCAGTCGTCTGTACAGTACAATTCAGGGCGCACCCGTCGTATCCGTTTCAAAAATCGATAAAGTATATCTTTAAAAAATACTGCATTGCATATGAATTCATTGTGAACGATCGCGAAAGAATCGAAGAAAGGAATCACCACCGTGTTCATTTTTGACCTTAGGTGCGAACTTTAAATTACCGCCCTAGTTGAAATTGAGGCGTTCTGCGGTTTAACGCCTTGTGGTCGTGCTTAAAACTGTACAAACGTTCTATAAATCTATCGTTTTTCACGATTATCGTGTGAAATACGTGAATGCTTCCTTCACTAATATTCAGTTGTCAACATTCTCGTCCGTAAGTGGGGCGTCGGTTTTATCCAATTTAAAACATTTGATGATAACTCCTTGTTCCTACTAAATCAAGTTGAAATTATAGTGGGTGAAGAAAGAACAAAACTATATACATAGTTCCATCAGCAAAACATAAAAGCGCATTTATATAAAATCAGTGCCAGAAATATTTAAAAAAAAACTCTGTGTTTCCCCGGCACTGTGCCGCTTGTGTGTACAAATTTGGATTAAAATGGTTCGTCGTCATAAAAATGACATAAGTATCACTTCAAACTAAGATCTAAACTCTTGATCAGCTTTGGAATCTTGTGTGAAAACAGGACGGCGCTACCTACCATACAAGTGGCGAAACAATCGACTTTTCTTCCAACTCTGGAAGCGAATATTGAAGCCGCCATCGCCGGGCACTATCTCGTGGAAGAGTGATTGAAAATTTTGATGAAAGACTCAAGGTCAGGAATCAGAGCCGAGGCGGTTATTTGGAAAATATTGTGTTCTATAAATAATCCCCATGGGTCTACTTTATAAAGCAATAAAGGTTTCAGAGATATCTCAACGATTGTTCGTTTTGTTCACCTCTTGTTTAAGCATCCTTTATTATAGAAAGCATAGTTGCATGTCATTATCTTTCTCTCATTGTGGACATATGAGTAAATGTGTGTATGCAATTTCTAATAGAAATTCCTTATTACTATATTTATGATTGACTCTCGATCTTTATTTCAGTTTAATGGTTCGTCCATTGCTTCCATTACTTCAAGACGACATATCGACAAACTACATCTGCCCATATCCACTGATTTGGGAGAAATTTAATATACGCGTTGTATATGTAAGTTCCGTACATCGAATATACGGACATCTAACAACAACAGAACGTGAAGTCGCCCAACTTCTTGACGACTTATTCTGTTACTACGACCAAAAAGGTAAGACACCAACAACTTTCCGTCATCCAGCCAGTTATTCTCACTGATTTTTGTCTTTTATTTTGTTAACAGGTAACTATTTAGAAAAATACGAAGTTGATACCGTATGTGCAGTTAACTCAGCCGACGGTAATTGGTATCGTGCCCGGATTTTATCAAGAAAATCTGCCGATAACATAAATGTCCTTTACGTGGACTATGGCAACACCGAACTAATCGACAACTCAACGAAAACGAAAATTAAACGACTCGAATCGCAATTTTATATAGATGGTGCCAGTGCTTACGCCATCGAGATAAATTTACCAATGAAAAGCATAAGCGAAAGTAACCAACAGACTGTGATAGATGAGATCAAATCTTTGACAGCAAATTTCGAGCTGACTGTGAAAGTGATCGAGATGAGAAGTAATCGTTTGATTGCAGATTTGTGTCTAAACGATCAGAGTATTGTAACTGTTTTGAAGGAGAAGGGACTGACTCGTGGCAGAGATGTGGGCTATATTCGAAGTGTAATCGATAAGGAGCCAGCCAAATTGTTTGAGTACATTGAAACTGTTGATTTGACAATCGAGAACGATGAAGAACCACCCACAGTGTCTAGTCCTGATTCTAGTTTATCTGAGAGAACAAAAAGAAGCGATGCATCTGAAAAAATCGGAGGAAAGGTTGTAAAGATAACTACAAAGGCTGCTGGTTCTCCAAAGAAGGTAAAGAAGCAAGAAAATGTAGTGGTCTCGTCTACAGATGTGCCAAAAGATGAAGTGAAAGAAGAAATTATTGAACCACCGGAAGATCCCTACAAGAACATGGAATCTGGTATGCTGAGTCACTGTGATAACCCGGGAAGGTTTTTCATTCATCATAGTAACAAGCTGGATGAACTCCATCAATTACAGGAAAATCTTCAGATTGTAGCGAGCTCTTTGCCACCTTTGATGAGAGTTCTGAAGGGAGCCAATTGTATTTCACTATATTCCGTCGACCATCAATGGTATCGGGCAAAGATTATGGACAGCGAGCTTATGGTTGTACAGTTCATCGATTATGGAAATACTGATGCTCTAACAGATACCACCGATATTAAGGAAATGAGTGTGTTTCCCGACATCGAACCTTTGTGTATTCCTTGTGCGTTGCCTATAAAACCAAAAGGCACGGCTGATTGGGTTGATGCCGCCAATGCATTCTTCAATGTGTCCTACAACAAAACAATACACTACGAGTACATAACTCAGAGTCCTACAAAGAACTTTATTCGTTTGTTCATAGACGGAGTGAATGTAGCTGATAAACTCATCGCTGATGGATACGCAAAAGCTCTGGAAATGGTTCGCTCGGGAGAAACTTGCTTTGTAAGCCATGTGAACAATTTGTCTGATTTCTACATTCAAATGGAACAAGATGCCAAAGGATTGGATCTTATCGAGTCGTACTTGGCCGAGAATGAGAAACTCCCTGAAATTAATACCTTCACGCAGGGGTTAATCTGCGCGGCTCTATTTCCAGACGATGAAAATTGGTATCGCGCTAAACTCTTGGCTAAACGAGAAGGTGGCTTTGAAGTTCTGTTCATCGACTACGGAAATACAGCAGTAAGCCCTAAGGTTAAAGAAATTTCACAAGACATTGCTGATTTGCCATTCTTGTCGAAGAAATGTGCTTTACAACTGCCAGAAGATGTACTCTGCTGGTCAGATGCTGCAGAGGAAAAGTTCTCAGACATTTCCGCCCTGGGGGAGACAGTCTTCGTTGTGGAGCTTAAGGAACCAAGTGAACATGCCATCGTGCATTTATCAGTTGATGGTAAAAATATTATAGAAGACCTGGAACCATTATGTGATCGAAAGCCGCATACAGAGAATGAAATGAATACAAGCTTTTACACTTCAATGCAAACGTCAATGAGTGAGAGCTACGGTAGTGGTGTCCGTGATGGAACCATTAGTCATGTAAACTCACCGTGTGATTTCTACATTCAATTCAACTCCGATGGGCACAAATTAGATGATATAACCACAACACTGAATGAGATCGGAATGGGTAAACTAGAAAAGCCCGATGTTGGTATGCTTTGTGCAGCAGTATTCCCAGACGATGGTGCTCTTTATCGATCGAAGATATTAGAAAATTGTGGTGAGAATGGCTGGCGGGTGGTTTTTATTGATTACGGCAATCAATCTATGACTCAGGATCTTCGAATTTTGCCCGATGATTTGTGTTGCATAAAACCATTCTCCAAGCATTGTACATTGGAAAATGCCAATAAGCTTTCAACAATGTCTGCTGCAATTGAGGTATTCAATGTTCTGATTGATGAATGCAGTGGAATCGTTAAAATAGATGTTATAGATGATGAAAGTGACCCAGCTTTGGTTAAGCTATACGGAAACGATGAGAATCTCTGTGAGAAACTCAGTCGATTGCTGGGAATCGATGGAAGTTCTGAATCGTCCATAAAGGACGCTCTAGTCAGTCATGTCATATCGCCAAATGAGTTCTACGTTCAGTTTAAATTCGAAAGAGGAGGACTGGATCAAATGTCCAAAGCACTTGAAAAAGCTGGTGATATGAATAAAATGGAGAACCCCCAAGAAGGGGATCTGTGTGCGGTTTATTCTAAAGAAGATGAAATCTACAACCGTGGTAAGGTTACAAAAAAGATTTCCGATGGAGAATTTGAGGTTTTCCTAATTGATTTTGGAAATTCTGTAGTTGCAAATGATTTACGGATCATCCCTTTTACGTTGAAGGGCACACCAAGTTTGGCAAGAAAGTGTCGCCTGCACGAAATTCCCGAAGGTGATGAGAATGTTTTGAAAGATGGTTTCTCTACCATGATGGAGTCGCACTTTGGGGAAATTTTCCAAGTCGAAGCTGTCTCTTCAAATGGAGATGATGATGATGAGGTTTTGTCAGTCAAACTTCTAATTAGAGACAAAGATATTTCAAATGAATTGAAGACATTGATTGAAAATGGTAAAAATGAAACGGAAACAACTTCAGTGGATGATTGTCGCAAATGCACTGTAATTCAAGTGACATCTCCGAATGATTTTTACATTCAATTCACTGACGATGGGCCTCAGGTTGAGAAAATAACAGAAAGCCTCATGGATGCGGCAAATTTTGAGCCTCTCGAAGACCCCCAAGCTGGTGCTATATGTGTAGCTCAATTCCCTGAAGATGAAGCCTATTATCGGGCGAAAATATTATCTGTGCAAGAAAAAGACTGCGAGGTGATTTACTTAGACTTTGGTAACTCAGGTGTAACGGATCAAATTCGTAAAATTCCTGAAGACATGCGTGACATTGAGCCAGCTGGAAAGCATTGTGCTTTAGAAAATCCACCTGGTGTTGATTTCTGGTCCGAAGAAGTAAGCTTCCGTTTCAGTGAGTTAATTGATTCACGTTTCAGCGAAACATTCCAAGTAGAAGTACTGCGAAAGTCCACAGACCCATGGCTGGTGAGGCTTTTCTACCAAGAAACAAACATACTCACTGAACTCCAGAATCAGTTGAAAGAAGCCAGCAAGCAAAATAGTATCGATGATTCCAATAATACAACTAGTGATGATTCCAAAGTTGCTGTTTAGTGAACCAAGCGGGGTTGGGTCCGGGGACTTAATATCGGCAAATGTAGGGCTCTCTCTCAAAATGGAGTGAAAATTTGCTGTGATTCAAATGTTGCCATCGTCGATCGCTCACTCTCGATCACTTTTAAACATCAGTCTTCTTCCAAAGGGGGCGAGGAGGTTAGAAAGTCCCCTTTAAAAAATAAAACAAAAAATTATTTGCTTATGTTTGTTTTACGAATATTTTTCCTTTTATCTTTTATTTTGTTTTTAAATTTTCATTTATTATAATTTTCAATTTGAGTGAGAAATGCACGGTGAAAACTGTAAGCCGAGGCAACTATTTATTATTTTAAGTGAGATGCTGCCAAAGGTGCAATTATTAAAGGTGCATTCTACATCAATGAATTTCCAAGGTATCATCTCACTTATTTCTTTTTTTCTATATTAAATATTTATTAAAGAAAAATCATATTATTCAACAAAGCAATTTTAAATTTATATTTTTTATACGAAAACAAAATAAGAACACCACTGTAGTAAAAGGAAATACTAATCTAAATGAAAATGTTAAAAAAAAAAACGTATAATCCTAATAAACCCTATTAATCTATTCAATGAATAATAAAAGAATAAAAACATAAAAAAATCTTAACAATGCATAAAAATAAAAAAATTAAAAACCCTAAAAAAAATCAACTTTACCTTAAACTATAAATTATCTTATTAAAACTTTGAAGTCAAATATCTTTTGTTGTTGTTTTTTTTTTCAGTTTAAACACTTTTTTAACAACACTTTACATTATGTGTTAATGTTTGTTTCTTTTTCTTTTTGTTTTCCTTTTTAAATATTACTAGACGAGACTAGGATCTAAATTTGAAAAAGCGAAAAATACAAAATACGACTTAACACAGAACAATAAACTTTTTGAAAGCAATATGCATATATAGTACGTCATAAACTATTCCGTTTCGGCTCTCTTACGTTAGAAGACGGACAAATTAAATATTGATATTTTTTTTTTTTCATTTTTTATGTTTTTTTTTTTTGTCTTTTCAAAACGTAATACTGTTGTATATAAGTGAAAAGAAATTGTTATTTTAATTGGTATGCGAATAAAATTTGAAGTGAAATTTGTTTATTTTGCAAAAAAGCTCATTTGTGTATTCTTAAAATTCTTACAATCGGATTTACCAAACGTAATTTTGTTGTAATTATATTGTCACATTATTATATCACTGGCGCTTACTATTCTAGAGTCACACTTTGGCCGCAGAAGTTTCTGACAGCAAAATAGAAAAATGTTATGTCATGAAAGTGCATAGAAAAGTATGAAGCGAAACTGATAATTCCTATTCCAGTAATTCGATAATCCGCATAACATTCTTTGGGATCAAACGGCAAATAATAAAAGCGAAGATGAAATAGAAGAATAGTAGCAAGACAGCAGCAGCAGTAGCGCTAAAAGCGGCTGCAGCAAAGCAGTGGCATTTCCATCAACGACGGTCTTTTTATGCAGGCGAAAGAGGCGACAAAGTAGAACGGTTAGAAATATTTTTTACACAAAGAAAACCTCACTCCCAATACCAAACTGGATGGTCCTGGACTATCAGTCTGTACAGTGGGAACAAGTAAAAATGAGAGATGGCATTTTGCTAGAAAAAAGTGTCAGGCACATTGCGTCATTTTTGGAAATATGTGCAGATCTTGAAATTGTTGGAATATTGCTGGGTTGCTATGAGGCTACACGGAACACTGTTGCTTTTTGTGTGAGTGGGATAGGAGGGCTAAAAGACAACACTACATTAAAAAAGAATGGCCAACGAGGAGTAATTTGATTCCTGGACAAAAAATATTTCTGAAAATCTCTTAGTAGAACCAAACAATATCAATTATGGTCAATGGTCAATGGTCAATTTTAACTTTCTCTACAATAACCCTAACCTTACGGTTAACGATGCTCTTGCATCCTTTTATACCGAAATGTCTCTCCCAATCTGTGCGTTTTTTACCCAAAAGGAATCCCTCATCGTCACCACCCTGGTATAATAAAGAGCTGCGATCTCTTCGTAACAAGAGAAATAAGCTCTGGTATTCTTACTTAAAATCGCGTTCCGACACCGATTTCTTCTACTACCAGTCTGCCCAAATTAATTTCTCTGTACTTTGCCAAACTCTCTATAACAACTATTTAAACCGAATGGACCACACACTCATTTCCGACCCCAAAAGATTCTTTCAGTTCATCAAAACTAAAAGCAAATCGGATAACCTATCCATCATCCCTAAATTTTCTTGATAGGTCCTCGGGCGATCCCCAAATTATTGCAAATCTCTTCGCAATCTTTTTTGGCCAAGCGTTCGCCATCCATTCCCAAGAGCCAGACCATTCTTACTTTTCCTACTTAAACAGCTGCCCACAAACAACTTTGGAATCGGTGTCTATAACTTTAGAGCAAGTTAGAGATAAAATAATAAAACTCAAAGATGATTATTCGGCTGGCCCTGATAACCTTCCCCCTATATTTTTAAAGAAATGTCAAATGCATCTAGCCCAACCTCTTACAGCTCTCTTTCAGCTTTCTATCACCCAGGGATTATTTCCTTCAACCTGGAAAAGGTCGTTTATTATTCCCCTACATAAAAAAGGTAGAAAAGACGATATTTCCAACTATCGACCAATTGCTAAGTTGTCCTGCATACCTAAGCTTTTTGAGAGCATTATCTATGACATAATGCTTTTCCATTGTAAATCTATTGTTTCCCCAAACCAGCACGGATTTTTCAAAGGCAGATCTACGACCACCAACTTAACGGAATTCGTATCAAGCACTTTATGTGCACTGGAATCTGGAAATGAAGTTGATGTGATTGCCACCGATTTCAGCAAAGCCTTTGATAGAATTGCTAATGATATAATCCTTCTAAAATTAAAGGCTCTTGGTTTCCAGATAAACTTTATAACTTGGGTTCAATCCTATTTGAATGAAAGACTTTACTATGTTCTATTTAGGTCCATGGTTTCTGACCCAATTAAAGCCTCCTCTGGTGTACCCCAAGGCAGCCACCTTGGTCCTTTATTATTTATTCTGACCATTAATGATGTTGCTTGTATCATAAAAAATTCATACATATCTGTTTACGCAGATGATATGAAAATATTTAGATATATATCATCTTCCTCAGACAGCCTACTTCTGCAGCAAGATCTAGACAGGTTTTGTACTTGGTGTCAGAAGAATTTTCTTGAGCTTAACGTCAATAAGTGTCAGGCTATAACATATACCCGTAAACGCCTCCCTACTTCACCTCGTTGCTATCTAATCTTTAATCTGCCTGTTCCCTTAGTGAATGAGTTGCGTGATTTAGGTGTTATCTGCGACAAGGAACTCAATTTCCGTTCTCACATTGATAGTATAATAAAAAAAGCCAACTCTGCCCTTGGTTTTATCAAGCGCTGGTCTAAGGAGTTTTCCAATCCTTATGTTACCAAATCTCTTTACATAACCTTTGTTAGGCCTTTTCTGGAATATGCCAGCCAAGTTTGGTCACCCTACTACAGAACTCACATCCTCCGGATAGAAGCTATTCAACGCAGGTTTTTACTCTTTGCTTTACGTGGTCTTCCCTGGGATGATAGCCAAAACTTACCACCTTACACTGACCGGCTGAAACTTATAAATTTACAACCCCTTTCTATACGCCGAAAAGTTGCCGACATTCTCTTTATTCATCAAATTTTAGTAGGTAATATCGACTGTCCTTCCTTACTTCAAATTATTTCTTTTAACACCAATCCCCGCAATCTTAGGTCTGTGCCACTTTTCCGGCTCAATCTTCACAGAACGAATTACGAACACCTGGAGCCAATGTCTAGGATGCTTCGCGAAGTTAACGATGTACTGCCTCTCTTCGACTACCATCTCAACAAACTCTCCCTCAAGAACATACTTATTTCCACCTATGCCTCACGTCCTTATTTTCTTTAACCGCTCCCACCCTTTAGATTTTAAGTGAAAATGTTAGTTTTAAGTATATGTTTGCTTGCAATAAGCTTAATAAATCTGTCCGGGATTGACCCGGGCCGCAAAATCAAAAATCAATATCATTTTACCGCATTTTCACATCAAATTAGGCCTCATGAAAAAATTCGTTAAAGCTATGGATAGAACTGGATAAGGTTTTTTGTATTTGAAAACTTTGTTTCCTAGATTGGGGGAAGCTAAATTAAAATAATGAATTTCTGTCGGGGCGGATGTAAGGAAGGTCATGAAGGACTTCAATTTTATTTCAAAATTAAAAACAGAAAAAATACATGCATGGCTTTCTCTTGTTCCAAAAGCAAACTATAATGAGATGGTTTCTAAACTACTACAAGTTTATAAAGTCTTGGGAAGCAATATGTCTTTGAAGATTTATTTCCTTGATTCCCATCTAGACTTTTTTCCCTGAAAACTTAGGCGCTGTAAGCGACGAGCATGGAGAGATTCCATGAAGGCATCATGGCGATGGGAAAAAGATACCAAAGAAAATGGTTAACGAGAATGCTACCAGATTTTTGTTGGATATAGATAGAGTTTATTCGTCATACAATTTTAAGAGACAAGCAAAACGAACAAAAAGTCGTTTTAATTACTTTCGTACAAATTACGAGTAGTTTTAAGTTATTTTTGTTTTTTTGAATAAACATACAATATATTCCTAATTTTTTTTGACACACGTACGTTAAGTTAAGTCTTTAACTAATCTCATGTCAAGGGACAAAAAAAAAAAAACAGTTGCTACTAATTTTTTTTGCTGACCAGTGTTATTAATCTACAATATTCTTCTTCTTTTCCTTTTACTAGCCCTTTTCTCGCTACACGTACTTATGCATAACGAGTTTCCCATTTTTACTGCATCGCTACTGCTCCGCTTATGGGGTTGGCTAATGTCGCAGATCGCAGAACGCGTCTGCATACTGCTCGGTCCTGTATCGCTTCGGCGGTTAGCCCCAGGCGTTGTTGTGCATTTGCCATCTGAGTAATCCAGGAATTCTTTTTCCTACCTACTTTTCTTTTAGAAGGAGCGACCGTAGTTGTTATTGCCTTCTTAACGGGATTTTCCGGAGATCTTCTTTGAACGTGGCAATACCAGCTAATTCTATCTGACTCAAGTTGTTCGATTACCGAATTCTTTATGTGTAGACTTCCTCTAATGTGCGTAGATCTAATGCAGTCGCGTTTCGTAACTCCAGTCGACATCCTTAACATTTTTATCTCTGCTGCCGTCATTTTATTTTTAAACGCTTCGTATATTGTCCAGCACTGCGAACCATACGTAAGAGCTGGCCGAACCACCGTGGTGTAAAGTTTTCCCTTCAATTTAAGTGGAAATTTTCGGTCACAGAAGATTCCTGAATTTTTTCACCATTTCATCCACCCCACGCTTACTCTGTGCCTTACGTCGTCGTCACATTTCGCTTCTACGTTAACGATTGAACCTAGTGGTTTTCGGAAGAACTATTCCGTCTAATATTATATCTGGAATAGGTCGCAGTGGATCCGAAAATGGGCAGATCAAATGTTCCGTCTTAGAGCGACTTATTTTAAACCCGTTTTTCTCTAGCGCGTCTTTCCATTTACTTACGACGTTTTGTAAATCTACGACATTATCGCTTAGAATAACTGCGTCGTCGGCGAAGAGAATCGATGTTACATTTGTTTCGTGCAAGCAATCTTTCAAAAGATAGTCTAGAACCACGTTAAAGAGGAAAGGGCTAAGAACGCTTCCTTGATGCACTCCGACATTTACCGGAAATTCAATCGTAAGTCCGGCGGTACATTTAACAGCAGTTTTGACGTTTCCATACATATCTTGTATCATTCGTATATACGCTTCCGGTACCTTTTGATACCTCAACGCGGTCCATACGAGATCTCTAGGCACACGATCGAATGCTTTTTCTAGATCAATAAATACCATGTGCAGATCTTTTGACGAATCCCGATGTTTTTCCATTAATATTCGCAAGCTTTGGATTGCGTCCACCGTCGATCTTCCTTCCACGAATCCACACTGGCTATCGTCGAGCTTTATGATTTTGCGAAGACGTTCGTTTAAAACTCTTTCAGCGATTTCCATCGTGTGTGACATCAGCTTGATTGAGCGGTAGTTGTTGCATTCTCGCGTGTCGCCTTTGCCTTTGTATAACGGGACCAAAAAGCTACTTCTCCATTGATTCGGCATAGTTTGTCCGCATTTTATTTTATTCAAGAGTTTCGACAGCCATTCACTGCCGATACATTCCATCTTCGACCAAAACTCTGATGGGATGTTGTCTGGTCCAGCCGCTTTCCCGGGTTTCATTTTTCCGATAGCTATACGTATTTCTTCTGTTGAAAAGTCAGCAACTTCTTCTTCGAATGGATCAGCTGCAGGGACGCGATTACGTGGAAACTGTTTGTTAAGTAGGTCCTTACAATATTCAAGCCACCTATCACAGATGTCCTTTTCGTTTGTTAGTAAGTGCCCGTAGGAGTCTTTAATGTATTTTGGCGACGTTATTTGCATCGCATTTTTTCGCCTTTGCGCAGCGAGTTTAAAAAATATTTGGCACTTTACTATTGTACAACGTATGAACTTCTTGAATAGTTTGTCTTCTATCTGCCGATCGTGAGGATATTTGTTCCAAGTCCTGGTAAAGGTTTTCCGCTGCTGATGCTCGGGTTTGGGCCAGGACTCTCTTTGTAACGTTTTTAAGTCGCTCATATTCAAGTGCAAGTCGAGACTTTTCCATATCGTTGCTCCGATCACATTTTGTCCACGCTTGAAATGCTTGCTTCTTGTCGGTCACAACTCGTTTGGTTTCGTCATTCCACTACCATGTTTCTTTCTCGATGTGATGATGTCCTGATATCGTTCCTAGAAGGGACTTTGCGTGTGTCATGCATGCCTCGTGCATGCTGTTCCACATTTCTTGAGGGCTAAGTGAGTCTGCGATAACGTTTATATTAAGAAGTACTTCTTTAGCGCGTGCGATAAATCTTGTGCCTCGTTCTTTCGATAAGTTATACCACCGGATTTTAGGCTTTCTAACAGGCTCTCGTGTTTTTGGTGGTTCCGCTGTGAAGAATTCTGTAATGAGCAGCCGGTGTTGGGTAACTAGCGATTCTCCAAGGATTACCTTGCAGTCCTTGACACTGTTTCTCATCGATCTTTTGCAAAGGTGATAGTCTATTTGTGTTTCGTGGCCTCCGCTGCTATAGGTGATAAGATGTCGTTGATGTTTTATAAACGTCGTATTTAAAACAGTGAGACCGTGGGCTTTACATGCTGCAAGAATGTCTTCACCAGCAGAATTTCTGGTTCCAAAGCCTTTACCGCCGTGGCAGTCCTCATAATCTACGTTTGATTCTCCAACGTGGCCGTTTAAATCTCCGCCTACGAAAAGCATCTCCTCGATGGGTATATTTCTGAGTAAATTACCGAAATCTGACCAAAATTTATACTTTTCCGATTGATCGCAACCGTTTTGTGGGGCGTACGCGCTAACAATGTTCCACATTTCATTGTTTATAATGAGTTTTACACTCATCAAGCGGTCGCTTATTTTTGAAATACCAACGATATTATTAAGAAGACTTGCCGCGACAATAACACCGACACCGTTTCGTCTATCGACCGTTCCATGGTAGAACATCTTAAATGACTTAGTTTTTAAATCAAGAAAACGCGCTTTATTTCCGGTATTATACCACTTCGTTTCCTGAACGCACATGACATGTAGAGTTCTGCGACGCATTATTGCTTCCATCTCCAAGCTTTTTGAGGTCATCGATCCGACGTTCCAACTTGCAAACCGAAGTTTGGTAAAATTTAGAAACTTCATTTTGCCCGCCCCCGGAATCCGTCGGGCTCTGACACAAGCATTTCTGCTTACCCTGGGATCACCCGAATGCGTGGCAAGCGTGGTGCCCAGCGGGGTAGTGCTACAATTTGCGATCATTTCCATGAAGTTTTTTTTTTGTACTCTCGTACGAGATTGATTTGACACACGTATGCTCAATTGAAGTTAGTTGACTTTGCTTTTATCCCACCGGTAGTCGCCAGACGTGGGAACCCACAATTGCATACGAACTTGTGGGAAAGTTTTAAAGGTGTTAAAGTGTCACAGGCTCATTTTTGGTGTTATAGTTGCCTGTATATGACTGATTCCTCATTTTTAGTCGCCTTTTACGACAAGCAGGGAAGCACTGCAGCACTATTATTTATCCGGTGCTGCACGGATAATTAATCTACAATATTACTCACAAAAAAACAAGCTTTTCTTTTCCGAGTAGAAAAGTTGGCTTGAGATTTCTGAGGATTGTTTTTAATTTTCCATTTAGTAAAATTAAGTGCAGATTGCAAGTTATTTTCTATAGTAAAACCACTCGAACCCTACGATTTATATGCAAGTGTCATCTGCGAAAATTGAGGAATGATAGTTTGAGAATTCCGCGAAGTCAGGTGAATATATGTTTCCCTACAACAAATTGGACCTAAGCACACCTAAGCACATTGACCCTTGGAGCACACCCGTAGGAGTTAATTGAATATCAGAGATGGTCTGATTCACAAGGATTTTAAAACTTCGTACCGCTAAAAAGGATTTACTAATTTTAATCAGACGAAATGAAAATCCAGTCTGATGCATCTTATAGATCAGACCATTTTGTCATACAGTGTCAAAAGTGTCTTCAACATCTATGTGCACCATAACAGTACTTTGTCCCAGAGAAAATTAGCTGAGCACTGCTTGAGGGGAAGTGCTGTGATTAGCACGAATCCCAAATAGTTGGGGCGGGAAAATATTCAAATCTTCAATATGGCGTATACGTTTATTTGTATTCCTTAAAACCTTTCCGAATCATTTACTTATGGAGCTTAAGAGACTTATGGGGCTGTAGTTTAAAGGAATATTTGAAGGTCTACCATACTTAAGGGCTGGTATAATTTTGACTTGGGATGTATTAAATTTTAACACACATTAAAAATATAATTCAATATCTTAAGACCCGATTTCGGAACGTTTTTTAGACAAATGTTTCTAGTGCCATCAAATTTGGTAGATTTTCGTCGATTTAGAGCAGATATAATACCCTTAAACTCATTAATAGATTGCCCATATTATGTATCTTATCTTCAACTACGAGTATACTATCGGAAGCGCTTACAGCGGTACATACTTAAAAGCAGGTAATTTGACATACATACCTAGTAATGTTCGCCCTTTCTAAGTGTTACACTGCATCAGTGTTACCAGATCTCAAAAAGAGAATATAAGCACATTTGTTTTTTATAACTTTCATAGTATTCCAAAAAGGTTTACTAGACTTATCTAATCCTCTCAATTTATGGCTCCATTGAGCGTTTGTTATATTTTCAAAAACTATGTTTCTAAGCTACTGGCGCTACGAAAGCACTTAAGTAACTTAATAAGCTGTAGTATGTGCCACGGAAGTATGTTGGTATTAACTGGAAACACTAGTTTAGTGGGAACTCAACGGTACCTACGAGTATAATGGATGAAGTTAGGATTTGAGATGTCTGATCTACGGCTTCCGAAGTATGTTAACATATGTATGTTTTGATCGCTAAATACAGTTCCTAGTTCCCGTTTACGTAATGATTTGTATTTCAACCAATTTGTATTTTTTAAATCTTTAATCCATATGTCGCTTAGAATTAGGGAACCTAACACAGAACATTAAACACGTAAGTGATCCGAACTAACATCATTTAGGACTAAAGGTTGACTTATGAGCCCCTTCGTAATAGCAGTAAATAAATCAAGAATAGAGATATTTCCCCTACCATTATCTGGGCAATATGAAGGGTTTGGTGAAAATTATTTTGAAAGTTTAAAAAATACACTTCCATAACACTTAGCAAGAAGTCGATGCCAGCTGTTAAGATTGCCAATCCATAAGAAATCAAATATCACTTCGCTTATAAGATAATCTCTAGAACCACCAGAAAAATAGACCGAGAATACCTTCAAACATCTGGCGTTACTAAATGGTATTTCAATATCAACGTTCTCAACCAGCATAGTAGTCATAAGTGGTGGCTCTACCGAGGCCCAAGAAGCGTATTGGTTCTAAATATGTCGAGACCACAATGATTAGCAACATAGACTTGTATGCAAATAAAAGGAAAGACACAAAACGTTGTTCATCAGATCGTGCATGGCAAGATACGAGTACATTTTGTTTGTCATTGCAACGCTAATAAGTTTCAGCTTTTGCTTAACATCTCAATTTACATTGATTGGATGGAGTAATCCAAAAATTATTCAGTTTGAACCAATTGATCCCCATTGACAAGTTCCCAGAAATATAACAATATTTGGACACCAATTTACATTAAAATTTTAGGGTTCGCTCTGTCGCCAAAATTTCTTCAACCAATTAACACTTCGCCTGTTTGGTCACCATTACCTGCAAACGAGCACGAGTATTGAGTATGGTATATGCACATAAGTACAAAGTAATGTAGAAACGTCTGTGGATATACACATATTTTATAAGTTAACGATCAAGTACATATGTATATAGTGCCTACATATTATACAATCGTACAAAATAGATTTCAGGTACCGATTTTGCCTTTTTATCTTCAAACCTTTTATATCTTAAATCGTTTAAATCTTTGTTTTGAAATTTGCCAACTCCAGTAACGAACAGCTGACTAAGTATCAAAGTGCTAAAGTCCAGAATTTACTGTAATTACCTGTAATCCAATTGTGAGTAATTATTATTAATGTTGGTTGGACCGATGCGGCAAAGATTGAACAAGACGTCGTTACCAACAATTTAATTTTGTTTTTATCAGACAAGGGTCTGCGAAAAGCATCTAGTGAGGTCCGGAAAAGATTACGTGGTAACGAAAAATTATCATCAACCTCAAGTAAAAATTGCTTTCAGTTGTCCAGATAAAGTCTGTTGGTAGCTTACCAAGTTCATATACCTACATCTTGCCACATGTTTTCATAGCTCATAGGTCCCAAAATCAGAGCATGTTACCAGGTATGCAGCTCATACTCCTGTTCATCATAGTGGTATGGCTCCCAATGTAGGGGAAAGAATATGCTTGCGTAATGCTAACGTAGAAACAAAGCATTATCTGCGTGGAATTGACAATTCGCGAGACCAAGCGCGGAAGTTGCAATAGAGCAGGAATAGAGCATCTAGAAAAGAAGAGCTGGAGGAGAGCAGGATGTTCAGCAGTCAAGCAAAGTATGCCCTTCCATTTCAATAAATAAAGCTGCACAGGACGTCGTAAAGACTTTGGAATTTATTAAGCGTACATATGGTATATACATCCGAATAATTCTCTAAATAATATCATTGCTAGATCATGCTTTTTTATCAAAAAAATTCTGGGAAAACCACAAAGAAATATTGGTGTACAAAGGCGGTTCTATAACTAAAGGGGGATCATGTACCAGCATAGGTAAAGCTCAGATTCAGTGATAGACCTAGCAGATCGCATGGATTCATACATACTCGTACATACCTTACAGTTTTCGAAACAGAGTTCATTGCAATAATGAGGATGATGAAATAACCTACGGTATTTTAACTTAACAGGGGCCAAGGCGGTATTTGGCCGGGGAATGTCTTATGGACCTGATTGATGACAAAGGGTTTCAGACAAGTCTAACAAGCGGTACCCAGAATGGAGTGTTGAAAAAGAGATTGAGCTGACAGATGAGACTGACAACAGCAGTTTTCATGATATCGGTTTACGAAAAAAAAAAAAACACAAGAAGGAAGCAACAATTGCATCTGATGACGGTCTGCACTGAAATGTTTGCTTAATAGACCTCATTGAGACGAGCAATTCGCTATGAGCTAGATTGCTGAAAGGTAGACGCTACCGCCATACCGACAAGAAGAGGAGCACATTTGTGGATACGAATTTGTCAGCGCAGTCAGACTTTGTCAAAAAGTGTTGAGTTTTCCATATTCTGGACTTTTTAAATTTGCGAGCATCAGCCTAATATGGGCACGTGCCCTCACCTGAAAGAAAAACGACAAAGTCAAAGGTATCTTCTGAGAGCTGCCGGACAAAGGGTATGAGTAATGCCTGAGGTATAACTGGGATGGTACTATTAGGGGTACTACGAGTATATAGGTTGCACACCTACCAAAAATCTTTGAGGCGGGGTGAAATATTGTCGTAGGTGGTAAGCGCTTTCTGCATCCTCGTTTCTCTTGGCGACTACAATGAGACCCTTGGTTCTTTACGAATCAAAACAAGAGCTGTTTACGCGCTATTATTTTATTGTACTTACTTACTTAGGGGGCTCTACAGTTGGGGATAAGCCTGGGCTTCAACTCTCCAGTTAGCTCGATCTTTAGCAAACTGCCTAAGCAAAATCGGTTGAGGTTCCCTTCTATTTGAGCGACACCTAAGGTCCTTGTCTACTGTGTTCTCCCTCCGGGTTAGAATCGAAGATTCTGCGGGTTGGAGCATTGGTGTTCATTGGCTCTACATGTCCTAACCATTTCAAGCGCAGGTCGATGTCGCTGTATAGCCCTTATATTTCGTCGTTGAATCTTCCCATCCAAAGCCCTTCAACCTAAAAGGGACAGATATTGCACGAAGAATTCTCCTCTCGAAACGACCGAGGAAATCTTCATCCGCTTTCGATAGAGTTCATGCTTCAGCCCAATAAGGTAGGATTTCTGTTGAGGTGTTGTTGGCCGAATTTATAGCAGCGCCTAGGTACTACCTCGAAGTTATAGTTCTTGCTCATATGTCTTGAAGAGGAGCTGGTAGAAACATGCTTTGGTGACGTCGTCCTTGTGTTCCGTAGGGGCATTGCCGTATTTTAGGCTTACGTTAGCGAATTGGGTGTCATTAGAGGCTCCACATGTCGGAAGCTCTAGACTTCTTGCATAAGTCGCGGCACTATGACAAATCCTCATCAGAAGAAACCCTATTTCTGTTCCCTATAGCAATCACCATAGCATATATCACAGTTTTTCATCCTCCTTATGCTTGGCTCATCCCATCCCACTTCCTGCGTGATAGCAGTTAAGGGCCTCGATTTATTGCTCAGCTGTACATAGCCTTTTAAGAGTTCGTTGTCCTTTAAACATTTTCCAGGATAGTCAACAGTGAATCAGTTACTATTCGCGTCTATTAGCTAGTTCGTCGTATTTTTCTGATCTCTTCCGTAAAGGGTTGTGAGCTCTATGACGGCGTAGGCCGGTATTATGCTACTAGTCGAGCGTGCTCTTGCCATTTCAGCCTGGGGACCAGACAAATGGGGGTTAGACAAATAACATGCTATGAAATTGATTTATGCGCTTCTGGCCAAATCCAAGCTATAGGACAGTCAGCATATACCAATAAATCACAGTGGGCTTTACGAACACAATATTTGGCGAAAATACCTACTGAAAATCTTGGAGAAAACTCACTCAAATTATTGTATTATAGATCGGTATACACCGTTTTACGAATTTTGATTTGAAGCACGCGTATGGTATCGTGTATAAAGACGAGCTGTATAGGTTTGTAGTTGTAAATTCGATTTTACTGGAGAGCTAATTTTTAGCCCAACAAAGAAGATATTTGTTTAACAATGAGCCGAACCTCTCATGAAATGCATAATTTCGGTATCCCCGTCAACCTCTTTCACCAAGACCTATATTATAATATAAAAAAGTGGTAATTTTTCTACCATCATTCTTGCAGAATTATACAGGATTCAAATGGCAATACCACAGGCATAGTTTTATACTGACATAGATGTCAGTATTATTTTGGAAGACGTTAGGTTAGGTCTAGCGAATGGCAAACGAAGTAAATATATGTTGTCCACAAAAAGAGATATTCAATAAAGTAGTCTCGGACGTTCCAGATTGTTTTGAGGTAAAAATGCCAAGGCGATCTTCGATTCCGTCTGTATAGACGGTGAATGGAGGACAATATACAATACAATCACGATATTGCCATGAACTTAGTCAGCATTGTAAACCTGACAGATGGCGCATTTGAAGAATACCTCGACTTAGACCTCCACATTGCGTATGTAACTGGAAGCAACTTGCCAACGTTCGAGCTAGATCGCAAAACTTGTCGGATAAGTCAATGTTTATTTTTGATTTTTGGACTGAAGTGTCATCTACTGTATAGAAAGAAAAGTATGTTTTTAATAAAAAAATATTGAAAGTATGCACGTATATAAATATATTTCGAAACACCCGGTTCTCAATAGAATATGTATGTACAATTGATAGCAATTTTCTTTACAACATAACAAATACATCACGAATGCTTCACGATCACAAACACTGGCAATTCCAGATAAGGAATTAAGTGTTAACCAATTAGCTATAATATTGTAGTTGTTGCCATAATAAAATTATCGCATTCTTTAATAAGTGTGAAATTTAAGGTCATTTACAGATAAGAATGTTTATTTGACAATTTATATTAATCAAAATAAAATAAGAAAAATAACATGTTTATAAATAATTTAAGATTTTTTCTAAGTCTGCAAAATTTTGAACAAGACAGCCTTGAACTTGTTCCTTATTTAGAGGTCTAGCTATTGTAAAAGAGTTTGTTACTAATAACCTTTTAATGAGCCAATATCTACTGTTAGTTCCGTAAAGTGATTTACTCCGTAAGCAAATTCTCTACTACTGCTTTATTTACAGAAACCCCAAACTGGACAGCAATTCGATTTTAACGAGTTTGATGCGCTGTCTGACTCCATTCAAAGAATTGTATCCCTGTATCCCCATATTGAAATCGTTATTACGGACGATTTCAACATACACAATTCTGGGTGGCTTCGACATTCTGAACAAACAACATCCGAAGGACGGTGTGTTCAGGTCTTCGCTGCGGAAAACAACTTAACGCAGCTTGTAAATGACTCACGCGAATACCAGACGATAGTTTTACCGCCTATACCCTGGACTTGTTTTTAACTTCTCACCCTGATAAGTACATGTTGACGTGCTCTCCCCTCCAGGCTCGTCGGACCATTGTGTCACACAGCTAATTTCTCGTACACCGACCACACAGTTAGAGAAAAAATTTCTAAAAGAACCGTATGGCAATACGAGAAAGCCAATTGGAGCGGTCTTAACAGCTTCTTTAGGAATTATAACTGGTTGTTATGTTTCCTCGATAACGATGTGAATTCCGCTGCTAATATGATCACTGACACTATTCTCCTTGGAATGAGATCCTTTATCCCTTATCGGATTAAGAGTATCAGACCAAAAGAAAAGGCATGGTACGACTCGAACTGTAAAGAGGCTGTCAGGGTTAGAGAAATGTTTTTTCGGTGCCAAACGACCAACCCACCCGACCGAAAGAAGTTCAAACGAGCCAGGTAGTAAACATTTTTGTTCGTTCTCCAAAAATATTAAAAATTCTGCCTCATCCTCCATTCCAACGCTTATTTACAATGACATTCCAGCTGTCAGCTTTTGGATAAAGCCAATTTTTTTGCTGCAAATTTTGCGGCCAGTTCAACACCTCCAGATTGTGCTTTGTCTCCGCCTACACTTGAGCGTGTCGAATCTTCAATGGGACGAATCCACTTTCGTACTCGTGTAATAGCAAATGTACTTAAAGATCTTAACATTCATAAATGGTCCAGATGGTATATCTTCCCTTATTCTGAATCCTACTCCTTAGGACTCTTTCCGAGCAGATGGAAAACAGCATTTATCATAGCAAATATCTCGAAACATGAAAACTTCTTAATGACCGGCAGTACGGTTTTCGTAGCAACAGGTCCACTGGTGATTTGATGGCATGTCTCACCGAAAAGTGAAACCAAAGTCTACACCAATCAGGCGAAAGCAAGGTACGAGTAGTTGCACTTGATTTTTCTAAGGCATTTGATAGAGATTGGCATCAGGCTCTTTTGTCGAAAATGCGTGCTTTTGGGATCGATGACTCTCGTTTTCAATGGATTAGGAATTACCTTTCGGGACGTTCAATTCAAGTTGTCTTGGATGGTTTCAAGTCAGATGTTCACAAAATAAGTGCCCCAGGGCTCCGTTCTGTCTGCGACACTCTTTTCAATTTTCATCAATGATCTCTTGTCTGCTACTTCTAATCCAATATATTCCTTTGCTGACGACAGTACTCTCTGCTTTTCATATTCGTTTCCGAACTCACGTCCCTGCTCTTCGGCTGTAGAACGAGAACGGCAGCATATTTTAAGCTCATTAAACTCTGATATTAACAGCATAACCAATTGGGGAACTGTCAACAGAGTGGAATTTTTTTTTATACTGAGCACGTGTTAAGTTTTTTGGAAAATGGCATAGAGAGAGAAAGAAAGATGTTTGGGCTCAGTGGTTATTTCTCTCTATGGGTGGCATCCAACATTTAATGGGGAGACTAAATTCTTAGTGAAAGTTGGCTTGTTGTTGATTTCTAGTCAACTATTCATCTTACTTGATTTTCGTTAACTGAAAAAAATGAATGACGAGGCTGGGATTCGTAGACCGAACCTTCCGATTTGGAAGCCAGTCCACTACCACTTGAGCCACGGCCACCCACTATGCTTCCAAAACACAATGCTGTCTGCTGTCGTTAAAGCGAAATTTAAACACCCAGCCATTATCCATGAATGGCACTTGCATCGTCGAAACTGAAAAATTTTCCATTCTCGGTATATGTGTCAGTGACAATTTACGTTGGAATGACCATATATTTGATGTTACCAAAAATTCTGCGAAATGTCTAGGTTTCCTCAAGCGATGTAAGAAATATTTCACCCCTTCTGATCTGGCCTCAATATATAAGGCATTCATCCGCCCAAAATTGGAGTACAATGCTCACATCCTATCAGTTGCTAGATAGGATCCAAAATCGCGCAATAAAACTCATAGGTGATGACAATATTACACAGTCACTTTGTTGTATCGCTATTTTCACCACCAGTGCTCCACCGAAATTGCCAGTAGCATTCCATCCCTTCTAACTTTTAACCGTAACACCCGTTTCGCTATGAATGCTCATCAGTATACCCTCAAGCCCACTTTCGAACGTACTCTGAAATATCGCTGTTCGTTCCTAAGCCACACAACTCGTTTATGGAATGCCCTGCCGAGCTCTTTATTTCTTAGTCACTACAACTTGCAAACATTTAAAACCAACGCACATCGGTATCTCTCTTTTTTCTTAATTTCCCCTCGCCTGCGCTATATGCAAACATCTTAAGGGTACACAAAATGCCTTGTAAGTGCGCCAATTATAAAAAAAAAACTGGCTTTGACGGCATAGCGCCCTATTTAATACTTAGAAAACGGAATCTAAGAAGCAATTCTGTTTTAAAAAATATGTTAACCTCAAATTTCAACTCCTTTCATATAGTAACACTAAACATAACTTGCACGAACATTGAACTAAGAGTTTCCACGTTACTTGTATGGTGCGACGGTCTGCAGTCGCTTCGGGCCTTAACCAATAAACCTAAACAACGGTTTAGGCCAACTGTGCTTGTCGGTCACATTATTTTTCGAGATTTTCTTCTTCTGGATTGTTCTTTTAAGTGGATTTTTAAGACTTTTCGGAGAGCAGTGTTAATATGTATTCGGCCTACTTGTCCTAGCTATCTCAGGCGAAAATATTAAATCGTATTTTCTTGTGCCCAGGAATGGTTTAGGCCACAATCTGAGCCAGGAATGAAAGGAAAATAGTCGGCTTTTTACGAAAAGCTTCAAGACCGATCATCCTAGATGTCTGGCACTGGTGTATTTTTGTGGAACTACAGCATTAGGTTTCGTTCCCCGTTAGGAAAACTTGTGTCTATCTTCCAAGCGGAGATATACGCAATCCTTATGACAAAGAACTATATTGTGAAAAATCGATGGAAAATGCATCTATGACTACAGTCAAGCTACGCTCAAAGCCTTGCTGCACGAATTAAAAGGTAGCTCGAGAATGCAAAACTGCTCTGAACGCAGTCAAAATGAATTGTTCAGGTTAGGGATCTGAACTTACGTTATAACTGGCTTCGTCCTCAATTAGGACTTCCATTGACAGTTGCATTTCATACGAACGCAACTGCAGATGACATGACTTTTCAGGATGCCGGAAGACCAAAGGAATGCTTTTGCTTACTGGCATCATGACGGTGCACTACGCTTTTGGTAAGTACCCAATCGTCTTGGGCATAAATAACACAACATCCTGTGATGCTTGCTGTGAGAGTAATAATAATGGGGAGTCCCATCAAAGTGAATTACAGAATCCTAACTGCTTCAAAGCCATTGTGACATTCTGTCTAATTCGATGACATAGCGCGACCCTTCTTGTTGACATAGCATACATACTTGGCTTGCCCTAATTCACCAATTTTTGTCACTTCTGTTTCAATACCCGCAACGCAACAGTGATTGCTCGCTGTGTTCTGCGAATGATAGCAATCTCATCAGTTGATATGAATGATAATAATTTACACCAGTGGGAGGCCGTGGCTCAAGTGGTAGCGTATTGGCTCCCAATCGGCCGGTTCGGCGTTCAATGACAACTGAGCTTGAAAGACATGCTAATTTTCAGGCAACTAAAATCTAGTGCGATGAATGAATAATTTATTCTCCCCATTAAATGTTATTGTAGATGCCACCCATGGAGCGAAATATCCACTGAGCCCAAAAATGTTTATCCATTTTTTCGAAAAACTTAACACGTACTCGGCACTTTAAGAGCAGTAATACCCCCTTGAGTGATCTTTAAAAAAAAAAACCCATGTGGAAAGTTGTACCTCTATATAGTTTTAGGCATGCTATTAAAGAAATCACTTGCCACGCCCAAATGTCACTGTCGTAGTTGAATCCTGGCTGCATTGCGATATAGCTTCTTCTGAGTTATTTAGTAACAATCTGTGCAATGCTTATCGCTCTTATTGTCGTAAAACATCGGCTGAACGGGGTGGTGGAATTAATTTTGTGAACGGAACTGTCGAGTGAAGAAATACATAGATCTTCCAATCGTGGATGCCGAACAAATATGCATCTCTATTACTTTAAATGATGTAAATAAAGCTAAATTATTTCTGATTTCTAGTATTTGTAATGTAGAATTTGTTTTTTTGTATTTGTCTGAAACTGGCAACATGTGTACATTAGGCGATTTTAATCTGTACAATTTAAAGTGGAGGTGGTCTGGATCCGATAAAATGTTAATTCCATTTAATATAATGAAAAATTATGAATTGTTGCTTATTGACCTTTTTTATTTGTTAAATCTCAGGTAAATAATGTCTAAGTAAATAATATCTTATTTACTTAAAATATAACAACGATACTTCACCTTGTTTTTATTTATTGCGATGAATTGAAAGTTAGCTTATGTGATTCTCTATTCATCTATTCTATTCATCATAAAGAACTATTTTTGGCATTCGAATGTTATGCTTACTCTGCACCCTACGTTATTAACATTGAAAACCCCCTAGAATTCTTCCAAGGCAAATTATGTTGAGGTAAATAATTTTTTTTTTCCCAATATAAATTGGATAGATGAATTCAAAAATTGTAAACTTAGGTATGTGTGTACACGGTTTATTGAAATTTTATTTATTGGTTTTGATTTATATGTTCTTCGAAATTATAAACGAAAAATGTCTTGTCCTCCGTGAAGTAATCGTGAGTTAAAAGATTTAAAAAGACTTAAACGTAAAGCTTATTCCATATTTATAATATCAAACAAGCCGCAGGATTATAATGCATTTAAAATCTTGAGAAAACAATTCTATTCTCTTGGTAAATTTTTATATGGGGTTTACGTCTTGAATATCAAAAACATTGAAGCTAATAGCAAATCTTTCTGGACTTTTATTAACTCTAAAAGAAAATCTCTGGGTATTCCAAATTCTAAGTTCTTGAAGAATGTTGATTTGTTCACAAATTTTTTCCAAACCGTTTACTCAGACTCTCAATTTAATTACAATATTGCTATTAGACATATTCAGCTGAGTACTGGAGAGGTTTCTATGGCGCTTCAGTCCCTCAAACCTGTAGTCGACGTTATTCCTGTTCTAAAGTAATACTGTTCACTGTTGTTTAACATATTTAATGCATTTCTGCATGAAGGTGTCTTCCTTAGTGAGTGGAAAATTTCTTATTTGGTTCCTTCCCATAAGTCAGGACTCAAGAATGATATTGAAAATTACAGGCGAATTTGGAAGGTCAACGATTACCAATCTTGCTATTTTCTCCTCGTATGTCATAAATGCATTAGAGAACCGTATGAAAGTCAATGACACTTACACAGACTTCAGTAAAGCTTTTTACTCCGTAAACCATAAAATTCTATTGAAAAAGTTTAACTTTTAAGCTGGTTCTCGTCATACATTACTGGTAGAAAGCAAATAGTAAGAATTAATAGCACATCATTATATCTTCATCAGGTGTTCCCAAAGGTAGGCATTTAGCCCCTCTACATTTTATAATCTTTATTGATGATATTATTTCTAAAATTAAGTACTTCAAATATCTTTTATACACAGATGATCTTAAGTTATTCCTAAAAAATAATAGTATAGGTGATTGTCATCTTATTTCGAATGACTTGAACAAGTTTTCTAATTGTACACCAATCAATTGTCAATTGTTTAAAACTAAATATCAATAAATGTCAGACTATATCTTTCTCGAAAAAATCAGTGAGCCTACTGTATGATATTTCGATTGATTCCAGTTTCAGTTTTCAGTTTTCAATGCATTTTATTTTCTTAATCACTAACTCTTACATACTAACAAAAAATGCTTAAATGCCAGCTTAAAATTACTTAACAATCTTATACTAACTTACTGGCCCCACACAGGCACTCTAAGCTACTCTAAATTCTTATATCTATGTCTTTCGACTTCATTTATATTTTATTTGGAATGTTTCTTTTATATACTTAGGGCTAAGAAAAAAATTTGATTACAAAAACTTAGCATATGGACAATTTTTTATTTTTTATAAAAACTTAGTATCTAACTTAAAATCAACCTTAGTCTACTTAACCCACATACACAAAATACACATAAACACACTTAGACGTTATACACAATAATACACATATGTTAGTATATACCTTTATATACACTAACACATGTATATATTACTTAAATGCTAACCTAAACCTATGTAAGCTGGCCATCGCTATTTACAAAGCAAATATATTGGTCAGCCCTGCCTCATTAGTGAGGCTGGTCCGTAATTGACGGAAACGACGACGAAACATCTTCTCCATCATTCAACCACCAGAAATGCTGGTGCTGCCGAACGACATCCCTTTTATCGCGATTCCCCACCGCCCTACTGAACCTGAGTCGATCCACACTGCCGTGTGCGATGTCTCAGTTGTAGTTGAGTCGCCTGTCCCCAGCTGTCCGAGCGACATGGAAGATTAACGGGACCGCTGATATATCCTGGATCAACCCTTTCTGATCTAGGTAGAGGAATGCTTCCGGTGGAACGAAGCCGTTAGATCGCACACTCTCGTGGTAAAGGTAATTGGGGTAGTAAGCCCCAGATATCAGGTTATTCGTCGAGGTCATTGCTCTTGCAATGTGCCGTCGAGTCAGCTTAATTACGAAGTTGTCCACTCGTATTAGGTTCGCCCTATTGTAAAGGACCTCGTTAGGATAAAATTTCTTGTACTCCGACTCTGGTGTTCTATACAAGCGAAGACAAGCCCTAAGACAAGCCCTCTCAAACACCCGAATCTTTTCCATTAAGCTTGCTCGTACATTGAACCACACAGGACAACCAAATACCACCATGGTCCTGATAAGGGCCATGTAGCAGATTACCTTTACCATCGCATCGAGTTGGCTGCTATAAAACAGTCTCTTTGTAAGGGCAAAAGCACCTTTAGCTCTGGCCAGAGCAGCATCTACATTTTTGCCAAAATACAGAAACTGATCTAGCCAGATCCCAAGGTATCTGACTACATTTCGACAGGCAAGAGATTGTCCGTGTTGTCCAACGATAGAGAACTTTCGCCAATTTTTTCTGGTATCCCTAGAGGCTCCAGACAACGGCGTTCTAAAGAGAATGGTTTCCGACTTCTGAAAGTTGATTTTCGACTTCCAGTCATCGCAAAATCGTCTTATCTTATCGAAGTCACGCTGGAAGAGAGTATTAATGACCTCGATTTTTGGACCTGTTCTGTACGCTACCAAATCGTCTGCGTACGCAATAGTATGGGAAAGTGAACCTATCAAGTCGCTTGTATAAATGTTAAAAAGGATCGGCGAATTGACCGCGCCTTGCTGAAGACCATTTTTAATTTGAAATATTCCAACAGAAGTCACATCACCATTCTTCACGATGAACTGTCTGTTGTGTAGCATATTATAAAGAATGTACAAGAGTGGTTTACTGATCCCCAGCCTAGTCAGCTTATAGAAAAGACCCTCTAACCATACGGTGTCGAAGGCCTTCTCCAAGTCAACAAGGCAGGCACCAGTGCATTGTTTTTTGCCTTTATTCCATTGGATATCGGACACCAGTTTAGACGCGGCATGTGAGATATCATGTCCCGCCTTAAAACCGAATTGATTATCCGGAATTATATGTTTGTCCTCAACCCACCTAGACAGAGCTCTATTGATTACCTTTTCAAAAACCTTACTGATATTCGGAAGGAGACTTATCGATCGGAGATTCGCCGGATTGGATATATCCTTCCCCTTTTTGGGGATAGGTTGAACCACCGCCGTTTTCCAATGCGCTGGATAATGTGCATTATTCATTGCATTATTAAACAGGGTGGTGTAAATGTCCACCGCTTCTAGAGGAAGATGTCGAAGCACGATGTTCGGAATACCATCGGTCCCCACTGATTTCTTAGCCCTGATTGTGTCGAAGATCTCATGGAGTTCCTCCTTCGAAATGAATGGGGGTAGGTCACCCTCTCTGGCAATGACATTATTTGCCATATTTTCGTCGTTGAACTGGGTGAAACCAGAGCCTTCGGATCGCCAGTTCCCCATTTCATTTCGAATGCAGAAGTCGTGCACCAAGACGCGATTGTCCAGGTCATAATTAGGGCCAATGATATCAATGGACTTGTATACTTCCTGGAAAGTTGCCCCTATGGTCTCGAATTCGATTGATTCCAAAATTTTATCTCGTGTTGTGAATATTAAAGGTTTAGTCAGTATGCTTGAATTAAATTTTTCTTTTAAATGTCATATTGACTACATTATCTCTAAAGCTAACTCAATGATGTGTCTTATTAAGCGCAATACTAAGGATTTTAGTAAGCCTTTTGCTCTTATATTGCTTTTCACATCTCTGGTTAGGTGTCTGTTAGAATACGCTGATGTGATTTGGAGAGCTGCCGGTAAAGTTCATATCGACCGACTTGAAAGAATCCGAAGACGATTCACAAAATAAATTTTTTACAAAATTCACTGGCCATTTTGTCTTAATTATACAGCTAGTTGTTTGCCAGTATCATATTATATCAAATGTCCTCCCCAATTGGCGTTGATATCTAATTATGTTCATTACGGATCACTATTACCGAGGGTTTTTCTATTTGAAAAACCAAACGTAATCAATTATGGTCTTAATGAACCTTTGTCAAGACCAATTAAAGATTTCAATAAATTATGTATTTCTTTGGATTTTTTTAGTCTTTGACGAGATATATTCAAAAATGAAATTGTACTCTGCATTAATTTTTAAATAATATATTTTTTTATTTATGTAGTATCTGTTAGCTTTATCTAAGTCTTTTTTTGAAATTAAACGACTCGGTATGATTGCTCGCAAAATTTGAGGAGCAGGAAACGGTCTCTGTCGTCCTTATGCACAATTTGATGAGTTAAGTAGCTGTACCAAAAGCTCGTATCTATAAATGCTCTAAAAATCCCCATAGTGTAAATATTTGATCAATTGTGGACTTACCAGACCTCAAACAGCAGTGATAGATCGAGGATAAATGGTTTCATTGTTTTGGAAAGTACGACAGACAAGATCTTGCATCGGGCAAACGATGATAAAGTTCCATCTATCAGCTATACATTCCTCTGACCAAATCTTGAAACTGAGCTTGTATACTTTGCCTGCCTTAAAAGCAGGTTGAGTATCTAGTCTGGCAGTCTTGCTAAATCGCTATTTTTACTTTATATTTTTTTTTGTGGATTTCATGGCACAGATTGAATCGTTCGTTCAGCTTGACGGGGAAATCTGGTGCTTGCTCGGTTAATGTTTTTCCATATAATCAGCAACGATATACTACTAAATTTCCTTGTTCACCTATACGCATCTCTGTTTGGGTCGTGCTGGATTGGCATGTTCTTTTTAACATTTGGTAACATTTTTTGAAACTTTTCTATTTCTCTATTTTGTCAGCTTCGCGCTTCTCATGTTCCGTTTTGTTTTTCTTTCAGAGAAGCTGATGTTTTCCACAATTCTCAATCGTCCTTTTATACAGTACCGATTCGAAGGCGAGTTGTATTTCATGGGAGTAGTAGCACATCAATTGCGGCTTTTTTGAAGGGTTATTGACATCCATGCATTTGATTTTCAACACTTGACGAAAGTTGTATAAGGCTTATCTAAAAGTTGAGCAACAAGCTATCGAAAAAATTACTAGTGGTTTTTTGCGATTGCAGTAAGAAAACTAAATCCCTTCACAGTATTTCCTGTCCGATTCTGAGGTTACTCGAAACATTGGAGAAGTGCCTTGCGTCAATCGCTATAACTAACTATAGTGGCATTTCACTCCGCAATTAATGTAATTAGCCTTATTTCGCTTATAGATGTGGCATACTAACCGACTACACTCCTTACTGTTTTGGCTTTAAAATCACCTGAAATGATTTGAAAGTCATGCTTGAGGTATTACTGGTAGGTTTTGTTAAGACATTCCTTGCTATCATCGTTTATTTCTTTTGTGGTGGAGTGATCTTATATTAGGCTTATATTGGCCAACTTAGCATTAATGCGGATTACTACAAGGCGTTTGTTCATGTGTCCATAGCTCAAGACTTCTTCCTAACAGTAAATCCGCACCTTAATATAAGCTGCTTTTGTTCTCTGTAGCAGTCACCATATAATCGGTCATTTATTTACATCCTCAGTCGGGCCAATCCCATCGCACTTTTTGGATGGACGTGATATTCGCTACAAGGCGATTTAAGGTCTTCATTAATTGAGCGGCTGCTGTACGAGCTTTGTTCATGGTCCAAATATTCCATGTGGAGATCCGAATGTCATTGTCCCCTGTTCGTCGATAGACAAACTTTCCTTATCCGAGTTTATTGGCTGGTTCACAGTAGGTTTTATATGTGACGTGGTAGTTAATCCTACGCGCAATTCCCAACATGAGGCATAGGTCCTTTCTGCGACCTCTTGGGCAAAATTGGTTGATGGATATTTCGTGTACGTATTCCTGGAAATTCTTTTTGACTTCACTTCCTATTACATTGAAGGAATCTCCTATGCTGACACCACAGTAGATTTAATCATCCGTCATACGTATTTCTTCTGAAGTTGCGGGAATTCTTCTGCTTGGAAGGTAGGCTTATAAGTTTCAAGTCAAGTTGTGTGAGACCAGTAACCGGTGGCTACTACGAAGAGATAAAGTATTGATCGGCAGCTTGGCGCCGCTTAGTGCCTACCCTAATTGTACAACACCCAACCACTACATATAATTTCATTAGCTTCAAAAATGTCCATGTTGATATAAATGTTACAATCCCAAAACCAGATAGCATTTATAATTTGTCCTCAATGTCCAGACCTGTCTAAAAGAATAATCTGTTTACACTTTCCTTATGAGCTTGTTACTCTTATCTGTCAGTTTGAACTTACTTTGGGGTCAACCTAATCAATCGAAGAAAAAATAAATTTCCCAATCAAACAGTTATTAGTTTATTACCTAATGCATCATTGATTGCCCACTGACCCAAAAGTATCAGTACAATGGTTCACTGCAACTTCTATTCATAGCGTTCGTGTATAAATCTGATAACTGATACTACTCGCACAAAGTGTAAAACAGTACTGTGAAGCGCTTTGCTGATAGTCAGCTAATGGCTTATCAAAAATAAACAGAACCACCACCAAAGCAACCCAAAACCTCCAAAATATTTAGAAGTATTTTCTGATTGTTTTTTTTAATAATTTCCCTCCGCTTTTGACAGAACTATCAACTACTTCTACAAAACCACAATCGCATGGCCGTCATATCGCCGATCAGATACATACAACAACGCCGCCGTCGGCTAGTCGATCGTTGTTCTGGTTGAACTGCTGAACGCTCCCTTACTCGTAACTCAGGCGATCGCATTGTCGTTGTGGTGATTGCCGAGCAACTCCTCGATCGGTATTTTCAATTTCATTCCAAGTCGCAAGCGAGTGGAACGTGCATGTCAAGTGGAGAAAATCGCTACTGACCAACTAACCGTTGTTAATCCGATCACTTTTGCTTTTGCGGCAGCTACACTTTCTAGAGGGATTCTCATGATCGGTGTATGACCACCACCATTACAACATCACAAGAATAACATTAAAGCGACAGTAAAGACGCTTAAACGGTTAATTGATTTAAATTGGTCCCGATTGTCTGTCTGCCTCTGGCTGTGGCTATTGGTTGCGTTGATCTGGAATGACACAAAATGGAACAGATCACTCGCTAGTCGCGACGGTCACTAACGATTTCTGACGATCACTAAAGGAAGATACACGTATCTCATCTGATTGTTCATAATTCACCGTGTTCTCGTGCGGGTTCTTTGTTTGCTATTCTCGCGTTTCGTGCATACGTAAACTATTTCGAAGAGGAAAAGCGGAATTGATGGACTTATGGAAAAGTGTCGACATAGCATAAAAATTTCGACTTAAAGTCGTTTTCCTGTTTCTTTTAAAAAATTAAAAATTAATTAGTTGGTGAGCGAGTTATGCGGCCGTAATGAGTTTTTAAGTGACAAGTGGTTCTACTTTCGAAATTTTTGACGAATGATGGATATTTGAAATTCTTTCCTTATCGCTAGTGTTCGTGCATAACGTTTACGATAACAGCAATGTGTACACTTTTAAATCTAAACCGTTTGTGGAAAATTTATACATACGAGTACTACTATATATTTATCTGAGAGAGTGCTGATGGATTTTAATTAAGGTTTTCCGCAACACAAGTGGATAACAATAAATTTGTTTACTTAAGTGATTTCATCGGATTAAAAAACAAAAAACAAAAAAAGAAACAACGTCACTATGACCTAAGTGGATTTATAGATACTTTTGGAAATCATCAATACTAGAATCAGTGAAAGAAAAGTGAGTACCTTAAATTCATCTAGATTTCAAGAGAAGGTCATGTAAATATTCTGGCCAATGTGGGTGCATATGGAGGGAATAAATTTGGAAAAGCTTGAGATATATTCAAGTGATGATGGCTGATAGACTTATGCCTTGCGACTATGGGAATTTGGATTGTTTTATAAATTGTTATAAAATCGGACGTTTGAGGTTTAATTACTGTTCTTAAACAAATCATGTGGAGAATATCAGACCTTTTTCAGCCCTAGAAAAAAATGTGACGTATATTTGTGATTTTGAGAAGTCAATACTATTTGTGGGATCTCAAAACTTTGGTATCTTATGAATCTTCTTTCTTTCAAAAGTTTCCCAGTTTGGTTGACCAACGCTATCTTATGCGGGAGAGTCAGTTTGAGTCCTTTTCTTATCTTACTGTTTAGGATTCTGCATACTCTCCTGGATGGTAAACGCAGTGGTAAACAGATATGTAATCAAAAGTTTGGTTTTATCGACAGCATTTTCAGAATAGAATCAAAGATTTATCCGATTGTGTCTTCTTTGGAAAATCTCTGTTTCCAGCCAACTCGTATCTAGGGCTTGGATTCGATAATGCATTGACCTCTATTCGATCAAATGTAACTTCCAGCTCCCAACCAAACCGGGCAAACATGACTAAACATCTCAAGGTGGTCAAAACTTTTTCTCTCGCAACAGCGTCATAGCATATTTGCTTTTTGCATACCGAACCATACCAATCCCTTTTAATAGGACTACAAAGAGCCTTGAAGCTGCTTGTAAAAGAGAAGCAACAGTGATTGATTAAAATTATTTTTCCATCTAAATTTACTAAAATCTCACCTGTGGAGATAGACTAATGACTACTTGAAGCTAATATTTCTTACTCGTATATGTAGTACGATTCCTTTGAACGCTGTTTGTTCTGATATCTTGCATAAATCACCTTCTTGCTGAGGATTAGTTTATGTTAGTTAAGCGACTATTTATTCTATTGTATTGATAGATTATCAAATCACTGTGAAAGGACAGTGAACAGAAGATTTTTCCCAAGTATTTCCAGGCACACAATTAGCATAGAGCACATGACATTATGCACCACTTACCTTAAGTAATTACTACGACGTAGCTTATGCACGTAATAAAGAGTCTGATGATTTAGTAAGAAAAGGCTCCAACAAAAGGTACATACATACATAGGTGCTGAATACTTCTAAAGGAATTCGTATCTGTAAGCTTATTAGGTGGGAAAAGGGGGAGCATCTAACATACTGGTGTAATGTTCGCGGAACTAAGAGAAATGTTCGTATTTCCAGCTTTACTGAAAAAAAATTCAAAAATATCCCAAATTGAAGGTATAAGACCGTGGTTCGTATCTTTCTCAACACCACTATGATCTCTGAGAATATATATGTAAATCTCAGTTAGTGACTTTTTCAAATTGTAGCTTACATGAGCCTGGAAAAAATTTATTAAATTCTGCCTTTCAGTATTTTTAGTTTCCATTGTAGAGATGAAGATTCATCTGGCCCCGTAAATGATCTGTAAATGGTATATGATGTGTGTTTTCTTCTTCATTCACTATCAGCCACTATGAGCCTTGTTTTTCTTTAGGGCTCTTTCGCCGACGTTATTGACAGGTGGTTCGAATACGTGTGTTTGTTTATGCGAGAGGCTCGGGTCCAAATAACTGATGCTTAAGTGGTTAAGCAATCAATGCTACAAATAAAATGCTCCCGCCTTCTGGCAAGTTGACCACTGTAAAGAAATTCAATTATATAAAGAGCCTCAAAACAAAGAATAAATAAATTAATAGAATTTCTTAACAACCACTTTGAATACCAGCGGGTTCCTTAGTAATACTATAAACGGTCCTACTATCGCATAGTTTTACTGATCTTTCAGTCTTGGTGGCTAGAGAGTACATGTGGTAACGCTTATTTTATGTTACACTACGCTTCACTTATTTGCTCTTCATGCAGCCCTGGGCTTCCAATTCTCACTCTACTGCTGGGGTTGCTGCAAACCGTGCTCTCAGCTATATGCTTTAGCTTTCTTCCTTCTACCGACAATAGTGTCTGCCCAGGGTGACTAGAAAAGAACGATACGAAAAAACATTTAAATAAAACAACAACGGTGTGAGATATAAAATTGATTCTGGCTTAATATTGCAGCTATTATGTGTGGAATAACACATCATTGAAATGGCCTTCTCGTCTTCGCTGGCAGTGTTTCAAGCGGTCGGTCTAATTTTTGATGACTCCGTCCAATATGTGCAGCGTTATTCCGGCAATATCGTGTCGAATGTTGGCCTCAAGCTCGTCCAAAGTGGTTGGCTTGTTAGCGTAGACTAAGGACTTGACGTAGCCCCAGAGAAAATAATCGAGTGGTGTCAAATCGCATGATCGCAACGTTTACCGTGAGATGACCCAGTCGCCAAATTTCTCCTTCACAATATCGAGCGTTGCGTCGATTGTATGGCATGCAGCGCCGTCTTGTTGGAACAACAACTCGGATATATCGATGTTGTCGAGCTCTGATCACAGAAAGTTGATTAACATCGTTCTATACCTGAGACCATTGACGGTAACGGTGTCTCCTTCCTCATTTCGAAAGGAATAAGGTCCGACGATGCCGCCATACCATAAACCGCCCCAAATAGTCAATCTTTGTAGATGAATTGATGCTGTGGATTGTGTTCAATAATGACAATTTTATTTGTTGACACAGTCGCTGAGCCAAGAATGGGCCTCATCCGAGAAGATAATTTTTTGGCTAAAACTCGGGTCTCCGGCCAACATTTACAGCGTCCAACTAGCGAACTCACAGTGTTGTCTATGGTCGTCCGGCTACAATTCTTGCGCTATCATAATCTTATACGGGTGTAGGCCCAAATCCGACCGCAAAATAAGCCGAATCGACATTTTTGGATTTCGATAATATTTTTTAATAATTTCCGAACGTTCGGCAAGCGTAAAACGATGAACGATGAAATGACAAACCTTGCTGAATATTTTGACAGCTGCATGTCATTGGTAACTTTGACAGCCGCTGGAATATTACAATTGGAAAAACTGTTATTAGTATCTGGTCACCCTATGGTTGTTGTCGATGCTCTGAACCTGTGGATCCCGTTGCTGTTCGACTAATGGTGAAATAGTTCATTGTACGTTGTCTATCAACTGATCAGATGGTTGACGTTACAAAAGTCAAAAAATCTTGTTACTTCTTGTGTCCCTAGGCCGTACCGAGCGCTTATTCTACTAAATAATCGGGGATTAGAGTATAATTAGCCTTTCGTTACCGCAGACGATTTCATAATGTCACAATGAACTAATGCACAGCCCATAATGAACAGAGGCCCATATTTTTTTGAGCAAAATGTTAGGATAACAAACGGTCTAGTCGAAAAGATTTGTAAAATATTGCGAAAGATCCAGAAATCACAATTTATATAAAATCGAACGGCCAAGTTATAAAACAAAGCCTGGTGGTACTTGATTAATGGCGAAGTTCTTTAAATGCATATTCAATAAATCAAACTTGATATCCCAGGATCAATTTTCGATAGGTGTAATCCGCTGTCTAAATTTTGCGGCAGCCTTAAAGAAGAACGCCTTAAAGAGGATTAAGAATGTCAATTTAGCAAAAGTATTTTAAATAAATATTGATGAAGTGAATACATAAGCTTTCATGGAAAAAAATATGATAATTCTAGACAATTTTCGAATCGAGAAATTGCTGCTATTTTCACTTTCTTGTCTATGAATATTCCTAACAGGCACTTTCTTTATAGTCTTAGGACCCTATAGCCAACCTATTCATGCTCATCCTTCAACCCATCTAGTCGAAATATTTTACATCACATTTTTAATGATTCACTATGGATTATTTTGAAGCAATGACACATTCCTATTTTAAAAAAAGGGAGACTCGCTAAAAAGCCGTCAATATTGCTTCGGGAAGTTAAATACGAATCATTTGGCTAAAATTAAAATTTTCACCTGCAATCGAGTCAGTTTGATGGAATTACCCCTAATTCCTGTGACTTAAAATCTTGGTTGACGTACACATTTAATCGATACAATATTAAGGGTTTTCTTTTGATTTCGACTTTAATTTTGACAATGATATGAAGATTCTTATTTAAAACGGTTATCATAATTTCCGACAGATAAGGTAATCTTTTAGTCGACTTACTATAATACTCGTATGTAGACGTTAGTCACTATTTTTGTAATCAAATGCTCGATTTTTGTATTCGCTTCCAAGAACGAGCTGCTCTTTTTCACTGTTTTGCTATCGGCGCAAAATGGCTTTTATTCGCCATTTTCAATAGAGCAAGTAAGTGGCGCACAACGGCGTCAAAACTCCAATGCCAGTTGTACGCGTTACTTTTTTTTTTAATGGAAAATTGGTTTGATATAGTCTCTATGATGATATAGTTACTCATAGAGAGAGAGGGCATGCTAGGTAGAGCATCCATGCACCCGAATATGGTGAAAGCAGCAATGGTTTAGGTTCAAAAGACCCTCGTGATTGATAAGTCTCATGTCTTGGCAAAAGTTATTTTACACCCACTGAAAGCTGATAGCGTCTTGGAATCCTGTGACCCGACATGTTTGGTTCAAAGAGCCGTAATATCCTGGTTAATGCCCAGATACGTAGCTTCGTTGGATGCCTTTAAGCACTAGACTGGTCAGACCATTCAGCATCCTCTTTCTAGTAAAGATAAAAATATTTTAATGAAGTCTAATAGAAGGCCAATTGGGACCAATTGAAGGTGAATGGATCTGCGAGTACGAAGATTGCCAGGGAAAAAAACATTTTGGAACGGTAAACTCAACTGGAGAATGTATACTAATAACATGGTCTAACTATACCTATACTATACTTATACGCTGTTTATTAAGCAAGAGTGGCACTTGCTTACATATTGTGGTGGATACCAAACCCAGATGGCTTATCTACTATCTAGAGCACAGCAGCGAGTAAAAGTTTCTAAAAAGTTCTTTGGCGGTGCTACTAGGAAGTCAACATTATCTTTCCTTGACAGAACTTTTCGTGAAGATACCAAGGAGAAAATAAACCGACACAATTTAAGTAAGAAAAAGGCCAGCTCTACATACCAAATTTGGAACAACTTACTGTGTTAGTATGTGGAACAACTTCGAAGAAAAATTTGAAAGCTGTGAAAAATCTCTGCTCGGTGTTTCATATCGCCAACTTTATGTAAATAAAGAAGAGTAGTGGTGGAATTATGAGACGAAAGTAGCTTTAAAGGATTGAAGCCAAGCTTTTGAGCCGTGGTATAAAAACACCAGAAATAGGGAAACCGATAAAAGGCATCTGCGCTGCCAAAAAGGGCTGGAAAAAGCCGTAGCTGGAGCACGAGTGATAGAATTTGTGGATTGCTTCGGGAATTGAAAAAAGTGCCCTCAATACTTATGACTGCAACGTCAAAGTACAGCCATATGATTTAATATGGTATTATTAAGATTGCGGCACAAGAAGAAAAAACTCGCTCTCTTCAATCGCCAAACACGATTGAAGATCATATTACAATAGATGGGAAGAGTACTTCAATATCCTTTTAAGCGAAGAATTTCCGCGATGTTGCCTACGAAGAGTAAAAGACAGATATTACAGAAACAGTCGGGCATAACGAACAAAGAGGTATCGTGGAGTTGAGCGGGATCCATCTGAAAAATTGGAAAACCATGAGCTATTTAAGGCTAATTGTTTTGCTTAACAGAATGATGGAAGGCGATCTGAAGTTTGGCCTCCATCACAAAGCCAATGCGGCTTTGTGGGAAGCAGGTTGACATAACATATTACGCAATTTAAATTTTACGGATAAGATATGCATATCGTATTCATATTTTGGAAATCGCGTTCGATAAAGTTCTCAGAGATCTTATTTGGGCGGGGCTAAGTTCCCGAAATGTACCCGAGACATACATACGAGTATGTATGAATGATACGTAATATGTATGATGCTGTTATAACGAAACTTAAATTCGCAGCGGGAATAACTGGAGAATTTAAAGTTGGTTGTTTGGTTGTTGGATTTTCTATTGAAGCAACACATTAGCGAAATCCGCATGACTATTTTGTACGTTTCTATTCGCCTTAACTTTGCTGCCAATTTTTAATCACGTTTTGGCATAAATATTGTGTGTTATCTCTTGAATTTACCGATACAACATTACCCCCAGAAAAAGAAGCCTAAAGACATTAAATCACGCGATCTAGGTGTTCATATCTGGTCGCACAATCAGGAGTCTCATGGAATATCAGGGAATATATCGTGCAGCATTGCCACTATTTCACTTAATGTTTGGCAAGGTTCACTGTTCTTTTGTCTTCCACTGTCAAATGTCCTCGAGATACAATAGCTTGAGCTACGAGTATCTTTCATGAGAATACGTTGTTGAGCCATTCGATTTAAGATTAGCCAAGCCAGAGGGATAGAAATGCTGCTCAATAGATTGAACACAGTAGCAAGAGGGAGCTTTTCGCTGGAAATATGTTAAAGCCTTTGTGCGCACCGCACTCTAAGCACAAATTGCCCTGGGTTGTACTTTGCTAGAGAAATTTGATACCCTTTCTGTTGATGTTGTAACATTTGACAATACAATTTTCCATAATTTTGGTTCAGAATATCTGGCTTTTTTGTGGTCATCAGTCAAATAGTTTGATAGATATTTTTGTTGTTCTGGCACAATTAATATCTGCAGTCGTTACTTGTTTGCCCCTTACTTATGTATACAGGGCTTTTCATTACATGCTCCCGATTTTTTTTTTTATAGAAAAGCATGTGTGTAAGGTATTGATAAATTTTTTTATTTTGGACTAAAATATAATCGACATTATTAGTTATGAAGTATGACATCGTCAAATGTCCTCCATGAAACCACTTGTATGTGTCGATGCGTTGGTTTCAATTTTCCACGACTTTTTAGCATAATTCGACCGATTCGAGCAATTTCCCGCCGAATGTTCGCCCCCCAAGTTGTCTAAATTTCCAGACCCCAAAAAAAAGAGGTTTACTTGCCTGACTAAGTGCGAATATTTTGCTTATTAACAAGCCATTTAATCAAAAATGTGCAGCTTCACTTATGATTACTTTATCGTGAAAATACTCTTTCATTTTCAATAGAATCTAATCAGCGAAAGTTCGTGTGCACGATGGTCACTTGGCTTTAGCTATTGAATCAATATAGTCTTATATAATATACGTATAGCTAAGTATTTTCGTGTCTTGACTAAATGACTTGCGTAATATGTATTCTCTTCACTTCACGTTTTGCTGTTTCACTGTTGATTCGAATTTTTTCACTAAACGCTCATTTTTTAGCAGCGACCTAAGATTGGAGTTAACTCACGTAACCTAGCCGTAACAAATCACTAGTTCTGATAAAAAATTTGGCTGATTTGTAGTAAACATAGTTGAAGCGCAAACCTTTTCATTATTGAATAGTAGACAATCTTGGACACAAATACGACATCTGTTTAAAGATGTCGTATCTATTGAGAAAAATTTTAGCATGGGCATTGCATCACTTGATTTTTTTTTTAGAGTACTCGTACTACTGCAATTTATGATCGACCATTCATCGACTTGTTTTCCTTTTACGCGATCGACTTATTTCACCCTCCAAAGTCATATGCAACCACAAGATTGGTCCATTTGAGCACCTTGAAACAATCCGACACAATCTTTGAACAATTCTCCTTGCTCCCATAAAATACCAATTATCCGTCATTCGCAAGATGTTCTACTTTTAATAAAACGCATTTCTTTTGTTTTTTTGGTTTTGTATAACAATAGCATCCGGGAAGGCCATATGTTCGGATTACGATCGCCTTCGATTACGTACGGCAACGTTGATTATTTTTGTTGATTGTCGAATCTCGAAGTTCCCCCTTACAATTCGAATTCGAATAAAGATCACAAAACCACTCATCGAACTAATAAATTTCCGACAAAAAACATTCTTTCAATTAGTAAAAGCTATCCCAGACATTATTTATGGATCAGCAAGTGTTTAATGCATTCGGGGGGATGGATATTAATAGAGGCATGCGATCAGGCCGTCTAAAGGGTAGCTGGACAATCTGATGAGTATTGGGCAACTGAAAAACGTTTGCCGCTCCAATTCATGCAGAGCACTAAAATTTCATATCATAAAATTATGAAGGTAGTTTATAAATATGTACGAGTATCTTTGTCAGTAAATTGTATCTTCTTTTTGAAAAAGTTTAATTTTTTTGAAAAGAGCATCTCTAAAGTCTACATTTTGGAAAGGTGAATTGACAGTTCGGTGGCTGATAGTAGCCAGATGATTTATTTGGAGATTCCTATTGGCGTCTAAATGAGGATCACTGTCAAGAGGGTTGGCACTAGCACGGATTCTTTTCTGACACTTGAAATATTTATTTGAAAATTCTTTCGTTCTCTAAATAATTTTTCAGAGGTTTTTTTTTTCTTTTTTGAAAATAATGGCGACAGTTCTTTTTCTTTTATGTTCACCAAAGAATTGGTTGCTGATTTATTTAGTTAAGTGGTTTTCGGACAGGTTAACTGTGGGAGAATTTACTGGATTGCCTTTGGGAATCTAGAAAAAATGTCTCATTATTGCGGATTGTTGAAGTTCTTTTTAACACCTAAATTTTGGATACAAGATATTTCAACAATTTCATTGGCTTGTTAAATGTGCCATGGATTTGGATAAATAGGTTAAGGCGAGCTAAACAAATATAATCTACATAGAGTTAATCTTGTCCCGAATAACCTATTTGTTGTAGAAAGGCTGTAGTAATATACATATATATGTTATGACCTAATAGTCTATTCAATGCCCTGCTAGTGTTTTGCAATAGAAATCGTTATGTTCTTGACAATTTAAACTGACAGTCATTTGGTCTTCGTAAATCTCAGAAAGAATGAAGAAAGATAAACTCTTAATATGCATATTTTATGGTTGGTGTAATCTTAACTAGTAGTAAGTAGTTGCATTATTCCTTTATTTATTGTTCCTTATGGTACTTATAAGGCCGCTTTAAGACATTGTTACGAAACGACGGTTACCTTTGTCTAAGATGGTTCTTGTTTGATTTTTTTTGTATTAAAGTTGGGCCTGTTTTTCATAGCATCCTGGCAAACTTCTGGTTTTATTACGGTGGTTTGGTTTGTTGGTGATGACATTTTCTCTTAAATACCCGCATAAGAAAAATTGCGGGCCGTCAAATCAGGAGATCATTGAGGGCTGTTGTTCTTATTACTTTTTTATGTAATTCGGGTGGGAAAAATTTCGCCCAAAATTTGCATCGTACGACGAGATGTGTGTATCACCCTCTTGTTGGAACCACATGTGCTGCATGTTAGTGGCCGTGGGTCAAGTGGTAGTGTATTGGCTTTCAAATCGGACGGCTCGACGTTCAATCTCAACCGCGCCCGAGAGATATTCTTTTTCTCAGGCAACTAACATCACGTAAGGTGAGTGGTTGCCTAGAATACAACAACAAGTCCAAGTACGCTAATGATTTAGTCTCCCCATTAAGTGTTGGATGGCACCCAGAGAGCTTTCTTTCTCTCTCTGTTCCATTTTCTTAACAACTTAAAATGTGCTCAGGCATTTTAAGTGTAGTCATACCCACATGAGTGTTAAGTTCTTTCAAAAAAAAAAAAAGGTTCAATTGATTCAATTTACACACAAGAAAGATTTCCAACATTCAATGAGAGCAGTTACCAGCGACTTTTATAGCAATGTATCCAGTAGATGGCCAGATGAAACCTCCGACTTTCGCTGTTATCCACACAATCATGCATCATGGGTTAAACGCTCTTAGTCATCCCCCATACTTTTCTAATTACTAAGAAAACCAGTTATTCCGAAATAAGCCCAATCTGTGCATGCAAGTTTTTAAAACTGAAAGGTGGACACATGGTTATTCACGAATATTTTCAATTTTATGAAAGACCATCACATTTGTATTTTAGTTTGATACTCATCATCATCAAAGCTGCAAATGGACACGAAATCATGCCATCATTTATGTTGCCTTTGACCGCAGCTACAGCATAGGGCGGCCACAAATATCTTTCATCCTTCCGGACTGGCCAAAGTTACTGCTTTTAAAGTTCTCTAGGGTTTCAAATTGACCGTTTTCCATTTTTTGTCGCTTGAACTCTACAGTTTATGACTAACATATTTTGGGAATCAGATCAGGTAGGAGCGCTTATTTAAGCTTGCTCTTCTTAGTCTAGTCACCTTAGAGAGCTGATTTCTATCCAGGGCAGAGAAGAACAATACTTCAATCAAGCGGCGTAATATATTTGGTACTTGATCTTATATCACTTTGAAGAGAAACGATAAAACGTAATAAATTCACGTATGATACGACACAAGGTAAAATGAAGTTATAAGGGCATCCTCCATATAAGGTAGGATTAACAAACCAATCTAGGTTAATTTTTTCATAGGTGGGTTTTCTTGTAACTCTTGCAAACTTCCTTTGCTTTAAGTAACTCGGCAGCAAGCTAGTCATCTTCCGGAGCTTCATAGTTTCGTCAAATTTCTGACTGATCAGGTAAACGAAATTGAACGTTGACCACGTAAAGGATTAATTTCAACTGATAGCGGAATTTTGATTATTATCGGGTGATTGTTTCAAATTTTACTCTGGCTACTACCGATGAACGTTGATATTAAATGTTTGAAGGTTATAATGACTAGGAAATAAAGAGCTTGGCATGGCATTCCATAAGCGAGTTGTATGGCTTAGGAACGAATCACGATATTTTAGTGTACGTTCGAGAGTCGGCTTGAGGGTATACTGATGAGCATTCATAGAGAGATGGGCGGAATGCTACTGGCGATTTCTATGGAGCACTGGTGGTGAGACTGGCAGGTGTCCATTGTCTGACTGATATTAGCATCATCTATGAGTTTTATCGCACGGTATTGAATCCTATCTAGCAGGTGCAGACATGTTTTGGGCGCACTCGACCAGATGTGGGCATTGTACTTCAATTTCGGGCGGATAAACTCTTTATATATTGTGGCCTGGTCAGAGGGGGTGAAGTATTTCGTAGATCGATTGAGGAAACCTAAAAATTTCGCAGCATTATTGACGACACCGAATATGTGGTCATTCCAACGTAAATTGTCATTGACACACATACCGAGAATGGAAAGTTTTTCGGTTTCGACAATGCAAGTGCCATTAAAGGACAATGAATGTGTTTTTAAAATTCGCTTCAACGACAGCAGACAGCATTGTGTTTTTTAAGCATTTAATTCTACTCTGTTAGTGGCTACCCAATTATATACGCTTTTAATATCAGAATTTAAAGAGCTTAACATGTGCTTGTGTTTCCATTCTACAGCCGAAAAGCAGGAACGTGAGTCAGGGAACGAATATGAAAAGCAGCAAAGAAATATATTGGATTAGAAGTAGCAGACAAAAGATCATTGATGAAAATTATAACTATCCAAGACAACTTGAGTTGAACGTTTCGAAAGGTAGCTTCTAATCCATTGAAGAAGGGAGTCATCGATCCCAAAAGCACGCATTTTCGGCAAAAAAGCCTGATGCCAAACTCTGTCAAATGCCTTAGAAATATCAAATGCAACTGTCTTGCTTTCGCCAGATTGATGTACGCTTTGGTTCCGCTTTTCGGTGAGACATTCCATCAAACATGACAGTGGACCTGTTGCTACGAAAACCGTACTGCCGGTCATTGAGAAGTTTTCGTGTTACGAGATATTTGATGAGCTGACGGTTTATGAGCGTTTCCATGACCTTGGATAGAAGAGACGTAAGTGCAATGGGTTTGTAGGAGGAGAGGGAAGAAGATTCGCCTTTTTTAGGGACGGGCTGTACAAATGCTGTTTTCCATCTGCTTGGAAAGAGTCCTAACGAGTAGGATTGATGATAAAAGCTTACGCAGTGATTTTGCCATCGAGGAAGAACACCTCTTCAGAAGAAGGGGAGATATACTCGTACCATTTGAGCCAGCGGATTTTTGTATATTCAGATCTTTTAGTACTCTTGCTACTAGGCAAGAGGCGAATGTGATCTTGGTGTAGGCGGGGATAAACCACAATCTGGAAGTGTTAAGCTGGCCGCAAAGTGTGCAGCAAGCTTATTTCATTCATTTAAAGAGTTGACAGCTGGAATGGAATGCCAATATACATAAATGACCGTTGTGATGGAGGATGAGGCACAATTTCGAATGTTTTTGACAGACGACCAACAATTTTTACTACCTTTGGCACATTGAAGTAGTTTTTCTTCAGTTTTTGGTCGTATTGAAATTATACACATTTGAAAAAGGCGTTACAGTCATTCCTGGCTCGTTTGCACTTTTTTCGACTTTCCTCTGTCGGATTGGCCTTGTAGGACCGAAGAAACATTTATCTAACCCTGACAGCCTCTGTACAACTCGAGTCGTACCATGCTTTTTATTTTGGTCTGATACTCTTCTGCCGATGAGGGATAAAGGATCTCATACCAAAGAGAATAGTGTCTGTGCCATGTCAGCAGCGGCTCACGTCATTCTTGACGTTTGGCGGGAATATAACGTTGTTGTGATGTTTCTTTGTAGGCTAACAGTATATACATAAGTATAAGACAAAAAAGTTAATTTTCAACGTATTTAGCTTTATTATTTAAAAAAGAAAAATATCTTGTCGTAAGATGTGGAATGTCTCGTATACGAGAAGAGAGCAGTAACAGACGCATGTATCAGATATTGTTAGGAAAATTTCATTCCTGAGATTTTAGATTGGAAGATGCACACCGATTTAGGAAGGGAGATATCATAGAATGAGATAAAGGCTCTTTTTGATACCGACTCATGTGTGACTTTTGGAAATATAGCAGAAAGACGAAACATCTCATAATCAATTAAGAGTTGATAATCATTTGCGGGAACTTGGATGCATTCTCCATCTAAAAACAGTGATAATCTCCATCTAAAGAAGGTTCTGCGTTTATTATACAAATAGTGGGCTAACAAAAGAATCGTATACTACGAGGTTCTTTCAGATAACATACATAAATATTATTTTAGATCATTACTGTCTGCCCGAAAAGCTGAGAGAAGCTATACATACAACCAAAACATCCGGAATTGAAAAATCTTATTTCAGCATAACAATGCCGGACCTCATACATCAATGCAGACGCGGAACAAGTTAATTGGACTTGGCTGTGGAATTTTGCCTAATCCACATTATTTACCGGAACGAGCTTCTTTAGATTCCAACCTGTTTCGTTCATTGGAAAATTCAGTGAATTAATTATCATTTGCCAATGAACACGCTATTGCAGAGCACGTGGATTTGTTTGTGTTTTGGTAATAAAACCCAGGCCTCCTATAAGCGTGGCGTCATAGAAAAGCAAACGGATTTATTGGACAACCCAATAGCTTGAATCATACCACACATTTTTGTCTTGTTATATAAATTGGCGCAGTATGAAGATCTTCCTTATTCTGTTCTCTATCTGCCGTTGTGAGTTCATTGTAACTGGGCTTATAAGTGCAATAATAATAATAATAATATATTAACTACGAGAATATAACTTTTTTTTTATAAATTAATATTAGTCCAATTTTGATTCTAATTCTCAATTTAATGTCGAAAATATTTGGCAACGCTTTACTGGTCCCATTGATGCTTTTATCTATGTGCAGATAGAAGGAATGTCAGAATTCTCGTTACACGTTTGTAAACTTGTAGCTATCGTCTTTAAGGCAATCCTTTTCAAACATTCTTGCCTTAAGCTTCCTGTGGAGTTACAACCCGTTCACCGCCATAAGGCTTAAGGTAATACTTAACATTTCTTTTAGACTCGACCCGTATCTGCCCTAGTCAATCTTTTCAGACAGAGGATCCCAGTTGTACTTGAAGTAGAATAACATAATCATCTGAAAAAACAACGAAATTGTGACAATATACATTTGTCACTACTTTTTTGGATTAACATTGAATGTCTTCTTCAAGGTGAATATTTGATAAGGAAACATAGTGTCATATGAATTTTGGAAAGTCCATTCTTCGAAAAATAATTACTTTCAGCCTTTTTCTCATTAATTTTCTCTTTGAAATTCGATCAGCCGAATAAGTAGTTTCTCGTCACACTGTTTGACAAATGAACTTAAATATTCTTAGCCCAATCCAAAAACCATCCGAATAGTCCCTCGGCTCTCATAATCAGTTTAAAGGCTAAAGAACATTTTTTAAAGTGGCAGTCTTCTAAAGTGATTAGTTGGAAAGACTGTCTTTCAACGACACAGGTGTCAGCTGTAATATGTTCTTACTTTACGACCAATAAAACAGGAATAACATTGGAAACATGTTTTAGGTGCGCTGCCTTCATCTAAACACTTTCGGATATGTTTATGTTTTTAGTAATTTGAAATTTTTATTAACCATAAAAAAATATTATGTGGAACTTGTTACTGGTCCGATTTTATTGCAAAATCATAGATAAATTAACACCTTCTATAAATAAAAGGGTGATTACGAAAAATACCACGGCAAGCGGATCATGACTCTATCAGAAGGGCTAACCATGAAATGGGAAATCGAGCATAACAACTGGATGCAAATCTTCTTTTACAATTAGAAATTATTTGGTAAGGAAAGACATTTTTGAGTTTTATACAATTGACAATTTACTAAAAATCATGGACTTGGTACCTCTATAAGAAGAAAAAGTCAGAAAACTATTTCCTGCGATTGTGAGAAAAAACTGCGGGTTTTCCACTGTTTATTTGAGAGACTTAAGATTATCGGAGGGCAATAAATCCGGTTAGGAACAAATGAAAGAGAAAGGAGATGAATGTGATGAAAGTCGGATTTATTTTAGGGCATCCTCTAGAGTAGATTTGTTTGTTTTATTTTATTTTATATTATTCGTGCAGGCAGATACCACGCAAATTGCCATGACCAAGTAACTAATCACTCAGACAGTCTGCAGTACTCGTATAAACAAAATTAAATCTTCTTCCAAGAAACACTTTTTATTTCGACGCAAATCGGGGATGTACGAGTGTGTTAGCATGAGTCGTTGCGAAATATAATTTTTATAAAATCACTTCAACCCGTACAAATAAGTTTAAAGTGTTAGGGACGGGACAAAATATGTTATATTTTTGGCTGTCACTTTAGAGTCATTCAGGAATTGTATTGCCGAACTCTGGCACATTGGGGACAACCTTCAGAGTCTTGTGATAGCCCGATTTGGTTCTTCCAGGTACACTTCCAGGTGAACTACACATCTGTTGTAAAGTTGTGAAATCCAACTGGTTACGTATTTTGAAGAAACTGCTCATATCTGAATGGTATTCTTACAAATGTTATAAACGCAGTGTCCAGCTAGAATACTGCAGATCGCCAGATTAATGGTAGAACGCATTACTGCGATACATCGACTTCGTCATATAAGCAAGAAGGAATTAAATAGTTAATTTGAGACTAATTTTAAAGAAGACTGAATTCCTTTCATAATACAGAAAAAATAATGTAATAGGCTTCGGGTTTCCAAGAGTTTTGCGAAAGCATCTGAGCACTCGGTGCAACCAGGTTAGTAAAATTCAAATTAACTAGGCTCGGGTGTAGGTGACGCTGAGTCAAAAGCAGTCGCATGAGTAAAGCCTTACTGCAATTGCGGTAAGTAATACAACCCGTCCAAGCTGCGGTGAAGGATGCGGTAATTTAATGCGTTTCTTCGTGCCTTGTCTTCAGATCGCTTGACACCGAGGTCATATCATTTTATGTATAAGGGGACTTGGCTACATCGCCAACCAGATTGATCACATTGCGATCGATGCCACATAGTTTTTCAGCATTCTCGATGTTCGAACTTTATGAAGAGCTAAAAACAACTAGGATCATTACCTTTTTTAAGCCAGGTTACGAATATAGATATCACAAGCATAACGGAGTTAAGAAAGAATTGCGTCTTCCCCTCAAGCTCTTTTGAAATCCTAGCACTTATACACAAATCATAGAATACCAATGGGAATGTTGTCAACGAACCTTCAGAGAAGATGCTTCTGATTGGGTTCAAATGTCAGAGCGTGCCACCACAACTGAACCACTGGTTAGATGATCAAAGATAACCATGGACAACTAATAGTAGAGACGCAGTCAGTGATAAGAATATGGAAAGACTTTTCCGCAGACTGTATAACTGCGATGGTGGTCAAAATACCTCTGTCAGCTGGAATCAAACATTCATCCTGGACGAAGAAGGCCGAGAATTCAATCATATTTACGTAGCAATATGGTAGCAATATCAAATCTAATAAAGATGTTAGCTGCAACTGACAGCTAACTAGTGATGACCTCAACTGTAAAATATTGTTTAAGGATAGATTGCCGGAGCATGAAATCTGATTGGTTCATACAGTGCGGTTTCATGCCAGAAAAATCCACCTTTGTTTACACGGAGATTTTAGATCGACGCTCACCATCTACGAGTATTAACGCAGAAATCACACTCAGAATTACTCATTCCAACCGCAGTTTCTCTGGGCCCAGAGGGGAATTAAGTAACAGAGCTATCTTGTAACTGGCATTATACAACGCCCTAAATATCCCGGCCCTGCTTTATGGCGCAGAGGCTTCAACCTTGTGAAGATCGGATGAAGATCACTTGGCCGTTTTGAGAGAAAGATACTGCACATGATTTCTTTTTTTGACGGCTAACTGAGAATCCAATCACAACTTGTAGAGCTTTTACAATGACATCGGTTAAGTCAGGCGTCTACAGATCTAACGTTTGAGATGGTTAGGCCATCGAATAGGTGCTACAAATCCAGCCTAAATGGAGTGGCACTGAAAGTATTGGGTTGCACCACATAAAATGTCCGATTTTCGCTCAGTCGGAAATAAGAAGTTCTCGAGTAAACATCTGTGCCAAAATGTTAAATTTTCTTTTTTTATAAAATAAAGTGGTACGTATGCTGGACGTGTGAGAATTTTAAAGTTCGTTACAAGTAACCGTTGTCTTGTTTCTAGGAATTATTTGCCATTCTGTCGGCAATTCAAATTCGAACCCTCTTCTTTTACGAATTTAAAATTGGACATAATGCGTCATTGGCAATGAAAAACATTAATGACGCATTTGAGAATGTAGCGGTAAACGAACGCACTATACGACGTTGGTTTGGAAAGTTCCGTTCGGGAGATTTCAGCCTCGAAAATGAACCACGTGGGAGGCCGACGTCGATGTTTTAAGAGCAACAGTGTATGCGTACCCAACAAAATCGGTGAGGGAAATTGCACAAAGCTTGGGAGCATCCCCAATGACAATAACTCGACACCTTTCTCTCATAGGAATTATAAAGAAACTCGATAAGTGGGTAACTCCATGAACTGAGCCAATCCCAAAAAATTCGGCTCCTGGAAATCTGCCAATCTCTTACATTAAGAAACCAAACTGAACCATTTTTGCAACGGATAGTTACCTGTAATGAAAAGTGGATACATTATGATAATTGTAGATCTAAGCAGGAGTTAGATGCAGATGAAAAACCAAAACACCCCCCCACGCCCGATTTTCACCCAAAAAAGGTTATGGTGACAATTTGGTGGACATCGAAAGGACCAATCCACTTTTCATTTCTTCAACCAGGAGAAACGATAAACGTTATCAAATATTGTGAGGAAATCGACAAATTGGCTGAAAAGCAACCTGCGTTGGTCATTAGGCACGGTACGATCGTTTTGCATGACAGTGCTAGACCCCATACCTCACAAGTAACGATGCAAGACCTGTTGCAGTTGGGATTTTAAATTCTTCTGCATCCACTGTACTCTCCTGATATTTCCCCAACGGATTACCATCTTTTCCACAATCTGGATTCATTTTGCCGGCAGAAGGTCTTCCGGAACCGAGCAGAGGTCTTAAAAGCCTTTGAAGATGTCATTACCTCAAAAAGTCAGCACTTCTACGAAAAATTAATATTTGACTGTATCATGTTTGGGAGAATGTCAGAGATGCCAACGGATCCTATTTTGATTGAATAAAAATTTACGGAAAAATAATATTGGCTTTTAAATTTTTACTATAAAATCATGTGGTACAACCCAATAGCTGGCAAGAGATCATGCTAACTGGGGAGAGTTTTTGGTGGATGTCCAAGTCTTTCGCTAAATAAGTAAGCAAATGCGTCACTGCTGGTTACACCAAACCAAAAAAAAAACCTTCCCTTCTCTGCTTAGGAGTTTTCTGCAGTACCCATGATTTTGCTTTAGATGCACTGATGAGTTTTCTTCCTCTTAATAATTATGTCATGGGCTGCCCTTGTAAAGCCATCCTCCGTTTAAAAGGAAGCAGTTTTTGGTTTAACTTACGCAGAAGTTGTGTTAACACTGCGTTCCGACTGTCATTTGACTTGTGGATATGGCGTCTGCTGGAATACAAAGTTGACTTTCGTTCAGCTTGAATCTGGGCCAGAAAATGAATGTAATCGGATTTTTACCAATGGCTCCACAACCGAATTTGGGATGAGCAATTGACGACAACCTTGCATCCATGTATAAGGTACTCCCTAAACGTTGCAACTGCTTCCAGAAGATCGTGAAGATAATTCCTCTGAATTCAGTCGGACGGCTTAGTTCACTACTAAAGTCGCAGGCTACAATCAGATAGTGGGATATGCGACGAACTTATGCAAGGCTCAGAGGAGAATTTTAAAGAACATAAATTGGCAGTAGGACTATCAGTGCACTTACGATTTTTTTATAATTGGATTACTTGCGAATGCAACTAGACGTGTCATAATTTTCCAGGATCCCATTAGATCAAACAGATGGTTTTCGAAAACAGTGTGTATGTACAAATTTAGCTGGCCTTGAGTTGTGCGATTGAGTCAAGTTCTTATCGCAGTGTCGTCTAAGACACTACTGTTTTCTAATGTGCTATCCATGTATGATAGCTTTCCCCGTATTCCAAAGCAGACCATTACTAAATCAATTCTTTCACTTTTCCAATATTCCCAAGCACATTTCCAAAGCAAGGGTGGTACGGAGAAATCTCATGTTTACATTTGTAGTGATACTCCCTGAAGATTTTCCTCTGATAGCTCACAAAAGTCCACTGAAAAGTACCGATTTCAATCACTATTGCGACAATTGTGCTGATGCATTTAATTCCGGAAATTATTTGCAACGAGATGCGAAGCAAAAAAAGAAAGAAAAAAACAGATGAAAAATAAATTTAAATAGAATTTCTCATATCACATTGGCTTTTAACTGTAATTAGACATTTCAGCTGGTTTATCCGTCTCCCGTCCAAATGACATGTAATCACAAAGTCACATAAAACAATTACGGAGTTGCATGCTGTACTGCACAGCGTTGACAAATGTATCTGCAGTGGCATTATCGAGTTGCATTTCGTGATCGTGATTTATTTGCGATTTTTTTTTTTAAATTTTTCAAGTGCGAAATTTGAGAACGTATTTTTGAGCTTAAATCGCAGCGTGTGTTATAATTACTGCTTGGTAGGTAAGACCTATTTGAACTAAGTGTCAATAATCTCTATAATTAGTAGCTATATTTCTAAACAGTGAAGCAATTTTATCGAAATAGAGCATCAAGTACCCCCGTATAATGTACAATTATTTGAGCGATCATGGTATTCTAAAATAACCAAAATATTGGGTGTTGCCTTTACAACATTTTTGAGTTTTCCTTGTACTGAGCGGATTATAAATTTGTGGAATATTTTGTGGTGGTTGATGGTTAGAGAGTATTTTTCTTTTCAGCCCGTGCTGATCATATCTTATCTGCTGAACTCTTTTGAGTAAGCTTGGCGTATGAAGGAGTGCAATGAAGTAGTTCTTTTTTGAGGGCTCTGTTTCGATAGAAAATAAAACTAGACGTATCCATATGTATGAACATTTTCTTTATATATATACACGTACGAGTATATGTAAGAAAAATCTGCGGGATTAATTTATCCAAATTAACATTTTTTTTAAATTTTTCCTAGAACTAATATTATTTTGCTACGCGTAGCTTGTACAAAGTATCGACTCTATGTGTGCGGTATTCCCCTAGTAATTTGCAAGTGGTATCTATTTGAAGATACATTTTCTTAAAAAATCTGGTGATCTTAAAAACTTTCATATGTGTAGATCTACTCAACATTCCTATTGTCACTTTATCTTCCCAAGGACATGGAAACGCTGAAAAACCGTCAGCTCATGAAGTATCTCGAAACACGAATACGGTTTTCATAGCAACAAGTCCACTGGTGATTTGATGTCATGTCTCACCCAAAAGTAGAACCAAAGCATATATAAATCTGCCGAAAGCAACATAGTTGCACTTGATATTTACATTAGCAAAATAAATGCTGGTGGGCCGCAGGGCTCCGTTTTATATCCGACACACTTTTTAATTTTTATCAATGATCTCTTGTCTGCTACTTCAAATCCAATATATTATTTTGCTGACGAGAGTACTCTCTGCTTCTCATATTTATATTCGTTCCCTGCTCTCAGCTGTAGAACGGTAACGTCAGCGTATGTTTAGGTCATTAAATTCCGTAACTAACAGCATGCCTAATTGAGTATTTGAATGCTTCCATAACACAATGCTGTTTGCTGTTGTTAAAGCGAAATTTAAATACTCTACCATTATTCATGAACGCCACTTCCATTGTCGAAACCGAAAAACTCTCCATTCTCGGTATGTGTGTCAATCATAAGTTAAGTTGGAATGACCACGTATTCGATGCCGCCAAAAATGCCGCCAAAAGTCCGATTTCTATTTTTTATCTATGAAATAAGTTCCAACCTATACATAACTAACAACTACTGACTTAAAAGGTAATCTTGCGAAGCATTTCCAATGGAGTGTAGCTACATTTACCGAATTCTTTCCTTCAAATCATCTTTGGTTGCAATGGAGACAGTCACACAGAAGGTTATGAACAAACTCAATCTCTTCCTTGTCTCTGAAGCTTCTGAAAAAATTGTTGAAATGACGAAAGTTGCCCTGTGATGTTACCAGAAATAAGGCATGCTTTTCTAAAGTCGGTGGTCTGAACTTGACTAACGAGGTGTTTTTTTTTTATATCGCTTATATTCAGGTCGAAAGGTCATAGCCGTTGAACACATGTTAGCTTGAAGCTGAGATTGCACTTGGTCAACCAATAACTTCTTCCTCGATTCTTTGATGCCTTATAGAACTTTAACGGAGAGGAGATCTTGTGAAATATGCAGCGCCAACTCTTTACCCTAACATATCAGTTCTTTGGTTTACTGGTGTACCTATGCACTCTACTCACACGCTAATTTTTTTGACAATTTGTTATTCAGGAGATTATTTGCAGGTTCCTACAAACCGTGGAGTACAGTGACTTGACAGTTGTCTGACTGCACACGCAATTGTCATTATTTTTGATAATAATAGTTGTTGTATTTTGGATAATAGAAGTTGTTACTCCTAGTGCATGCCTTCATGCAAATGTTTTTTTTTTAGATCATTCATTGTAGAAAGCTAGTTCCTACTTTTACTTATTTTTCCATTAATCACTATCAGTTATCTTGATAGAGTGTCTTCTGTATAATAATAGACTTGGAATCATTGAGATTAGTTTTTAACAAGTTTGCTGTTATACCCAATGAGGAACGATATAAGCTGAGTTTTGGTCAGGTTCGGGAAACTATATTACTTCTTTTACTGCTTCTATCAGAATAGCCAACTGTATGACAGAAAATGTCCCACAACTACGGTATAAGGACCACATACTAGAGTCAGTTTTAAGCTTCAGGTAGTCCCAAACGCCTTTTTGCTAGCGTAGCACTCATACTTGAGTTCTTAATTCGTTCTATTCCAGTTCTCTTTCGTTATCTTTCCAATTCAGTTTTGAATTTAAAACTGCGCCTAAAAATCGTGTTTTCCTAAACTCTCTAAGCTTAGTTTGTACAATCTGTGGGGGCTTAAAGGTGAAGATTGATTTCTGATAGTGAATTATTGATACTGAAGTATTGAGCATTAACCTTCGTTTAGAAATGAATATGGCCGATTTCAGTATGGCTACATCGTCAGTGTAGCATGTAGAAATAAAAGCATTGCTATTTAATGTAGTCCCTTCTCACAGATGCGCGGTGAGAATCCTGCTCTAAGGAGTTCCAGACTTTGATTAATATTTTGATGTTGAGGAAACCTCCCAAAGTGAATACTTTTAAGTGAAAGACTCTTTCTATCAGTGATACTACCCTATGGAGTACCATATTTGCAAATCTGTCTCTCATGTACGAGTGTTGGAATTCAGGCTAATAGACACGTACTTAGGAAAGAATATGACAAGCACCTCTCACCAATTTTTAAACAATACAACCGAACTCATTCTTTGGAGCATCAAGAACGGCAATATCCCTGGTCGAATATTACTCATTCCTGATGTCTTAAATGGAGCAAAGGATTTTATTGCCTACACTATCTGGTGTTCATCAATTATTAAATCTGCCGCCTCGTGTCCTGGGCAATCTATTATACTCTCCCGATAGTGAATGACAATGATGACGTTTTGTTTAGACGAGGCGAGAAGTTTCTCCTCTTTACGTGGAGCACTTTCTTAGGCACTCTTTACCAGTTTTCCACTCTGCTCCTGAACTGTGGAAACTTTCCGATTTTTGCATTCTATCAGAGATGTGTCTATTGCCCTACTGAATGTATGTTGAGTTGATGGCTGAAAAGTACCCAACAACAGTTGGATACTTGTGCGTTATTGAAGACTAATTCCCCAGTCACAAACTAAGTAGAAATGTTTTCCGAGTTAGAGAAAGTTATGAAGAAGTAATGAGCTTAGAACTTCGTCATAAGGCAGGTACACGGACACCACTGTGTTTCATGGGTTCCTCTCTTCTTATTTACCGGAACTAAGATTACACCACATTAGTACGTAAACACTTCTTCTTGTAATGATTGAGGATCTAACATTACTGACTTTTCATCTAATTTATATCGTATTGATTTGACCCTAATTCTATCAAGTGATTATTATTTATAAATCCACATTTCTGAATTTAACATAGGTTGTTGGAGGAGATCGTCATAATGTATATCATATATATCATATATATAGTCATACGTTGTACATGAGCAGATTGAACCTTACCCATAGAAGACTTCTTGGCTATTAAAGGTTCAATTTGCGACTCGCTGAGCCAACAGAATCTGCTTGATGAGCTGGAGAGTTCCTTCGTTAGACTCGTGGGTCAGACTAATCTGTCTGTTACCCTTTGGCTATTAGGTCAAGGTTGGTCGTCAATTATTTAAAATCAAATTATTTTCCCAATTGCATTACCTTTTTGTTTGGAATGGGAACATTTTTTGAATTTTGAAATATACTTTGGGCGGCTATTTTCCGGTTCGGAGATCAATGGTAAAAAATGTACCAAATATGATACTTAGCGTTTTGATCACCCAGTCAATATGTCCATCATACAATCATCTGACTATCCAACTAATGCTGATTCCGTATAGCTTCAAATTTCTTAAGGATATTTCTTTTAAATTATCAACCAATTGCTAATAAATTAATTAGTTGTTAGGTGTCAGCTTAATTAATTTTCCTAATAAATTTAATCTGGTGATGATTTATGATTAAGTTTAACAAAATAGCTAAAATAAAATTAAATTAATTAGTGATAAAAATTAATTTATTAAAAGCCTAACTAACTGATAGGTCACAACGTAATATCCTTAACATCACAAAAGGTTTGGATACATCAGGACGAATATTTATAGTCACTTTAGTCTGGCGTCGTCTTACCAGTTCTTGACTTCGTTTGACAGAAATGAAATGAAATGAAACTGGACAGTATGGTTGCAGGTTGAATGTGATTAAAAGTGTATTCATAAAAGCCAATGCACATACGAGTACATCATTGACTGGCTCATTTGATCGAAATATCTTTCATTGTGCTCGTACGTAAAATGACGATTCATCATTCCGTCAATTCCAAATGTAGCAATAACAATTTCAGACTCTCAAAGCTTTTCCAGGAGGGAGTAGGTGTGAACATAGCATCTTGCTGATATTCTACACTAAGCCCCCTTTAAGTCTACATCTTCCTGTCTTGATTGTAGTCGTTCTGTTTAACTTCCTTTTTTTTAAGATCAGTGGCCTGACTTAAGTATTCTTAAGAATGTTCTAACACCCACGAAAGTACCTTCAATATAAATTATTATTATCACTGCTGCATTTCTACTATCAACTATCTATTTATTCAATTCAAGTGTATCTTTTGAACACATTTTTTACACGTATCTGCATTGATTGTGGTTGTTTGTATGCTTTTGCAGGCCACTAGTTTTGATGCACATTCGAACCTGAACTAAAATATGAGATGCAGCTATTTACCAGGTTGCATGTGGCAATACCATGGTCAACTTTAAGTATTCCACAATCAGTTTTTTAACTCATAGAAAGTAGTGAATAAGCATTCTTCACTTTTATTCCCCGAAATCCCTCGTTATTCCCGATATGTATTCGATTTTCCCTTACAAAATTTTCTAGAAACAATTGTGTTATTGACTGAATCTCTTCGGAGAAAACTAGCGTGTTTGTTAGTCATGAGACTTTGGAACTTCCCATTCCATGACAGTGTGGCATTCTTGATGTGGCTTTCCTTTGCTTATACGAAAATTCCTTAGTCAGGGGTAATACTATCAGCCCAAGGCTACACCGATAGTGATCTATTATGTTGTTGACGAGGAGTAGTAAAGCAGAAAAGATCTAATACGCTATCACAAATGGGATGGCGTTGCTTATAGGGTGCTAAAACATTAGGTGACCCGTAGTTCCATATATCGAGTACATTTTTGATTAATAAATAAAACATTCCTAAGTTTCTGTGTAAAAACATTTAAACAGTTTATCTGGCAAATATTCAGACTTACAAATTTGGAATAGTTTGGGTATTGCCGTCATAACTTCTTCGATGTTGACTGCGATTCTACGAGCATTAACAAATTTACTTATCTCTACTTAATTCGGTTCGGACAGCCAATAGCTTACTACAAATGCCTTAAAAGAAGATGTTGCGTAGCAATTCCAACAGATTGTGGTTCGTTCCTTGAATTTGTCTCCGAACAATTAAGTGAATCGACTTAAGCATGCGATGGAGTAACTTCTTGCTAAGAGCGGCTGAAAGCCCATTATGCGCATACGATGGTATGATTGCTTTTCTGAGCCTATGATATGAGCCACAGAAAGTTGTTTAGCTGAATATTATGTGTAAGTCCTCCAGCAAAGCTCTCAATCTTCTCGCAGGACAGTCATACAGTAAGTGGTGCAAACATTTTATCTTTTGCTTGTCCCTGTAGCTTCTGTAAAAATCGTGACAAATACAAGGTCGATGTGCTATCCCCTCTAGGTTCATCGGACCACTATGTCATATCAGCTAATTTCTCGTATACCTACCATACAATTCAAAGCCAATTGGAGTGGACTTAACAGCTTCTATAGGAATTTTAACTGGCCCTTATGTGTCCTCGATAACGACGTCGATGGGAGGGCTAGAGAAATGTTTTTTCGGTCCTATAAGACCAACCCGACAGACGAAAACCGAAAAAAGTTCAAACGAGCCAAGAATGACTGCAACGCCTTTCTCAAGCGTGTGTAATTTCAATACGCTCAGAAACTAAAGGAAAAACTACTTAAATGTCCCAAAGGTAGTAAAAATGTTTGGTCGTCCGTCAAAAGCATTAGATATTCTGCCTCATACTCCATCCGAACGCTCATTTACAATGACATTCCAGCTGTCAGCTGTTTGAACAATGCCAATCTGCTTGCTGCACACTTTGCGGCCAGCTCAACACTTTCAGATTGTGCTTTGTCCCCACTTGAGTGTGTCGAATCATCAACTGGACGAATCCACTTTCGCACTCGTGATCTTAATATATACAAGTCCGCTGGTCCAGATGGTATATCTCCCCTTCTTCTGAAGAGGTGTGCTTCATCGGTGGCAGCTCATGAAATATCTCGAAACACGAAAACTCCTCAATGACCGACAGTACGGGTTTCGTAGCAACAGGTCCACTGGTGATCTGATAGCATATCTCACCGAAAAGTAGCACCAAAGCGTACATCAATCTGGCGAAGGCAAAATATTTGCACTTGATATTTCTAAGGCATTTGACAAAGTTTGGCATCAGGCTCTTTTGTCGAAAATACGTACTTTTGGGAAGGGTGACTATTTTCTTCAATGGGTTAGAAACTACGTTTCGGTACGTGCAATTCAAGTGTCTTGGACGGTTGCAAGTCTCATATTCACAAAATAAATGCTGGTATGCCCCAGGGCTCCGTTCTGACTCCGACACTCTTTTTAATTTTCATCAACGATCAACGACAGTACTTTCTGCTTTTCATATTCGTTTCATTACGTCCCTGCTCTTCGGCTGTAGAAAAGGGAACGTCAGCGTATGTTAAGCTTATTCAATTCTGATATTAATAGAATAACTACTCCACTGGAATTGCCAATAGCATTCCGCCCCTTCAAATTTTTAACCGTAACACTCGTCTCGTTATGAATGCTCATCAGTACAAGTCTCAATCCCATCTTCAGATGTATTCTGAAATATCGCGATTCTTTCCTAAGCCGTACGATTCGCTTATGGAATGCCGTGCCGAGCTCTTCATTTCTTAGTCGGTATAACTTGCAAACATTTGAAACCCACGCACATCGGTAACTCTCTGTTTTCCCTCTCTAACTTCTTTTCGTCCGCCGCGCTATGTGCAAACATCTTAAGGCTACATAAAATTCGTCAATTGTAAAAAAAAAGAAATGTCTTGGCATGAACTTTGCTTTCGGTGAAGGATGAGGCCTATCTTAAGCATCCGCCATTCTAACGCGGATTCACTACAATTCGCTGATGCCTTCAATAATGTAACTGGTCAAATGCATTTCTTATCCTCATTTGCCATAGGACCAGCTAATAATCTGCCTCCGTTTATTATTAGACTTCGTCATGTGTAATTAGGCTGGAGTCCAGGGTTCTTGGTCAATATTTAGATGAGAAAACTGCATGCTGATCGCCATAACATTTCTACCCTCCGCAAGGTTGATTGTCTTTCCAGTTGGAAGAGAAGGGAAGTCCTTCTTGCTCAACTATACTCGTATGTTAAGACTGCAAAGACGTTGTGCTCGAGGTGCTCGTTCACTTGTCATAAACTCAAGACGTTTTGGCAGAATTTGCTTAAGGGTAGTTTTCCATCCTTATTTTGTTTAGGAAATAATAATGTATTTACTGGATGGTGGTTACATCTTTATTAACGCCGTTTAAATATCCCGGTCTATTCAGAGAATATAATACATACGAGTATGTACATACATCAAGTTTCTAAGTGCTCACAAGTTTCAAATATCAGGAACTAAAGTCTTTTTTGATTTGAAATTTTCCAATCCTCAATGCGTATTTTCGAGAACTTTCAAGGACTCAGGTGATTTCGATTCCTGAAAGTCGAAGCAAATCAAGAATTGACTTGACTAAACTATTGCTTGTTAGCCTTTTATCTTGGTGCTACTGGAGTTAGGGTTCAAATAGGCTTCTGTTTGGCACCAGGGCCGGACAACATTCTTACAGTTCTTTGCAGTTTCTTTTTTCTTGCAGGATGAACCGAAGTCTCGACCCTTTCCAGGTGTCATTTATCTCAACACTGATTCTAAAAGGATAACTTTGATTATACCAGAAGATTCAATTTCTATTTCTTAGTCATTTTTAAGTACATATGTACTCGTATGTATCTGGGAGAATACTAAACGCACTGATTTCGATAGAATTTCCACTTGTAAGAGATGATGTTTTCAAAACCTCAAGGTTACAACACGTGAGTGAGTACGAGTATCACACAATCGATTACCAAAGCCATACCAATCTAGCTACCTGGCATTGTTTGTCAATTGAAAAAACCCAATCGACCATATCCCCTGTCGGCATGTTCTCGTATCTATTCATCTACTCTCGTAAATCTGCATAACAATTGATGCAGATGCAAGTCAAGCTTTCAAATTCTAACACTCAGTCAAGTTCAACTGATTAATGGCAGCGATGAGAAAATTGCACATTAAATTAAAGCGGTGACAAAAGTTTGTATTTCACAGTTTGTATAGGACAGTTCAGTTGCCAGAGACTGTGCGACAAAGTCTGGTGAGCCAGAGACCCAATGAACCACGACCACCTAATAGTGGAGGCTCTACTATGATTATTGGTCAATCTAAGGAGAATTAGAACAGAACAATTGGTCCATAGAGCTCTGGGCAGTTTAATAATAATTGAGGTAACAATAATCACATCAAGTTCAAAATAATGTTGGGAACGAATCACAGGTCATCACCACCCTCTTACGCATCATGTATCACTAGTTACGAAAACGTGGCGTTTGATTAGAGTTTTTGGTTACAAAAAAAAAAACGGGTTTTTATTAGATGATTGGAGTATCTAGATTCATGCATTAAAATTGAATTGAGTTTTTACGTATGTTTCTTTCTCAAAAAATTTCCTTAGAATGGCTAGATAGAAACGAATACCTTCACTTTGAAAGAGTGATAAAGATAACTTTTAGGTGCTTGACGTCGTTATGAAATTTTTATCTGCGACAATGCTTTGATAAGCAACAACATCTCTGTGTAAATGAAACATGTTACGTTTTCATCTTATCACAAATGAAATTGGTATTGCTGAGAGTACTCGTATCCGTATCTACCTGCATTCTTGGTTCTTGTTGATTTACGAGTACGAGTAGTATTCGTAGATTGTAGTTTTTTTTTGATAAAAAGTTTTCTGATACAAATGGGTGGTTCCAATTGGCTCTTAGTATCACATTTGAGTTGCATCAGTGACGTAGATAGTATCATCTATAAAACAGTGCTCATATTTACATAAATTGCAATTAACAAGTTGTGTGCAGGCAAACATTTTTATGTAATTAATTGAACAGCAAAATTAAACAAACAAATTTCATTTGAAATTTCCCGGTGAGTAATCAAATCTTTTTTCACCAACACCTAAATTGGAATGCGGCCTAAGTTAAACAGTTGTGCTTCGCTATGTTGTATGTACTTAAAGCATCACTTCTCAATATTTCATAAACGTCTTAAGTGGTGACTCAAGAATTGTAAGCAAATCAGTCGTAAACAAATTTAAATGATTGGTATTTACGAGTACATTGTTTCGTCGGACATACATATGTTGTTCTATTATTTTCTGGAATTGCAATGTCAATATTTATTGCTTACATTTATTGGGCAAAGATCAAATTTGTCCTGATGAACGTAAAGCAAAAAAATTGAATTTCATTGACCAGATTTGTGATAATTCCGTACTCTAACAATTCTAGTATCCAGAATTCTTGAGTTGCTGTGCGAATACATTGACTCACTACTATTGACTCTGTGATAAAATAGCTTAATGTAGCCTAAATAAAGAGTCTAAGGGTGTTAAACCGCGCATTAAACCAAAAATGTGCCCCATCACCGAAGATGATTTTTGGGTTAAAATCCGCATATTCGTCTATCTTCAATAGATCCCAATCAGCGAATATTCGAAAAAGACCATGTGCTTCTTCATCCAGCAATACCGAAATGATAAAAGTCTTGTATGGAGCCAGTTTAGTCTTGTTACTCAAGAGGGCTATGTTACTCAATTGCGCAGCAAGAATCCATTGTCATGCGTACAACCTAAAGAGTTTCGCAGGATGCCAAAACTAGATTTGGCATTGTATACCTCATCCATCTCTGTCAATCTGAAATTCTCGGATCTGTTGAGGCGATGTTTAGGGAACTTATTGCTCTTTAGTTGGCAGAATCAAAAGGTTCTCCTTTTTAGTGGATCGGACAAAAGATTGAGATTCCATTCTGCGGGCATGCTTTCCTCTGACCTTATCTTACAGATGAGCTGGCGGATTTTCCCAACTAGGTCATTGTAATTTAAACAATTTAGCAGGCAATAGGAAGGCGCAGAAGCTATCTTAAAGTTTAGTTCTAAGATTGGAATTTTAAGATGGTCTAGGTTGAGGGGCGGAATTCTCTGTCGTCTTCGTCCAGGGCTGGTTCATTTTGCGTGACAACGGTATTTTCATCATGGCCTTTAAACAATCTGCAGAAGTAGTCTTTCCATATTCTCAGCGCTATCTGCAGATCTACTACTCATATAGGAATAATAACGGCAGTGACATCTCTCTATTTTCTCGATCGTGCGCTTCTCCTTCTCTCCCTTTTGCGTTCAGAGAAGTCTGTGCTTATTCTGTATATTTTGCTAGTAGGGCTTAAGAGCAGCTATTGCCCTTCGATGCAGCTTCCTTATTTGGCTGCATATGACTTCCAACTTTCATCGTCAAACCAAAAGTGTTTTTGTTGCTGCACGTAGAAGCCACAGCAATGACATCGAAAGCAGCGTCTCTGATGGCTCGCTGACAATAGTTTTCTACGGTTTGTGTATGGGGGCTAAATATCCGAGAGAGCGTGAGGCTGCAATAAGTAAATGAACCAAAGCTATGCTGCTGTCCATCATAAAAACTTGGTAACACAGATATGTCTAATGAGTTGCACACAGTTCATCTGTCGGTTGGTGGAAAAATTTAATTTGTTTTGAAAAAAATTTCTTCGCAAATGTTTGACATTTCTGAAAATTAATTGGAAAATTCATCGCAAATGAAGAAAATAGAATTTGGAAGCACTGTTTTATATCCGCAAAGTAGACTTAGCTTACATCGCTATGGTATTGTTCTAATTTACACCCAAAGTATTTTTTTAGCGGATAGCGGCTACTATACATTGAAAATATTTAGAGGGAACAAAACCATTTAGTTAAGTCTGTTCACTTTAATCATTTCAAAGTTTTTGGCATGGCAATTGATCGAGCAAGCAAAATTAAAAACGATGAAAAGCGGAATAACGCCAAATTGTACTTATTTCACTTACACAAAGCGTTGCAGTTGGCCTCATTTTAGTTGGCCTCATTTCAGTTGACCTCATTTCAGTTGGCCTTATTTCACGACTGGCCTTGAAAGTATGCTGAGGTCGTCAACATAAGTAATATCCGTTTTTTCCCCGGCGGAAAAAGCGCAAACCAGAAATTAAAAAAAACACTGTACAAAGAGTCCAGTCGCCTCACTGAGCTTATCAGAGCCGTCGTTGGCCTATTCAGATTTTTTGCGGCGCCATCTCTATGTTTACGTCTACATAAGCTCATGGTTTCTGGGTGTACCTTATGAGCATGAGACCTTACTAACATACTTACGTTAAATTACATTTAAGTTCATGTTAGCTTCGTGCCAAAACTAGCCTATAATTTTGTAACACATTTAAGTTGGTTTTTAAAGTTTAAATTAACTTTAATATTTTAGGAATTTTGCAAATGAAGAACTGTATCATTTTTCTGCTCACTCGTGACCGACAAATAGTAAATGACTCCCCAAAGAATCCTTTACAAAATGTGAAACTTTTTAAAAGCCAACATTCTCGTATTTGTTGACAGCTGTCAAATAGTGGTATTAAATCCGAATTATCAAACCTAGCCCTATTTTTATTGGTCAGTGGTATGTACAATAATTGTTTCTTGTATATTTTATACCTGTGGGAGATAGCGATACACTAGCCAGATATCACCCACTTGTATACCTAGATAGAGGTGTACTTTAGATTACGAGTCTGAATGATGGTTATATTTTTATTGGGCCTACAATTCAATTTCACCGTTATTTTTCCATTGAAAACACTTTTGTACACCTTTGTCAGCGTATGGATCTACGAGTAGTATAAGTTCTATTATGAGCGAGTTTGTTTGTGCATTTGTTTTATTTTTCTATTTAAAAAAAATATGTGTAGTACCGTCATGTATGGGAATTTCTTTATTCGGAAAATAAAATGTAACGCACTTCGCCAAATGAGTCATTTACTTTGTTTGGCTTAAGATGAAATCTTGTCCTGCCGCAATGTCTGCATCTGCAGCAAAACGAATAATATCTTATTATTGTGATGCAGAAGCAATTACAATCCGCGTCATAAGATGACTGTTGGTAAACAAATGCATATGAGTGACTTGTACTTTTATTGTTAGTCATTATTGGAGAATTAGTAAGTCACTTCATTATGAGTAACTTATACTTGAGATACGTATGGGCTTATAATGAAAACAATGGAATTCCCGGATACGCATTGAAAATTGGAATTTTTGAGTGAAAGCATAATTAAAAAAAAATTGCATATCCAAACTGTGAAACAATGGTACGAGGGAGATGAAAAAAACGAAGAACATGGGTTCAATTAAATTTGATTCAAATGTCACTCGAAGATATTGGGAAACTGAAGATCTCAAAGCGAACACTTCTCTTTTTATGACAGATAACAGATGTTGTGTTAATTGTACTACTAGAATATTTAAGGGCTGACCAGAATGTGTATCTGTGTCTGTGTTTTGTAGCGCTGTTAAATCTCTGTCGCGCGGCTTGCAGTTAAAGGAAACACAATGAAAGCGACTGTCAAATTTGCATCTTGTGTTTTTACTTCTTAATTTTATTAGTGCTTAAAAAAGTTTGTTATTATTTGTGGATAATGGATATGGACGAACAAGAAGAAATTGCTTTTATTATGTGTGTTCTGCACATGTGCTATTTAGCAATAAAATTAATGAAAAAGAGGAAACGCAGATGGTGGGTTCGTCCTCTTTATAAGGAAAGAAAAAAAAGACGATTTTTTGAGACAACTTTCTAACACCTCAAAGAGCACGATTCAATAAATTCCAAAGAATTTCATTTATTCGTACCGCTTCAATGAATTTCTCGACTTACATTTTCACAATAAAGAAGAGCTTTTGTGTACAAATTCCTAAATGTCAATCTTGTAGCGTAGCTTGTAGTTCAACAAAATCCAACTTCACGATACACGACACAGACGCAGACACACATTGTGTTGCGGCTTACAGCTTTCCATACATTTAATATTTTGACAGCTTGCGACACAGATACAGACACAGCTACAGATACAGATACACATTCTGTTCGGCTCTTTACTTACCTGCTTCGCGCTTTAGTCTGGGATGGACCTGGGCCTCTAACATGCCACTCCAAGCTTAACCCCGTGTGCATTTTCTTCGGTGATGGATTCGAAGACCTTATGAACTACGAGATGAGCTATGACTGGAGTGCTGGCCTCTATCAGCTCTTCATATTCTAGCCATCTAAGCCTTTAAATTTTGATTCATTTAACTAAATACATGTCGTTCTTGGTTAAATCTCCTTCTCTACTCTTTGTCGATGCAGACAGGGTCGTAGATCACTCACAAGCACTTTTGACTTGAAATGAGCAAGCGGTCCCTCATCCTTTTTTTGATAAAGTCCATGTTCATGTGCCACAGAGAAGGATTTAAAACGATCAATGTTCTATGCAGGTTTGTTTTGACTGCCCGAGAGATGGTTCTGCTATGCAATTGGCTTCTGAGCCCAAAAAAAAAAAAAAAAAATAAACAACAGCGATTGCCAAGAGCTACTTTTCGAATGATCTCTAAGGTAGGTAGGTATTTGTTTGGATTAGATGCGGAGCTTAGGTAGGCAAAGCCTGCGAGTACCTCGAGGTTATACCTGTTGTATTATTTTGACCTTTCGCTTTTTCCTCATTTACCATTTTCCTCAAGTACGATGTTGGAGAAATCACTAAGATGTCTTTCTTAAGACGAAATGCCTCTGTAAAACCTATTACCGATCCTTACGGAGCAGCGAGTTTTCTACATAGTCATCATAGTTGGACAAGTTTAGAAGGTATACGGCATGACTTTCTATAATCTTTTCTGATATACTCGTACGCTGTACGACTTCCCAGGGCAGAAACCACACTGTTAAGGACAAATCAAATTGTCAAATGATTTAAATCGATTGCATAGTACGGCAGAGAAGATCCTAGAAGCGATGTTGAGGTGACTGATGCCTGTATATTCAGCAAACCAGAAGGTTTGTTGAATTTATGTTGAATTTCTTTACTTCGTCGAGTCGAAGGAATTATTGCCATCGTAGCATAGGTTTAATTTTACCTACCTTATGAATGGAATCTCAGCACCATTTGCCCGATTCACAAAAAGTAGATCCCTCAAATGAGCCAACTTTGAGCCACAACTCTTTACCTTTTCAAACCTTTGATGTCAAAAGAAGTTTTCGATAAGGTGACGCGCTCTCATGTGATTCTTTAACAACTTACTTGAAACAGGCGAACACCGGAGTCACAATGTTCAAAAGTCTGTACAATTACTATCATACACCCATGATATCGACATAATTAGCAGAACTCTGCGAGCTGTCACCAGTGCATTCGCTAGCATCGAATTGGTTACCTCGGCTCTGCTATCAATTTTGCCAACACACCTCAGCAATAATAAAACGATAAATCACTCTTGCGGATCGCTGTTTGTTTGGGATAACACGGCAATTGACAATCCGAAAAACTAAGGAGACTTTTTATAAGAACTTGATCATCCTAGTCCTACTTTATGGCACTGCAGCAAGTACTCTATCGAAATCGGATGAAGATATCCTCAGTCTTTTCAAGAGAAAAATTCTTCGTAAATATCTGGTCCCGTTTACGTTTAAGGGCTTTGGAGGAGAAGATTCAACGACGAACTATACGAGCTCTACGGCGACATCGATCTAGTCAGAAAACTGCGCATCAGTCGCCTGAGATGGGTAGGATATGTAGGGATTATGGACACCAATGCAGAGTCTTCGAATCTAACCGCGAGGGACAACGCAGTAGATTAAGACCTCTTTTTGAAATGTGATATACTAATCATTCCCAATCCAAGTATCTGGTGGTCACTTCTGGTGATCGAAGAAGGTTGAGTACAATAAGATAATAAGCCACAAAGCTTGTTAAATATTTTACAAGTCTGCATATTCTCTGATTTAAGAATATTTAAAGCTATATGGCCTCAACCATGTACATTAGAAATTTTCAATTACAACAACTCTAGTTTTAGTTTTAACTACTTAAGGAATATCACTAACTTCAGCGTTTATCACAGCATCAAATCCCACACTGTCATCACAAAAGAAAATGATGGTGATTTGTAAAATGAATAATCACCATGTCTCTATGAATGAAACACGAGCTGCAATTTACTATATATACGAGTATACTCGCACTTGCGAGTATTTACTGGTATCTACAAGTTGTTTGATGTCGTCGAATGCCACAAAATTGTCCGTCATTTAGATTTGTGCAAAGGTCCGGTCATCCTTTCGTGTTCCAAAAGTGGTAGTTGACAGCCAATGGATAGACAAACAGATAAACAGACAGTCAGACGTTCGCATCAAATTGCACATCATATCTAATTATTAATAATTTGAGTTGTACATTTTGCATTGTTGTGATTGTAGACATTTACAAATGTGTAAATACATTTAGTAACGGGGCTTAATTTCCGTCCATTGTTCGTAGATTTGCGATTAATTCTACTGGCCTTTCGACAAACGATATGGGTATCGGGTTTGACTTTGTTTCCCTGGGGTGTGTAATTCATTTTATCAGAAATTAGATTAAAGTATGAGTACGCAAGTAATAAGAGAACAATCTTGAACTCAGTATCTACGTGTTGCTATGGAGTCTTATTTATCGATGAATTGTATGCCGATTGTGATATTGTATGATATCTTTATTGAAAAAGCTCTAAAATGAGTTTATAAGGCAAACGGTTTTAATTATGATGGACCCGAGGGAATGATTATAATTTAAGGGAGCTTCTGATTCAAAGAAAAAATGCTCAAAATGTCGTCAAACCGTCAAACTTCACTTATATCTATCGTGCAAAAATTTAATGTCAAAATATGGGTTTGCAACAGATATGTTGGCCTATATCAGGACCTGGTAGAAGATTCCAAAAGATTCCGTGTCAAATTATTGCATCCACAAGAGTCAACTCTCTGGATATAACTTCTTTGGAAAGATAATAGCTGGCATTGTTAATATTTTGCATAAGTTAATATCGGCATAAGTTGCAATGTATAAAACAGCAAGCGTTGTTTTGAGTAGGCTGCGGAATTATATTCGTAGTGATCTACTCGTAAATTACCAACTTCGACGGTCGATGCGACTTTCTTACTTATAGTCCGGGTTCGATTTTCACCTCAATCAGTAAACATTTCGAGTTTGAGCAGTCTTTGGCAAACCGTCTCCAGTAGCACACTATAAGATGACTAGGCCTATAATACAACCCGACAAGTGAAGTTCCAAGTACAAAACGACAAGCCTGTGAATACTTGGACTATTTTCACGATGAAATATGACTAATGGGGAATTGTTTAATTTCCTTCTTTCTGTAACAGAACGCGACATGCGTCATGAAATACTTGTAGAGCTGTGGTTCATTGGATGATTTGAATGTTGTCGAAAGCTGACAAGTGCTCTTTTCATGCAAGTAATTGCATATCCTGATTTTGATAGTGAGAATCAATTTTGATGTCAATGATCATCTGTTTTCACTTATCAAAATCACCTGCACACTGTCTTGCTGAAGGACTAACCAGTAAACTACAGTGCCCAACAAATAAATATTCTTCATTGACGGTTTACCAAAAACTTTTGATTGCTCTGCATTCGTTCGGTTCAGGTTCACAGTACCATTCGAGAGATTACTCAAGCCGTAAATGAAATTGAATTTAACAACCAAGTCTGTTGGCCAGAAGATACATCCACATCTTTTACACAGAAAATTTTTGAAAAAGGTTGGATGCCGGAAGTTTGTGGTGCAGTTGATGGTATACTGATTAATATTGATGCCCCTTCTATTAATGAAGGAGCTTTTGTTAAACGGCATGGTCAGCACTGATTGATTGGTATGGCAGTTTATGGTCCCGACTTACAGTTTTACTTCATAAGTGCATACTGGCCAGGTAGTGTACATGATTCGAGGGTGTTGCGTAATAGCACTCTACGAGTATATCATGGAAACAGGATGTAGGTCTTTTAAAAACGCTCTTATTCTTAGAGATAGTGCATATTCGCTGAAAACATGGCTTATTCCTCCAGCTATGATAAGCTCTGATGAAATATCAGTCCTTCGATACAATAGGGCTAACAAACGCACCCGACATAGAATGTGCATTTAGAATGCCAAAGGAAGAATTTCCTTGTTTAAACCACCTTCGTGTCAATCCAGTGTATGCTGCCAACATTTTTTTTTATTAATATGACTACACTTATTACGCCAAAGCATGTGTTAAGTTTTTCGGAAAATGCGACAGAAAGAGAAAGAAAGATGTTTGGGCTCTGTGGCTATTTCGTTCCATTGGTGACATCCAACATTTAATGGAGAGACTAAATTATTAGCGTAAATTGACTTGATGTTATATTTAGGCAACCATTCATCTCAGAAGATTTTAGAAGATTTTCTTTCGCCTAAAATGATATAATGTTCATATACACTATAAGCTTAAGCAATATAGCATATCCGAAAAAAAATAAACGTATTACGCTCGTAAAACCTCTCTTTCTCTTAGATGTTTGAGGCATATTTTCCCAGTATTTACCGCTGCCAAGCTAGCTGGAGCTGTAGTGCAAGAATCTATCAATTCCGAAAGCTGATTATATTTAATTAACATATATCCAAAAATATAGTTATACAAACCGTTAGTGGTACTCAAAGACTCTGCTACTCCGAGTAGCATATATACAATATAGTATAGGATGACCAGATAGCAATGATAGTTTTTCTAAATGTTATTTTTCAGCAGCTGTCAATTTCTCCAATGATATCCCGCTGTCAAAATATTCAGTAGGGTTTGCCATTTCATCGTGCATTGCTTTATGCTTGCCGAACGTGTGGCTCAGTTGTAAATACGCAAAGTGAATTTTTGTCGTGAGTCCGGTCATAATTATGGCTTCAGTGTGCAGGCAATTCGTCGCACAGTTGAAAATTTTGAGAATGAGTACACTCTTTTGCTTCTTAAGCCACCAACCAGACAACGGCTTATTTTGCTGCTGGATTTGGGCCTACATTCGTTTAAAATTGTGCTGACGCAAGAATTGAAGGCTGATCGTCCGGCTTCACAAAACAGATCCGGACTTTGGGCAAAAAATGATCTTCTCGGACGAGGTCCATTTTTGACTCAGCGGCTATGTCAACAAGCAAAATTGCCGTTATTGGAGCGAACACAATTCACAAGTGTTCGGCCAAGCATCAATGCTGACAGTTTGGTGGCATGGTGACATCATCGGACCTTATTTGAGGTATTAAGCAACGATATATCTGAGCTGTGGTTCCAGCAAGACGACGCTAAATGACATAGAAGGTGTTCAAGTTCTTAGTCTACGCTAATAAGCCAACCACTTTGAACGAGCTCGAGGCCAACACTCGGCACGCTATTGCCAGAATAATGCCGCATATTGGAGCGAGTCATAAAAAAATGGGCCGACCGCTTGAAGCACTACATAATGGCATGAACGTCGATTCAAAATAAAGTCAGAATCAATTTCATATCTCACACCTTTGTTGGTTTATTTAATTTTTTTTTCTATCGTTCTTATCTGGTTTAAATAGAATACCATATATATACTCGTATGTATGCTACTGGGTTTTGCCCCCTTCCCAGGTAAATCCATTCGTGTCGCTTCTCTTTTAATATTTACAAACGCATCAGCGAGAGGCCGCTGCGTTCTCCCAGTGATGTTAATCTAGTTGATATGATGATGCATGTAATTAAATGGACTTAAATCAGACATGGCTGCGTTCAGCTCGTCACTACAGATGATACATAGTACACGTCATGCATACGTCGGCATGCATCTTTAAAATTGCTACAGGAACGGTAACTATCGATATGGACTTCTTGAATTTTCTCCAAGATATACCCTAGTTTGAATAATTGATTTGTAGTATTGTTGACTTACCCTCCATCGTTGTCAAAACTTTTCACAAAATACCGCAAACAATAAAGGGAGACTTCTTTTTTGTGGATGGGGCAAACGATGCTGAAGTTTCATTGATCAGGCATACCTTCTTCAAACCAAAATTTAGAAATGAGTTAATGTATGCTTTCTACCAATCAATTTCCCGCTGCTTTTGATAGATCGGTCCCTCTGATCTAGCTGGGTTGATGAAAGTCTTGGCTTTTATTACTGAGGTTAAGTGGTTTGTTTGCGAATTTGTGTCGTCGCAATCGTTTCACAATCTAGATTTCCCATATTTTACTGTCTGGTACTCTCTTCAGATCGTATTGAGTTGACACGTTCTTTTAAAATGCAAAGATTCTTGTGATTTGTTGCTTTTTTGCAATCATTCAACGTTTAATTTCTTTATGGTAAAGGGTTTTCCAATAGGAACTTGACAACTTTGAATTTAATTTGTGAACGCACTCTTTCACTAATCATCACACTGTCACTGCCAATTTATTCAATAAACTCAACATTTTCATCAGTACACGAAAGTCTGCAAATTATAAAAATTTTCTACCGAAATTCGGAGTCGGTGACTGCAACTTTAAGAGCGTTAACTCCAATTTTCGGTCGTAATTCTCGCCCTAGTAGACAGGCAATAACAAGTTTAGTGCACAAATTTAAGTCTACATATTCGTTGTGTTATGTTGCCATGTTAGTGAGACAACGGGTTGGTCGAAGTGTCGAAAATCTCGCTGCCGTCCATAGCAAACGATCCAAATCAGCCAATTCCACGGCGTTCTCAAGAATTGGGCATCGCTCAGACCATATTATGGCGTATTTTGCGTAAGGATCTTGGTTTACACCCATACAAGATCAAGCTGACTCAAGAATTGAAGCCGATGGACCATTTGAAGCGACGTACGTTCTCCGACTGGGTTCTGGAAAAGATGCGCCAAGATGATGCATTTCATCGCAAAATCATCTTTAGTGACGAAGCTCATTTTTGGCTCAATGGGTTCGTCAATAAGCAAAATATGCGTTATTGGTCGGGTGAAAATCCACATGGGCTCCATAAATCAACACTTCATCCACAAAAAATAACTGTTTGGTGCGGTTGCATGCCGGCGGCGTTATTGGGCCATATTTTTTCGTCGATGATAACGATTCTCACGTTACTGTGAATTATTATTTTTGGCCCAAATTGGTAGATATGCACTTGGACGACCTGTGGTTTCAACAGGTTGATGCCACAAGCCACACAGCACACGCTACAATCGATTTATTGAAGAGTAAGTATGGTGACCGTGTTATCTCAAGAAATGGGCCAGTCGATTGGCCGCCTTATTCGTTCGATTTAACGCCGCTTGACTATTTTCTGTGAGGCTACGTTAAGTCATTGGTTTATGCCAATACGCCGACGACGTTGGAAGAGCTCAGAGCCAACATTGAACGCTAAATAGCAGCCGTTTCGGCCGAAATATGTGGCCGAGTCGTTGAAAATTGGGTCCAACGAATCGACCGCTGCAAACGTGCCCGCGGTGGCCATATGAACGAAGTCGAGTTCCATTCATAAATGTTTTGATTGTACTTCAAGCCGATAATAAAGTTTTTGAAATATATCAAATGGTTTGCGTTTTATTTAACAAAAAAGTTGTCAAGTCCTTATTGGAAAACCCTATATTTCTCACATATATCTTTTTCCTAGTGGACCGAACATATATAAGCAGTTTCGAATATTTGGACATCTACAATATTGGAGGAGTGTTTTGCTCAGGTGGTCGCCATGTTTATTAGGAAATATTGAGATGAGGAAACCTTGTGTGAACTATACTGGTATTTCGCCCCACATCAAAACAAATCAGCCTTCGTCCATTTTTAGACGTGGTGAATTGTAGGCTATACTTTATGAGTTTATATCAGGTTGAAGAAGGCTAATTTTGTCTTTTTGTGCGTTGATGCAAGGCATTAACTGACAAGTTGAAAACTCAAGATTGTCTGCCTTAGTTCGCATACAAGAAATCTTCTCTTATATATTGCTTCTGTTCTGCTCCGTTGCAATCACCGTAATACATTCCCTTTTATTGCGGTATTCCGCAGCACTTCCTGGATGGCGGTAATATCCGCTTACTAGCAGTTAAAGGCCCTTGCTGATTGTTCGGCTGAATATTCTATGTGCAGAAGCCACTCATAGAGAGTGAATCTGTCCTTATTGTGGGCTCTTGGTTGCTTCGAGGCAATCTGGAGTTTAAGTGGATGTCGTTAAGCTCAGTCGTTATGTTCTTTCTGGGACCTCTTGAAGAAAGAGACCAGAAATTGCAAATTTAGTAAGCGTCTTCAAAATCTGGCACTGACCTACTAAAGGTTCATCCTCCACCGTCTTTTCTCCAGTTTTCCAACTATGCTTGGAAATACTTATTGACACAGTTTTAAAACGTTGAAATAGCTTTCATAAGAAGCCTGCTATGCTGTTGACGAAACCGTTTCTTTAATAGCTTGATCTATTTTCCAATACGTAATTACGATAGAATGTACGAGTACATATCTGACTACATTCTACGATATTCTTGATGCAGGCATTAAGATTAAGTCTAGTTTCGAGAACAGTGTTTAACATTTGGGAATTTCTTTTTTCCTAAAAGGACTTAAGACTTTGAAGTACTTACTAAAGTTGTGGGGATATCTTTCAATTTGATAGGACATATTCGTAATTCTCGCTGGTTCAGTATATCCAGTATTTGTATGTTGCAAATCTATTGACACTGATGGCATCGTTTTTATATGAATCTGTTTCTCGGAAAAGTTTTGTTTTAATGTCCTTGTGACTAAAGATTTAGGGTATCGTCGTCTCCTGAAAGGAATGTATCCTCCAGAGCCAGACCTTGGAAAGTTACAAATGTCGATTTAAGTAAATATGTTATACTATGAAATTTGGATTGCTGCCGCTTATTAGATTTTTCAATCGTCTCACGAGAACAACAAGGCTATAACCCGATAGAATTAAAATGGGTTTGGATGTAATCAAATATTTACTTCAAACCGCTATACGTGTTGAGTTTGTCTTTTTCGGTAAACATATGGCATTGCCCAAATTCAGCGGAATTCATTCACTCGAAAACATCGAAAACGTGAACGTAATTCTTTGCTCCGAGTGCTCCAAATCCGCAAGACTCATCGAGTAGCTCAATGGGATTTCTAAAAGCATTTCAACCGAAGATTTGGGAAAGCGAAAGGAGATTTTTTTTGTATAGATAGCGCGCGCTCAAACGATTTGAGTACCCTTAAAATGCTTGTACACTGCGCCAGCGAACGAAAACTAGGGAGGAAGAAAAGAGAAATACCGATGTACATTGGCCTTAAATGTTTGCAAGTTATAATGACTAGGAAATAGAGAGTTGTACGGCTTAGGAACGAATCACGATATTTCAGAGTACATTCGAAAGTGGGCTTGAGGATATACTGATGAGCATTTGTAGCGAGGCTGGTGTAAAGGTTAAAAGTTTGAACTGGCGATTTTAATGGATCACTTGCGGTGGAAATCGAAACGTTACGTAGACAAGGCAGATGGTGATTGCTGATCATGATGCATCGCTTTGATACTCATACTCGTACACGAGTGATCTGGTCACGAAACCAGAGAAAAGTTTCATAGCGCTCGAAAACACATACCGTGTTCGCTGAAAAAAGCCTTAAGATACCATTTCGACAATACAAAAGGTACCGACTGGGTCGTTAAAATTGTTTCGGGAGACGAATTTGAAACATGCTTCAAGAGGTTTAATAATCGCCCATAGCGTCGTATCGACAGTCAGGGGGATTTTTGCACAATACTCGTAAATAAAAATAAGTTTTATTTTTGAGCATTCTCAGCGGAAATATGACACACTGTGTACTTGGTTTTTTCTTCATCATCAGTGTATGCAAGTAGTTGGTAAGCTGAACATATTACTCGTATATTATGAGTTTCGTAATTATGTCTTGAGCGTCAAGAGAAGGGAAATTCATCAGTTCATCTACAGCAGAGTCGGACATTCTAGGGAAAGCCCGATGTGGTCAAGATATATCAGTCTTTGAAGTTGGGTAAAAATAGCAGTGACAGACTGCTTCACATGATGACCGACACAAGCATACTCACATATGATCAAGCTTTTTGCTGCTTATCGAATCAACGAAGTTTTAATATGGCTGTGCAGCCCTCTTCTAGGTCAAATTAAATTTTGCTGTTGATTTTCGCGCATCTCAGTTGGCATGCCTTAACATTTTCTAGCCATCATTAGCGCTAAACTATCTGCGAAAGCAATTCTTCCAAATTTTCACCATGGACATGTTTTGTGTATGATAGACTCTCTGCTTATCTATGCCCTTAAGAGCTTCTCATTCGGAAAAATTAATGATGGCAACTCAGGTCCTTCGGAGTAGTATTGCCTTATACTCGCCTCATGTATTGCTGCACTCGTTTACCGACATTCCTTATTAAACCTGCGCTTTCTGGTGGTTCTGATCACCACAGAACATTGAGTGTGATGTCTTATGACTGGTCCTGCTGCCAGCATAGAACTTCTCTGGGGGTTTAGGGAGACATGTTCGGAAAATGCTTTATTATTGCAGTTATTCGAGGTTCCCCATAGTATTTCTTGTGTATTTACCTGATCTAACGTCCTAGATATCAGGAATATTTATGTTATGGCTATAGTGTATTCGTAGCCCTTCTTTATCCTTTATTTAAATCGTTGTATTTTCAACGAGCAGATTCAGTCTTTATCTGTAGCAATGCTCAGACTGAGTGCTCTTTTTAGAATCCTTCGCCCAACCAGGATAAAACTTAATAGATTAAAACCGGCGCTTCTGGCTGATTGGGAGCATTAAGTTATTTAATTTTGTAACTTTACATTGAAGTGGCGAAGTGTAATTGCAAAGTTGAACCTACTTGGAATCCGTAAAATTGTCTTTGGTCACGCCATATGGTATTTCTCATCTGAGGAGTTATGTACCCAGGAGTCTATTCTGGAAATTGGAAAACCACATTCAAGCAATGTACGCAAACCCCAATGCTTATATACAGGAACTAAATTGACGATTGAATTTGCAAACCACCACTCTACTCGACCTTGATTTGTAAGTCGATTTCAAAATTTTCAATTTTTTTTAAATGTTTTTTTTTCTAATTTTGACGATATCCTAGGCACAATGGCATTGGCTTGGGCAGTATGTCATAGCATATTTTTTGGTTGTGATGTTTGGTTTGTAGCAGTATATTCAGGATATCTTCGAGTACTTTGGCTGCCCGTGGCCTTACATTTAACGTACAGTACAGATTCAAAAAATGTCATTGTTGCTCCGGTCTTCAATGTTGACACTATTTATTTTCGTTGCTTGCCTTTGGTTGTGCGCTGAAGATACACCTTCGACCGTGGTCGGTAGGTTTTGTGGAACATGGCTTTTGAATAAGCCGATGATGAGGACAAGAATAGTTGACTTCTTGTTGTCTTGCTCCAGAGCGGGACATACATACATACATATGTAGGTATGTTGTATTCCTAAACCTGAATAAGGATAAATGAAAAAATGCCTTTAGTAGCTGCGTAGGATGAAACAAATCCATGAGTCTACAAGGATTCTTTGGTTTTTTCAAAAATTTTCCTCTTACATCGAGTCATTTGTACATATGTAGTTCCTAATCTAATGTTTGAACATAGGTCGAATACTGTCGACCTGCTGTATACAAACTTCCGCAGATTTTAAAAAAGGAACAGCCATGCAGGTATAAGACACAGGAGCACATACATATGTATGTATTATACATATTTTCTGCAGGTACTTTTGGTTAGAAAGTAAATCAGGGAGTTTTGAGTTGCACTGCAGGTCATCTACTCGTATTATTTCCTTGAAATCCCAACTGGTTAGGTAGCGTGTGGGATATATGTATGTATATATGTACCTGTAAGTAAGTGTAAAACTACAAACATGGCATGCATAGTTTTTCCCTAATGTTCTTATAATCCAATGTGAGTATTTGTACCTTAGTCATATTGTCACGCACCTAAAATCCTTCTTGTACGGATTGCATTTTTATCACTTCATTTTCGACATCTCATTCCATCGCTTGTCTTCGATTCTCGAGGTAGCACATCCACGCATTTTCGTTCATCTTCGCGTCTTCTGTCTAAATTAACTAAATTTCAATTAAGGAAACATATTGCATCAGGCAAGAAGTGCTGTCCCCATTCTATACCTACAGTATAGAGTGCTTGTGAGCGCAGATCAAGTAAGATACTCATGGTTCCCTTCTAATTGATGTTCAGATAAGCCTGTGTCGCTGGGTCAAGATTTATACTTGCAAAATTTTAAATTTAAATTCAATCAGACAGTGGTTTTGTGAGAAATTGTTAAAGACTTTTGCTTGCTAAATGAATTTGATCAAAATTGCACCAATTGACTGTTTAAGTGGAGAGTTTAATTCAATAAATTTATGCAAACGTAGGAGGCTTTGTGATATTGACTTCTCTTTTTGTAATGTGTGATTTCTGTTTTGTATTGTATCATTGTAGAATGGACCTACGCATCATTATACTCCAGATATCCTATATTGTTATTTTTACAAAAATGTTGGCCTTTGGATTCATTAGCCAGGATGACCGCAAGTGTAAATATCTCAAAATGGATAGGCTGTTGAAGATTCGATGTTTCGACATGAACTTGAAGGAAGTGCCACAGTACTTGAGTACATCAGTCGAGGTAATGTACAATTATCAAATGTTTTCCTTACTCTAGGTAAATCTGTTTTATTTTTTGTTAATATTTCCCCGTTCATTGGTGCTTTGATCAAATCCGGATTAAAGAGATCAAACCTTTCAGCTACACATATTGAAAAAAAAACAGCATTTACTACGCCAGTAACTTAGTTGTCTTAATTTTCTGAAGAGCCTGTGGTCCGCACTTCAAATTGATTGCCTGTTGAGAGCAATGATAGATAGAACTATAGGACAAATAATGTTATGTAGGCCTGCTTAAGTATGTACATTCTTTTTCTTCTTTCTTTAGGTCAGTACACTTCTCTCACAGGCATTGCGGGATAGCTCTAGTAGGCCAGCATTTTCCATCCAATTAAATTTACTTTGTTGAGCGATCAACATGATAAGGACATGTGGATACGTCGCAAATAGTGTACAATTTTAGAGGTAGCAAGCTCCATACTAATTTTTAGCCACCTCTTCGGCTATACTATTAGATAGAAGTTGTCCTTTACTTCCCTCCAAAATTAGGTACAGAACTAAACTGCAGATCAGTTGGACTAGCTTTTATAAATTGTTTCTGGTTTTGGAAATTACGCTAGCCGTGTGATGACCCGTCGAGAGTTGCGCCGCTTGTACGGCATGTAGCGCTGCGCCATCTTGTTGGGACCACAGCTGGGATATATCGATGTTGTAGAGCTCTGACCACAGAAAGTTGGTTAACATCGCTCTATACCTGCGACCATTAACGGTAACGGTGTCACCTTCTTAATTTCGGATGAAATAAGCCCCGATAATGCCGCCATGCCATAAACCACACCAAACAGACAATCTTTGTGGATGCATTGATGCTTGACCGAACACTTGTGAATTGTGTTCGCTCCAATAACTGCAATTTTGCTTGCTGACATAGCCGCTGAGCCGAAAATGGGCCTCGTCCGAGAAGATGATTTTTTGGCCAAAATCCGGATCTCCGGCCAAAATTTACACCACCCAATTGGCGACGCGGCGTAGTCTATGGTCGTCCGACTTCAATTCTTGCGTCAACACAATCTTATACGAATTCAGGCCCAAATCCAACCGCAAAATAAGCCGAGTTAACTCTCTGGCGATGCCCAATTCAGTTGATCGGGCTTCTGGTCGATCTGGCCGCTAAGGCGGCTATGTTTTCTTCATTTCGCACCAATCTCTGTCGGTCTGGTGGCTTAAGATCCAAAAGAGTGTACTCACGCTCAAATTTTCTCACGGCGCTACGAATTGCCTGCACACTGAAGCCATGATGACGACCGACCTCATCACGAAATTCATGTTGCGTATTTACAACTCAGCCGTAATTTTGATAAATTTTTTTTAATAATTTTCGCACGTTCGGCAAGCGTAAAGCAATGCACGATGAAATGCTGAATATTTTGGCAGTTGAATGCCATTGGTAACTTTGACAGCTGCTGAAACAGAACAATTGGATGAACTATCTTGCTATCTGTTCACCCGTTATAATACACCTGCCACAAAAGGCTGCACAATTTGAGATGCGGACTTGTGATAGGAGATCGACTGAAGTTATTTGGCTTTAAGACGATAAGCGACTGCTCGTTAAAATTTGCATTAGAGATTTGAGTATATCTTATAACATCAGCTTAATATATACCGACGAGACTGAAGACCGTGTTAAGAAGGAATACTATGACCTCCTGGATAGAACCTACAGAAAATTTCCGGAGATATGATGACAAACTAGCACTTGGTGGTCTTCAAGCTATGATCGGAATGTAAGGTTGGGAATGTAATGTAATGTAATTAGGTATAAGCAGACCCATTATGATGCCCTTTTGAAGAGAAGATGCTGTGTTTAGTTGATATTTCCACTTGACGCTTTGCGTTAATTCTCATTTTGAGGTATCGAATGAATCTTATTTATTTTGTTGCATTCGTGAGTCTATAGCGCGGTGGCGCAGTGGATAGGTTCGCAGACAACTACGTTCAAAACTTGACTAGCACAGAAAAGCAGAACAACTTTTCTGATGATACTCGTACCTCCCTTTCTTCTGGCTTTGAAAAAGTAACCTAGTCTTCTCTCACTGTGTAAAAAAAAGATCTTGGTCCACCCCGGATTGTTGTATTTTATGAATTTTTTTTATCCAGGAATCTGAAATAAAGCAGCAGATTGCTTTGCGAGGCCATGAAGTGTATCTGCCGAAGATCTCCGACTTTGCCAGGGTTAAAGTATTGACATAAAAGTTGGGAATATTGAGGAGATTATGATTGCGTATTTTGCGATATTTGGTTTGTTAAACTCCGTTCTTTCACAAGTGGAAAGGTTCTTGCACCTATTGTTAGCTTTGATTTGTGTCCTCTGCTCCATTTGTAACAACAGATTGCACGGTTTAGGATTGATGCTTTGGTCCACCAACTTTAAGTCAGTGACAGATCATGTGATCATATACGAGTTCGTTACTTATTACTCCTCATCATCGTAGTTGCAAACACTTTTGAAAAATTGTGCTTCTAGTATTAACTTGAAATGTACTGATGTTAGAGAAGTCACATGGTAGCGCATTGCTTTTAAAAAAAACAATTTTTTAATCTTTTTACTCGAGTATCTCGGTAAGATTACCACAAAGGGAAGCTAGCATTCTCCATCGTCAGTCTGGTAGTTTGAGGACTTTAGCAGGGACGCCAAGATGAGGCAATGTTCTGTATACGTAAGTGGTACCAACAGATGTTGTCATATGTGACCTTGAAAGAGGTGGTTAATATTGCTCTAGATTCTTGGGTTTTCACTAGAATCTGGTTTAGTGTGAATATTTGATCGATTGTGGCCTAACTCGACCCTCAGGGTTCATCAGGTCACTGACAAATGGATTCTAGTTTTCACACAATATTTGGCGCAGTTTAAAGGGTCTCCTTTCTTATGACCCGTGTAAATGCTGCTAAGGTCCCATTCGTCTGAGACATTTTCCTTCGAACAAATCTTGGCAATGATTTGGTGTATGCTCTTTAACAAGTAATCTTAAATAGGTCAGCAAGTAGGGACCGTTGGGTCCCTATAATGCTTATGTATTGTATAGTTTTTGTTGTTTGCATGGAAATCTTGGCTTGCATTGCCCAACTTCAATGGTTGACTCATGACAATAGATGTCATAATATATGGCAATGTTTTCGAGGGATATTGGCTTTACTGTCGCTTGTTTGGCTTCCTGTGCTACAGCCTTGGAAGACACTACTTTAATTTCGGAGGCGAAGTTAATATTACAGATTCTATTAATTGGAGAAGACCACAGCGACAGTGTTTATTTCAAACTTTGTTCCATTCGTGAAGATGGATATGGAGTCGTCTATCACTTAACATATTTACCATTTTTCGCTTAAAGCACTTTTGACTTAAGTTAAATTGTGGGTTTGGTACACAGCCTTCTCCTGAATATATACGGCTGAGGCTGTAAAAAGTAACTGATGTTTTCTTTACACTTTTTTGACATTCGGCAACCAGTTAAGTTTGCTCTCTAGTACTGTTTTTCCGGATCAACTTATTATGGTTTGTGTTAATAGGTTTTCGTCCACCTCTTTGGAATTAGCAAAAAATGATATCACTTATTTTTCCTTGCCAATACTACTACATATGGGCACCCGCACTCCGTCGTAACTAGCGAAGCCTAGCTCCACGGGTTGCGAACCCGGCATGTAGGCTTTCACGTTCGTAGGTTCGAGTCCCCATGTAGGATCGCAGTTGTCCTTCTTTTTTTCCTGTTTTTTTTCTTGAGGGCCATAGTTCCATCGTCATACTATGGCATGAGGACTTACTGTTGGGATTAGCGGATGTGGAAGATCAGGAGATGTGGTCTGATGAACCTGTTTGTACGAGAGAAGGACGTACCGTATGGAGTTGAGCGAGAACATTTGAGAGGCAACGGGTAGTGTTGAGTGGAATTGGAAAGGATTTTTGGTGGGTTAATGGGGAGAAAACAAAAAAAAGATAGGCGAGTTGTGAAGAGTCGGTCAAGGAGGTCGGTCGTGGTGCAAATTAGGAGCTCAAAAAAAGAACGGTCGAGGAAAGTAAACTGAACAGTTCGGTAATCGTTTTAAAGAAAAAAAGATCAGTGGTGTACTGATATAGGGAAAGCAAAAAGGATTGTGAATTAATGAATTAATTAATGGAATTAGTGCCCACTTAGTGCCCTTGTTCGTTCACCTGAGAAAAAAAAGGAAGTGATATTTTAATAAATCAAACCCAAAATTAAATAAAAGGCAGAATATTGGGAAACTTGTTCGGTAGCGCAAAAAAAAAAACGTAAATTCTTTTCTGGTGGGTGAATAAGAGTAGACAGAGTGTGAAACAATTTTCCTTGGTGGCTGGAGATCGTTCGGCACTCCGAGTTCTTTGCCCTATTTATCTTTTTGTGACCCGCACCATTTGGGAGCTTGAGCGTTAAACAAAAAAAAAACGACTAAAGTAAAGAGGATCGAGACGAATCGAGTCTGGCGGGAAGCAGCGATACGTACCAGATAAGCTACCTTGTTTTATATATGCAATACACATTTTATTATATTAAATTCGTCATACGCGGGCATGTATTATAAAATAGTTGGTTCGCTTAATTTATTGTCCCGTGTCGCGAATAAGCTATCTATAAGCTGGGTTCGTTTCCGCGGTTTTAGTTTAGTTTTTTTTTATGGTTTTTTCCTTCTTTTTTTTTGTTCCTTTTTTTGTATTATACTCGTAAGCTATTTGGATTTGTTAATGTAGAATTAAGCTAGATTGTAAGATTGAAATTTTGTAATACATATTATAGGTTAAGTACAAAAAGAATTAAAGGAACATAAATTTTATAACGTTGGGCAAGCATTCGTCCTTTTTTCTTGTTTTGGTCAGTAAAAGAAACGCGAATCCCACATTTAGTCACGATTCTGGGTGTGGGTAGTTAAGCGGAAGAGCAATCGCGTGGCGCCCATTTTTATAACCTTAACCTACGACCACTCTCCGTGGTGGCCGGGCACTCTTCCGTGGTATGGCGCGTTGGACGGAGAATTCGGCGGTAACAAACTCCCAGCTCGGAAAGTTTGATCTATTCCTCGTGATTCTAAAGGCGTGGTTATGAATTCTAATAATTGTAGAGACAAAGAACTGTAATCTAGGGTGGTACGAGGTTTATCCCTGGATTTCGTAGGTCTCGAATTGCGAAAGTATCGTTATAGTCATGTCATGTAAAGGAAGACAGTCAATCTATAGTCTAAAGTCAGAGCAAAGGCTTTTTCAATGGCGTTGACAGTTTCATGCTGGGTTCTTTTCGTTTCTTTTTCTTTTGCTTGGGTATGGCCGATTGGGGTATATCATGCTGACACGCTGCCAGATAAGCATGGGACACAGAGTTTAGGCAGTGGACTTTGAATAATGGTAATCAGAGAGTTTAAGGTCTTATGCTACTGAAAGTTTTCAATACAAGACTGTTTCTTAGTGCAACAAACCGCTGTATTTCCGTTAACTGGTTTTGTATTTCCCAGCCAGAGCAGATGTACGAACTTTTGGGAGTTCCAAAGAATTCGTTCGCCACCCTTCTAGCGTTCGTTGTTAATCCAACCTAGGATGGTATTAATCAGCAGACACACTGGTCTTTTAGTGCAAAATATGATAGACTTTTTCTTAAAATAACACCAAACTGCAAATATATACACCAAACATAAATCTGCTTTGGCTAAATATCAGTTTAGAAAAAATTTTCCACACATTAAAAAAAAAATACGAAATAGTTTTTTTTCTGTTTTGTAAACCTTCATTCCAACAATTTCCTCTCCCTAACGATCAAGAATTAAAATAATCGAAACTTTGTATTGATTCAGCCTTGATCCCTAAGCAGCTGTTGCTCCAGTTGTCTTTACTCATTAATTGCTAAAGGCTGGGTTACTCTATCAAAATTAAGAACTCTGCTAAAACGAACACAATTAGTAATTCGATGAGTCGAGTTTGATAGAATTCTGCTTCAGAATGTTGTATTCGAAATTCATCTCTGCTCCTTTGCACTAATTCGGGTCACAGCTCAATTGAGCGTAGGTCATTGCATTGTCATTCTGTTCTGAAGACGACAATGGATGTCGTAATAAAACTTCTTGCCAGGGACTGAGTTCTTCTTCTCATCAACGCCCGCCAATTTAAATTAATTGAGAGAAAAAAAAAAATTTTTGTAGTGGCACGGTATTAACTGAAAAAGATTTACTTTACAGGGTGAAGAATATATTCGTTTAGAAACTGTTTTACAAAATTTATTGCAGGCAAATAATTTAGCTTATTGTTGACAAAACGAGTAAGATGATTTCATTGGCTATACCTAAGGTCCTCGGTTATAATGTGGCGAACAGCATCACCTGTCCCTTCAAACAAATGAAGCTCTCTGCACCACAAAGTGTTGGGTGATTTTTTAAGCGATTGGTTTTTAGTTCTAAAAAAAAAAACAGAGGAAAATTGCTAAGGTGTATACAATTTTTATTTGAGTTGTTACGAATACGTTTTAAGTGGTCCATACGGAGAATGCAATTTTGAATCACGTTTTCGAGCACATTGTCTCTTAACCTCCTAATAACAATAATAAGACGAGTGATTTGACGTATCTCTATATAAAATTGTTTAAAGGCGTCAAATCACACGATCTAGCCGGCCTATTCAAGGGTCCAAAACGAAAGATAAATTGGTCACCCTTCGGCTTCGATTCTTGCACGAGCTGTATTTTGTAAGGTTTTAGATCAAGATCCTTGCGACGGATGGACAAATCACGGTCTTCATTATCACTGGCGGGTACAGCAGTAGTATTTTCATCTGTACGCACTCTACGCATACTGGTAGGTAACTTGATGTCCAATACAACATACTATGACTTGAATTGCATGCTCAGTTATAATGAATTGCATGCTCGATTATAATGAGCGTCAAAAGAGCACGAATTTCGATAGTAAAATTCTATAATTTGTAGGCGTTGTTCCAGTGTAAGACTTTCCATGATGAAATGGCAATGCTAACTGAGCATGTTTGACTTTATCACGAATCACGCATGAGCTGTCGAAAATGGAACACTGAAAAACCAAATAACAAAAAACTCACCCTTTACAATTTCCCAAATGTAGTAAATTTTTTGGTCGTTCGTCAAAAACATTAAGAATCTTACTTTGTGCTCCATCTCAAGGCTCATTTATAATGCCATTCTAGCTATCAGCTTGCTGCACATTTTGCGACCAGCTCGATACCCCCCGCGTAAACTCGAAATCATTGTTCGTGCTATAAATAAAGCTCCAATCATATGAGTTCAAATGTATGCCCTGTTCTAAGCTGTCGTCCTTTTTCTCTGTACTGTGATTATCACCATAATATCATTGGCCTTAGCAACAAGAGAAGGTTGTTGGAAGATTCCTTCTCAAAACCTGTCTTTTTTAACGGATGTAGAGATTCATAACCGCCTTAGGATATTCGTGATCTCATTTTTTTTTTTTTTTTAAGTTATCCATCTACATTAAGCACGTTCATAGTCAAGTACTCGGACAGATTTATTCACTCCTTTATTTTTTGCTTTTTTGAGACCTGGATAACAACTTTTTTCTGAAGAATCGATTAGGAGGCAGCCTATCACCTATGGTGCATCAGCTGGTAAGATATCATTTCCGGGTACTTTGTTGTTTTTGAATAGAACGGCTGACAGCTCTTACTCCCTAAAAATTGTGACCTCCGTTTGCTGGTTCATGCTAATCTTATAGTGCGATTACATTAGTTTCGAAACTTTTTCTTTAACTTTTCTAAGCATCTATACGCTGGCGACCTGGCCTGCCCTTATTTACAGGTTGCTTGCGTTTGAATATCCACACATGTATGACATATAAGCTGGTATGAGATGGTCTTTTTAAATCCTAGGTATCTTAAGATTCTCAGAATCTACCTTCATAATTATTTCCCCTGTGGCTCACTAGTATAACTTTGTTGAATTTCATAGTCACGAATCCTTTCTTAAATCGGAAGACAGGAAGGAAGAAAGAGTCCGCACAAAAAGCATCCAAGATCCAGGTTTGTTGAGGTATTTACTAATAACAATCATGATTAAAATTACTAGATAATGTTGATCATCCCTTTGTTAAATTGTCTTTTTAGAACACAGAAAATTACGGACTATATCTGTAACTCCTAATAATCCGACCGATCTCTACCTTCGGTTACGCATTCCAAGATAACTGCTTATCAGAAGAACTCTCTGTTGGCATACGTATTGGTGCTCATCCACTCTACACGTCGTAACAATGAACTAACCTAGACATTCGATGTGTAATTTGGTTTTGTTAAATCTACATATGACCCTATTCTTAGTACTATAGCTAGTGGACGAATCTCCTTCTCCTCAGTCCATCAACGCAATTGCGACCAATTTGGTTTTCTGGAAATGTTTTCCTTTCGAAACGAACAAGACTATTCTCATATACTTTTGAATGTTGACTGCAAGTGGCCGTGGCTCAAGTTGTAGTCTATTGGCTTCCAAATCGGACGGTTCGACGTTCAATCCCAACCGCATCCGAAAAACATTATTTTTTTCAGATAACTTAAATCACGTGAGGTGAGTGGTTGTCTAGAGTGCAACAACAAGTCCAATTACAGTAATAATTTTGTCTCGCTATTAAATGTTGGATGCAATCCATCGAAAGGAATAGCAACTGAGCCCAAACACGTTTCCTTCTGTAACAGCCGTATTTTCAACAAAATAAAAAAAAACTTAGCAAGTTCTCCGGTATTTTAAAAGCAGTTATATACCCTCTTGAGTGCTAAGTTCTTAAAAAAAAAGTGCTGGGATAGCACACTTCTCATTATCATCCTTCATAAATGGATATTCTGTGTGTAGTAGCTCGTTTTTATGGATCCCACAATATTGGGTATCGGTCGGACTGCAAGCCACTGTATGGCATCAAATCGTCTGGCACCGATTGCATTTTCCCAGTTATGCTGTAAGAAGGTATAGATTAACCGCTAGCAACTGTGAAGAGAATCCTCATTTCTTGTCTGGCACTGGCAAACTTATCGAACCCCTAGTGAATAGAGACAGAAGCTTTTATATTATACCGAAAATCTTCAAAAATAACTACTCCATCGCTAGAAGCCTTCAGTGCACGCCATGGTGGCGGATGTTGGCTGCGGTATGTTTGCACGATTGCGATGATTAATATATGACTGCGAGGATTAACTGATGTTGTCCTTATGGCAACTTCCTGCCTCCATCTTTATGGTTCATGTTGATCGACACCTTGCTTAACCCTTTCAACGCTTTCAATAGTTATAACACCATGCACATTTATGTAGATGATGAAGCTGTAAAGTTTGTCGAATCATACCTAGCGACTATCTGCTGTAGCCCTAGACATAATCAACGATTGCTGTACTACGAGTAGAAATATCGATTCAATCAATTCTCTTAAAACTGAGTTTGTTTTCTGCCTTAATGCTTAAATCATCTAGTGCTGAAAGGCATCACCATACGTTAAATCAAGGAAGCTAACTTTTTCGGACTAAACATGCCGGATTGAAAACCTCGGTGCGGGAGATTGCACAAAGCATGGAAATATCCCCAATGACAATAAGTCGACACGTTTCTCTCATAAGAAAGAAAATATAAGGATGCAGCCTGAAGAATTAATTGCTCAGCGCCAACCTTGGATGAAGTTGGAAAAATGTTTTTTTTTTTAAAGATTGGCTCCTATATCGAAGTCTTAAGGTTTCTTGCCAAAGTTCTTACTCTCAATAACAATCTGAAATATGACAGCATTTTATTCTATTTTTACTTTGCTTATGATATTGCACTTTCTGAATATTTATACCGATTTTCACGTTATAAGCGGAGGTTCTTCCCAATCATTAGCCCTCTGTGGATGCGTCAACCTCCTTACCAAGACAAGGCTTAACCATTGAGAAGGGTCATTGAAATCCTTTTAGCAGCTCGATTCAGCTGAGGTGTGTTTCAAAAATACATCCGGTTCGATTCCACGTTGCACTTTTTGCCGGGCAGAAATTAGACACAAAAGCTTCGCTTAAGCAGACAAATGCCTCAAAATACCGTCAGCGGATTCTGTATCCCAAATGTGCTAGATACACACTTGTCTAGTCTGATAGTAAATTAAGCGATTATGTTTTTAATTGTTTTACTAGATCTTAGGTATATACATCTATTGAAGGGTTTAACTTTCATTTAATCTTTAAAATTAATCAACCAATTTACTAAGTAAACAAATCTAACTATTGTTGCAGGTGTTGGACTTATCATTTAATCGAATAAAAAAACTAAAGAGACACTCATTCGAACGCTATGGAAAGATAAAGTATCTTCTGTTATATGAAAATATGATTCAGTCCGTCGAACCTGACACATTTGCGCACTTGTCATCGTTACAGGTAAGTGGACTCATGATTAATTGAGGGGAAGGAAATGATTAAGCAGACACCGCGATGAATGAAGTTTGTTATTTGCTGACAGTTGCCTTGTTTTCTTGATTGCTTCTAGGAGATCGACTTATCGAATAATGCTCTCTTGACGATACCATTGGACATATTTCAGCTGCCATCGCTGCGGAATCTTTATGTCGACAGTAATGACTTAATTAATTTACACCTCGATCTATTGGTGAGTAATGTTGTTATTTTTATTTATTAATTTTTTTTAATACATTTCTATTTTGCAATTGTGAATTTTCTTATCAAAAATATTGAAACTTAAATAGTGTGCTTAGGTGATATGTCAACACTCAATGTGGTCTCAATGTCTCGTCTATCACTACTAAGTTGTGCTTAGCTTACTGGGACATGCTAAGTTCTATTGAAGACGTAATCGATCAATTTCAATTTTAGGAATTAATTATTAGGAACGGTAATCTACAATTTGTATTGGATTATGATCGTAACATTTTTGGACAAATGAAGCCATTGTTTGCGATTTGCACATAATGGTTGGTATAAAAATACCGGTCGGCCATGTTGGCTCTATTTAGATCGCTACAGAAATATTCATCCAATAATGCGGAGGGTAGGTAACACCAAAGGAGTGTTGGATTCCAAAGACATTAACCAATATGAACCACTACTATTACTCAACTGATGCGGGACACTGTCTTCAGATGCTGAGATAATCAGATGACAATATCATCATTACCCTGAGAATGGGTAAAGTTATTTCGATGAAGCTCAAACAATTGTACCTTCTTACCGATATGATGGGTTGAGAGGTTTTTGAGGCACTTTAACTCATGTTCGACACCTTTTTGACTCCTCTGCGAGAAATATATTTGTTCTTGCATCCAGGTCCGGTTATTGTGTTACTTCAATTTTGTGTTACTCTGTCATTGAAACTCCTCGTCCGTAAAAAATACTTTCCCAAGGCTATTGAATCGCTGAAGCACAGTGTCAGCCAATAACTTATGTTGAATGGAATCAATTTGAAGCTTCTATGAGTGCTGTTTGAGATTGTTCTTGATTTGCTTATATCAGTCAATGAATGCTCTTTTAGACAATTCTGGACCATTTGTTACAGAAATTTCAACCGTCTGTATTTCCTCCTTGCTTCTTATTGAACGTGGCTGCTCGCTACATTTAATATTGAGTGTGGAACCAGTTCGCTTCTTCTGTACTCAAGCTATAATTAAATTCACATTTGGACTTGGGAAAGTGCTGCTTATATACTTGAAAGTCCTAAACATACTCATCATAAAGGAACAAATGTGAAAGCGACGAAAATACATAAATATCAGCGGGTTTAACAAAACGTGACCTTATAAGAAGTTCACACTTTCGCAAAAGACTCCGCAAGAAGAATTTGATAGTGAACAACCTTCAGGCTGAACAAATCAGCCGTACAACAAAGGTCGATAGATATTCGGGGTCCGAAAAGCAATAGGGGCTCAAGTTCCACACGAAGTTCGGAAAAGGGTTCGAAAGAAAACTAATTGGATCGAAAACATAAACAAACCATTTACCTCAATAACGAGGTGACCCATAATGGAATGGCTTGTAGAACAATTCTAAGATCCGCAAACTGCAACCCCACACGCTGCGCACAATGTCCCATTTAGGCGAAAGTGTTTGCATAATTCAACTTTCGGGTGGGTCTATTTTTTTATTTCCTTTTTAGGTTTGAGTGTAAAAACAACGCAAAGGGTTTCAAAAAATCATTTCTTTTTGCTTTGTGTGATATATCTGTTTTTTTTTTTAGATTTTTTTAAACTATTTATAATAATTTAATGTTTTTTGAAACACTATTTCCATCACACTTTTTGGAGTTTAGTTCAAAGGTCCAAAGGTGTCCGACCTAAATTCAACGGAAATTTGGTTCCTATATATTTATAAATATAAACTTCACTTCCTTGGTTCGCCAGGTAAAATATTTTTGAATTGCGAGAACTGATGTAATTCTTTCAAGTAACATATGATCTTAAAGAAATCACATGACAGCGTGCCACTTTGTCGCGAGCGCTCTTCATCGTCATCGTGCATAGACGAACGAGTTTGGCAGGATGTCAAAATTATATATGGCTCTTTATATGTAGCTCGTCTCTATAAATGCTGCCATATGCGTCCTCAAGATCAGTGAAAAGATGGTGGGTATCGATTTGGACTTCTTTCCTGGTCTGAAATCACACTGGTAGAGAAGGATTTCAGACATTCACACAATATGGAAGAGAAGATCTTGTGGACAATGTTGGGGGGACTTACATCTATATAGTTGGCGCAGTTGCGGAGGTGGAGTTATCTATAGTACAAAACTGTCGAAAACTTTCCCTGCTCCAAAAGGAGAAATTCTGGAGAAGTCGATGTTCCTTCCATCTCTTTTGCTCGTAGAGCTCACGAGCGGGTCTCGTCGTTAATTGCAACGCCGCTTTATGAACTTCTTCATTGAATCAGGCGTTTCTTGGTGGTGTTTGGGTGAAACCCAGCATATGATTTGTGACGTCTCTGATGCAGCTCTTCTACATTAATATATCTTCTAACAGTAGTTCTTCTTAATTGTGGCGCTTGGATAATTGGCATCCAACAACCTGAAGGGTTCGGACGTCCAGAATATTGGAGACATGTCTTATGCCCATCGCAATTTAATTTAGCGTTTGGTGATAAGCAGACCGCCCTTGTGTAAGGAAACTGCGGAAACCGTGTGCTTGCTGCAGTTACAATTCGTAGAGCCGCAAAGTCAATAAGCTTAAGCCCGTTGCCAGAATTTGTGTTGTGCAGGCTATGCATACCAACTGTCCTTCCAAATATGTCCTGGTTTCCTATCCTGGCGTTAAAATCGCATAGTACGCTTTTAAAGTAAACTCAAGGCATACAATGTCTTATCGAGTAGCTCGTAGAAACATTCTTTGGGGGCGACGAACTTGTTTTCAATAGGGGCATGATCTCGCATATTAGGCTTATGCCAGGGAATTTGGCCTTCTTGTGGATTGTAGTAAAGCTCGAAGACTCCTTGTTTTAGTGTAACGCGTATGACAAATCCGGATCTTTCTTTTCCCTATAGCAATCACTACAGTAGATGTCACAGTTTCCTTTCGCCGGATGGGGGTGATATCTGCATTATAGTAGTCACGGGCTTCCGCCAATTGTTCCGCTACACGCATTGCCTGTCCGCCCGCTCATAACGCCCAGGCGCAAGTCGTACACAAGCGCCCCTCAAATTTGTATGCCTACAAATTTTCTCAACATAAGTAACTTGAAGTTTGATGTGTATTTTTTTGAAGAGAAATTTTAATTTTTTTTTTACATTTGTTTTGTAAATTTTATAATTTTTTACTTTATGTCACATCACGCATAAGTAATTTTTAGTTATCTTTAGCTTTGAAAATGATCTTTCAGCTGTTGCGACCGATACAGGACTTGTTAAAAACCTGTGCGCGATGACGGCATTCGGAACTAGATTTTCCATGCCGTTGCTCTTAACTCCGTTTAGTATGTCGATGACTCGAAAATAATATAGATTTTTCACCAATTCTGCAACCACTGTCATCTCTGGAAACAGTTCATCGCCATCAATATCAGATTCGCTGCGTAGTTTGAAACTGTTTACATGACTTGAGCAGATTTCCACTTTGTCTGTTTTGATCGAAATCGGTAAAATTGTAGAGAAAGGAGAAAGTTGCACTGTGCTTTTCTAATGCATCAAATGGCTCCTCGATTGCATCAGTTGCAACTGTCAAGACAATATCAATAAAATTGTTCGCAGCTACACGTTTGCGACAGTTCGGAAAAATTATCTCGATTCCCATTTTCTCACAGATTTCTTTTGCATCACTAAAAACCTTTTCAGGTCCAGTTGAACTGTATTCTACCAAAAATATTTTAGTACTTCCCAAACACAGTACAGCGGTCTGTAAGTCCGAATCAATTGATTGCAATGCTTTCGAAGCAATGTTAACTTGACTTAAAACGTCGTACCACAGGCACTGTACACACGAAATGATAATCGATGTTGTCGATAATTGCTCCAGCTTCATGACGAACTGTTGAATTCTTGATTTCGTCCAATGCAGCGATTATCGTAATGTAGTCCCTTCTCACAGATGCGCGGTGAGAATCCTGCTCTAAGGAGTTCCAGACTTTGATTAATATTTTGATGTTGAGGAAACCTCCCAAAGTGAATACTTTTAAGTGAAAGACTCTTTCTATCAGTGATACTACCCTATGAAGTACCATATTTGCAAATCTGTCTCTCATGTACGAGTGTTGTAATTCAGGCTAATAGACACGTACTTTGGAAAGAATATGACAAGCACCTCTCACCAATTTTTAAACATTACAACCGAACTCATTCTTTAGAGCATCAAGAAGGTCAATATCCCTGGTCGAATATTACTCATTCCTGATGTCTTAAATGGAGCAAAGGATTTTATTGCCTACGCTATCTGGTGTTCATCAATTATTAAATCTGCCGCCTCGTATCCTGGGCAATCTATTATACTCTCCCGATAGTGAATGACAATGATGACGTGTTGTTTAAACGAGGCGAGAAGTTTCTCCTCTTTACGTGGAGCACTCTCTTAGGCACTCTTTACCAGTTTTCCACTCTGCTCCTGAACTGTGGAAACTTTCCGATTTTTGCATTCTATCAGAGATGTGTCTATTGCCCTACTGAATGTATGTTGAGTTGATGGCTGAAAAGTACCCAACAACAGTTGGATACTTGTGCGTTATTGAAGACTGATTCCCCAGTCACAAACTAAGTAGAAATGTTTTCCGAGTTAGAGAAAGTTATGAAGAAGTAATGAGCTTAGAACTTCGTCATAAGGCAGGTACACGGACACCACTGTGCTTCATGGGTTCCTCTCTTCTTATTTACCGGAATTAAGATTACACCACATTAGCACGTAAACACTTCTTCTTGTAATGATTGAGGATCTAACATTACTGACTTTTCATCTAATTTATATCGTATTGATTTGATCCTAATTCTATCAAGTGATTATTATTTATAAATCCACATTTCTGAATTTAACATAGGTTTTTGGAGGCGATCGTCATAATGTATATCATATATATCATATATATAGTCATAAGTTGTACATGAGTAGATTGAACCTTACCCATAGAAGACTTCTTGGCTAATAAAGGTTCAATTTGCGACTGGCTGAGCCAACAGAATCTGCTTGATGAGCTGGAGAGTTCCTTCGTTAGACTCGTGGGTCAGACTAATCTGTCTATTACCCTTTGGCTATTAATTATTTTCCCAATTGCATTACCTTTTTGTTTGGAATGGGAACATTTTTTGAATTTTGAAATATACTTTGGGTGGCTATTTTTCGGTTCGGAGATCAATGGTAAAAAATGTACCAAATATGATACTTAGCGTTTTGATCACCCGGTCAATATGTCCATCATACAATCATATGACTATCCAACTAATGCTGATTCCGTATAGCTTCAAACTTCTTAAGGATATTTCTTTTAAATTATCAATCAATTGCTAATAAATTAATTAGTTGTTAGGTGTCAGCTTAATTAATTTTCCTAATAAATTTAATCCGGTGATGATTTATGATTAAATTTAACAAAATAGCTAAAATAAAATTAAATTAATTAGCGATAAAAATTAATTTATTAAAGGCCTAACTAACTGATAGGTCACAACGTAATATCCTTATCATCACAAAAGGTTTGGATTCATCAGGACGAATATTTATGGTCACTTTAGTCTGGCGTCGTCTTACCAGCTCCTGACTTCATTTGATAGAAATGAAATGAAATGAAACTGGACAGTATGGATGCAGGTTGAATGTGATTAAAAGTGTATTCATAAAAGCCAATGCACATACATCATTGACTGGCTCATTTGATCGATATATCTTTCATTGTGCTCGTACGTAAAATGACGATTCATCATTCCGTCAATTCCAAATGTAGCAATAACAATTTCCGACTCTCAAAGCTTTTCCAGGAGGGAGTAGGTGTGAACATAGCATCTTGCTGATATTCTATACTAAGCCCCCTTTAAGTCTACATCTTCCTGTCATCATTGTAGTCGTTCTGTTTAACTTCCTTTTTTTAAAGATCTGTGGCCTGACTTAAGTATTCTTAAGAATGTTCTAACACCCACGAAAGTACCTTCAATATAAATTATTATTATCACTGCTACATTTCTACTATCAACTATCTATTTATTCAATTCAAGTGTATCTTTTGAACACATTTTTTACACGTATCTGCATTGCATGTGGCAATACCATGGTCAACTTTAAGTATTCCACAATCAGTTTTTTAACTCATAGAAAGTAGTGAATAAGCATTCTTCACTTTTATTCCCCGAAATCCCTCGTTATTCCCGCTTTGTATTATCCGATATGTATCCGATTTTCCCTTACAAAATTTTCTAGAAACAATTGTTGTTATTGACTGAATCTCTTCGGAGAAAACTAGCGCGTTTGCTAATCATGAGACTTTGGAACTTCCCATTCCATGACAGTTTGGCATTCTTGATGTGGCTTTCCTTTGCTTATACGAAAATTCCTTAGTCTGGGGTAATACTATCAGCCCAAGGCTACACCGATAGTGATCTATTATGTTGTTGACGAGGAGTAGTAAAGCAGAAAAGATCTAATACGCTATTACAAAAGGGATGGTGTTGCTTATAGGTGACCCAAAGTTCCATATATCGAGTACATTTTTGATTAATAAATAAAACATTCCTAAGTTTCTGTGTAAAAACATTTAAACAGTTTATCTGGCAAATATTCAGACTTACAAATTTGAAATAGTTTGGGTATTGCCGACTTGAGTTCTTCATCATCCGAAAATCTTTTTCCACGAAGACATTTTTTTCAAATCCGGAAACAGCAAATAATCACTAGGGGCAAGGTCTGGACTATAGGGTGGGTGTTGAATTTCTTCGAAACCACAATCTCGCGCAGCAGCCTTGGAAACTCGCGCCGTGTGAACAGGAGCGTTGTCATGAAGAAGCAACACACCCGCTGCGAGTTTACCCCGTCTTTTCTCTTTAATTTCCTCCCGCAAATTATGCAAAGTGGAAGCGTAGGATGTGGCGTTGATGGTTTCACCTTTTTTTTTGTACTCAATGAGCAAGATTCCCTTTGAGTCCCAAAAAACTGTGGCCATGAGCTTCCCGGCAGACGGAGTGACTTTGAACTTCTTCAGGGCGTCTGTTCCTTTTTTATGTCACTGCATGGACTCTTGTTTGCTTTCAGGGTCATAGTGGTGGACCCATGTTTCGTCCCCAGTAACAATTCGATCCATAACACCGTCCGCGTTCTCACTACACATCTCCAAAAGCTCTCTACAGCATGCGATTCTCACTTTTTTCTGAGGCGCTGTGAGCATTCGTGGCACCCACCTTGCACTGACCTTTGAAAGGTTAAGATGGTCATGAAGAATGGTGTGAATGGTACCAATTGAAAGCTTGGTGATCTCTGCCATCATTTTCACCTTTATTCGGGCATCCTCAAGAACAAGTTTTTCGACTTCTTTGATGCTTTCTCCCGTACAAGCAGTAGCCGGGGCGCCGGAGCGGGGGTCGTCTTCAATGCTCTCTCTGCCTCTCTTGAACTCACTTGACCACTTTTGCACAGTTGATAATGAAGGTGCGGAACCCTGGTAAACAGCCACCATCTCTTCATGAATAGTTTTTTGACTTTTTCCTTGCTTAGTGAGAAATTTAATTACAGCGCGATGCTCAGTTTTCACTATCATCGTCTCAGTTGCCATTATGATTCTGTTTAACTAGAGATAAAATGCGAATTAATAATCACATTTATATGAAATCTTACATGAATGCACTAAAATAATAGTATTACTTGATAAATAAGTCAATTTATATATACAACCACAGGTTCACCCCGATACCGAGAATATGTTGAACGCCCCTCGTAAGTAGTACCAAGATTCAGTCGAAGTGGTTTTATTGCAGCGATTCGACTCGATCATCGAGTTGGGCAAAAGTTTTTCGGGGATAATGTGGAAGCTGTTGTGATGCGGTTTTTTATAAGATCCCACGCATCGAAGAACGCGAAGGAAATATATAAATTTCTTCGACAAAAACAAAAAAATAAATTTAGTAAAAATGTGTATTTACTCGTTATTGGTGGTTTTTTTTGTGAGTAGACACACAATTTTGAGCTCGCGGCGGTTGGACAGGCGCTGGCTGCACGTGACGTGTTACGGTTTAGAATATTCAAGGTGCAGTTTCGTTCCGTTTGCTGGGGTTATCAAAAGTACAATAAGATCATCTCTCTTCGACGTTTGTAGCTGTTTTGGAACTTTTTAGTTACTCTGATGTGCAACTCCAAATCTAGAGGGCTGGATCCTTAGTTTTATCTCCTAGCACAAGGGGCCACGTACTTCGATGCCAGTAATCCACTTCGGATTTTTTTTTTGTTCTTGACACGGAAATGACTATTCTCGAAATATGTTGTTGTGACATTATGCAGGCTCAGAGTCAAGTCTTGTTGTAATTTCAAGACATACGCCTGAGAAAAGTATTCCTTTTTCAAGACTATGATTTTCCCGGTTTTGATATCATTATGACTTCAACTTGTTATTGACTAGGAACGTATTCAAATCTAAGTGCGGCGTTAATATGCATAATATATAAAAGCTAAGCGATTGCTTTTCTAGGCAACATTTTAAGCACTTTTATGGTTATAAGGTCGTAACCGGGAGCTTTCTTTGATTTTAATTTATTTATTTATTTTTTGAGTTCCGTCCCTTCGCCAGTTCGCTATTAATTTTCTTTTGATCGTCGGCGCCGAGGTTTGGGATCTTTCAGTGCCCTTTATTTTTTCCTTTGTTAGAGTGTGTTATTTTACGAGGCCTTTTAAGCGATTTCAACAAAGTAATCAACTTTGCCCAATTGTGCCCCAAAGCACCTTCACCCCAGTAGGCGTGTTATTACATTAAAGTCATCTCCAATAATGAAAGCCGGCTCTTGAAATATTTTTGAAGACACATTTTTTCAAGCGCCCAAAGCCGTAGATAGCAAAAAGAGGAAATAATGAAGAAGGTTCTCATATGCCCTTTAAGTTTCGATGTTGATTTAAAAATTTTATTTCACTTAATGTTGATCTATATTTCACCGATATTTTCGAAGATATATTGATAGAGTTAGCCTTTTTAAGAGCTGCGTTTTATGTAATAAAATACTATTGTTTATACATATACAGAGATTAGAGAAACCCATAGAAGCTCCTTTGGAATATTTAAATGTTGCCGATTGCGGTCTTTACGATCTTCCAAATATGGGCATCCTACCATGTAAGTACTTTCTACCTATATATACTTTCTCCGGTGTCAATTAATCCATTTTTTCTTAAATTTTTTAGATCTTTGGCATATTAATGCCTCATCGAATCCCCTGAAATCCATCACCACAGAAACCTTTGCCACCATGTGCCATCTTAAAAGTATAGACTTGACAAAAACTCAAATGCCAAATTGTGCCTGCCATCAAATCGTAGATTATGCTAATTTAAGAAACATGAAAACCACCTTCCTGCCCGTGTGCCAGAATGACGGTAAACTACAAAGAACTGGCATCACTTGTTTTATCAATATCTAACCATACTGTCTCGTTTGGATTTTTTTTTTTCGTAGCTAGTGCAGACCTTGACGAATGTCCACCGTTGTACAATATCACTGTAGGGTTGCCGGAGTTCGATCAGTGCAACCAGGAAACCATAAAAGCTGCTGCTAAGAGTGTTTGGCTAACAGTGGCTGGATGTTTAGGTGGAGCTATAATTGTCATAATAAGTAAGGAGAGATTATTTTTGAAAATTTGTGATAAAATTAATAAACTTTCTATTTTTAAATAGTTGTGATATGTTACATACACTCAAGGAAGCGACGAAAAGCCAAAAAGAAGGAGAACAAACATTTCATCAATCCGACAAGCAATGCGAATCCACAAGAAGAGCTCCTATGTGATAACGCGTAAATGAGTGAATGAGTGTGCATTAGTAGAATTAATTCGCCATTTAGAAATAAGGAAATAATTTTTATTTTTTAAAGAAATTAGTTGAACGTTAAGTTATTGTTGTTATTTTAAGAAGTAAGGAATCCTTTTCTAGAGTTTCTTATTTAAGGATTTGGATTTTTTTTTTTTTTGATTAAAACGAACATTTTAATTTATTTTCAAAAAGCGGATAAGTTTTTCTTTATTAAAAATAAGATTTGTCAAATGATAAGAACTGAATTCATGTTTGCTCTCCAATGTGTCACATATAAATTGTTGTGTGTGATTGCAGACTGCAGATGATGCGTCAACGATTGAGCCAGTATTTCTGGCTTAGATTGACATATAAAAGAGTTCAAGTTACGGTTTTTGGACATAGAACGCTTTTTTGAGCAGTTCGGTATGCTGAGAGCATACTTAAGTGGAAAACAGAATGCTGGTATTGATACCATGGTATAGCAATAATAGAATCTATACCACATGACTGTCACTACGATAGCTCGTTAAAAGCTGGTTTACCATGAAACATATCTGGTACTGAGTTTCGCAATTTTTTGGTGGTATGCCACCTTCTTACTGATTGCAGCGCCACGTTCTCTCTGTTGGCGATTCGTCATAGATTCTTTGACGAGTAATCACAGTGGAAAAGAAAAAATACAGCATTGTTTTTGTACAATGGATACGAAGAGAACTATTTTATCGAAATGTGAGACAACAACAACATAATTATCACAGTATACTAAAGGGTGACCAGATAAGAATGATGGGCAAAAAAATATTAATTAAACTAACAATGGTGTGAGATATACAATAAAATTGATTCTGGCTCTAATTTGAAGCTACGTTCATGCCATTATGTGTGGAATACCACATCATTCAAATGCCCTCCACGACTTCGCTGGCAGGCTGTGCTTCAAGTAGTCGGTCCAATATTTGATGACTCGGTCCAATAGTCAATAGTTGAAGGACTTGACTTATTCCCAGAGAAAATAATCGAGTGTTGTCAAATCGCATGATCGCGGCGGCCTATTGATGAACGCTCGCCGTGAGAAGACCCAACTGCCAACCGAGCGTTGCGGCGCTTGTATCGCATATAGCGCCGTCTTGTTGGAACTATAGGTCGTATATACGGATATCGGGCTCTGACCATAGAAAGTCTGTTAACATTCCTGAGACCATTGACGGTAACAGTGTCTCCTTCCTCATTTCGAAAAAAAACTAAGGTCCGATTATACCTCTATGCCATAAACCGCACCAAACAGTCAATTTTTGTGGATGCATTAATACTTTGCCGAACATTTATAGGCCTCGTCAGAGAAGATGATTTTTTGGCCACAATCCGGATCTCCGGCAAACATTTCGAGGGCCCAATTATCGACGCTGCTTTGTCTATGGTCGTCAGGCTTCAATTTTTGCTTCAGCACAATCTTATACGAATGCATGCCCAAATTCAACCGCTCTCTCTGGCGATGTCCAATTCAGCTGATCGGCGCCGTATCAACATTTCTGGGTTTTCTTTGATACTGGCCGCTGCAGCGGCTATGTTTTCTTCATTTTGCACCAATCGGTCTGGTTGGTACCTTGACATCCAAAATGCTCAAACACTGAAACCATGATGAGGCGAGTGTTCTTGGTGGACCTCCTGTCGCAACTTGAGGTTCTGATCTGTCGTGAGTCTCAAAATCGTTCTCCTGTAGAACCTACAGTATGTGGGTTATTTTTTCAGGTCTGGGGTTGGTGGACCCCAACAATATGTAGACAGCCTAGTACCGAAGATATATCTCACGTCAAACCGTATATCCCCTTACGAGTCAGCCCTACAGTACAGAATAACATTTTGTTGGGTTTCGGAACACACTTACCTCCCAAAGAACTGTGCTGTTGATGAATTGGAATGAGTCGGATCCTAAGTAACAAACAGTAGGCAGCTTGGCAACGTAAAGCTATCAATCTCCCTCAAGGCCAGTCAAATATTTACTCAACGGGGCAACTGTGAGATATTTAAATTTAACGATCAATATCATTCAACAATCAACCATTCTTCCTCCAAAGGCAAAGTTAACCAAGCTCCTTATCGATTCTGGGGAAGATGGCCGATATGTTCTCTCTCTTTTAAGAGACCGCAGATTATATGATAATGTTCGCTTATATCTCGCCTACCTACATGACAAGCCTGACTCTGTCTGTATCGACGGTATAACGAAAACCAATGCAATGGTTTCCATTCTGCAAGAAGGCCTCCCCACTAATCATAATGATCTGCGGCAACTTTTTATACGTTTTCATGAACAATTAGATATGACTCCTGATGACGTGGCTAATGATCTCTCTTCTTTTGCGTCTCATGTTAGCTCCAAGCGCATACTACACCTCCAGAGAACGCGGTCTAGTTTCAAAAACTACCATCGCTCCTAACCCACCACTCAATTCTTCGCCGAAGCCTCCCAAATATCTGTCCCTGTATTATCAAAACCTAAGAGGATTACGAACTAAGATTTCTGCTATATATCTTAATTCGCAGATTCTGCCATACGACATCTTTGCCCTCACAGAAACCAATCTCACCCCTGATATTAAGAATAATGAATTATTTTCCCAAGACTTCGATTTACACCGTGACGATGGTCTAGATAAAGAGGAGAATTTATATGGCCGTGGTGTACTTCTAGCTATACACTCTCGTCTCGAGTCTAGACCCTTTAAAAAATCGTCCACTGCATTCTTCGAATTCGTTTGCGCTAGAATTCCTATTTGCAAACGCAACCTATATATTTGTTGCTGCTATATTCGCCCCTCTCAACCAATTCAAGGTTACCAGCTAGCTGTTGATGCAATCGACTGCATTTTTAATGCTGCTGATCCCAATGACGTTGTTATTTTTTTAGGTGATTTTAATCTACCTAAGCTTCTATGGACTCAGACTGATCAGTGCTACTATACTGCAACAAATCCTACCTCTGATAAAGAGAATCTTTTCATCGACTGCCTAACTGACTCTGGTCTATATCAATTAAGTGGTGTCACCAATAACATCGGCAGACAGCTCGACCTAGTCTTCGCCACTGATACAGATAACTGCGTCGTTTTAGAAAGTAAACATCTGCTTTCTAAGTTGGATAGTTACCACCCTCCCCTTTCTCTTACGCTGACATATGACAATGGTCTTAATCCCGTTTCCTATGAATATTCTTACAGTTTTAATTTTCATAGGGCTAACTACGCCAAACTGAACAACCTCCTCAGTATGGTCAATTTTAACTTTCTCTACAATAACCCTAACCTTACGGTTAACGATGCTCTTGCATCCTTTTATACCGAAATTTTAAAATGTCTCTCCCAATCTGTGCCTTTTTTACCCAAAAGGAATCCCTCATCGTCACCACTGTGGTATAATAAAGAGCTGCGATCTCTTCGTAACAAGAGAAATAAGCTCTGGTATTCTTACTTAAAATCGCGTTCTGACACCGATTTCTTCTACTACCAGTCTGCCCAAATTAATTTCTTTGTACTTTGCCAAACTCTCTATAACAACTATTTAAACCGAATGGACCACACACTCATTTCCGACCCCAAAAGATTCTTTCAGTTCATCAAAACTAAAAGCAAATCGGATAACTATCCATCATCCCTAAATTTTCTTGATAGGTCCTCGGGCGATTCCCAAATTATTGATTCCCAAATAAATGCAATCTTTTTTGGCCAAGCATTCGCCATCCATTCCCAAGAGCTAGACCATTCTTACTTTTCCTACTTAAACAGCTGCCCACAAACAACTTTGGAATCGGTGTCTATAACTTTAGAGCAAGTTAGAGATAAAATAATAAAACTCAAAGATGATTATTTTGCTGGCCCTGATGATCCCCTATATTTTTAAAGAAATGTCAAATGCATCTAGCCCAACCTCTTACAGCTCTCTTTCAGCTTTCTATCACCCAGGGATTATTTCCTTCAACCTGGAAAAGGTCGTTTATTATTCCCCTACATAAAAAAGGTAGAAAAGACGATATTTCCAACTATCGACCAATTGCTAAGTTGTCCTGCATACCTAAGCTTTTTGAGAGCATTATCTATGACATAATGCTTTTCCATTGTAAATCTATTGTTTCCCCAAACCAGCACGGATTTTTCAAAGGCAGATCTACGACCACCAACTTAACGGAATTCGTATCAAGCACTTTATGTGCACTGGAATCTGGAAATGAAGTTGATGTGATTGCCACCGATTTCAGCAAAGCCTTTGATAGAATTTCTCATGATATAATCCTTCTAAAATTAAAGGCTCTTGGTTTCCAGATAAACTTTATAACTTGGGTTCAATCCTATTTAAATGAACGACTTTACTATGTTCTATTTAGGTCCATGGTTTCTGACCCAATTAAAGCCTCCTATGGTGTACCCCAAGGTAGCCACCTTGGTCCCATATTATTTATTCTGACCATTAATGATGTTGCTTGTATCATTAAAAATTCGTACATATCTATTTACGCAGATGATATGAAAATATTTAGATATACATCATCTTCCTCAGACAGCCTACTTCTGCAGCAAGATCTAGACAGGTTTTGTACTTGGTGTCAGAAGAATTTTCTTGAACTTAACGTCAATAAGTGTCAGGCTATAACTTATACCCGTAAACGCCTCCCTACTTCACCTCGTTGCTATCTAATCTTTAATCTGCCTGTTCCCTTAGTTAATGAGTTGCGTGATTTAGGTGTTATCTGCGACAAGGAACTCAATTTTCGTTCTCACATTGATGGTATAATAAAAAAAGCCAACTCTGCCCTTGGTTTTATCAAGCGCTGGTCTAAGGAGTTTTCCAATCCTTATGTTATCAAATCTCTTTACATAACCTTTGTTAGGCCTCTTCTGGAATATGCCAGCCAAGTTTGGTCACCCTACTACAGAACTCACATCCTCCGGATAGAAGCTGTTCAACGCAGGTTTTTACGCTTTGCTTTGCGTGGTCTTCCCTGGGATGATAGCCAAAACTTACCACCTTACACTGACCGGCTGAAACTTATAAATTTACAACCCCTTTCTATACGCCGAAAAGTTGCCGACATTCTCTTTATTCATCAAATTTTAGTAGGCAATATCGATTGTCCTTCCTTACTTCAAATTATTTCTTTTAACACCAATCCCCGCAATCTTAGGTCTGTGCCACTTTTCCGGCTCAATCTTCACAGAACGAATTACGAACACCTGGAGCCAATGTCTAGGATGCTTCGCGAAGTTAACGATGTTCTGCCTCTCTTCGACTACCATCTCAGCAAACTCTCCCTCAAGAACATACTTATTTCCACCCTTTAGTTTTTAAGTGAAAATGTTAGTTTTAAGTATATGTTTGCTTGCAATAAGCCTAATAAATCTGTCCGGGATTGACCCGGGCCGCAAAATCAAAATCAAATCAAAAATCAAATAGAACTGGTCAACCTCAGCAGAAGATATACTCGTACATAGCTTCAAACTTTGAAATATATGATATTCACAGGACATTGTGCTATTGAAAACATACGCACCGATTGAGAAACTGCAGAGTAACAGACGAAGTGGAATCTGTTGTTAATCTCCTGTGAATACAATCCCTTGGCAGTTACCACTTCCGAAATGCTCTATAAAGATTGTTGGCCTTGAAATATTAGTGAAGAAATCCCTGCAGTTCCAGAAGTAGGTCGTCGCCCTTCCAGTGTTATTACAATGAATCTGTAACAGTGTTCAAACGGTCACAAATCTTAATATTTCTTTAGAGAAATGCCTTTTCTATCTCTTGCAGTCGATAGTATTCGCAATGAAGCTAGCATTGATTCGTCATACCAATTGTCTCAAGTTTGGAAAATCTTGCGATTTCAAGGTGCTGTAACCAACTAAAGCCGCGACAACTCGCTGCAAGACTTTTATCTAAAACTTTGGTTACATCCTCTATCTATCCTCTCTATGGCTTTTATTCTATCAAGACCGTGGAAACTGTGCAAGGTCTGGTCTGAGATGGTCAGCAGTAGCGATTGTCTAAGAAGTGGCGACACAGGTCTCCATAGTGTTTAAGTGCTTTAGAAGCAATACGAAACTCTGAACATGACCACTTAAATGTTTGGTTAGTAAAAAATAATAAAAATTTTGGTTAATAACTACACCAGCCTCCTAAAAACGTTAAACAAACCAATATAACACTTAAAATCGACTCAACAGTTTGTTGCCTGTGCTTGCGCCCGGTCCTTAACGAGTATCCAACATGCAAGCAAGTTTATATTTTAATGGCTCGTAATTGTTGTAATAACTGCTTGTTCACTCACGTGACTATAAATACTGACCATGTCCGACAGTAAACCATAAAGTAGTTGGACACATGCATTTAATGTGAATCCCTGCGATATGTTGTTGCATTCGGTGCAACGTCCTCTGGGAAAGCTTCTTACTGACCGATAGACATGCGATGACCCGAAGCAATCGATATGGTATGCAACTCCTGGGGCAAATCATTTCCGACTATTCAATTAGTCTGCCAAGTTGAGACAAACCATCAACACAACCCTGACAATGATTTTTCGGAAGCTATCAGTAGTAGTTTTACTTACCGTTACAGTCCTCTTCTCAGATGGATCCTTGGATTCGGTTAGACACAATGCAGTTGGATTTAGAAAAAGAAATGCCATCGAAGGAGAAAGGACAATATTCGCCAAGACCAGACTGGAGGAACGAAGGAATTTCTTTAACCTCTTCAATGTTCCATGTAAGATTTCATTTTGTCTCCCCACAAGGGTCACTTACCAATAGATATGTACCCGTATGTTACATTTGCATATTCTAGATATAGTTTGCTTCTTTGCGGCAAAGGGGAAGTGGCCATTTGTTCCGTCATTCATGCAAGTTCAGGTGGAGCAAGTGGGTAGATCGATATTTCCGCAAAGCGATGGCTTTATACGGAACTACTGCAGCAAGTGGATGCAGATCAAGCAGTGCTTTCGCCCTCAGAATATGATTCCAAGTTGAGTATGCATTTCTTCGGTATTTTATTTTGTAAACATCTTCTACTTTTACAATAGTTCCGCCAGCCCCAGTACCAGCAGCACCGGAACCTGATCCAGATAATGATAGTGATGTGGAGACTTTTCGCGCTGTGGGCAATGCAACTCCGTGTCCTTGTGCCCAACAATATCAAAATACCACTCCAGCTCCAGTGGTGTTTTTCGACAAAAACTATATTGGCAATGTGAGCTCGGAAACGATTAAGAACACCATTGAGTTCTTGGAAAGCTTCCTGCCACCGACCACGAAGAAACCCAAACGGAAGAACAGAATTCGTGATCGTACTTAGGGTGGACGGAGCTTGTTAATTATGTTAATTGTATTTTTTTATTATTGAAATAGATTGGAGTGTCTGACGCAAAGAATTTTGATTGTCTAGAATATTTCAGGAATGTTTTACATGTGCACCAAAGCTGGTTCAAGTGTGCATGATTCTACACATAAAGCAGCTGGGGCAACCCAGACTCTCATCAACCAACCCCTAATGCAGTCCAGTCAGTGGGAGCAGCAGATCAACTATCTTGTTTCGCAGATTGTACTCCCAAATTGCTGTAATTATTTGAGACAGGTGCCTGGTGCAGGTTTGTGGGGCAAGCTTAAAAAAAAACTCAATATGTTATTATCCTTAGTGCAAGATAGAATAACATATGTGGAAAGATGCATTGCTATGAAGATGCTGAGCACTCCTTTCGGCAAAAAAATAATAGAATAACGAATTCTATCACATAAGAGCAACTCAAACTTAGACATTCAATGCGAAAACACATTCAGCTCGTTGTTAAATAGGCACCTTCAGTACAGTGTAAAGTGTATGAAGTGGGAATGCTTAGTACAAGCCACTGCCATCTGTTGGCTATATCAAACTAAGACCGTATAAACTGAGATGTTTCAAGCAAGCCGTACAACAAGAAAACTCTAGGGGTTGGGTTCTAGAGATGAGCACCACAGAGCGCGCTTGCTCTTGCTCATTTTAAAGAATGCTGACAAGAAACCATCGACTGCCATCCATTAGAGCATCAGCTATACAAAATGGACTATGTAAAGAAAGATAAGTTGCACCGCTACTGCTGTCTAAAGAAGAGCATTCAGGCCCACAGCTTGCTTTATGTACCAGAAGAATCCTACCAAGTATAATAGCGGGAATGCATTGGCTTTATTTACGGACTAGGGTCTGTCAAAAGAAAAATATAAGATTTTGAGAAGTTGCCTGAGAAAATTGTGGAAAACCGGTGGAGGCGGCGAAGCATTTGCATCTGTAGCGACAGCCAAACTGCGATCAGAGCCTTGTTGAACCCTCTTATCACTTCCAAGCTGGTTCAAGAATTCAAGAGATTACTGAACGCAGTCGGAAGGCTAAATTCAGTGACCATTATCTGGGTCTCAAGTTATAATGGGATCAGGCAAGGTTCAGCTTTGACAGTCTCCTACTTTTACATATGAGCACAACTGCAGATGGCATAACTCCCCAGGATACAGTCAGACCAAACAAATGCTTCCCAACGTTTCTAGGAAGTCAGCGGCCTTTCTGCTGTCCCTCAGCGGGAAGGACTGCAGGTTGCTTACTGGCGTCGTCACAGGGCATTACACTTTTGCGAAGCACTTAAATGTGCTGCGATGCTTGCTGTGAAAGTGATGACGACACCACGGAGTACTATCTCTGTAAATGTCCGGCTTACGCTCGCATCAAGCTAAAGGCGGGTGCTAGTACTGTAAGCACCTTATCATTGAAGCGCTTACTCAACTTTCTTCGTAAGACTGAAAGATTTCATTAAAAGGAACTGGTGAGGAAGTCTTATTTCAGCAGAAGATTCTGGAACACCCTGTAAAGCATTTTTCTCAAGATTCCGTATTTCCATAACGCTGTGAATTTCCTTTAAGCAGAAAGAAAAACTGTCGCGATATCTTTATTCGTTTAAGCGTTATAATTTTTGCTAATAAAAAAGTTAAAATGAGCCGCGTTGTCTGGCCGAACTACATATGCCTTCAAAAGTTGCGTTTTCGAAAGCACCCCCAATGTCGATGAAAATGCTTAGCCCATATTCTTTCTTGTCGAGTGCGCCTTAAATTCTACCTACCAGATTTTGAAGCGCTCTCTTGTAAGATGTTCCGCTTTGGTAAGCATGTTGCATCGCAGACAGAGGATGCATTAGCAAAGCACATGGATATCGACCTTTCTCTCCATGCTCTTCAACATAAAGGAAGTCAGACTTACAGGTCTGAAGCTAGTTTTAGTTTTAAATGCATTTTTATTTTCTTAATCACTAACTATTATATACTCACAAAAAATGCTTAAATGCTAGCTTACAATTACTTAACAATCTTATACTAACTTACTGGCCCCACGCAGGCACTCTAAGTTAATCTAAATTCTTATAACTATGTCGTTCGACTTTATTTACATTTTCTTTACTAATATTTATTTACTATACTTAAGGCTAAGAAAAAAAAAATTGTTAACAAAAACTTAGCATATGGACATAATTTTTTATTTTTTATAAAAACTTAATATCTAACTTAAAATAAACCTTAGCCTACCTAACCTACATACACAATACACACATAGACATTATACACAATTGTATACATACATTGGTATATACCTTTGCATATACCAATGCATGTATATATTTCTTAAATGCTAACCTAAACCTATGCAAGCTGGCCACCGCTATTCACAGAGCAAATAAATTGGTCAGCTCTGCCTCATTAGTGAGGCTGGTCCGTAATTGACGGAAACGATGACGAAACATCTTCCCCATCATTCAACCACCAGAAATGCTGGTGCTGCCGAACGACATCCCTCTTATCGCGATTCCCCACCGCCCTACTGAACCTGAGTCGATCCACACTCCCATGTGCGACGTCTCTGTTGTAGTTGAGTCGCCTGTCCCCAGCTGTCCGAGCGACATGGAAGATTAACGGGACCGCTGATATATCCTGGATCAACCCTTTCTGATCTAGGTAGAGGAATGCTTCCGGTGGAACGAAGCCGTCAGAGCACACACTCTCGTGGTAAAGATAATTGGGGTAGTAAGCCCCAGATATCAGCTTAATTACGAAGTTGTCCACTTGTATTAGGTTCGCCCTGTTGTAAAGGACCTCATTAGGATAAAATTTCTTGTACTCCGACTCTGGTGTTCTGTACAAGCGAAGACAAGCCCTAAGGAAATCCCTCTCAAACACCCGAATATTTTCCATTAAGCTTGCTCGTACATTGAACCACACGGGACAACCAAATACCAGCATGGGCCTGATAAGGGCCATGTAGCAGATTACCTTTACCCTGGCATCGAGTTGGCTGCTATAAAACAGTCTCTTTGTAAAGGCAAGAGCGCCTTTAGCTCTGGCCAGAGCAGCATCTACATTTATGCCAAAATACAGAAACTGATCTAGCCAGATTCCAAGGTATCTGACTACATTTCGACAGGAAAGAGACTGCCCGTGTTGTCCAATTATCGAGAACTTACGCCAATTTTTTCTGGCATCCCTAGAGGCTCCAGACAATGGCGTTCTAAAGAGAGTGGTTTCCGACTTCTGAAAGTTGATTTTCAACTTCCAGTCATCGCAAAATCGTCTTATCGTATCGAAGTCACTCTGCAAGAGAGTATTAATGACCTCGATTTTTGGACCTGTTCTGTACGCTACCAAATCGTCTGCGTACGCAATAGTATGGGGAAGTGAACCTATCAAGTCGCTTGTATAAATGTTAAATAGGATCGGCGAATTGACCGCGCCTTGCTGAAGACCATTTTTAATTTGAAATATTCCAACAGAAGTCACATCACCATTCTTCACGATGAACTGTCTGTTAGTTAGCATATTATAAAGAATGTACAAGAGTGGTTTACTGATGCCCAGCCCAGTCAGCTTATAGAAAAGACCCTCTAACCATACGGTGTCGAAGGCCTTCTCCAAGTCAACAAGACAGGCACCAGTACATTGTTTTTTGCCTTTATTCCATTGGATATCGGACACTGGTTTAGACGCGACATGTGAGATTGTGTCGAAGATCTCATGGAGTCCTTCCTTCGAAATGAACGGGGGTAGGTCACCCTCTCTGGCAATGACATTATTTGCCATATTTTCGTCGCTAAACCGGATGAAACCAGAGCCTTCGGATCGCCAATTCTCCATTTCATTTCAAATGTAGCAGTTGTGCACCAAGACGCGATTGTCCAGGTCATAATTAGGGCCAATGGTGTCAGTGGCCTTGTATACTTCCTGGAAAGTCGCTCCTATGGTCTCAACCTTCTCCTGTGGATCCTCGATCACAAAGAAGTTGTCATCATCAGCGGCCTCATTTGGATCAATACCTGCTATTGTCAGTAACCGTTCGTTGTCTGTTGTCCGGGCTATTTTAAGACACTGAAGGTCGTTTTGTTTTTTTCTCCGAAATAGTTTATTGATTTGCGGAAACATGTTCGGGTTGCTGGTGTTTACAGCCCGAACCTTGTTGTTCCAATATGAGCTTACAGCAATTCTGTAATTTTCTTTTATTAACTTTTGCACATTTTTAATCGACGACTTCAGCGTCCTAATCTCCGGATCTTGTCTGTCAGTTAACTGTCTGTACAAGTTTTTGAGTCTTGACAGAAGTCTACTTTTCTGTCGGTGCAGTGCGTCAATAGTAGGATTGCGGAACAGGTCTTCGTTAGTCGTACGTCGATACCGCGGTATTGTAGTTTCCATAGTTTGTTTAATTGTCTCGTCCATTTGTTTTAGGTAATTGTCGATCTCCTCGTTTGACAAATTCCTATTGGACGGTGGGTGGAGCGTGTTCGAGGAGAGCGCTCTTGTCAAGGTTGCGGAGAAGCGTGTCCATCGAGTTTTACTGTAGTTGTAAGCGATATGCTTGGACAAACTCCTCCAATTCCGCAATTTCGTTGGGAACTGTAATGTCGGTGCTAAAACCGCAATGGTCGCTGTCATACACGAATGTGCGCAGACAGTTTAATGTTTGTAAATTCGTACCTGTCAGTCTTATACGTTCGTCGTACAGCAGTAGATCCAAATAAGACCCGCCTCTGGGAAACGATGGGTTATCCGTCGCTTTAAGACCGAGTCTGTACATGACATCGTGCTGACCCCACCAATCGAGTAGTATGTTTCCTCTAGTATTTGGCAAATTATTTCCCCAATCTCTGTGTCTAGCGTTGAAATCCCCGCCGATTATAAAATAATTCTCCCCCGATTCCAGCCTCAGAAGTCGAAAAAGCGTGTCGAGCTCTGTAATGAATAGGGTGGATTGTGAAGCCTCAGGTGCATAAACAGAGGCCAAGTACAGCCGCTTTCCACTGCGGAGCGGGATGTAAACGACGACTGCCTCCAATACCCGGAACCTGCGCAACACGCCCTTGTACACTCTGTGAAATTTTATACCCTCTTTAATGAAGATCGCGACACCGCCTCCACGTTTAGATCTGGGCCGGTTTCTTCTTCTAACGATATAATTATTGTACTCCAGTTTGTGCTTATCGGTTAGCTTGGTTTCTCTAGCGAAAAGCACATCCGGAGTTTGGTCTTGTAGCAATTTAAACATCGCGGCTCTTCGTTCGATCCTAATCAGTGAATTAACATTCACCGCAAGGACCTTCAAAGTCTGCTCCACCATGTGCGTAGTAGAGTAGATCTGGTCCACCCGCTTGGCCTGTTCTTGCACCTGCTTTTGCAGCTGAGCCATCTGCCTTGGATTGCGAGCAAGATGGCCAGCATGTTAGGTGCAGCTTCCGTTGTTCTCGGCATTGGCGCCGGAAAAGCAACAGTCGCTTGCTGTACCGTAGCCCCCCTACTTGACGTCATTTGGGCGTAAGAAATTTGGGGCGTGACGGCTGGTGTTTGAAACAGGTGGAAGTTTGACCTCCACCTTCTGCTGCCGAGCCAGTTTTGCTTTTTTAATGTCGGCGAACTTAGGACAACCCCGATAGTTTGCGGTGTGTCCCACGTTCCCACATAACACGCACGAGAGCTGCGACCTATCCGTCAACACCCAGAGCACACTCTTCGGAACTGTGGTTCTTAGCGCACTTCACGCATCGAGGCTGCATTTGGCAGTTCGACGCGGCGTGCCCGAACCTATGGCAGCGAACGCATTGTATAACGCCATCGCTCCTTTTTAATCTTTCCCAGTGAACCACCTGGTAGTCTAGGACATTGATACTCCTCAGACTATCCAGACGGCTTTCGGGACTGAGCTGCACCAGGAAGAACGGCAGATTCCGTTTCTCCCGCCTGGCTCTAGCTGTGGTAAATGGCTTTACCTCTACAAACTCGAGTCCCTCGCACTCCTTCTCTTTGAGTAGTGCCAGGATCTCCTCAGGATCAGAAGACGGTTCCAACCCTTTCAGCAGCATCGTTTGCCGCTTTTCACACTTCGGTGTGAATAAGAAGTGCTCCGTCGTCGTTTCTTTTAGGAGCTCTTTAACTTTCGCGTAGCCCTGCACTGTATTACAGTGGATGGCATGGCGATCGTTCCCCAATCGCTTAATATTAAAATTGTTCCCAATGACCAACTTACACAGGTCCTTGGTTGCACTTACCTCTAATTTATAGGTATTAATAGGAGGTACCTTCTCCTTCTTCTTCTGCTGCTGTTGTTGTTTCTGCTGCTGCTGGATTTGTTGTTGGGAGCTCGCTACTTCCAATTGCTCCCTCTGCCTGCGTGCTGTTTGTTTTTGTTTAATAGCAAGCATTTTTTCGTTGAGCATTTGTATGCTGCTATTAATTTCATTTATCTCTTCATCCTCATCTTCCGATTCGGATGCGGCTAGAGAGGCAAAGTTGTTATTGCCCCCCTCATAGTTGACCTTATCAGCCGTTAAGACGGCATTTGTTCTCTTTTTTGTGAGAATAGGAGGGGTTTTTAAACTCCTCCTCCTTTTAACGGCTTTCGCCACGGTACCGGCAACACTATTTTTGCCTTTTCCCACTTCCGTTATGGGAAGAGCGGAGCGCTCTCCACCATCCATCATTGTTTTTTTTTATTGTAAACACTTTAATTTCTCTTATTAAAATTGTCTGTTTAATAAATTAAATAAGAAAAGAAAAACCCGTTCGCAGGGGCTGGGAAGCGAACGCACAACCCCGAGATTTGTCGCCCGGGTTTTTGCCATTTAGGCTACCGAACACTCGATAAATTATTGAGTAAAAATATACTCCTTTTTGTTTTTGTCTTTCACACTGTGAAGCCGAACACGAAATGATCTCGACCGAGGTCTATGAACGACTGACAGGTCTGAAGCTCTTGACAAGCATGTAGTCCTCTTTTCCGATTTTCGGTATAAAGGCTGCTGTCATTGTTCACCAGGGTTTCGGTATGTATACCAGTGCCATGCTAGCAGTGAAGATTCACTTAAGAGTTACCATCTTTTTGCAACTGGTGCCAGGCGACTTGAAGCCATCAAAGCAGCAGTACATATGTTTAATGGCTTCATCCGTCATCATAACCGATGAGATATTCCAGCTACGGCGTGTTGCGTTATTCAGCCTACTAGCAGCTTCGTTAATAGGAGCTAGTTGTGAGCTGAATTTGATTGGGTTATTTCGACTCAGTGTTGGCGCCATCAGATTTTCCGAGTGATTCCAGCCTGGTTGGTTTTCCCTTTTCGAGAACTTTGACTAGCCTACTGCTTGCACCGACAGTTTCGATCTTTTCGCAAGTCTTTATAAGAAAGAGGCTCTCTTCCAAATCCGAATTAGCTCCTTATATTCTTTTTGCTTCGATCTGCAAAGACTCCAGTCTTCCTCCAAATTAGTCTTA